>OZ023211.1:14395693-15595693 GCA_963995525.1 Escarpia spicata | reverse complement strand
GGGTTGGTGTCACTGTCTTAAAGACACTTGTATGTAGGGTTGGTGTCATTGTCTATATGACACTTGTATGTAGGGTTGGTGTAATTGTCTATATGACACTTGTATGTAGGGTTGGTGTCATTGTCTATATGACACTTGTATGTAGGGTTGGTGTCATTGTCTATATGACACTTGTATGTAGGGTTAGTGTCACTGTCTATATGACACGTGTATGTAGGGTTGGTGTCACTGTCTCTATGACACCTGTATGTAGGGTTGGTGTCACTGTCTATATGACACCTGTATGTAGGGTTGGTGTCACTGTCTATATGACACTTGTATGTAGGGTTGGTGTCACTGTCTATATGACACTTGTATGTAGGGTTGGTGTCATTGTCTATATGACACTTGTATGTAGGGTTGGTGTCACTGTCTATATGACACGTGTATGTAGGGTTGGTGTCACTGTCTCTATGACACCTGTATGTAGGGTTGGTGTCACTGTCTATATGACACCTGTATGTAGGGTTGGTGTCACTGTCTATATGACACTTGTATGTAGGGTTGGTGTCACTGTCTATATGACACTTGTATGTAGGGTTGGTGTCACTGTCTATATGACACTTGTATGTAGGGTTGGTGTCACTGTCTATATGACACTTGTATGTAGGGTTGGTGTCATTGTCTATATGACACTTGTATGTAGGGTTGGTGTCACTGTCTCTATGACACTTGTATGTAGGGTTGGTGTCATTGTCTATATGACACTTGTATGTAGGGTTGGTGTCATTGTCTATATGACACTTGTATGTAGGGTTGGTGTCATTGTCTATATGACACTTGTATGTAGGGTTGGTGTCACTGTCTATATGACACTTGTATCTAGGGTCGCGTCACTGTCTATATGACACCTGTTTGTAGGGTTGGTGTCAGCGTCTATGTGACACCTATATGTATGGGTGGTGTCACTGTCTACGACATCTGGATAGGGTTGGAAATCAGTGGCTCCACCTGGTGATCATGTGTGGCACTGTAAGCAATCTAGCTATAATAGAAGAGTTTCCTGTTATCCATCCACAATGGTTGGTTTTACAAAAGGTTTATAGTTATGTTTATGGTTAGGGTTATGTTGAAGGTTTAGGGTTAGGCTGAAGGTTAGGGTTAGGTGGAAGGTTAGGGTTAAGTTTAATGTACTTTTGACAAGATTTACATAAGTGTTTACATGCATTTGTATATGGAAAGGTCACACAAAACGTGCTTCTACAAAACAGGAGAGAAGAAATCTGTGATATTTGTGATGGATATAACTAATTGAGACAGTAGATATTGTTGCTGATGTATTGCAAGTTGCAGATACTAATATCAGATGCAGTTATTTCTGCACTTGGAAGATCCATGGATGAGACTGAAACAGTCACCATTTCAGTGTACCTAATTGTAAGACATGATATCTGAAGTCGACGTCACAGTGACACGTGTTCAAGGCAGTGACAGCAGCTGTCCCACCTGTCAATGTTGGCGTCCAACAGACTGGCAAAGTTGAACGACTGTCGGCCGTCTGGCCACTGCTTGTTGGTCAAGTGCCAAAAATCTCCGGGAAACTCAATGTCCGAGTAGAACTTCCTCAGCATCGGGAGTGACCACTGGTAGCTCAGCACCTACAACATGACTGACCACTATAGCATATATCCTGCTGTCACCGATGTCCTGGTTAAAATGGGTCGTCTGAAAGTGTTTTCCTTCCTAATGTGCTAAACAGCAACAACAGCCCATTATTTTACACATTTTAAGTGATGACATCTTGTGATTAAAACTGACTTCAAAAGACAATCACTTCAGTAATGATTTGATAGATATTGGCCATAGATTTGCTTAGTTGAATTTTGTCCAGAAAACAATTACTGGACGCAATGACTTCATGTTATAGTGGTGCCACCTTGTGATTAACATTGGCAGTGACTAGAAGTGACCACTGACAGTGACCAGCACATGGGAGGGTGACACTGTCAGCACACAGGAGGGTGACACTGTCAGCATATGGGAGGGTGACACTGTCAGTACATGGGAGGGTGACATTCAACATATGGGAGGGTGACACTGTCAGCACATGGGAGGGTGACACTGTCAGCACATAGGAGGGTGAAACTGTCAGCACATCGTAGGATGACACTGTCAACACATGGGAGGGTGACACTGTCAATACATGGGAGGGTGACACTATCAGCACATGGGAGAGTGACACTATCAACACATGGGAGGGTGACACTGTCAACACACGGGAGGTTGGCAATGTCAACACATGGGAGGGTGACATAGTCAACACATGGGAGGATGACACTGTCAGCACATGGAAGGGTGACATAAACTTACCTCTACATCTAGTATCTGAAGGTCAGGTCTTTTATCTTCGCAAAGGTGAAAATACCTGTAAAATAGACCAGTATACATTTCTGGTGGCACCACTATAAAATGTCACGGCTTGCTTTGAGTACATTCTATTCTAGCAATTCTTAACCCCTGGGTTGCGACCCAAAATTGTGTCCCTAAGCCATTTTGAGTGGGTCACCAAGAGTCTTTTGTCCCGCTTGTCTATGATACTTGGAGCATTCGAGATGAACAGTTTACGCTATTTTAATGTTGCATAACTTTTAAATGCTGTGTCACTAAATATATTGAATATCACACAGAATTTTAACTTCATTCGACATTTGGCATAAATAGTTCATCTCGCATGCATCTGGTGCAAACAATTCATATTCTGTCTGATGCCGCAGAGAATGCGCACTGGACTAAAATCACTCACTACATATCGAAGTATTTAAAGTACAGTTTCACAGACTAACCTATACCACGTAAGTAAGCATGCTCAAGAACACCATCTTTTCAACCTGATTGCCAGCCTCCTTATTATCACCAATATGCAGTAAGTAGTGTACATAATATTCTTCAAACTTATGGCCTTCCCGACTCCATTCACCATTTTTGCTTAAGTTTGCAGACGTGCTAAGTAATATTTCACAAAATGCCGTAGATCTACCACTTGATGTGATGTGACGGCGATAGATGATGATCTTGTGCCATGAGCCTCATGCTGCAGCCGTGAGAAGGGTGTGTGCAAAATAGAGAAATGCTCTATGGCCAGATCATTTGTTATTTTAGTGTATATTTATTTATGTTATGGCATAGGGCACATCATCCATGGTCGACTCCTGACTGATGGAGGCCTATTATGGCATTTTTGCATGTGTAATTTTGGTTAAGCTGTATAATTGGTCTGAAAACGTTAATTCATTTTTAAACCGTGAAATATCTATCTGGCGGCAGATTTCAGCACCATATCAGTAGGTCGTGAGATTATACCAAACCTGAAGAAAAAGGATATATGGTCTATCGCCAAAGCAGTAGACTTGGCACCTCAGAATAACTTGCAAGGCGTATCCTCTTTTTACGTCGATAAACCAATGAAAGGCATTGATTTGGAAATTCCTACATGTTCAAGAAGCAACTTTAATCAATGTTATCATTTATAATTTATTTTTGTGATGTCCATTTATTTTTATATTTATTTTATAATTATTGATTTTATCAAGTTAACTGTTTGAAAGCATGGGTTGCCAAGCAAGTCCTGCGACCAGATTTGAGTCACGGCCAAACAAGGTTAAGAACCCATGTTGTTCTTCCTCGAATCTTCTCTAATGGGCTTGTCATCTGGTCTAAAAGCTACAAATATCTCTAGGTTTTAAAAGATTGTTGAAACAGATGTTTTGAAGAACTATTGAATGAACCTGAATAACAGCTGAATGAAGCATCTTCAGGCAATGGCAGTATTCCTTTCTCTTCTAAATAACAAGGTTAAGATGCACAGGGATGTGTCATTTTATGGACAAGGTTCAACTAACCAGATATATAGCCAACATCTATCAAACAGTTACTGAAACGATTGGCTTCTGAACTCAATGTTAATCACAAGATGGCTATACTGGGCTACATTTGTTGTTTTTCATGTTAGGAAGGGCATTTTCAGACGACCCATTTCAGTCAGGACATGTGTGGCATCTGCAGCCACTGTAGCATACCCACGACTGTGTATAATTATAAACTTTGTTTAAAAGCAATATTTGCTGTAGTGTGGAACCTCACTATGATGGTACGTCACCCTCGGGACTGGCTAAGGTGACCTGAATAACAAGGTGACCGTATTGGTGAGACTAATGTCCTATACTTTACTGTTATCGAAATAATTTGGGACTGTCATAGTGTACCTAGGTAATACTGGCGGTATTACTGGGGTGACAATATAGCGAGGTTCGACTGTATTTTAAATAACATAATAACACTGCAATTATTAAATCCGGCTTATCGGATCGATGTGCTGTACAATAAAGAAAATCTATATTTAAAAAACTATATTAAATAAATATATAACATGTGTATGACATCTATATATATATATATATAATATATATAAATATATATATATAATATATATACATACATATATACATACATAATAAACACTGGTAGGGCCTAAGACAGATAATACTAAAATATAAAATTACAAATAATATCCATCATGATAAAAAATAAAATTAATTAAAATGTATAATAAAAAGATGATTCTTCAAAAACTTCCTAAATGTGAGGTAAGCTGTAAGAGAGACGCATCACCTGAGAGAGTTTGTCGGCAGATCTCCCTTCGAGAAGATGATGGCATCTTTAGGCATACTCTCCAGGACACGCAACGCAAAGTCATGAACCACGTAGTTGTCACTCTGGTCACAGGCGCGGAAATTCAGCGTCTGTCAACAAAAACAACCTGTCAAATGTGGAAACCTTAAATTTTTTATTTACCCTCTGACACAATACAAACTATATTTGTGGTGTGCACAGTGAATTATCGAATTATTGGGTGACCATTTTGGGTGACTTTACTGGGTGACCTAATTGGGTGACCTTATTGGGTGACTTTAATGGGTGACCATACTGGGTGACCTTACTGGGTGACCTTATTGGGTCACTTTAATTGGTGACCTTACTGGGTGACTTCAGTGGTTGACCTTACTGGATAACATTCCTATTAGACCTAATTTTTGACCTTACTGGGTGACCTTATTGTTTTACCACAATGGGTGACCTGAATGGGTTACCTTGCTTGGTAACATTCCTTATTGTGTGACCTAATTTTTGACCTTACTGGGTGACCTTATTGTTTTACCACAATGGGTTACCTTGCTTGGTAACATTCCTTATTGTGTGACCTTATTTTTGACCTTGTAACGGATCCCTTGCATATGTCTCCAACAAATAGTTTTCTTACTGTACTCATTGTAATTAAGACGCAGACATCTGACAAGAGACAAGGTGGAGGGATGAAACATTTGAGTTATTCTAGACTCTTCCTTGTGCCTCTCAAGTACACAACCTTATTTCACCCCACAGCACACTGTCTTGTTTACCCCACATGCAGATGTCAACAAGTGGCCCAGGCCCCATCACAACAGGACACTCCAGCTTATTGACCCAGTGTCTATTTACAGCACCTGCAACACATCTGTCACTGGTAGAGCAGCAGTAGAACCACTCAGACTGTCAGTGGTACACTGCGTGAGACACTGTCACTGCTAGTAGGCCTACGTCTGTGGGACAGGGCTGACAACACGGTGCAAGCAAGGAACATACCAGGGCAGAGGTGAGTGGTGAGTAGGGACACTATAGCAATCTCTGAGGGACTTACAATGTGGCTACAACAATCTCTGAGGGACTTGCACTGTGGCTACAGCAATCTCTGAGGGACTTACAATGTGGCTACAACAATCTCTGAGGGACTTACACTGTGGCTACAGCAATCTCTGAGGGACTTACAATGTGGCTACAACAATCTCTGAGGGACTTACACTGTGGCTACAACAATCTCTGAGGGACTTACAATGTGGCTACAACAATCTCTGAGGGACTTACACTGTGGCTACAGCAATCTCTGAGGGACTTACAATGTGGCTACAACAATCTCTGAGGGACTTACAATGTGGCTACAACAATCTCTGAGGGACTTACACTGTGGCTACAACAATCTCTGAGGGACTTACACTGTGGCTACAGCAATCTCTGAGGGACTTACAATGTGGCTACAACAATCTCTGAGGGACTTGCACTGTGGCTACAGCAATCTCTGAGGGACTTACAATGTGGCTACAACAATCTTGTAGGGTCTTATACAGTGGCTACAACAATCTCTGTGGACTTACACTGTTGCTACAGCAATCTTGTAGGGTCTTATACAGTGGCTACAACAATCTCTGAGGGACTTGCACTGTGGCTACAGCAATCTCTGTGGACTTACACTGTTGCTACAGCAATCTTGTAGGGTCTTATACAGTGGCTACAACAATCTCTGAGGGACTTACACTGTGGCTACAACAATCTCTGAGGGACTTACAATGTGGCTACAACAATCTCTGAGGGACTTACACAGTGGCTACAACAATCTCCGAGGGACTTACACACTGGCTACAACAATCTCTGAGGGACTTACACACTGGCTACAACAATCTCTGAGGGACTTACACACTGGCTACAACAATTTCTGAGGGACTTACACACTGGCTACAACAATCTCTGAGGGACTTACACACTGGCTACAACAATCTCTGAGGGACTTACACACTGGCTACAACAATCTCTGAGGGACTTACAATGTGGCTACAACAATCTCTGAGGGACTTACACAGTGGCTACAACAATCTTTGAGGGACTTACAATGTGGCTACAACAATCTCTGAGGGACTTACACACTGGCTACAACAATCTCTGAGGGACTTACAATGTGGCTACAACAATCTCTGAGGGACTTACACAGTGGCTACAACAATCTCTGAGGGACTTACAATGTGGCTACAACAATCTCCGAGGGACTTACACACTGGCTACAACAATCTCTGAGGGACTTACAATGTGGCTACAACAATCTCTGAGGGACTTACACAGTGGCTACAACAATCTCTGAGGGACTTACAATGTGGCTACAACAATCTCTGAGGGACTTACACAGTGGCTACAACAATCTCTGAGGGACTTACACACTGGCTACAACAATCTCTGAGGGACTTACACACTGGCTACAACAATCTCTGAGGGACTTACACACTGGCTACAACAATTTCCGAGGGACTTACACAGTGGCTACAACAATCTCCGAGGGACTTACACACTGGCTACAACAATCTCTGAGGGACTTACACACTGGCTACAACAATCTCTGAGGGACTTACACACTGGCTACAACAATTTCTGAGGGACTTACACACTGGCTACAACAATCTCTGAGGGACTTACACACTGGCTACAACAATCTCTGAGGGACTTACACACTGGCTACAACAATCTCTGAGGGACTTACAATGTGGCTACAAAAATCTCTGAGGGACTTACACACTGGCTACAACAATCTCTGAGGGACTTACACACTGGCTACAACAATCTCTGAGGGACTTACACACTGGCTACAACAATCTCTGAGGGACTTACAATGTGGCTACAACAATCTCTGAGGGACTTACACACTGGCTACAACAATCTCTGAGGGACTTACACACTGGCTACAACAATCTCTGAGGGACTTACAATGTGGCTACAACAATCTCTGAGGGACTTACACAGTGGCTACAACAATCTCTGAGGGACTTACACACTGGCTACAACAATCTCTGAGGGACTTACACACTGGCTACAACAATCTCTGAGGGACTTACACACTGGCTACAACAATCTCTGAGGGACTTACACAGTGGCTACAACAATCTCTGAGGGACTTACACAGTGGCTACAACAATCTCTGAGGGACTTATGCTGTGGCTAAAGTAATCTCTGAGGGACTTACACACTGGCTACAACAATCTCTGAGGGACTTACAATGTGGCTACAACAATCTCTGAGGGACTTACACAGTGGCTACAACAATCTCTGAGGGACTTACACACTGGCTACAACAATCTCTGAGGGACTTACACACTGGCTACAACAATCTCTGAGGGACTTATGCTGTGGCTAAAGTAATCTCTGAGGGACTTACACACTGGCTACAACAATCTCTGAGGGACTTATGCTGTGGCTAAAGTAATCTCTGAGGGACTTACACACTGGCTACAACAATCTCTGAGGGACTTACACTGTGGTTATAACAATCTTTGTAATGGCTTCAATACAACTACTAAACATATTCATTGTGAACAGACTATATTGTAAATTCTACGTTGTTACATGATAACTTTGTTGCTCGTTCATTCATTACACTACATAATTGAGGTCATGTTCCGCTGTCACATGTTACCATTCTGCACATGATCTACTATTTCTTGAGTGACATATTAATACATTTATTTAAATATTATTGGGATTATAAGCAAGACAGTTCCTACCCCCCACTGTTCTTGGTGATATGTGCTGTGTATTATGTTTATATATGCTTATCATCATCAAGACAACAAAATCATTCATTCATATCTAAGGGACTTACACTCTGTAATATACAGGTTATGATTCACTTACCAGTTATAAGGTTATTATTCACTTACCAGTTGTAAGGTTATTATTCACTTACCAGTTGTAAGGTTATGATTCACTTACCAGTTGTAAGGTTATGATTCACTTACCAGTTGTAAGGTTATGATTCACTTACCAGTTGTAAGGTTATGATTCACTTACCAGCTGTAACGTAATGAGAGATGTAGCCCCTAGGATGGGTAAAACGCTGGACTTGTGATCAACTCCGAGACAATTTTCTGATACCCACCTGTTGGCAAAGACACAAAACACTTCTTATTCTACTCGTATACATAAGAATAAAACGTTTCATACATATAAATTAAATACCAGCCAATCAGAACACATTCCAAGGTAATACAAATACTGCATACATTAATTAGTTAAACTATAGCTGGTATACTCAGGCCTGGTACACACGTTTTAAAATGTTTAGTAAATGAAGTAAAGTATACTATAGCATTGATCGCATTAACTGGGGGTAGCACAAGACAAGCCCCTTATGTAGCAACTAAATCTAAGTAAACTAATGTGTACAACATTTTTTTATTGATGGGTAGTATTTATTGTAAATTTATGCCAGCCTTTCTGGAGAGCTAATAATTTAAATATAATTATTAAAAAAATGTAAATATGTAAAGTATCCATAGTGAGGTGAAGAAACGATTGAGGACATTACCTGCAGGTGGCACTATAAGCAACACCAGCGAGGGTGGCGACCACAATGTCACTCTGCATCCAGAACCGCTCCACCTGACAACAAGTGCACTTGTAATATGGAGTAGTTTGCTTCCCATGGAACAAATGTGGGAGAGGCTCTTCACAACTAGCAAACATTCCTGGTATATATTTTGTTGACTAGCAAGAAATTAGCCTGTCAACAAAATACAGTCATGCTAAAATTCATTGTTCATACAAATTAAACAGGGAGATGGACATCATTGTGTAAACGTCAATGGCAGCAGAATATGATTAGAGGAAATTAACCTATTGACACACCAATATCATAAATTCAGTAGCATGGTAGTAGTGTCTAGGTTTGAATTAACACACCCCTCAGTAGGGAGTTAGTGGTGTCTGTTTGACTTAGCGCACCCTTCAGTCGAGTTTTATTGGTGTCTATGTATGACTTAACACACCCTTCAGTACGGTGTTAGTGGCATCTAGGTTTGACTTAACACACCCTTCAGTAGGGTGTTAGTGGCAACTGCATGTCATCACACACCTTCAGTCGGGTGTTAGTGGTGTTTAAGTTTGACTTAACACACCTCAGTTGGGTGTTAGCGGTGTTTTGGTTTGACTTAACACATATTCAGAAGTGTGTTAGTGGTGTCTAGGTTTGTCTTAACACACCCTCAGAAGTGTGTGAGTGGTGTCTAGGTTTGAGTTAACATACCTTCAGTAGAATGTTAGTGGTGTTTAGGTTTGATTTAACACACCTTCAGTATAGAGTTAGTGGTGTCTATGTTTGATTTAACACACATTTCAGTAGGGAGATAGTGATGTCGTAGTTTGAATTAACACACCCTTCTGTAGGGTGTTAGTGGTGTTTAGGTTTAACTCACCACGCCTTGTAGAAGTGAGTTAGTGGTGTCCAGGTTGGCTCTCCATGCAAACAGACCACTGTAGACACCAAACATGGCCAGAAAGAGAAGCACACTTGACCGCTGACCAGGCTGCTTCCTGAAAGAACTAACCACATACCATAATTGACATCTTACAAGTTTACAACTGACCACACCACACAACTGACCATACCAAAACTGACAATAATATATGACCCACCACAACAAACCGGGTAGTAAGTCACAAAGGCCTGCTCTGCACACTGATCAAATCTGATTCTGACAGAAATGCATACCTTATATAATCTCATATACTAATGTCCAGTTTATTTTCATCGACAAATAATCCAAAACTAATAAAATACATGCATTTATGAACCCACATTTTAAAGATCAAGAGACGAGTCATTTATGATTTTGTTTCTCAAAATGTTGCTTTTTAAAATTTGCTTCAATTTAAGCAATAAATAAAAAAACTACTGAATATATTTCAACAAGCGAGGTATCATCAGCTTATGGTCCATGGAATCCAAAAAAGGTAAAAAATATTCCATTTCACAATTTTGCTGGCGTTTTATCACCCGGCCCTACTAGACCAGACCAGACCAGTCAGGCTGGTGTCAGTCACTTAGTGTTTCCGTACGTCCGACTATAATTGGGGCTAGTTAGTATCAGTCTGACATAATCAAGTTTTCAAGTTTAAAAAATACATGACTGTGCCATCATGCTGGCTTCGAGTACAACTCAGTTAATGTCAGACCGTGTAGTGATACACTGCAATCAGGGTGGGTCTGGTCGGGCGAAACGTGACAGTATATCCTGGGCTGAATACCTACTTTACTACTTAAGGCAGGTCACATACACTGCTGTATTTAACATGCAATGTTAGGACATATGTCGACAACTAAATGTAGTACCTGGCCATGATGAATACAGCTGCAGTGATGGCCAACACTGGTCCAACAGCACATTGGTCCATGAACACGTGGTCTATGTAGGCCCTGAACACAAACACAAACCATTGGTGTCCAAACACTGGTCCAACAGCACATTGGTCCATGAATACATGGTCTATGTAGGCCCTGAACACAAACACAAATCATTAGCGTCCAAACACTGGTCCAACACCACACTGGTCCATGAACACATGGTCTATGTAGGCCCTGAATACACACACAAACCATTAGTGTCCAAACACTGGTCCAACATCACATTGGTCCATGAACATGTGGCCTATGTAGGCACTGAACACAAACCATTAGTGTCCCAACACTGGTCCAACAGCACATTGGTCCATGAAAACATGGTCTATGTGGGCCCTGAACACACACATACAAACCATTAGTGTCCAAACACTGGTCCAACAGCACATTGGTCCATGAACACATGGTCTATGTAGGCCCTGAACACACACACAAACCATTAGTGTCCAAACACTGGTCCAACAGCACATTGGTTCATGAACACATGGTCTATGTAGACCCTGAACACAAACACAAACCATTTGTGTCCAACCATGCAAAGGACTTATTAATGTATACTTTCAACATATGTATTGTAGTATTAATCATATATTTATTAAAAAAAATAAAGGTTAATAATTATAAATAAAAATTAATAACCCAAATAACAGTCATAGAATTGTTAGTCTGGTCAGAAGACTGAATCAAAACATTATGAGTTCCACAAAAGAATTGGTCAGTATATGTAGAGGAATGTACTGGACAGGACAATGTGTATTTCCACCGTACCTGATTCCATGAAGAAACCCCAGTCCTCTCTGGTCTTTGCCCTGAGAGAAAACAATGAGAACTTTTAGAACAAGTGAACAGTATCAAGTGTGTTAACTGTGTATCTGCCTTTGAAGCATTAGAGAGCCAGGGAAGGTGCCACACTAGACATGACTACAGTTCTCAGACTCTAGACAGAACCAAAGTTTCCAGGCTCTAGAGAGGACCACGTTTCCAGGCTCTAGAGAGGACCACAGTTTTCAGCCTCTAGAGAGGTCAACAGTTCTCAGACTCTAGAGAGGACCACAGTTCTCATACACTAGAGAGGACCACAGTTTCAAGGTTCTAGAGAGGACTACAGTTTCCAGGCTCTAGAGAGGACCACAGTTTCCAGTCTCTAGAGAGGACCACAGTTCTCATACACTAGAGAGGACTCCGGTTTCAAGGTTCTAGAGAGGACTACAGTTTCCAGGCTCTAGAGAGGACCACAGTTCCCAGGCTCTAGAGAGGACCACAGTTTCCAGGCTCTAGACAGGACCACAGTTACCAGGCTCTAGAGAGGACCAGTTTGTAGGCTCTAGACAGGACCACAGTTTCCAGGCTCTAGACAGGACCACAGTTTCCAGGCTTATTGCCCACGAATGAATCAGTACTGAACAACAATGATGTAAATCTGTAGCGGTGTCATCGTGACCATGGCAGTTTGGCTGCACAGTCAGTCACAGCACACTCAAGAACAACAATGATGTAAATCTGTAGCGGTGTCATCGTGACCATGGCAGTTTGGCTGCACAGTCAGTCACAGCACACTCAAGAACAACAATGATGTAAATCTGTAGCGGTGTCATCATGACCATGGCAGTTTGGCTGCACAGTCAGTCACAGCACACTCAAGAACAACAATGATGTAAATCTGTAGCGGTGTCATCATGACCATGGCAGTTTGGCTGCACAGACAGTCACAGCACACTCAAGAGAGCCACACAAAACAATGGTGTTTTAGCCGAACCGGGTTCAACTGTTGTTTAAAGCACTATTTAATACTAGTGTTTGTAGATCAGAAATCGTTCACTAACCAACGAAATACTGTTAAACTTAAAGCAAGTGCAGGAATTATGGACTAGTTCACAGTATTTCACTTAGTGTCACTAGTACTTGAGTTGGACTAGTATCTCACTATGTGTCACTAGTTGGTTTTGCAATACACTGGACAAAATCTGGGTACATGAATCAAAGAAAACAAAAACTGTTATGGTCTTAATCAGTGTTAAACATAGATAATGAACATTCCAATTAATAAACCACTACAGCTCCACTGATGGAACCAACTATGTGTCGCCAGTAGACTGCTGCTCATGTGAACAAGGCAAAGTGGTATATCATTGTGGCCCTAATGAACATGCACATATCAAGCACGCATTTAACAAGCTACACAGACACGAGTGAATATTCTACTCACCAAGTTAAAGGTGCCGTACTCCGTTCTCAGCAGATGGTTGACAAAGCCTGAGACAGTGCGCTGGTCACCCCAGGTCCACCGAGCTATGTTGAGGAATGATGCCACAGGAATGTACATATAAGGAAGTGTACCAACGGCAAATGCCCCAACCAGACGCCCCGTTAGTGCAAGAGTCAGTGCCTGCAACAGGGCATCATCTCCACAGTTAGTGCCTACAACAGTGCATCATCTCCACCTAGTGCCTGCAACAGTGCATCATCTCCACAGACAGTGCCTACAACAGTGCACCATCTCCACCTCAGTGCCTGCAACAGTGCATCATATCCACTGTCAGTGCATCATCCCCACCTTAGTGCCAACTGTACATTATCTACATAGGTACCTACCTGAGCAGGAACACTCCCTACATAGGTACCTACCTGAGCAGGAACACTCCCTGCATAGGTACCTACCTGAGCAGGAACACTCCCTACATAGGTACATACCTGAGCAGGAACATTCCCTACATAGGTACCTACCTGAGCAGGAACACTCCCTACATAGGTACATACCTGAGCAGGAACACTCCCTACATAGGTACCTACCTGAGCAGGAACACTCCCTACATAGGTACCTACCTGAGCAGGAACACTCCCTACATAGGTACCTACCTGAGCAGGAACACTCCCTACATAGGTACCTACCTGAGCAGGAACACTCCCTACAAAGGTACCTACCTGAGCAGTAGGACTCCATCTGTGTTCCTATCTAAGCAGTAACACCCCAACCTAAGTACTTACCTGAGCACACCACAGATGATAGAAGACCCAGAGTGCAATGCAGGCAACATAGACAACAACAGTGTGTTGATTGGTCAGTGCTAAGCCACAGGTGAATGCGCCAAGTGTAGCGAGCTGAAACAAACAACAAACTAGACACGTCAACTATTTGGTGATGGGAATCAACTGTAACAGTACATGGTACTATGAGCTTGGCATTATTATGAGCCTGACACTGTCATGAGTCTGGCACTACGGTGAGCCTGGCACTATCATGAGCCTGGCACTATTATGAGGATGGCACTATCATGAATCTGGCACTATCATGGGTCTTGCATTATCATGAGCCTAGCACTATCGTGAGCTTGGTACTATGGTAAGCCCGGTGTAATCGTAAGCCTGGCACTATCATGGGCATGGCACTATCATGAGTCTTCAAGAAATCGTCATTTGTGTCACAATTATAAAATACACACTCAATCTTTACAATGTGTACATCTTTTCAAAGGGAGTTATGTATTCTTTGATGATAGAACTAAAATAAATATCAGATGCATATTGAGATCACGAGTGTTGGGAGTAGGAAATCATTTCTGGTGTTGTCTCAGGACCTCTCGATAGTTAGAAAATACAAACACACAAACCGTGGACATCTTGCGTGTGTCGTGCAAGGTCGACTCAAAGAGGATGACAAGGAACATTAGCACAGCCACAAAGAGGTTGTTAAGTCCAAACACTTCGGCCGTCACTGACCACGTCCAGATGAGCCTACTGAGGGCAAACAACCCAGTGGTCAGTAGGCTGCTGGCCAAACACCCATTGGTCAGTCTGAAACAACAAACAACCACTGGTCAGTCTGTAACAACAACCAACCAATGGACAGTCTGTGACAACAAACAACCACTGGTCAGTCTGTAACAACAAACAACCAATGGTCAGTCTGTAACAACAAACAACCAATGGTCAGCCTGAAACAACAAACAACCAATGGTCAGTCTGTAACAACAAACAACCAATGGTCAGTCTGTAACAACAAACAACCAATGGTCAGCCTGAAACAACAAACAACCAATGGTCAGTCTGTAACAACAAACAACCCAAATACTGGCATGTTTACCTGATACAACATCCAGGAAAAGCTGACATGCTGACATGCTAACCTGATACAGCACCCAGAAAATGCTGACATGTTTACGTGATACAACATCCAAGAAATGATGACATGCTTACCTGAGTACACAGAGCTGTAGGATGCCTGCGGCTGTGGCACTGAAGACAGCGTTGAGGAGGTTTACTCTCAAAGCAGCGCTGCCGAAGGGCAGTAGCAACATCGACAGTTTGGCACATATTGTAAAGAGGGGGTAGCCAGGGGGGTGAGCGACCTGGTAGACACATAATTATTGTAAAAAGGGGGTAGTCAGGAGGTGGGTGATCTGTTAGACACACACATATATGACCTGCCACAGAAAGTGTGTATTAAGTCGCAAAATTGTAAAATGGAGGTTTGTACCTTTTTGGATGCCACAGACCATAAGCTTTATAATTATATCTACTCTGTTGAAATATCTTCAGTAGTTTATTATTTATTACTAAAATTGAAACAAACTTTATAAAGTAATGTGTTGAGAAACAAGGTCATTTTTAATATTGTCTATTGGTTTTTAATGTGTTGGTTCTCTGATGCATATATTTTATTAGTTTTGGATTACTTGTAGAGGAAGATGAACTGTACATTAGAAGGTGTGCATTTCTGCCACCAAAGTCACAAAATTGATGGGATATGTGCTGGACAGCCGTGTTTCGACCATGTGTACTGTGCAGAGTAGGCCCATGTCAATTAATGCCCAGTTTGCTGTGGCGAGTCACATGTTATGTTATCAACTTAAGATGCTGTTATAAACTGATTCTAGAATAAGTCCTTAAAGTGATATATCATTCATATAAAAAAGTCAGACACAATGTGAAATCAAATATGTGTAGCATTTTGAAAATTCCACAAAAATGTAATCAGTTGTGATTATAAATTGCAGTACAGGTCCTATAGTTACCAGTATATACGAGACACTTAGGTTCATAACCTAAACCTAAGGTTAATAAAACAGAATTCATACACACAAATACCATTTACCCGGAGCTCTACTTACACCACCTAGTAAACTTACCCCCACCAAGTAAACTTACCCCCACCTAGTAAACTTATCCTCACCTACCAGGGTAGTAAACTTACCCCCACCAAGTAAACTTACCCACACCTACTAAACTTATCCACACCTAGTAAACTTACCCCCATCTAGTAAACTTACCCCACATAGTTAACTTACTCACACCTACTAAACTTACCCCACTTAGTAAAATTGCCAACACCTAGTACACTAGAATGTAATCAGTTGTGATTATAAATTGCAGTACAGGTCCTGTAGTTACCAGTATATACGAGACACTTAGGATCATAACCTAAACCTGAGGTTAATAAAACAGAATTCATACACACAAATACCACTTACCCGGAGCTCTACTTACACCACCTAGTAACTTACCCCCACCAAGTAAACTTACCCCCACCTAGTAAACTTACCCTCACCTAGTAAACTTATCCTCACCTACCAGGGTAGTAAACTTACCCCCACCAAGTAAACTTACCCACACCTACTAAACTTATCCACACCTAGTAAACTTACCCCCATCTAGTAAACTTACCCCTCCTAGTAAACCTACCCCCACTTAGAAAACTTTCCCCCACCTAGTAAACTTACCCCAACCTCATATGCCGATATGATCAGTTCCCCTGAAAAGACAATACAGTGTTGTCATCATCAATGATTCAGTTGTTCATCTTTCCAGCCGACATCTACTTGGACATTTACCTGGTCATCTACTTGGACATTTACCTGACCAACTACCTGGACAAGTATGCCCCTAACAAAGGCCGTCAACCTGGCGATGTTCACAAATAACTTTGTGGTAAGTGTCTACGAATGACAGGTGTCATCCATAACAAATGTATAACTAATCAAATAAGAAAGTAACATGTCACATGAATGTCATACCAACTTGTCATATGAAGGTCACACCAATGTCACCACTCACCACCAACATGTCACATGTAAAGATGAGTTTACGTTTACAAAAGACTACCTCACAAGACCCCCTTACGAGATAACCTTACAAGACCCCCTTACGAGATAACCTTACAAGACCCCCTTACAAGACCCCTTTGCAATACTTTCTTACAATGTAGTCTTACAAGACTCTCTTACAAGACCACCTTACAAGATCTCCTTACAAAATAGTCTTATAAGACCGCCTTACAAGACCCCTTTACAAGACCACCTTATGAGATAGTCTCACAAGACCACTTTGCTAGACTCCCTTACAAGACCGCCTTAAATACCCCTTTACAAGACCCCCTTACAAGACAGTTTCATGACATGTGTAATTATTTGCACCAAAAATAAATTATTTTGGTGATTTTAAGGGCATCATTTATGGAGGTTATAATATTATATCCTATCTCACATAATGTGACAGTTTGCTGTATGCGGACTGCATAGCTGTATGAATGACAGGACTGATTATACTGCATTTCAGAACACACACATATGCGCGCGCACACACACACACACACCTCTCCACCCACGCATGCACGCCAATACGCATGCACACACATATACACCCAACACCACGTTACAACAAGACCATTGTCAGTTTTGTTATGTTGTTGTTGATGATGAAGTCAATATTTAATAACTGAAGTTGCATCCATTGATTCATTTCCACAAGATCAAATGGTGACACACTGGTTTTCTCTTTTGAAAATTAGACAAGGACGCCCAAATCAGGACTCAAATAACAGGTATAGCTGACATGCACACAATTTGTAGACAACTTGTACCATATGTCTTCTATAAGTCTACAAGACGTGTTCACTCACCAGAATCCCCCCCAGGAACAGAGGGATGCAGTGTCTTCATGTACAGCCCCAGCAGTAAGCTGGCTGTGAAGCCACATATCTTCACATCCCTTGACCAAGGCCTTTCTTCCTGCCTGGGCTTCCTGCTGACACACAAAACACACAGCTAAACACAGTACACACATGTACATGTTGTATATACATACAAGCTATACATAGATACATGTATGCATGCATCAAAAAGCAGGGGCATAGGAACTGCTGCGGCCAAGGCTGGACTACCTTTGTCCAGGACATGGATATGGCGACGGACACGCAGCCAATTGCTGCAATGCCCTAGCAACTGGCCATGAAAATAAAAAAATAAACTGACTGTGCCTTGTATTATTTTTGCCTTATTTGCAATGACTGAAACTACATGATCATAATTATGCAAAAGATCTGAACAGCTACTGAGCACTACTTATTGGTAATAATACATTTAACAAACATGTGAGCTTTCGCCAGCGCACTGACACTGATCTGCAGGTGAGCATGTTAATAATGCATCTCATGAAAATATAAGATTGGCATCGCCACATATCAGCATCCTCAGTCCTCAAGTCAGCAGGGATAATTGAAGACAACAAAAAACCTACATATACAAGATGTTGGGAAGACACCATTTCAACCAAAAACATCCACACACCCTAAATAGTCATTTGGAAATGCAAAGTTTGTATTCCAAAGCTTTCAAGTATTCTGGTTTGATTGCTGGCCATTGCTTCATAGTCTCATGACAAGACATTCTTTCACGTTTGTCTTACAAACAGAGTATAATGTCATCGTCATTAGGGCCAGTGCTTGTATCACTTGGGTTTACCAATTGGAAGGATGCTACTCCAAGTAAACTAGGGTTCGCAGTGCCCGACAGGTCTGATTGCCATAAGGAAGCAGCGCAACTGCTATCCTTGCTTGCAACCACACATGATGTTGGTGAACACCTGTCAGCAAAGTATGAAGAAAAAAGACTATTAACAGAAACAAATATTTGCAAAAGGTTCTATCAAACCTATGATTGTTTGGTAAAGCAAGGCCCCACCGAATTTGTTTATCAAGTTATGTAGGCTTTGTGGCAAAATTATCTTGCAAGAAAAACAAGCAAATACTCAAGAGATGCCGAGATGCAAAATATCTTGCTGCAGGTTAAGGGTTTAACTATCTTGCAAGAAAATGTTAGCTGTTTCTGGAACATGGACATTTTCAGCATGATGGCATGGCATGACAAAACAGATGACTTGTCCAACCATGACCAGCTTGTAATTAGCATAACACGTGCAGATGATAACTGTTGAACTTTTGTGTTTGTATGGTCATTGCTACAGACATTTTTTGAATCTGGCTTATGCGGATTGTACCAGGAAAGTAAATATAATGCAAGAAGCATTGGATACCACATATGAAATAATAAAACTAGTCAGCAAATCCCCAAAACGTGATACAAAGCAACATGGGGTGAATTAAATTGAACTCTTTGAAATGGCAACTTTATGATTCAAATCTGTACACTACACTGCCATGCCTCGCAGTGCTCTAGCACGTGCATTGCAGAGCATCATATCTTGACGATAATTGTCACCTCCACAGAAGCCACCGTTAGCACAATGAAGAGTCCTTTTGTGTTTACTTAAGTACTGTGGTTTACATTTTACTTGTACTTCAAATAAATGTTTAAGAGTACTTTCACTTACGTAGGTTTTTTCCTAGTTACTTGTATTTTTACTAAAGTACAAAATAAATATACAAGGCAACAATGTAGGCACTTCAACAAATCTCGCAACCGAGTCGCGCGGCCATGTGCGTGACAAGTGGTCTGCTCAGTGGCGTCGTGTTACCCGGCATCTTGCGGAACATTTTGTTTCAACTCGTGTATTGTTCGGTGTTTCTCTGGTCATTTAGTTTTTACCACATTCGTTGCCGAGTTTATTGTCATACATTTGAGCGGTATTTACAAAGTTTTTTGTTTGAAATTTGACCAAAATTAAGCAAGAGACCGAAACCGAGTGCGTGTCACCAGTGCCAGATCGTGGATTCTTCCATTTCTCTGGATTAAAATATATACAAAACCAATGCTATATGTCATAACTATAATAATAACAATAATAAATATAACAATAATATTATTTCTTAATGATTATACTTAGTTAAACTTAGAGGTGTTAACGAATACATAAACTAATTTAAAATTAGTTTGCAATAACTTTGTGAGATTGATATTCAAAATCACTAGGCCTACCAATAATCTGATTGTTGTTATTATTAAATGAAATATTTTATGGACTGGCTGAAGAAAAAATATTAGACAAGTTGTTTTTGAGGTTAAATACTTAAATGATTGAACTAATATAAAGTTGTTTATAAGAAGCATGTTCTAGACAAAAACTTTGATTAGTTGATGTATTAAATGTATAAACACCACAGTTATCTATCAAGTTATATATATATACTCTAAGCAGGAGTACCGGTAGGCTTTCTCATAAACAAGAAATGGAAAGCCAATATAGTGAGGGTTAACAGCATTAGCCCCAGAGTAGCAGAACTTGTTCTATGCATAACAAAGCGCTACAAACTGAAGATAGTACAAGTATATGCACCAACAACATCATACTCAGAAGAAGACACAAACAACTTCTACAACGACGTGGATGAGACCTTAGAAAAGCCAACCCACTACACGAGAGTGATGGGAGACTTTAATGCGCAAGTAGGGAAATGAACATTTCGGAAACGGCAACAGGCATATTTGGTCTAGGTGCGAGAAACGAAAGAGGCGACACCTTGGTAGAATGGGCAACATCAAGAAAGTACAAAATCATGAATGCCAAGTTCCAGAAGAAACCAGGGAGGAGATGGACGTGGAAAAGCCAAATTGGAGAAACAAAGAATGAAATGACTACATCCTGACAAACCGGCCAGACGTAGTCACTGACATAATTTTCATCAACATCGGAAGTGACTACAGAATGGTAATAAGCAACATAAAACTGGACGTCAAAGCTGAAAGGAAGAAGTTGATAAATAAGAGACCACCAAGTGTAGATACCACACAAATAGGAACAAAAAAGATTGAATTCCAACTCAAACTGCCAAATCGATCTAAGACACTACAGGAACTAGACGACATCGACATCATGGGTGAAAACATCACTGACATGATCCAACTAAGTGCGACAAGTGTAGCCAAAGCAATCAACAGGCATGTAGTGACGAGAATATCATCACCGACATGAGCACCTACACAAAAAGAGTAACAAGATGAACATCAAGAGAGGAGTACGACAGGGTGACACCATATCGCCCAAGCTGTTTATGGCAACACTCGAAAGCATATTCCGAAGACTGACCTGGGAAACCAGGCTTGAGGATAGACAGAGAATATCTTAGACATTTTCACTTCACCGATGACATACTCATATGTGCTACTACACCGCAAGAACTACAAAACATGCTGCAGGAGCTGATGAAAGTGAAAACAAGGTCTGAAGATGAACATTTCGAAGACAAAAGTGATGCTAGAAAATGACACAGCAATATATATCAACACCACGCTGTTGATGTGCATGGTAGTATTTGATGAGACACTGAAATGTAAACAATGATACAGTACATTGCTGTAGAATGACATGGATTTATGAGACAGTCAACTGTGAATATTGCTAAGAGGATTGCCTAAGCCTGCAGTGTACTGTGAATGGTCTTTTTCATGCACTAGACTCCCAGGGGAAAATATACTTGACCCCCAGGTCCAGCCCACGATTCCTAATTTGGGGGTCATGCCTCAGTTAAACTTTCTGTTTCATTTCAGACAAAAAAGAGCAGCGTATTTTTGAGAAATGATTTGTTTTACAAAATTCACATGCACTGACATATAAGTGCATTTGAGTAGTCAGATTTCCAGGTGTGATTGTAGAAGCTGTTCACAGTAAAATTGTGTGTTTTTAGCTGATTCTACTAAGCGGTAGGATATTTGGCAGCAACTGGACTGTTTGATCCTTTAGCCAGAGTATTGCCTGTATCCATTCGTAAATATTGACGGGTGTCATACATACAGGCATTTTACAAGAGCTAGAAACATTAGATTTTGACTAAAGTCTAAACTCAACCAGGATGTCATCGAGATGATGATAACAGAAGTTGAGAAGTTTCAGAATTTTTGTAGGTCACGTTTTCTTATAATCATACAAAATGCTAACATGGCAACCAATGAGAAAACTAACTGTACACTGACCCCATTAGGTTCATCATCGTCGCCGTCATCACTGCTGACACTGCGACGGGTTTGACTAAAATGCGCACGACCACGAATGACTACGCATTCCCACACGACCATGTAATATTCTTACAGGTCCTCTTCTGGCTTCTAGGCTGTGATGCCTCTTATGCCAGCTCTGATGTTTGTCGTCAAACTGTATGGTGCCCATGCGTCTGACGAGTTATTCCATAATAGGGGTGGGGCTGTGTAATCGAGCTTAATTGGGTGGTTTTTCCATAATTTGTCTAATTTTCACTCAAAGGACTGAACTGATGGAGCCTCTACCAGACTGTGGGAGGCTGTTCCATACATCCGTGCATCGGTGTATAAATAATTTTTTTAATGTTTAACCGACATCGTCCTTTGAATATTTTTAGGTGATGCCCTCTCGTACATGATTCATTATCCCGCAAAGTTATAAAGTTTAATGTCACTGCTGTATCATATTTATAATATTTCTCTGTTAAAATCTTATACATTTCAATCATGTCTCCTCTGAGGCGACAATATGCCAGAGTTGGTTATTTTAGTCTTTGCAGACGTTCATTATTTTCAAGATCTTTAAAACCGGGAATTAATTTGGTTGCTCTACGCTGAACATTTTCAAGAGCTGTAATGTGTTTCATTAAGAAGGGAGCCCATTCTTGATTTGCATATTCAATATGTGGACGGACGAGAGATTTAAAAATAGTAACAACACTGTCCATCCATGTAATCAAAAGTGCGACGAATTATCCCCATCATTGAATTGGCTTTATTAATTTTGTTCGATTTATGTGCCTAAAAGTTAAGTGATGAGTCAAAAGTGATGCCAATATCCTTCACCTTATCCGTACTTGCCAGCGTAATTTGATTAGGTCCCAGTGTGTAGCTGTCATTTCTTATGGTTGATAATCCTATTCTCATATGGCTGCATTTGTCTGGGTGGAACTTTAAGAGAGATTTGTATGTTCAAAGTTCTGCATGGGTAAGATCTTGTTGAAGCCTTGTGCAATCTTCTTCGGTATAAATTGGATGGAAGAGCTTCATATCATCCGCAAACAGGAATACTTTGGAGTTCTTTATAACATCAGGTAAGTCATTAATAAATATAACAAAAAGTAGGGGGCCAATCACCGATCCTTGTGGTATGCCGCTGATGACATCATGCCAATCTGAAAACGAATTATTGACCCTTACACGTTGTCTTCTGTGGGCCAACAGAGCTGCAACCCAGCTTAGAATATTTCCTTGAATTCCATAGCTCTGGAGTTTCTCTATAAGTCGTAGATGTGGAACTTTGTCAAAAGCTTTCATAAAATCACAGTATACTACATCAATACATCCACCGTTATCTCATGTCTCAGTCCATGAGTCAAGTACTTTCAGTAATTGGAGAACTGTAGACCAACCTTTGATAAAATCAAATTGCTTGTAATATAATGTAGGACGTTGTTATGTAGCCGAGCATTGGTGTGTGCCAGTGATAAAGGTCCGAGCACTCAACACGCATACGTGTGCATGTTGTGGTGCTCGGACATGGCACATCGGAACTGTGTTCATTGGTGTTATAGGTCCGAGCACATTCCCGACCACGCTGCGTTTCAGTTCTCCCTTTGTCTCGGACTCGGTGCTTATCGTACTGCTTACTAAAATAGATCTACTAACATATACTTTGAATATATACTATAATTATCTAGGTAATGCTGCCAGTCATTTGCACGACCCAACATGATCATAAGAACATTCATGTGTTCAAATGATATAAAGAAAGCTTTGTTTACTACTTTATGATGGAGTTTTCATAAATATATGCTATTAGAAAAGTTGATGTCTCTTACAACAATATGTTCCAAATTTTGTTATGATTTGACATATATTATAGTGCTACTGAAATGATTATTGACAGTAATTTGCTTATTGTGTTCCTGGTATTAGAACTTTTGACATATAGATTTACATGCCGGTTGTAGTTCTAAATTCTCTTTTTTATTGATGGTTCAAGTAACAGCAATCTTTTACTTACTGGCCATATGTAACCATTGTCAATATCACAACTATAGAACGCAATAATGCATTTGTATGTTGTGTGGAATCTGCGAATAAAGCATATATTATAAATAAAATATACTTTTAGTACACCTGTAACCATAGTAATTTGCAAAAGCAATTCCTCAAAGCAATGTACGGTCTAATTACATGCAAAATATAGCATACAGAACTATTTAAATGTAGGCCCTAGGTGTGGGCAATAGTAGTTTTGTAAAATATGTATGCATGTATTGTATGTATGTAAATAAAAAGTCATTATTATTATTCTTCATGTTATTATGCAGGTGCGTGCCTAGGGAAGTTTTCATGTTGCCTGGAAACCCCCCAAGAAATCCCACACTATGTGGCAGTGTACAGTGAGTGATGGCATGAAACATCCAGCATTACTGTGATACCCATTAGGGAACCCCCCCAACATATCAATCCTGGGTACGCCTCTGTTACGTGTTCTACACATAATGAAAAGTAGAAACACCAGAAGAAGATTTTATTGAAACAATGCATACAGAGATGTGAAAGAACATGAAAAGTAATGCTATAAATAGCACAGTTGCAGAATAGCATCAGTGTCTAAGTACCGACACTATAAACATATTAGCCAGTTTAAATATATGTAAATACATACATATAAATAGTAATTGGTCTATCTAATATATACTTTAGGCTCATTATCTTAATTAACAATAAAATAATTGTAAAATATCAAATGAAAATATTAATTCAATCTTTAAAATGCCACTGGCTTAAGGTCACAGGTTCCATTTGAAATGTTATATTTTAATTATCAGTAATATGTTAAAAACTACTCGTCATAGATTAAAGTTGTATTCTGGGTTACACAACCATGTTTAAGGTGTATATACAACCTAAACAATAATGTCAATATTTACTTATTTGAGTATACTTGCTACTGTATATTTTTTGGCATTTGATGTTATTTTATAAATTACGCTTTTGCACACAAAAAAAAAAACATGTCATCCA
Source organism: Escarpia spicata (assembly GCA_963995525.1). Lineage (NCBI taxonomy): Eukaryota > Metazoa > Annelida > Polychaeta > Sabellida > Siboglinidae > Escarpia > Escarpia spicata. Next base: position 15,570,448 of record OZ023211.1, on the reverse strand, counting down.
TAGTTAATTTTAATTTGGAAAATTTTATCTTAGAATTACATATTATGTGAACTAAAATTTATATGGAGTTGAGGAAAGGTATGTATTGTATGGGGCATGATGATTCACTGGAAATTTGTATTTAAAAGATGAACGTTGTCAGAATGCAACTTTAACCTAATGTTCAATATATTCTGTGACGTCTATATCAAAAGAAGTTCAAAATTACTTAATAATCAGTTTGCATGATGACAATCATGGTTTTAAAATGTCAAATAGCATTCAATATTATAAAAAATACTTTTTAGTCAGCCAAACTAATTAATTGCACAACTTAATATAGGGGTATTGGTCAGAATTAGTATATAAAATGTAATTTTCATAGGATGGTCCAAAACAATCCATCAGCATTTCAAAGAATTACAAGGAGTGCAACCCCTCATTTAATTTGTCATAGTATTAAGAGTTCTCAACGTATAATTTTACAAACATTTATGTCTAGCCAACACCACTCAATCCCTCAAACAGGCCGAGATCACTACCACACAGCACAGTTCACCGAAACAGGTTGAGTTGATTAAGCCTAAGGCTGAGATCACCAAAAAAATCCATCGAGGGGCCGAATGGCGAATCGAGCGGATAATATCGCTTAGCCTTGCCCATGCGGCCTGGGTATTGTGACGTCGACGCAACCAACGTTTTGAAATCACGTCGATACAGTTGCACAATTGACAAATATTTTACTTGCTTAATTTCATTCTGAACTGTCGAACGTATCGCCAATGTTGATCCCAAATAAAACTATGCCATGATCTACTGCCATATTTAGCAGAAGCGAGGTCAAACACGTGACAACTGGCGCATGCGCGTTCAATGCTCGGATCTTTAATGCTGAGGTACACGGTTCCGATGCTTGGCTACGCAACCACTTCGTATAATGTATTGGTAGATAGTTCTATTCTAATTCTAATTATCTACGTCGTAAGGAGCCACTGTTGGCAATGGTTTACGACGGGGTGGGTGCGTATGGTGTTATTGAGTGTTTGAGCCGCAGGATAGGAGACTGAAATCGTTTATGGTCTCAGCCTGGACCTGCGACTCGTTTAGGTTATTCCAGTCTACTATTGTCTTTACAAAGTATGAGTTTTTGAATTGGTCGGTGTGGGATGCAGGTACTATATAGCACCTGGTGTTATTGGTTGTTAGGTGTTGTACAAAGTTTGAGGATACGTGATCTGGAAAATGTTTGGGTTGGATGCGTCTTTTATTTATTTTTTGGGGCCGAAAGTATGTTTCTGCGGGGATGGCTGGGATAGATCCCTCAGCTATTTTGTACATGTATTTGAGTCGTAGATCCCGACGTCTGCTTTGTAGGGTATTGAGTTTTAGGTCTATTAATATGTTTGTCATTGATCCTTCATGTCTGGAGCGGTAGTCGCTGGTAATGAAGCGAGCAGCACGGTGTTGTATACGCTCTAGTTTGTCTATGTCCCCCTGATGGTATGGGTCCCACACTATGGCTCCGTACTCTAAAGCAGCGCGCACAAGGGCAATATATGCGGTCCGTTTGTTGTTTATAGGACAGTGTCGTATGTTACGTCTTAGGAAGCCAAGTGTTGAGTTTGCTTTTTTAGTTGTTGTTGCGATGTGGGAGTGCCATTTAAGGTCGTCGGAGATAGAGATACCAAGATAGGGATTACAGTTTACACGTTCTAGGGTGATGTTATTTAAGGTGTAGAAATAGTCAGTTTTATGTTTTACACTGAGGATGTAGCATTTGTTTGTATTGAAGTTCATACCCCAGTCCTTTGCCCATGTTTGGAGTTGTTTTAGGTCGTGTTGTAGTGCAATGTGATCGTTGAGTGTTTTGATTTCTCTATATAGTAGGCAGTCATCTGCAAATAGGCGGACTTTAGATTTTACTGATGATGGTAGGTCGTTTATATGACAGAGGAATAGTAGGGGGACAAGTACAGTGCCTTGTGGGACGCCGGATTTGACGGGTACTTCTCTCGAGGTTTCGCCGTCTAGAACAACTTTCATAGATCTGTCAGTGAGGACATTTTCTAGACACTTGAGCGTGGTTCCGGTTATGCCATAGTGGGATAGTTTATGGAGGAGTTTTGTGTGGGGGACTGTGTCGAAAGCCTTGCTAAAGTCTAATATCGCTATGTCTACTTGAGTTCCAGAGTCGAAAGAAGAGAATAGGTCATGCGTGGTGGTTAGGAGTTGTGTTTCGCAGGAGAAGCCTGCTCTGAAGCCATGGTTTAGGTGTGTTAGGATGTTGTGCTCTTCTAGGTAGGTCATGATGTGGCGGTAGATTATGTGTTCGAGAATTTTGCATGGGACCGATGTTAGGGAGATGGGGCGGTAGTTTTCTGGTAGGTGCTTATCTCCTTTTTTAAATACAGGTGACACATTTGCTGTGCGCCAGTCTGACGGTAGGTTGCCTGTGTCTATGGATCTCTGGAAGATGTCTCGGAGTGCAGGGGATAGGGTGTCGGCACAGTTCTTAAGGACAGCATTGGGGATCTGGTCAGGGCCACATGCTTTATGTGGTTTAATGGACTTGAGTAATTTACATACTCCGGTGGTGTCAATTTTAATGTCACATATATTGGGGTGTTGTGGGGGATCAAGGTGTGGGGGCGCAGATCTGTCTTCTTTCGTGAAGACACTCTGGAACTGGTCCAGGAGGATCTCAGCCTTTTCCTTACTGTTACACACCAGTGATCCATTCTTTTTCAGGGGAGCTACTCCGATGTTGTCTTGTTTTCTACTTTTGATATAGCGCCAGAATGGCTTTGAGTTGTTTGTTTGGAGGCCTGTGGTGATGGTGTTATTAATAAAGTCCCATTCTGCTTTACGCAGACTTTGCCTACATGTTTTCTGTATGAATTTGTAATTTTCCCAGTTGTTTGTTTTCTTAGCTTTATTGTAGTCTTCTCTTTCGCTTTAGTAGTCTTTGTAGCTTTCTGTTTAGCCATGGGAGATTGCACCGACTGGAGCTGAGCTTTGATGGGATATGTTTGTTGATAGATTTCGCTAGTGCGTTTTTGAAGATTGTCCAAAGAGTTTCTGTGCATGCACCTAATGTGTATTGAGTCTTTATTTCATTAGACAGGGTGATGAAATCAGCATTTAGATTGTCCCAGTCAGCGCGAGTAAATTGGTGAATTTTTCTTCATTGTTTGTTTTGGTGTTGGACTCTTACATCAAAGTCTGTGACGATGATATCGTGGTCTGATATCCCTGGCACAGAAGCAGAGTTTGTCACTACAGTGGGATTTGTTGTAAAGATTAGGTCTAGTAGCTTGCCCTCTCTAGTGGAGCTAGTGTGAATTTGTGTAAGCTGCGCACTTTCTGTTGTGTCAATGAGGGCTTGTTGGACGGATCGCTCTGGTGCGCACGTTTTCACAGTACTTGTTTCCCATAGTATATCGGGACAATTAAAATCTCCACAGAGGATTATTTGTTTTTGCTTCGAGTTTGTTGTGATCTTTGTCAGGGATTTATTTAGTTCACGTATGGTTTTGTCGCAGCATTACGGCATGTAGAATGAGCCTATTAGTAGGTTCTTTTTGTTTTGGAGTTGTACTTTGACCCACATGATTTCGCAGTCGCTATTCAGGTCTAGTTCCGTAGAGGATATGAGGTCTTTCCGTACTAGCACAAAGACACCGCCTCCTATTGCGTTGCGGTCTTTCCTGTAGGTGGTGTAGTTATCTGGGAACACTTCATTGGACTTTATGTTGTTACTAAGCCAGGACTCACAGCCACAGATAACGTCTGGTTTTATGTAGTTTATGGATGCTTCCAGGTCGGCTCTTTTGTTAATTATGCTACGACAGTTTATGGTCATGGCGCGTAGGTTTTTTTTCTGTAGAAGATCAAATACTGATGAACTTCCTCTGGAATTTGTCGATTTTGCTTTTTTGGAAGAGTGTGAGGAGCTATTGGGTCTTCTTGTTGCTTTGTCTGATATTTGTTGGTTCGACTTGGGGCTGCTGGTGAAGAGGGGGTTGAAGGTCGGGGAGAGCGATTCAAGCGTAATATTCTCATTTGCAATGGGTTCATAGAAACTTGGGGAAATTTCGAAGCTTCTGAATGTGAAGCTTGATACATTAAGTGTTTGACACTTACAACACAACCACTGTACATTTGAGCGTTGCAACAGGCTGTAGTCTTTAGTGCACATTTCTAGGCATGACCGGTGGTACCATATGCTGCATTCATCGCAGCATACGGCTTCTTCATTGGGTGACCATGATACAGCAAGCTCACAGAAGGCGCAGGGATATATGGGGAGTTGTCTTGGGCCTGGGTTTGTTTGTATGTCGCCTGAGAGGAAGAGGGCGAGTATTGTCAGTGTCTTGTTACTGTTTGGTTTGGGCCACATCAGATGGGATGAGTTGAAGGAATGGCGTGAGAACGCATATATTCCATTTATTGAGTCAGCTTCAGAGGCATCGAAGGATTGTGTAAGGAATCGATTTGTGGCTAATATGAATAACAGCATGAACAGGGACCCTTGGAACATTGTTGTGATTGTGGTTGGCGCGCAGGTGAGTGTCAAAAGGGTGGTATAACCAGTGTCGGTATATATATTACTAGTAATTTTAAGAGTGCATGAGTATCGAGACGTTGGTGTGGTGCGAGTGAAAATGTAGGTCTTCGCCCTAGTTGGGCCCCAGAGCGATACTGGGAAGACGTCTTGATGGAGAGCCTGTTAGTAGAAAGTTTATTGTTGTGGGTACAGTTTTCCTTCTGTTAATAATGGCAGCCTGTGATCAAAGATTACAACCAGACAGATGCAAACCGTAGAAAGAGCTACACTGAGGCAGTGATTGAGGGGGCAATGAGGAAAGAGAGGGTGTTTATGGGCGATTCGATTATGAGAAAGACAGATAAGACTCTAAGCGAGGGGGAGGACATCGTTGTTTGTCTACCGGGGGCTAGGATAGAACATGTAACTGAAAGGGTAGAGAAGGTACTGGGGCATGGCAAGGGAGGGTCTGTACTAGTACATGTAGGGACAAATAACGCAGAGAGGGAGGGAACAACTGGGATAGTTCAGAAGTACAGACAGTTAGTGAAGAAGTTAAAGAAGACAAGAGTAGAACAGATTATCCTCTCAGGAATTTTGCCAGTAATGGGAGGAAGGGGGCCGACATATAGAAACTGCAAGAGGATGGCGATCAACGCACTAGTTGAGCAGATGTGTAAAGAAGAGGGGGTGGGATTCGTAGATTTATGGGGATACTTTGTTGGGAGGGAAGATATGTACATGAGAGATGGCCTACATCTAAGTGGAAAGGGGGCAGCAGTTTTCTCAGAGAACTTGCTGCAATCTGTTGACAGTGGGACAGGCTGCATCTATTTAAACTAGATTTGCAGGGGGGATTCACAGAGAAGCCTGAAACTGGAGGCATAGATAAAGACAGCAGAAATAAATCGGCAAAGAACAGCCTGGAAAACTGTTCTGAATCAGGATATAAATGCATTTGTTTAAATGCAAGGAGCATAGTAAACAAAAGAAGTGAACTAAACATTATGGTAGAAGATATTGACCCTCACATAATAGGTATAACCGAATCGTGGGCCACCACTGAAATATCAGATGCCGAATTGGGACTAACAGGATATGTAATGTTTAGGAAAGATAGAATAGGAAGAAAGGGAGGTGGAGTTATTTTATATATTAAAGAATCTATCCAGGCTTATGAAATAAAATTAGAAAGAGAAGCAGATTCCGGAGAAGCTGTTTGGTGTAACATAGTTACAGGAAACTCAACGTTAACAGTTGGGTTAGTTTATCGAAGTCCAAACATAAGCATAGAAGAGAATGAAAAAATACAAAACGCTATAAGGGAAGTAAGCAAATGGAACTGTATTATTATGGGGGACTTTAACCATGGGCATATACAATGGAAATCTCTACAGTGAGGACCACAAGTTTTTAGTTTTAGTACAAGATAGTTTCCTTTCTCAACATGTGCTAGAACCAACCAGGGGAGAGAATGTGTTAGACTTAGTTTTGTCCTCACAGAAAGAATTAGTTGACAATGTCAAGATATGTGAGCCACTGGGGAGTAGTGATCACAACCAGATACATTTTACCATCAAAGTAAAATCAGAAAGGAATAGTAAAAAGCAGTATAGGAGAAATTTCCACAAAGGAAGGTATAAGGACATGAGGAAATATTTAGCAAAGATAGACTGGAATAACACACTGAAGAATAAGACAGCAACCGAATGCTGGAATATCTTAAATAGTGAAATTAAGTGCATAGTCGATAAATTTGTACCTTTCAAAAAACAAGGGAAACGGTCTAAAAAGAAACACTTATCGAAAGAAGCCATTAGAAAAATTAAGTATAAACAAATGATGTGGAAGTCATATAGATGTACTGGAAATGATGAAGACTACAACATTTATAAAGCACTTAATCAAGCTACAGCTGAAATTAGAAATTCAAAGAGAAGCTATGAAAAAAAATTAGCTAGTAATATAAAACATGACAGTAAGAGTTTTTATGCGTATATTCGAAGCAAACAGAAAGTTCAGGATAAGGTCGGTCCTCTAGAAGATAGTGCTGGAAATACAATATCAGAGGGATTCTTAATGGCAGAAGACCTGAATGAGTATTTTAGTTCAGTGTTTACCAGGGAAGATATTAGTTCACTGCCAGTACCAGAGGCTAAGTTCAAGGGGGCAGATTCAGACTATTTAGGACAGTTAGTTGTAACCTCGGAAATGGTAGCTAAGAAAATAAGGGCTATGAAGGATAATAAATCACCTGGAATGGACGGGATTCCGCCCAAACTACTATTGGAAATTGTAGAACAAATTAGCGCACCGCTTGCAACAGTTTTCAATTTGTCATTAGAAGAGGGAGTGGTTCCTTTAGAATGGAAAGAGGCAAACATTATACCGTTATTTAAAAAAGGTTCGAGAAACAAGTCGGAGAACTATAGACCAGTGAGTTTAACATCAGTGATTTGCAAATTATTAGAAAGACTAATTAAAGATCACATGGTGGATTTTCTTGTTAAACATAACTTGATAAACCCATCTCAACATGGGTTTTTAAAAGCGAGGTCATGCTTAACAAATATGTTATGTTTTTTGGAAGACATCACTAGGTGGGTAGATGAGGGATCACCAGTAGATATCATCTATTTAGATTTTCAAAAAGCTTTCGACAAAGTACCACATCAAAGATTACTCCTTAAGCTAAAGGCCCATGGCATAGGAAATGGTATAATAAACTGGATAGAAAAATGGCTGAATGACAGAAGACAACGTGTAGTAGTTGATGGGGAGGCTTCAAACTGGAAATCGGTATTGAGTGGGGTACCACAGGGATCAGTACTAGGACCTATATTATTCTTAATATATATCAACGATTTGGACGATGATATAACAAGCAAGGTGTTAAAATTTGCGGATGATACAAAAGTGTTTAGAAGGATTAAAAGTGATGGAGACAGACAGCATTTACAAGATGATCTTGATAGGTTGATCAAATGGTCTGAAAAGTGGCAAATGCTGTTCAATTTTGGGAAATGTAAATGCCTCCACACAGGTCATGGGAATGAAGAGGTAAAATATAAAATGGGGGGTACTGTTCTAAGTACTACTGTAAAAGAAAAGGACTTAGGGTTAACCATTAGTGCTGATATGAAGGTTTCAGAGCAGTGCGGAATTGCAGCATCAAAGGGAAATCAAATCCTTGGGTTAATTAGGCGAAATATAGCGTATAAGAAAAAAGAATTCATAGTACCGCTGTACAAAACAATAGTGAGGCCTCATTTAGAATATTGTATACAAGCATGGAGGCCATATCGCAAGAAGGACATAGATATGCTAGAAAGAGTACAGAGGAGAGCGACTAAAATGATACCAAATCTGAGGGATCTTAGTTACGAAATACGCCTAAAAGAATGTGGTTTAACAACACTAGAGACCAGGAGATTGAGAGGAGATCACATAGAAGTGTTTAAAATATTGAATGGTTATGAAAATATTGATAGAAACATTTTTTTCTCAGTTAAGAAAGATAGAAGGACCAGAGGACATGAAGCTACATTAGTAAAGGAGCAGTGTAGATTAGATATAAGAAAGTTCTCATTCTCACAAAGGACTGTAAATGAATGGAACAGATTATCTCCTGATTGTGTTGGTGCTAGTAGCGTGAATATGTTTAAAAATAAAATCGACACACACCTTAAAAAGGCGGGATACATGTAGATAAAAAGTATTGGACTCTCGATAAGCCAAAAGGCTTCCTTGTCCAACTGCCATCCAGAGTAATTTTCTGGTTGGCAATCTTGTTAAATCTTGTTAAAGTGGATCTCTACAATTGCGTACGATGGAACGATTACGGTTTACGTTATGTTGATATGGAAATAGTCGTGGTAGCGTAGCCGTGGTGGGCCCGTAGGCGTAGGCCGTAGCGTTATCGTTGCTAGGGGACGAGATTACATACGTAGTGCTTGTTTGCCGACTGTGGGCGACTTCGTTATATTTATTGCTTAGGATTAATGTTTAGTTTAAAATATGGTTTGAAAGTGACTATCTTGAGCGTGCTTGGTGGGATTTAGTGGCACTTAGCTGTTTAGTAGACCGGTTCGTGGCTTCTTCGGTGTTGATTTGTAATCCAAGATGGCGTGTTTTGGCGGGAAGTCTGCGGATGTGACCACTTGTTTAAAGTTGTTTATTTTGAATCTAACATATACTTTACGTTGGTAATTTATGCCTATTTGGATTTAGTGAGACTTTCGTGTCGTTTGCTGGAGTCTATAGTATTTGATCGAGAACGTAATTTTGAATTTCGAATAAAGTTTTAGATCCGATGTTGAGAACTTGTTTTGTATTATCACGCATGCGCACATCACATCATAGTTTGGCCGTTGATGGTATATATTATATGGTTTGTGAGTGCATTATCAAAAATTTTGAGTCTATATTTCACCCAGGAGTTAAACAATTTAGGTATTTTATCCGATCTTCCGAACGAGCATTTAGTACTGTAGTAGCGCCACCTGGCCAATGGAACCGGAGTGTTAACACAACTTGCACAACTTCCCCAAGCGATGACTGACGATGACAAAAGTTGCGAATTTTGTTACTCCATGATTGTGAACAACATATCTGAAATTTGACGAGCTGCACAAACATACCTCCTACGCGCCACCAGCAGCCCGTATGGTTACCAACACTACAATACATTTTGGTCGTGCGTGGTCGTACGCCTTTTAATTACACCAACTGCGACAGACGTTTCCGTCCGAGTGAGCGATAATATAAGTAAAATGCGTCAATGCGTTTTTCTTACTCAAACATTAGAAATACTAACCTGTAGCTATTTTTAGCATCCTTATCCCCACCCTTTGTTCTTATACTAGAACGTATAGAACTAGTCTTCAGTTTATTCTTGCGTTGCATGTTTAAATCATTGTGCACTCAAATTGTTGACAACACAGTCGGCCATACATATGGGACAAATTATAACAGCAAGTTGCAGGGTTGCCGTCATATTTATGTTACTGCACGTAATTCAACATACCAAGACGTCGTTATTCGCTAAATATAATCTGATTCGTGCAGGGTTTGGTTTTTGAAAGTATTCTGTTTTTTAATTAATACTTTATTTTCAAGGGGTGTTTTACAATTTAGGCCTGTACTCCGATTTAGCCAGTAAAACTGTCACGCACACGTGTGAAGAGTGCACACATACTCTTCAACAACTCGGGGGAGGGGTGCATGGTTGCCACAGACACACCCTAGCTTCAACCATACAGGAGGGACGGTTGATACAGACTTGTACCCGTCAATCACACGAGAGGGGCGGGTCATACAAACATGTACCCTTCAATCATACGGTAGAGACGTTTGACATAGACATGTACCCTTCAGTCACCCGTTACACAGGCTTTGAATTGCTATGGGAAAACATTCTAAATGGTTGAGAACATAGATATATTAAACATAAAATTAACGTATTTAATACACGATTTCTAGTTGGCTATCCACAAGTCTCAATTAAGTAATTAAACCCCTATAGGGCAGCCCAACATTGGGCTAATACATGAGTTTGCGTTGTGTGTTCTTTGTGTAAAATTTTATTGAACCAGTTTTTGTGTTTTTGGTAGTCCAAGAACTTCTTCGTAGGCAATGGGTTTCAGTGAGTCCCAGACATCATAGGTGTTGCTGAAGGTTGTGTTTACGAGTTCATCCTGGAGTTTTAGGTTGATGCATTGATGGAAGAGTTCTTAATTAATGTTGTTTGTCGTTGTTCGTTAGTCCGGTAACATTTATTTTTGCGACATTGTATATGTTGGAGTCTTTCGATGAGAATAATGTTGAGACGTACCTGATCGACCACAAACAAAAAGCATTTCACACATGACAAAAAGACCCACATTCTACATGTAACAAACATTCTCACCGTATAACTAAATTAAGCTGATGTCCAAAGAAAGACCCGCGACACGAAGAGCTGGACTGAGAAGGTTGAGGAGATTAACTCATCGCTGATACCAACAACAACCATGCCTTATCAACTAAAAGACCAACACCACTTAAATCCAATGATGGATGCATCCTCCATAAGGACAATTACAGCTTTAGCACCCGCAGGAAAGAGCACTTTAAGGACCTTCTCAACCAAAACTCAACAATTGACCCGCGTGTTTTCGACAAGATCCCATAGCACAAGATCAAAACTAACACCAATGAACAGTAGCACGGGAACGAAATTCAAATTGGGGGGGGGGGGGGGGCTAACAGAGCTTCAGCACTACTTTAAAATTTTCACCGCCGCATATCTTCTTCATATCTTCCTTCACCTTGTGGCTGTTTCAGTTGGCTCGACTGTGACATCGGAAGAAGAGGAGGGTATTGTTGGAGATTTTTTACCGCTGCGTCGCTGTAACTTCAGCTTCTCCACTGTCTTGTATGTGAACTCCTGACATCCGAGCACGGGGGGAGACAGTGCTGTTGAACATTTTATTTTTTACGACGCACCGCTGCTGTCAATTTAGCTTCTCCAGCTTCTCTCCGTTGTCTCGGCTTAAATTATGCCATCCGAAGACGGGAGGTACTGCCCCCCACCCGTTCTTGAGCTTATGCCAATGAACTACCAACACACGAAGAAACGACAATGCCATTAGACAAATGAATGTCAATAAAGCCACTGGACCTGGTGGCATTCTTGCCTCAGTGCGTAAACAAGCGTTTAAGATCTGGCAACACGAATAACTTCCAAGTGACCCTAAAGATGCAACGATTGTTACCATCTTTAAGGACAGAGACAATGCAGACTGTGGCAACCACACGGGTATTGCCTTAATTGCTCTCAATGGTGGATATTGCCCGGACGAGGATTCTCTTTAACCGCCTTCTGCCACAGGCTGAGAATGTCAGAAACTCCAGAGGAACCACAAAGTTATATTGACCTTCACTGCACGTCACTTCCAGAAAGAGACTAGAGAACAGAACACCCTTCCATACATGGCATTACTTAATTTAAGCAAGGCTTTTGACTTTATAAACCGAGATGCTCTCTTGAAGATTCTCCAACGATATGGCCACCATGCAAAGTTTGCCAACGTAATTCGACAATGCTGATAAGAATTCTAAGCAATGTGTCTTCTATAGATCCCCTCAGAGTAAAAAAAACTGGTGCTAAACAGGGATGTGTCATTGCATCAACGCCCTTCTCCAACTTTCTTGCTGCAATGTTACAACTTACGGCTGAAAAACGTCCTGCCTGTCTACAATAATTTGACGCACTGACGGCAAGCTACTAAATCTCAGCAGACCGAAGGCCAAAACAACACTAGGCTACACTTACCAGCGTGACGTAACTGCAGTACGATCATCAAGTCAGAGCTCACTCAGAAGAAGACCTACATAAGATCTTAGACACATTCACAGAAGTATACATGGGACTTTCAGCATCATGAAATCTAAAATAGCTTACCAACCAGCAGCAATTAAAACAATCATGTCCAGCGCCCTTGATACGAATACATATGGAGCATATATGGAAAATGTCTCATTTTTATATACCTGCATGAGATGTCACTTCTCTCTGAAGGCTTATACTGATGATGAAACAAAACACCGACTTCACTACAATGTGCAAGTTCGCATGCGAACCTGTGCCTTTGATAAAGTTCGGAAACATCCGACCAGATACAAAAGTAACGATCTACAAAGCTCTTGTACTTCCTGCATTTCTTTTGCGGAGCTGAAACATGGACACAATGCAGACGACATATAAAAGCATTACGGCAATATCACCGTCGCTGCGTGTGAAATATATTGCTAATTAGAAGATTAAACAGCAGTGTCCTTGATGAACAGTGGTTGACATTGACCGGCCATGTTTTGCGCATGTCTGACACAATATTGCCCAAGCAAGTTTTCTACTCAGAGCTGAGTCGTGATAAACTATCTCAAAGAGGACAGCGTAAACGCTATAAATACATTCTTATACGTGCCACCTTTTTGTATTCCGGGAGATTCATCTGCGGTTCAACATGTTTCCAGTGTCACGGTTTCTCGTCGCGCTGTCTCGGCGCGCTGTCTCGGATGATGACATCGGAAGTGCTGTCATTGGCGTAACGACGGGAGTGGTGGGGGCATGGGGACAAATGCTCAGTAAGACATACCTTCGCACTGTTCGCACAATGGGTCAAGAACGACTGAGCAGTCTTGCACTACTGTCGATCGAGCTAAAATTGACAAATGTCGTGAACTTCGACGGCGTAATTGCCGAATTCACGTCACTCAAACCAAGAAAGGTTAGGCTGTAGGAGAATTTCACGGAGCTTCTGCGCTCGGACCAACAAATCACTCCCGGTCTCATTGGTATATCGTTGTCGTTGCGGTGGCAGTGACGGAACGAGCTCACAGAGAACGTAATGTGGATTGACAGTTGTTAACTGTGACCATGCATGCACTGTATATTCAGTAGTTTGTTATAGCTGGCCACCATTGAGGGTATTTTTTTGGAGGTTTTTATTGGTTTCATTGGAGATGTTGTGAATATCATGTTGAAGTGTAGCTCAGTGTGGTGTAGCTGCGGTGAATTACTAAACCGCGCATATATTGATACGTTCATATTATGTTTGCTACTGTGGTATTAAAATTGGAGCAATGATAAATATATCACTAGCGATACCTTTTCCATTACTTTTTTCTTTTTTTGTAGGGGGCGGCATTTTTTACTCTTGCCCCCTGCGCGGCACTTAATTGGCCTCGTTACGCAACTGGCCGGGTGCTGTTAGTGTTGGAGATTTTAAGCGAAAGTCCGGGAGATTTGCCGGTATTCCTGGAGACCGGGATATATATCGATACATCCAAAATCAAGGAGAGTCCCGGAAATTCCGGGATAGTTTGCAGTTATACACGTCCTCATTGAAAAGATGTGACTGAAGTCATGTGACATAGACATACTCGATCAGTCATTTGAATATGCTGATTAATGGTTTCGCCTGAGGCTTGCGCGCGCTGATTTCTCTTTGTATCACGTGGGAGCAGACGACAACGAGGGAGATGCCTTACGCGAAGGCGTGAATCTGAAAAGAGACGCATTGTTGGGTCATAATTTAAGTTAGTGTGCAACTTCTACACAGTTACATGCTAAAACTGATTACCGTATGTGTTGATAACATTTATTTTATGCTAGTACAACTTCATAATTTGAGATAAGTTGACAGTATTAATCTAATAATTAATTATGGACGCGTCGACTTGCACTCCTTGCGCCATTGGATCGAAAGCTGGTGAACGAGTGAGTATAAATCCATATACCAGGTATATATGTTAATTAATGCTACTAATAAGACTATCACGACAAGGAGTATTAGGAGTTTAACATCCAATATCCCTTCTGTTTTTATGGTCATGCATCTTCTCGCCTCACACCATTCACTGATTATAATTTAAATCGGTAAATTTTATTTCGCCCCCATTTTTTTAGGTCAACAAAACAAGTGCGCGTGCTATTTAATTACTGTAATATGGCTGAAGGCTGGGTGAAGCCTTAAATTAATTGGCCTTAGCCCTTGGGCTTGACACTTGAGAAATTGAAATGTGAAAACAGTTTCTAAGACTAAATGTATGAAGTCTAGACTGAAGACGAAGAAGTAGCCTACTTTACTGAATACTATTACTGTATTTAGTCTTTTTGAGATATATTAATTTTTGAAAAATGATGGGTTTGTCTTTGAGTTTGAAGCGTTTGAGATGAAAAAGAAATTAATTAATTAATATCACAAGATTAATTAACAATTGACATATTTTAATGATCACAGACAATGTGTAATGTACCAAATGAAAGCTGAGGAGATCGGAAAATAACAAATTAATTAGTAGAACAATATCAGACTTTACAATATTTCACAGGACATTGGACCTGACTGATGCAATTTTAGTTGGTCCAGAGATTTTTAGATTACATTCCTATAATAGTAACAACACCAGCTGATGGTTATTTCCTAGCTGCTCAATCACAATCAACCAGGTGTGTAGACAGCATGGAACATTTTGTTCAGTATTTCGTCGCGAATCGTGATACAAGTTACGCAGATCACGACGCAATACTAAAACGCATCGCATAAAATTACGAACCATATTTGGCGGTAATGAAATGTCCGTGTGCTAGTTTGTACCTAATCAGATACAGGTATTAAGTACCAAATGAAACCTTCGTCTCGTTATTACGGCATGCAAAGTTAGTCTACTAATTTCCAAATTGATTAGCAATTGTTGCTAATCAAAATTTTCAAAACAAAATGTTCCCTGGACAGTACCATTAATTTTACTGTAACTTACAATGACAGTGATTTTCATTTCCCTACGACCCATTGCGGAATATGACAGAAGTGTACATCTATTTACAGTACATTTTAATATAAAATCTACAATGCATAAAACAGTTAGTTATATTGTATAAAACGTAGTATGTAAAAATAAAGTCACAATACATAAAAGTGCACACCTAGTGACATTATTGGAAAAAGTTCTATATAAACATTTTAATCATAACATGCAAGTTAGGTACTGTAAAACAAACCAGATAATGAAGTATATAATATAATACATCATTTGAAGAAAAAAATTATGTAATAATAGGAACAGAAAAATTAACAATAAGCTACCATTTTACTTCTATGCAATTCATTGTTTTAATAATGAAGTTTGTTATTTTAAAAAAAGTTGTCATGATTGCATTAATAAATCTAGACAGATCTGACAACTGTTTCACATTGTGTACATTGAACCGCTGGTTAATTTTCAGAATAGTAGTTCTGATTCTAAAATTATTGTTATGTATTTTGATATTTCTTAGAGATGGGCATAGAAGTACATTATTTTAATGATATTCACCCCTTGGTCCACATTGTAGCATCTAAGCATTTCCAGGGAGATATTTAGTGTTGTGGCTGCAGCTTGTTCTGTCAATAAACTTCCAACATGGCCACTGTAAGTAACTTGTTGTTTTTCTAGAGTTGCGTTTTTCTGCCAAGTGGAAACTTGATCTTGTTATTGGCAAACAGTCAGAGGGAAGCATTTTGTGCACTGCATGTGGGCTATTGGAAGACACATTAATTTTAAACTATAATCATTTTAATGAACTTGTAAAACTGTTTCAGGGATTTCCACAACTTTGCAGTATATAGCTAGTTCAAGAAATTTGATCCAATGGATTAATGCATATATTAATAAAACAATATTAATAATGTACACTTTTGGGTAATCTTACTGGCCCAAATTAGTTGTCCTCCTACTGACCCTAACCCTATATCTCTACCCAGGAAGAGCACCGACAAGGCAGGTGCTATTAATAATTTAGGCCAGTGTTTCAATAACACATTGCCGTTTTTATGGAGCCGTATCACTATCAGGTACCCAAGTATCCAAATGTCACTTACAATCACCTCCCTTCGATTTTGGTATGCCTTACCATAACTGAATACAATAACCCTGTGTCTCAGAGACTTAGGCAAGGCTTTTTATGGCACAACTTCTGCATAATCTGCAACCATTAATTAGCATTTGTTGTATTAAAAAAATGCACCACTCTGAAAAGATCTTCAATTGTTTATGCGCCAAGTTTCGGTTCCATAACATGATTATTATTAATTTTAAAAACTGTGTTTGGGAGGTCTGCACAACGTGCACGCTGTATAAACCGCTGTATCTCGCTGGCCTGCAAAATGAGACTCACCAAAATTTTGGCAGTTCAGCAAAATCACTTGAAATCATGCATCTGGCATTTTATAAATTTTCATTGTATTCAAGCATAGTAACTTTTACTTGACCTTTACTGACTGGTCATATGTTGTCCAGTGTGGTTTTTCTATTGCTTTGTATAGGGGGATATGGGTATTGAGGCGACGTGAAATATGTAGTTGTAGAGTTGCAATCGAGATTTTAGTGCCACTGCCGAAATCATGTACAACTATGGCACTGCGATCACATTTGATCACGGATCCGAACGAAGTCTTACGGATTATTGAAAACATGAACGATAGATAGTGAAAAAATTTCCGATGATGACGGCTGTCAAAGTGATGATGATGTAATATCGCCCATGAGTGAACATGCAGATAGTGACGACGAATCGCCGGATTCCATTTGCAAATGGAAATAATTTGGACATTGACACTTGTGATGAAGTATCTATGAAATGTCAAATAATGGACTGATTTCATTCATGTTTTGATACTTTGTGTAAATAGTGTGTTCTTTCTAAATATATTATCATCATTTATCTGTAGATAGTAGTTTCTGAAGTTAGGCTAGCAAGAGTGTACATGACTAGTAGTTTTATTTTGGCAGTTAGGCTGGCAAAGGTGTAAATATAGAAATAGTAACATTTTACACTTTCCAAAAGAAATCTTGTTTCGGATGGTAGTATGCCACAAAATAGTTGGAAACGTAGTGAACCAGTTTCACACCTATCGGAGAGTATCTTACAAGGCAAAACGCTGGTTGTAATAAAAACGATATTTAATTAGTACTAATTTAACGCTATAACTACCATTGACGGAATGCATCACGACGTGACATACAATTTCTAGACTGTAAAAAATATGTTTTCTTTCATAAGACAGAACAAAACACATACATGAAGAATAGTATGTATTTTATTTATTTACATCACTGCATGCAAAACTAAACAATTTTTAATGCTTTGATAGAACATTCAAAATTGGCACTTTTTGTTACACTTTCAAACATTCTTAAAGCTGCAATTTCGTCAATGTTCGACAAAAAAATACAACCCAGTAGCAGTCTTGACTTTTAGTTTGTTTTATATCTTTATGATGGCTATCACTGATATATCCAAAAAATGGAACATAACTGTTTGTTTTGCCATCCAAATCAGCATTTCAAAATGTTCATTATGAGTGAGTTGCAGTACAGTGTGCATATGCCCATCTATAAGAATTCATCATCATCATTGGTCAGCTGTGGCATAGACAAGCCCTTCCCGTATCAATTGATCATTCATTAGAAATGTGAGGTGTTACACTTCAACATCAAGGTGTTCATATATCAGTTTGGAGTATGTTTTTATATTGTTTCCTTCTGTTGTTCTTGCCATGTGGGTGTCCACAAGATAAATATATTGACACTGGTTCTTCCGTGTTATGACAACTGTTGCTTCGAAGGATGGGCATTTTTGTTACAGGCCTCAACATTAACACTGGCCCGACACCTTTTTTGAGGCTGTCGGGCCAGCTTGGGCCACCAGTTTCCAGTTTTCATATTTTATTGGCCCGCCGGGCCACTGGTTTCAATCCGATTGACCACCATTGTGTTTCCAGTAACCTGACCCTACCTAAAAAAATAGGACAACCCTCAAGCCTAATCTTTTTATTTGTAATTAAATCAATGTTTTACATTTTGTTATAACTAATTAAATAACGGCAACTAAACCTCAGCCATCCAATAAGTGGACTTGTTACACATTGACTACGGATGGCAGACAATCTCAGCTGTCGTCTGCATGATAAAACGCTAGTGCATATAACATTCCATAATGGAAAGACATCAAGGAAATTTGCTATACTGTCAAACATTTGACAGCACTGCTAAAGACCATGGCTGCACCAGTGGCTCTTGTAATACAGCTGTGCCTTGGGCGGAGAGAGAGAGAGAGAGAGCAAGGTCAGGACTCTGGACAACGTTCACATTGTTGCGCGAGCGCATGGCGCGAGTGCACACCTAAGCGTTGCTTACATCAACATCAGTCATCACCAGTCATAATGATAATATGATACACATAGTATTGGTTCAGATGCACATTTATCATGTTATAATGTGCCTGATCCTGGCGATTCCGGCCTTAGCATTGAGCCTCAGGCACAGCCAAAACCAAGAAATGCTTTTGGTGTGCTGAGGACAGCCAACTAAAGCATCAAGCCCTGAACTAAAAATAGGTCGGTGATATCTCGGATTTTGCATTAATAGCAGACTGCAGAGTGATACCACGATTAAAAATCTTCATTTCACTTTGCATTGTGGACAGGCACCTCAGTATCAACATATTTTTTTTTAAATCCGGGCCAGTAACTTTTTTGCGCGGGCCAGTAACTTTTCAAATCTACTGGCCCCCTGGGCCAGTGGATACAAAATCTTAATGTCAAGGCCGTAATGCTAGTTCCCATAATGTTCTTTGTTTGTAAGCCTATTGCTCCAGTGGTATAACTTCCGTCGAGTTTTTCTTTCTAGTTCAAGAAATCGATGTATCAATTCGAGTTCCTGGACCACTTAATATATAGAAATTGGAAGGTGTATTTACAGGCAGCTACATGGTAGTACACGTACTTGTAACATGTTACACATTCTTATCCTGAACCTTCCTAACGAATTATAGAAAAAGGCTGGTAGTAAAAGGCAAGAAAGATTTCATGGATAATAAAAAATTATATATGTTAACATAATAAAAGCATAACAAATGATGCTCACATTTCCTTAATTTGGTTAACCCTCTCAAGGCCAGATTAATGCAAATATGTGCCTGTTATTGAATCCTATTAAATCAAGAGATTGTGCTGTGAACGAATCGTGATATACTCGGGCTGCATGAATGCAAATAAATAAATAATTTTTGATACAATTCAAATAAAATTTCTACCACATCTGAAGAACTAATTACTGGTGTAACTAGCCAAGTATGTGACATATATATGTCAATTTATTACCCAAATATGAATTGCTAAAGTTTGACAAAAATTAAATACTGAAATAAATCTCAACAATTAATTAAAAAAAATAATTTTCATTAATAATTAGCGGATACATGCTGCGCATGAAATGTTAATAAATTACCATGCTGCAGAATGGAAAACTAATTAAGTTCTGACCATGAGAGGGTTAAATGTCTTAACCCTTTAGACCTCGACATTTTATTAAGATGCCTCCAAATCCTTGAAACGCGCACACAAAATCACTATGATATGGGTGCACCTTGTGTTTTTTAATTTAACTTTTTTGTACTTTGTTTCGTAACATTGCAAGTTGTGCTTATCTTAACCCTGCAGGTAACCAATGGTAAACTTCCACGGTGTACACAATTTGGAGCTATTTGTAGGGGTGCTTTTAAAAAATCACAACTTTGCTAATATGTTTCGTAAAAATATGATTGAGCTATCATTTTGTTTGCAAAAAGACCCTTTATTATTATGCAGTGATGATATTTGCATAACATCAAATAATCATGAAGATATAACTGTTTAAAGTTTATATAAAATAAATGCAACAAAATATTTGTTTCGCCCTACTACTAGATTATTTACGAAGCTACTTAAGCTTGGAGTGTCTAAATATTTAATTAAAGTGATATGTCAGTGGTACTGTAATCAGGCTATGTGTGTTAAATGGGGTTCGGTATTTTCCAACTTCTTCTCTGTGACTAATGGAGTTAAACAAGGGGGTATGCTATCTCCTTTCTTATTTAATTTATACATGAATGATTTGAGTTTGCTACTGATGAAACTACCCATCAGATGCTATTGTGGTGATACAACTGTTAATCACCTCATGTATGCTGATGACATTGTACTACTGGCTCCATCGGCTAAGGGGTTGCAAAGACTGCTAGATGTATCATACAATTATGGATGTGACAACGACATATTGTTTAACAGAGTAAAGTCGCAGTTAATGTTTTTTGACACAAGACAAACTGGTTTTGAAGTAGCTATTAAGCTTGGTGATGCAGTTCTGAATACAACGAAGACATACAAATATCTTGGCCATATAATCTGTAATGATCTGTCGGATGAAACGGATATGAAATCCAAAGAAAGGAGTTTGTACGGCAGAAGCAATATTCTACTCAGGAATTTTCACTTTTGTTCAGTAAAGGTGAAGAACAAACTGTTCACATCCTATTGTAATAATGTGTATTTATGTTCCTTATGGGCTAATTATAGAAAAGCCGCTATGCAGCACTTTATTGTTTCCTATAACAATGCATTTAGAATTATGCACAGCCTATCTATGAGGTGTAGTGCTAGCCTAATGTTTGTTAGTTCTGACACGGACTGTTGCAATACTAGATTTAGAAAATGCATGTACAGTCTTATGAGCAGAATATCTGCATCGACGAACAACATTGTTGAGAGTATTATACACAGTGATGTTTATACGACCTCTGTATTGCGCAGGAAGTGGATTAGTGCAATATATACACTATAATATACTTTTTATTTTTACTTTTTTACTATGGACATAGTGCATATTACATGTATGCTTTTTTGTCTGAAATAAAGATTGATTGATTGATTGACTAGCTAATTTCCGAGTGGTTCTATGTGTCAATGTCCAATTAGAGAAATGTAGCCATGTATATAAGCTAATGAGTACAGAAATTAATCAAATATACTCAGAAGTTTTTTTATATGAATTTTTTTAGGTAGACCCATGTAAAATTTTGACTACCGGGTATTCTTTATGGATGTCAGAACGAGGGTAAAGTAGAAACCCAAGTTTGCCCAGTGACAAAATAATTATTTTGCGGTTGTGTGTTCATGCATGCAGTGTGACAAATGTAGCTGTACATTTCAGCTGCGTGATAATGAAAACTAGACTTAAATATATTCAGAACTTTTCATTTTATTGTATTTTTCGTAGAACGTTCAAATACAACCAATATGGCAATAGGCCTCGTAGGCCTACCGTTGCGCGCTGTGGCGCACCTGTCCGATAACATGACGTATCTATTATCAATTTCCTTACATATCAATAAAGTAAGTAATACCTACAGTTCCTTATTACACACATATATATGTCATCAGGTTATAGGACATGTTGTATTTGAATTCTGAATGCATCGTATCACCGAGGAGGCCGGCCGAATTGGCCCAAGTCCGGGTGCAAGACAGCGATGTCCGGCTCGCCAGCAACTTGCATAATATCCACTTCAAAACAGCCCCCAAAGTCTGTGTAACTGTCTGAACTAGTATAATAACTTGATCCAAAAATACTGTCATGTATTTTGCCGATATATTGCTACGGACATTTGAAATAATTCAACTTATATAATCGAAGCGATACAAAAAACATGACGGACTTTCGTCGTGATGGAATGAAACCAGCATCAACAAGAAGACGTTTTAGAGCCATGTGCTGATTGGTTGACCGTTGACGTAAATTTATTTGGATAGACCAATCGTTGGGGTTTCCATTGGTACCGCCATTTCCCTGTTTAGACCATATGAATGGGAATGTAAAATCCTGACATAGAGCGTAGTAAAATTTGCCATATTTGGGCATCTACTACTACAACATTTTAAAGCTTGGTTGTGATTTGCTATTACTGAATCATGACGCGATACAACTCGTTGATAAAAAGAAGACTACTTCAGCTTTCCAATGATACCTCGCGTTCCCCTGTCAGTTGCTAGTGACGGAAACAAATTTTTTATAAAAAGAGCGATACTGAATCGGGCCGAAAATCGGCCGGGAGCAGTTTTGCACTGATTGCATGGGCCGAATTCGGCCCAGTGCCCACTTGTAGGGTTAAAGATAATTGAAATATGCACAAGAGGTACTAAATATACTATTACTAATCAACTTTTAAATTAAACATGTTTGCGAAATGCGATATGCTGTGTCTGGGTGTTTCGGCATTGAATGCATTGCATATCTCCAAAAACTGTTATTAGTTAGTCAGGGTTGAACGTTTTAACCGCTCGGTTTTAACTTGGTTAAAACTGGCTCATTTTCCCTGAAAAGTGGTCAAAACCTAATTTTGTGATAATTGTGTGCAATATTTCTGTAATTGTCAACCATTCCAGTTCTACAGCCCTGATCAGCTGTGACCACTGAATACTGCTTTCCAAGTGAATATGCAAGACAATGGACTACGTCACTTTAAGTCAAGATTTGAGAAACACAAATGCATGTTATGACTAGGAATGTTATACATTTTCGGTAAATATGATACTCAGCGAGTAAAATGAACCATATCATTTTACATTCCGTCGTCATCGTAATCAGCAATCCAACATTTTTGCAGTTGCTGAACACAGAACTACTTTGTATACTATTATATATTTAATACAAATTACTCATATTGATCATGTCACAGGAGTGTACTATGATATAGTATACAATATCAATTGCACTTCATGTGGAGTACAAAAAAGTTATTTGCATGTATTATATACATGTAAGACAAATGGTTTATTTGTACATCTGCTAACACATCCGTCGGTACTGGACCGATTCCAATCAAACTTTGCATGTTGACTCAATGCAATCAGAGGAAGGCATCAATGCCAAACAAATACAATTTAGCTGATTAACATCATCCAGCATGGATAATACAGTATGCAGCTCGTTCTCCGGGTTGACAATGTCACTGACGTCCGAATAACGATCAAAAATACTCCTGCTGTCAACGTCACTTTCGTCTTCAACTCTGTCGTTAAGTTCGCCGACATTGTCATTGTGTTGATTGTCAACATCCGACAAAGATTATTTGCTAAAACTATCAAATAAGGTGTTCAAAACATACAGTAGTAAATCGCTAGTAGAAATAATGCTGTCCGACATGGCCACCGCAGATTTTGATAATCCGTCATTAAAAACCGCGAAAATCTCCGTAAACTATTATTGAGCGATAATCCATGATGACCACTTCTGAAGAGGTAATTAATTCGCCATGACAACCGTACATAACAAGTGGCTGCACAGAGTGGATCATTATGAGTAAAAACGATTTGAATAGCGGACATCGTCAATGCCGCCACACCAGCCTGTCCTAGAGAAGCGTCACACTCCGCACGGCCGGTGTAGCGGCCTGTCGTACTTAAATGGTTAATCACTATAAAAACAATGCACGTGTCAAAATATATGTTCAGTATGAATAAGAAACAAGATATCTTGAGGTAGTATTGCTCATTGTATTCAAATCAAGCTCATGCAAAAAGTAGACCGTGATTTTCAACAAAACGTGTAAACATGTCAGAGTGGTAATCAGTGTAAAGCATAAAAACTAAGTATTTCATGGTTCATGCTCTGTTGTTGGTCCTGTTTTATTCTTTAGATTAACCAATTGAATTTGTGTTTTCAAAAGATAGCCTGTCTATGTTCTCATGATTGATGATTACAGATACATGGAACATTTCTTCTTCCCCTTACTCCTTTGCAGGGTGGGGTCCACGTCACTTGGTAGCTTCTTCTACTTATCAGTTCTTTCCACCTCTTTCTCTCTCGTCCGCAATGGCCACCCATTCATGGCTGTTCACGCCAGCCCTCCCCAGGTCTCGTTTTATGCTGTCGTTCCATCTCAGCCTTGGTCTTCCTCTCCTTCGTCTGCCACCCTCTTCTACCACTGGAGAATTGTGGACGTCACTCCAGCCATCTTGTGTAAGTGTTGCATCTTGTCCAGAAACATGTTCCTTCACGTTGTTGATTATCTTTTCATGGACTTTTTCAAGCAACTCATTACCCAGGGCCCAGCGTGTGAGAGGTTGATATCCAGGGCGCAGCACATCTACCATCTTCTTAAATTCAGGATGGAAACCAACATTAAATGGAATATTGCAGTTATAAAACATCTTTGCCATTTGTTTGTCTGACTGAGCCTTGGCTTTGGCATCTATCTTAATGCTAAAAGTGTTTGAAGCCTGATGGACCTAGCCTTTTTAGACTTTGGAGGATCATAGTCATGGAGCTGATTGGGCGGACGTACGGTTTCTGCCGTGGGTGACGTTCTTGGATGTCTTGAATTTTGCATTGGGCCAGTTTTCGACTTGGCTTAGATTGCTGTTCAACTTCAACAAATAATTCCCATATGGGGTCTTTGGGTTGTCCACCGTTATTCATGCCAATGCTTTCTGGCAGCTGTTTCTCTATTTCTAAGCAAACCTATAACCTATAAAACAGGCATGGAATTGTACACTAATGCAGAAAAGAAGCAACTACATCACGCCGATATGAGAACAGCCAAGAACGTTTGCCAGTTTAGTTGTCATCCGCGTGATGGCGCTGCAGAATAAATCTACAAAGGTTTTGTTAGTTATACTTTTGGGGCAATATTCTCAGTGACACATTAGTGCGATGTAGTTTATATTTTATTTGACGTAAGTGTACTCGTTAAAATCGTACAATATTGCATAACAATTAAAATTTAAATCACATCGACACTTTCCCCACGCCAAGAGGCTAACGCCAATACAATCGTCAGGTGGCGTGCACATAATGTGTTACGTTTGTCGTTTTCACTAATAAGCATACAGTTACATCTGTTCCCAAATTGTGTGATATATTAACACAACAAAAACTTATATATTCAGATTAATATTTTTAAATACACAGGACACGTAAATCCAATCGTTTTCATTAGCATGACACTGCGAAAATTGACACCAGACAACATATTCGAATTACTAGTGTTATACACATGCTTTTATTTATTAAGAATGTGTGTGCAAGAACAAGGACTGCTTCAGAGTAATTGGTCTTAGGCCTTAGGTGATTTACTCCAAACAGCCCAAACTTGAGCTAACGCAGGAGTTTTATGGTGCTTGTTTGTGCGCATGCGTTGTGGGTAGTTTGTTTGTTTATTTTATAGGCACTTTAGATGATTGGGTGTGGCGAAAGGGAGGTTCATGATTGCTGTTTGAAATGCTATGGGGATTTCTAGTTCAGTATTTTTTGTGGTGGGATCATATTCCAGATTCAAACTGCTCGGGGGGTAGAAAGAGAACACTGCTGCATTGATGCAGCACCTAAGGGCTACGTAGTTGTCACGGTTTTTTGACTGTGATAGTACACCTGGTGGGGGTGTGATGTTGATTATGTTATTTAATATTTTGTAAAATGTCATGGCTTGTTTGATAATGCGTCGTCATTCAAGTGTTGACCATCCAAGGGTGGCTATTAGGTCTGCTGAGTTTGTTTGGCATCTGATAATTTCTGACAAATCTGGCAGCACAGTGTTGTACTCTTTCAAGGTGTTTAATTTGGGTGGCAGTGTGTGGGTTCCAGATGGGAGAGGCATACTCAAGTTTTGGTCGGATTAGCATGTTATAGGCTGTTTCTTTTACCTGGGGTTTGCATGGTCCAGAGTTCATTTGATCATGCCTAGGACTTTTGAAGATTTGGAAGCTATGTCAGTGATATGGTCGCTAGAGACGGTAGAGAAAATGCCAAAGAGTGAATATGAATGTAGTCTGGGTTTGGTTTTGTTAGTTATTGGGAGATGCACACATTTAGATATGTTAAATTCCATTTGCCATTTTCCCAGACCATGTTTGGAGTTTGATCAGGTCAGATTGGAGAATTTTGTGTTCGGTTTCGGATGTGATTTTGCTATATATAATGCTGTCGTCTGCAAAGAGACATACAGGAGATTGGACATTTTCGGTTGTCGTTTATGTAGAGTAAAATAGGACAGGTCCTAGGACTTAGCTCTGTGGTACACCAGATGTAACATCTGTTCTGTCCGACAGGGCTCCATTGACTGAGACTCTGTTTGCGATTGGATAGAAACGATTTGATCCAGTTTTGTGTGTTTCCAGTTATTCCATAGAAAACTAATTTGGATAGGAGGCGTTTATGGGTGACTTTGTCAAAAGCTTTGGTGAAATCAAGTAGGATGGCATCTATTTGTGTCTTTTTGTCCATAGCAGTCATCCAGGACTGTCTTGATGAGTTGGGATTAACAGGACAGACCTGGCTGGAATCCATGTTGGAAGTGAAGGATGATGTTGTGTTTGTGTAAGTGTTTCCACATATTGCTTAGACTGGTATGCTCCATAACTTTACAGAGGATCAGTGCATGTTAGCGAAATTGGTCTATAATTAGATTAGGTTCGTGTCAAAGAATGTTGTTGTTAGTTGTTTTATGTTGTCTTTAAGCTTATCCCAGTTTGCAGATTTATATTGGAACACTTTGTGCGGTGGTTTACTGTCATTGCGGAAGGCTATGAGAACTCCACCACCATGGGCGTTTCTGTCCTTTCAGATGGCGTTATAATTAGGTGGTAGGAACGAATAGGTAGGGTAGTTTTCGTCTATTTTGGTTTCGACTAGGAATATGATGTCAGGATTATTTGACTGAATAGTTGTTTTTAATTGGGTTGTCTTTGCGATGCTTTTGACGCTGTTGGTGTTGATTAGAATTCCGCTAAGTGTGTTACGTTTGGTTTTCTTACAACATTCAGGGGTTGATGCATTTTGAGGGTTTGGTCCAAAGGTTGGATCGCAGGTTTGGGATGTGAGTGTTTCTGCCAGCAGGATAAAAGGGTAAAATTATGTATCCAAAATTATGGTATAGATACGTACCCAAAATAAATCCAGATTAAATTTTTTTTTTTTAACATTCTGTGCAAAGAAACTCATACTTGATGACGTTTTAACTAGGCATCATAATGTGTTTTAATGGTGAAGAATGAGCCCGTGCCAGCATGTTTATGCTAGCTATTCTGTGATTGGCTAAATGTGTCGGGATTGAACCGGCGTCGCCCGATTACAAAATAAATGCCAAGGAACCAACGCCTTTACCAACTGAGCTTGCAGGACCGACAGAAAGTCGCTGACTGATTTAAGTTGTTATGATAAATTGTACAACTCCTCCTTCATACATCGATATTCTAGTGATATTATAAGATTATACACGTTACTTTCTGCAGCTGGATACAATATAAGTTTGTTATGTATGTTTATTGGTGTAGATTATCTCCCGTTGGTTGCATCCGATATAATTATTCTAAAAACGAGCCAAAGCTCGGCGAAACCTGGTCGACTTGTAGTAAGATAACTGCTTGTTCCTATATGATGACTAGTGTTTGTATTACATTGGAATATCGCATAATAACACATTTTGACGCTCGTTTCGACCCGAAAGCTATCCTTGTAAACATGCTCTGAAAGGGTCGGCCTGATGCGACTATGACTTCACATCTCGGCATCATGAAAAGCCTGGCAAAATGTGAATATTCGAAAATGTCCGGATGCACAGCATAAAATGTGGAATTTATAATTTATTAAATTTATTTTTTATTTTTTGCTTGGTGGACATGGAAATAGATAGCAGGATGTAATATAATATGAATTCAAGCTTGCTTTCGGGTGCTTGAGGAAGCGGGTGTCTGGGCACTTTCAGGAGCTCACGTTCTAAAGGGTGAACAGGCCTTGTATTCAGTGGCCTAGGGGTAAGTTGGTAAGTTGGTCCACAAAGAGGTACAACATATTCAATACATAGCTTTGTTAATTAGAAATGAGTAGTGCCAGTTTTAGGGCCACCATTTTCCATTGTTTCATAATCACATTTCAGTAAAAACAAAGGTAAGGGAATGGCATGTGTAGTTTTACATTAAAAAAAGACAATTTCCTACGTTAAAGTTACCTTCTGAAAGTAACCTCCAAACTGCAGCACATGCCAGTAACTAGGCACCATAGTGTGTCAGTGTTTTACCAGACTTTTTTAATACTATGCTGATATACTGCATACTGCAGTGCTTTCTCAAATGTCAGGTTGACGTAGATTCATTCAAGTGTCCGGTTTGACGACTTATCAGCTTTCTATTCACTTGATACCTTCAACAATGCACATGTTCGTTTTTAGAAGTAAACTCTTTGTGTGGTTGCAACGACTGCCCTCAGTTGACAGGCTCCAGTGAACGGCTTCACATGAGCACTTCCACCTATCTTTACTTAACATACCTCCAGACTCATTTGACAGCTTCCTCAGGCTGCTTTCAACAATTAGTTTCTGTGAAAGGGAGCCTTCAAAACCCCCAGTGAAATGCTGAACAAAAATCTATGTTTGTGTGGGACAACAGAGAGGCATTTCATGTAATGCCAAGTGAATTGGCCAACTTCTATACTTGCACAATCTACTGAGGCCACTACATATACCAGTGAGGCCACTAATCCACTATGTATGCCAGCGAGATCACCAAACATGCCAGTGAGGCCATTACACACTCCAGAAGACCATGTTTGGCCAATGTGTTGACACATTAATTTTTTACCTCATTAAATTTGATAATTGTTTTATTTTGTCACCAATCACAACAAAATGTGTGAAACAGGTTTCTTAAGCTAAACCAGTGGTTTTTAAAACGGCTTTATAGAGAATCTATTAATACAGCCGTTAGCTGTTGATTGAATGTTTCTGCCTATACTGACTAAAGCTGGAAATCAAACACCTCATTCAGGTCTCGGTTTCATTCAGATTGGTGTTGCTCATTCATCATTCTCATTAGCTGCCATCTTTACTTCCCATTCTTAGTGCTCCATCCCAACTCATTAGCAGGTGGTCCAGTGGACACCTTCTCAATGTTCGAATTAATAGGTGACTCAGTGGCAAGCCAACACAGTGTTCTCATTTGTCCCTGTTCCCCAGGCTGCCACAGATGTCAATATTTCAGGGTGCCTGTAGTTTTTAAACTGTATCTTCAAAACTTTTGATTTTCTATAATTGCAAGTTGTCTTTATCTTGATGTCCATTGAGTTATCTTTAAAATGATGTGACTGTGGTGTTGATTTGTTAAATATATGTTGTCATTTATAGGTGACAAACACACAATTTATATTCTGGACAACTATAGAGTGAAATATACATTTTATTGAAATCAAATGCGTTCTACTGTGTATTTACACTTGCCATGCCTTGCTTAGACATGAGACAATGTAAATCAGTTCACTTTGTATGAAATACTATGAATATAGATAGCAAACACAGCTTTATAAGTTTTCTATCTTGGTTGCTGTCATCCTACATATGGCTTCTGTGTCGCGTCAAACGGGACTGTATTATTATGGGGGATTTTAACCATGGGCATATACAATGGAAATCTCTACAGAGTATGGGGAGAGAGGACCACAAGTTTTTAGTTTTAGTTCAAGATACATTCCTTTCTCAACATGTGCTAGAACCAACCAGGGGTGAGAATGTGTTAGACATAGTTTTGTCCTCACAGAATGAATTAGTTGACAATGTCAAGATATGTGAGCCACTGGGGAGTAGCGATCACAACCAGATACATTTTACCATCAAAGTAAAATCAGAAAGGAATAGCAAAAAGCAGTATAGGAGAAATTTCCACAAAGGAAGGTATAAGGACATGAGGAAATATTTAGCAAAGATAGACTGGAATAAGACACTGAAAAATAAGACGGCAACAGAATGCTGGAATATATTAAAGAGTGAAATTAAGTGCATAATCGATAAATTTGTACCCTTCAAAAACCAAGGAAAACGGTCCAAAAAGAAACACTTATCGAAAGAAGCCATTAGAAAAATTAAGTATAAACAAATGATGTGGAAGTCATATAGATGTACTGGAAATGATGAAGACTACAACAATTATAAAGAAGCACTTAACCAAGCTACAGCTGAAATTAGAAATTCAAAGAGAAGCTATGAACAACAATTAGCTAGTAATATAAAACATGACAGCAAGAGTTTTTATGCGTATGTTCGAAGCAAACAGAAAGTTCAAGATAAGGCCGGTCCTCTAGAAGATAGTGCTGGAAATATGATATCAGAGGGATTCATAATGGCAGAAGACCTGAATGAGTACTTTAGTTCAGTGTTTACCAGGGAAGATATTAGTTCACTGCCAATACCAAAGGCTAAGTTCAAGGGGGCAGATTCAGACTATTTAGGACAATTAATTGTAACCCCGGAAATGGTAGCTAAGAAAATAAGGGCTATGAAGGAAAATAAATCACCTGGAGTGGATGGTATTCCACCCAAACTACTATTGGAAATTGTAGAACAAATTAGCATACCACTTGCAACAGTTTTCAACTTGTCATTAGAAGAGGGAGTGGTTCCTTTAGAATGGAAAGAAGCAAACATTATACCGTTATTCAAAAAAGGTTCGAGAAACAAGTCAGAGAACTATAGACCAGTGAGTTTAACATCAGTGATTTGTAAATTATTAGAAAGACTAATTAAAGATCACATGGTGGATTTTCTTGCTAAACAAAACTTGATAAACCCATCTCAACATGGTTTTTTTAAAGCGAGGTCATGCTTAACAAATATGTTATGTTTTTTGGAAGACATCACTAAGTGGGTAGATGAGGGAACACCAGTAGATATCGTCTACTTAGATTTTCAAAAAGCTTTTGACAAAGTACCACATCAAAGATTACTGCTTAAACTAAAGGCCCATGGCATAGGAAATGGTATAATAAACTGGATAGAACAATGGCTGATTGACAGAAGACAACGTGTAGTAGTTGATGGGGAGGCTTCAAACTGGAAATCGGTATTGAGTGGGGTACCACAGGGATCAGTATTAGGTCCTATATTATTCTTAATATACATCAACGATTTGGATGATGAAATAACAAGCAAGGTGTTGAAATTTGCGGATGATACAAAAGTGTTTAGAAGGATTAAAAGTGATGGAGATAGACAGCATTTACAAGATGATCTTGACAGGTTGATGAAATGGTCTGAAAAATGGCAAATGATGTTCAATTTTGGGAAATGTAAATGCCTCCACATAGGACATGGGAACGAAGAGGTAGAATATACAATGGGGGGTACTGTACTAAGTACTACTGTAAAAGAAAAGGACTTAGGGTTAACCGTTAGTGCTGATATGAAGATTTCAGAGCAGTGCGGAATTGCAGCTTCAAAGGGAAATCAAATCCTTGGATTAATTAGGCGAAACATAACGTATAAGGAAAAAGAGCTAATAATACCGCTGTACAAAACAATAGTTAGGCCTCATTTAGAATATTGTATTCAAGCGTGGAGGCCATATCGCAGGAAGGACATAGATATGCTAGAAAGAGTGCAGAGGAGAGCAACTAAAATGATACAAAATCTGAGGGATCTTAGTTATGAAATACGCCTAAAAAAATGCGGTTTAACAACACTAGAGACCAGGAGATTGAGAGGAGATCAGATAGAAGTGTTTAAAATATTGAAGGGTTATGAAAATATTGATAGAAATATGTTTTTCTCAGTTAAGAAAGATAGAAGGACTAGAGGACATGATCTTGCATTAGCAAAGGAGCAGAGTAGATTGGATATAAGAAAGTTTTCATTTTCACAAAGGACTGTAAATGAATGGAACAGATTACCTGCTGATTGTGTGGGTGCTAGTAGCGTGAATATGTTTAAAAATAAAATCGACACATACCTCAGACGGGCGGGATACACATAGATAAAAAGGTCGGACTCTCGAAAAGCCAAGGGCTTCCTTGTCCACCTGCTACCTAGAGTTAATTCTCTGGGTGGCAATCTTGTTAAATCTTGTTAAATCTTGTCAACGTCACTCGTCAGTGTTGACATTGTGATCACTAGCATATTGACACCTGAAACAACCAAATGTCAACCATTACAACAATTGACAGAGTGTTAGAATACATACCCTAATAATTCATTATAATAAAAGACATAATTTTCATATAGTAACATATAATCAGCAGTCTCCCTGCTGAAAACTCAACTGATGGTGACCACACTTAGACAACGAAACATAACCAAAACCCAAGTCATCCATTTTATCGCTCATTCAGTTGCATTTCTAACATAATGTCAACTTACCTTTAGTTCAGTGTCAGAAATGTATCATTCAATGAAAAAATAGCGCAAACTTCATCTTTAGTTAACAACTATGATGTCCAAGGCGCCGCCATTTTTGAAGGTCCACAGGTGGCGAACTTCTATCGCGAAAAAAACTCTATTTTTTCAACACAAGCACATGTCGAAAATACCCACAATTCATAGTTCAGAATCTAATGGGTTAACAGTGGCCCAGTGAACACCTACTCAGTGTTCACATTAACAGGTGGCCCAGTGGCACGTCTACTCAGTGTTCGCATTAACAGGTGGCCCAGTGGCATGTCTACTCAGTGTTCGCATTAACAGGTGGCCCAGTGGCATGCCTACTCAGTGATCACATTAACAGGTGGCCCAGTGGCATGCCTACTCAGTGATCACATTAACAGGTGGCCCAGTGCACATCTACTCAGTGTTTTCATTCACAGGTGGTCCAGTGGCACACCTACCGGTACTCAGTGCTCACATTAACAGGTGATCCAGTATTCTCATTAACAGACCTGTGGCCCAGTGGCATGCCTACTAATATTTCTATCAGGGCAATTCTACCATGACAGACATTACAATCTCATGTTGTGCATGATTACGTAAAACAATTAATATTTTCTTCTAATCCATTCCATAAGAAATTTTTCAAATTCAACTTTTGTCTGTAGTAAGAATGGACCAAGTACTAACTGAAAATATAAGTTTGGGTCCACAGCTTTTGCCAGTAATTAAACGTGACTGACATTATAGAAAAACAACATAGGAATATTTGGTTGAATTTGTTTACATTGTTCTCAAACTTAACATTGAATATCAGATAACTAATTTTTGCATAAGAGACATGACATTAATAAAATAGATGTGAACAACCTCGCAAGTCAGGGGTGTGCCTACGTACACTACACAGGCTGGCAGATCTCCTATGCATGGAAGTATGCAGAACATGTATGGAAGTTAGCTGAATCAAACTCACAAATGACGTACTTGATTTCACCTTTCAAGACTGTATCACCTGTAAGAACAGTGCAGACACAACGCTCCAGTTCTAAGATGAAGCCCTCGACTTCCTGGAATCCCAATATGATTATCTGTTGGACCATTCTCCCGAGCCGCTAAGCGGTATTGGGTATTCAAATAACTATGTCTACCTCCCAAACGGCTGAAATGAAGACCACCAGAACTTGCCGGCAAGCGATATTATTGGCTGAGCTTATTTTCAGAGTTGTGCAAGGCGATCTGCCAGGGTACTGAAACTGATGTAAGCTGGTGCGTGAGGATGGATATGATGACTTTTCTTAAATTAATTGAAAACTACAAGAAAAAAATGCTGACAATGTTGCGTGACTAACGTTACTGTGACTGACGTTACAATTTGTTCAACAGAATGTAATTGTAGTTTGTCACTACATTGATTAACTGTCGGACCACACTTGGATCTTTTGCTTGATTAATATGGAATTATTTTTAAGTAAGATTTGTTGATTAAAACAACTATCTAAATTAGACTCATTCAAATGATACAAAAACACTAAAGTAGTTATTTATTCCCCAAATACAGTCCTGCTAAATCATGAGATTGTACACTTAGACATTCTCTGTATCAAGTTCACTTACCTAATGTTGCAGATTGTACAATTAAATTCTTGGCAGTCATGCCCACTATTTCATGCAATTGCCCAGCTTTACTTGTCCAAGAAGACCCATATTCCACCATAAAATTAACCATAATAAAATCTTAAAGAAAACAGTGACGCAAGAAGAGAGAATGAAAACAGCAATTTCTGACCACTGGTGACCAGTATCGATGCCATCCTCACCTCTGACTACAGACTGAAAGAGGTGACCAACATCTGTTTCAACCAGAATTATAGTTGGCCAGATTGCTGCTGGATTTTTTTGGGCCGCATGTAAATATTGGTAATTTGGGGTTGTGTGTATGCTAAAGGCTACGTTTAGTAATATATTATTATTACCGGTATTACCAACATTTCTATAGCCATATATCCAAGACATGCCCGTTTATAGGCGAGTACACACATTATGGAATGTAGACCATACATGAATGTAGTGGTTGTAATTTCTAATACACTGTCACTGGTGACTGATTATTGTGTGACAGGATTGGCATTGATGAAAAGACTGAGCCAGATAGTTGACTTAAGACTTGGACTTGTTAGAGCCAGTCTGGGTGTGGTAAATAATTAACCTGTAAGGCCCATGTAGCAACCAGTTAGTCAAGTAGCACAAGACCTGAGGGCAGTCACCAGTAATGTCACATCGTGTTTACAATCACGAGAAATGGTTGATCTGCACAATGGGTTAGCAGGAATGGGTGGTTGTGCCACATACCTAAGTCATTGGCCTGCTTGCTGTATGCGGTCATTGAAGCGTGACCGTCATGGTGTTGGTACTCTGGTGACGTAGGTGCGTGTGCTATGAAACGTTGTTAATATAAGCGTGGGTCTGTCACAGCAGAGAGTCAGTGTGTGGCTGTAGTTGCTCTTACAGCCGAGTGTGGGTTAAAGATGAACCACATCAGTGCCCCAGCCTGGATGTACCTCAATGGACAGAATCATGGCAAGCTCTACCAGGTCAGGCTTGCAGGGGTGTTGATTGAATGAAGTAGTGTTGACTGAATGATAGGCTGTTGGCTGAATGAAGGTGTGTGGACTAGATGTGGATTAAATGAAGGAGTATGAATGGGTGACAGTGTGCACTGAATAAGGGGTTGTTGACTGAAGGGGGGTTTACTGAATGATGCTGTTGACTGAGTGAAGGGCTGTTGGCTGAATGAAGAGGTATGGACTGAATGAAGGGGTGCAAACTGAATAAGTGTAATGGACTGTATTTATTGAAATGCTGTGGACCAATTGAAGTCAAGATATGTACTGATTTGAGGCGTATAGAGAGATTTAAGATGTATGGGCTAATTCAATGGGTGTACACTTATTCAAAGGGTGTTGAGTGTTGACTGATTGATTTAAGGGATATCTAAAAAGATTCAAAGGATGTAGACTGGTTTAAGAGAATATAGACTGATTCAAGGTGTGTGGACTGATACAAGGGGTTTTAGTCCAGGATTTTTATGGTTTGAGTTGGAACAAATTGCAACAGAAGCTATTTCAAGTATTTTGATTACATTGAAGATAAGACATATCAAAAGTATACAGCAAAGAAAATTGGGGAAGTGACTCAAAACAAGGAATCAATATTTCCCATTTACCCCCATGGATATTAACTCTAGAAGTGACCACTGAAAATCTTCTGTAGCATATTATTCCTATAGAAATCATAACTTTGCTAATATTTGTCATAAAAATATGAATGAGGTATCGTATAATAACTATATAGCATACTAAAATTAGTATATATTACTATCTGAACTTCATCACCAAAAAATTTCATCGTGCTACCAGATAATTACTGAGTGGCTATATCTAGTGAGACAAATGTAGCTGTGTACGTTATATACCAAATTACACAAAAATCAAAACAAATCTGTTGAAAACTTTTATTTTTTCCGACATAAAAATAGGCCGATTCAAGCAGGCCGATCACTGCCGCACTTGTTACTGTTGCAACCCACACACTCGCCCGGAGAGAAACATGCTCTGCTAATTGTTAAATTTTCACAACAAAAAACATCCCAGATGACGGCAAAGTTGGGGTGCAGCTTTAAATATAGAAATTTGCCAAAAATATTGTGAAAATTGGCTCACTGGGTTGTCAGTAATAATGTTTATAATAAGTAAAAAACTTACCCAAAAAATGAAGTTGGATGTATAAATAAAACATTGTATTCCAACTGCCATTGGTGCAAAAAGGCACATGTGTAGAAATCTGGACTGACCTCGATTTTTCCGTTATAACCAAGTTTTGTCTAACTTTGAGACCTCAGAGTGTTAGTTCCATCATTCAACAACATCCTAGGCATGTTTATATTACGAAAATATTGTGTCTTAACACACTTTTGAAGCCCAAATAGCGACCCGGTTTGCACTAGTCTGCACCACTGCGGTCGTGCCATTAATGCATCGCGCTCGTAAAATGAGTGATATATCGGTGTATGTTGATGCAAATCGGGACGCTATTTACACCTCAAAAGTGCACTAAGAATGCAATATTGTTAAACATAAATATGCCTGGGATAATGCTAAATAATGGAACTAACGACCTGATGTATCAACATTAGACAAAACTCAAGTTATAATGACGAAATCGAGATGGGTCCGGATTGTACATTAGTGCCCAAAAAATTCATTACATAACACATAAAAACATGTGTCCATAAAATGTTCAGAAACAAAGATCAAAACATGAAAACATTAAAATCCATCATCATCAAAGTCACTTTCACCGTCACCGTTGAAGAATGCCATGCCGTTCCGCCGGTGTCATTCCATGTATCCGTGCAGCGCGCACCGATCAAACATCTTCAAATATGATGGCATCATCCATTTCACAACTAAAATCTTCCAAAGTCACTTTCGTTGTTGCTATCCAAGAACGCTGCCTGGAACAATATGACGGCATCATCCCGCATATCCGTGTCTGGGCCGGGTAGTCTTTTCAATGCATTTATAACATCAACGTTATACATGATTCTACATAAAATGGCATACAAATTTTACTTCTCAACAATTTGTATAATTCTAGCTTTACCGTATAGCTTAAATGCCCAGCTACATTTTGTTCACTAGATGTTTGGACACTCTGCTACCCATTTATTTTCTGGTAGCATGGTAATATTTTTATATTTTTGTTTTCCATTTTGACAACATCTACATATCATTCATTTATTATAATTAATAGCAAAGTTGGGCCGAAGGTCCAACGGACTATTGCCATCACTCTGCGTCTGCCGTTAGCTGCCGTATCTCAGAAACTGTTCAGCAACTTTTTTGTCTAATTTTTCATAAACATATCTTAGGGCACTGCCATTATGCACAAGAAATCAGTATTTTATTGAATCATTCTAAGAGCTCCCTAGGGCCTTCAAGGGCCCCAAAACTTGGAGAGAAAAAAATTACATTTTGCCTATATTTTCTAAAACTGTTCAGTAACTTTTTATCTAATTTTGCATATACATTTCATGTGGTAGTGTCACTGTACACAAGAAATTTGTGTTTGATTGTATAATTCTAAGGGCACCTCAAGGCCTCCCAAAAAAGAGGTGGATTAGTTTAAACCGGTTTATCTCACTGAGCCGGTTTAGATTTTGTAGTGTGAATGCTCCATGGGAGCGAAACCAGCTTCGCACCGGATTAAAACTGCTAGTGTGAACGGGGTAATACAGGCATTTTACGAGAGCTAGAAGTATGCAATTTTTTTAAAAATCTATCAGCATGTCAATGAGATGACCATAACAGCAGGTGAAAAGTTTAAGACATTTTGCAGGTCACGTTTTCAAAACGTTAACATGGTCGCCAATGGGAAAACCATCTGTGTATTGACCCCAATAAAGTTCCTGGCGATGGAAGCACGCTATTGTCATTGCACAATCTTGGAGGACGAGTTTTACTTAAAATATCTTGAAATAATCACTGATAATATATGTATGGCAAAACTATAGTTGAACGCAACAACCCGTTTTTAGATATTACAGACTTCTCATCAGTCTACAAATCCAAATCACAGTGCTGAAACATGTGTTATAAGGGGGTGGGTGGTGTATGCCACTAGTTAAGTCTCAATTTCCAAACCTGTATGAAAATGAACCAATGACATTGCAGCAGGGTGATCCATAAATCTTTTTTGTTGACTTCTGCTAGTTAAACACACTTGAAGATCTTGTCATTGACCCTAATGAAGCCTGACAACAGTGACTAGCTGGAGCCTGTTATCAGATACTGTCTACTGACTAGACCTTCTGGCCAATCAAGCAAGTGGCATTGTTGTCTGAATGTCTGCTACTTAGGCTGTGTAATATTATGTAATTGAACTGCATAAGATGTCTGGCCTTTTGGGAATTCACACCCTAAGGTGACCTTTTGTTGATATTTACCTTTGTAAATAGGGCACAAGGTCATAAAATCAATATAAATTTGAATGTAACATAACAACTGGCTGTATTGAATATTCTTATAAAACACATATTGGACTTTCTGAAAAACTGTTATAGGATTTCATACGTGCCACCTGAGAACGTTGTGCTAGATTACAAATTGTCCA
This sequence comes from Escarpia spicata, assembly GCA_963995525.1. Classification (NCBI taxonomy): domain Eukaryota; kingdom Metazoa; phylum Annelida; class Polychaeta; order Sabellida; family Siboglinidae; genus Escarpia; species Escarpia spicata. Next base: position 15,532,232 of record OZ023211.1, on the reverse strand, counting down.
GCAGTGAAGTGCTAAGTTTTCTGATGCCTTGCCAAGTTTGGTGGCATCTTTGAAATGTGCATAAAACACAAATACATGGAATGATTACCAAAAATAAAATTGCAGAGTGATTGTAATATTGGTGGCTATAAAATATGTTGGTTTGAAAGTTTTCTAAAAAATTGCCATGTCTACTTGGGGTCATGTTCTAGTTAAAAAAGTGCAGTGTATTTTTTAGAAATGATTTTTTTTACAAAATTCACATGCTGTGACATAAGTGCATTTGAGTAGGCAGATTTTCATATGTATTTGTTAAGGTGTTGACTGTAAAATGGTGGATTTCTAGATGATTTGAATAAGCGGTAGGATATTTGGTAGCAATTTGCCTGTGTGACCTGTTTGCGGAATAATGCTTGCCGGCATTTGTAAATATTGACGGGTGTCACACATACAGGCATTTTCATTTTCTTATAATCAGACAAAATGTTAGCATGGTTGCCAATGGGAAAACCATCTGTGTATTGACCCCTTAAGCTGTGTCAAACAGTGGGCTGTAACTAATGTGTAGTGGGAATTCCTACTGCACATGTAGAACCAGACAACGTTAAATCAGCATCATACATTTTCAAGAAAATTTCTACATCATCATCACTAAGGTTGTTGTAAATTTCACCAGCTGCCATGTCATATCCCTTATAATTATGACTAACAGAGTGTTCAAAATCATTCAGGTAAATAGCAAATAACAAAGGAGACAAGTTTTCTCCTTGTGGTGCCTCTACAGTCTACATCATATGAGAAGAAGGCTGACACAGCCTGGCCCTGTTTTTTTCCCCTTCCCAAAACATCTGTCACATGCAGAGTCTGTGTGTTGCATGGATATCTATTTTTATGCAGTTGTTTTATATGGAGGTTGTCTTTTCTGTTATGTAATTATAAGCAGGAAGTTTGTGAAATTAGTTATTCTTAAGCCACACAAAAGTAATTCCTGGTTTCTCATCAATGCATGTATTTAAAAATAGGTGCCACAACATTATATTTTCTATTATAATTATTCCTCTAAATGCAAGACATGGTGCAATAAGTGAACAGTAAACATGTAAACATTTTACTTCCACCATAACTAGTAACCATAACCCTTAATGATATGTAACTATTATTCACCAAAAAACATTTGAGTAATAATTACCTACAGGGTTGTTTGATTTCTGCTGGGCAAAAACTGTGTCTGCCCGGCAGAAACGGCAACAACGAGAAATACATGCCATTGATAGGCAAACGTGTTCTTTTTATAGAAAATGTCAGTTTCTTTCTGTACCTGTCTACGTATGATAACCATTTGTCCGCCCTGCTCACAATAAACTTGGATATCAGTTGCAGAACACTGTGTAAATTTAGTATGGAGGACGTAATAAAATCACCAAAATGTGGGTGTCAACCACGTCACATGTTTTGTAAGCGAGATTGTGAATAGCTGTTATCAGACCTGCCTACCATTCCGGATTGTCCGGAATCATTCCGGAAAGTCACCTAAAATTACAGTATTACGGTGAGGGATGAAAATATTACGGACTGTGACCATGTTGGGTAATCACTGAAATTTAGGTTGCACTATATTCAACAGGTGGCAGGATATGTATGCAGCATGTTGTGACATGGTTTTTAATTCGCTGAGTCTGGTCGTAATGTAACCAATAGGAAACAGCGTTATGACAAAATCGCATTTCTGCGATCAAACAAAACGAAGTCACGCGGCACGAAATGATGGCTGACAGCGAAACGACGCCACTGCCAACCCAAAAGAAATGTGTAATGCAAAAATGTAGTGAGTGTTGTACTTGTAGTGTTAGGCCAACTGACTGTACTAAGACTAAGTTAGTATATTTATTGAGGAGTTTAGTGTATCATTTACAGCCTATCATACAGTTACTACAGTCTAGGCGATGTCGATGACAGTTTAATGTAATAGTTTTGGTCCATCGCTAAATTAGGGTTAGGGATTTAATATAAAAAGTCTGGCCTTTCCAGAGGCTAAGTTCATGGGGACAGAATCAGACTATTTAGGACAATTAATTGTAACCCCGAAAATGGTAGCTAAGAAAATACGTCTATGAAGGATAATAAATCACACGTAGATAAAATGGGTTGGACTCTCGATAAGCCAAAAGGCTTCCTTGTCCACCTGCCATCTAGAGTTAATTCTCTGGGTGGCAATCTTGTTATTTCATGGCAGTAGTTTCTAGTTTACCCGCAACTTGCCTGGTGCCATCATTGTGTAGCCAGTATTTTGTGGCTCCATAAGATTGAATAAATTGTGGCACCACTTCATCGATTTTGCTGGTACTACAGAATGTCCTTGACAGTAAGTATGCAAACTTCAGTAAGATGGCATGCCATTCAATGGCCTAGGGGGCGGAATAAAAAGCTCTGAAGCTGAACTCTGTCAGTGAGGCAGACAGAGAGTGACACTGTCTGGCAGCTCTGTTTGTGAAGATGATGCAGCAGGTGGCATGTTGGATGATCATGATGACTGACATTGTGGCTCATGACAATCATGATGATTATATAGGTCACTTTCATACTTTCTTCGTGGTTTTAAAACAGCAGTAAATTAGTTTTTATATAGTTCATGAAGTTGTTAATAATTTTAATCACATATAGGTCAGGAGAGCAAACCTCTCAGCTTTTAGGAGAGCGATTTACCACTGTCCTTGTTTTTCTAAAACAAGGACTACATGGTATATTACAAAATGATGTAGCAATGATCATTGTATATTATATAATGATGTAACAAAGGGTCATTGTATATTATATAATGATGTAACAAAGGGTCATTGTATGTTATAGAGTGATGTAACAAAGGGTCATTGTATATTATAGAGTGGTGTAACAAAGGATCATTGTATATTATAAAGTGATGTCACAAAGGGTCATTGTATATTATAGAGTAGTGTAACAAAGGGTCATTGTATATTATAGAGTGGTGTAACAAAGGGTCATTGTATATTATAGACTGATGTAATAAAGGGTCAATGTATGTTATAGAGTGATGTAACAAAGGGTCAGTGTATGTTATAGAGTGATGTAACAAAGGGTCATTGTATGTTATAGAGTGATGTAACAAAGGGTCATTGTAAGTTACATAGTGATGTAACAAAGGGTCATTGTATGTTATAGAGTGATGTAACAAAGGGTCATTGTATGTTATATATTATAGAGTGATGTAGCAATGATCAATGTATGTTATAGAGTGATGTAACAAAGGGTGAAATTATATGTTACAGAAGGGTCACTCACGGACACCGAGTGATGTTGAGTTCCGAGAACTGACATGGCGCGATGCGAAGGAATCTATGCACAATGAACTCTTCAAACTGTTGAACACAGCCAAGACAGAGAGGAGAGAGGTGAGTGAATATGTCCTTTCTTCTCTCTTTGTTTCATTCATCGAATGTTTGCTCAGTAAATGTTTGTTTAGGCGTGAACAAAATAGATGTGTTTCTGGTAAGCTAATCGTACCTACGAAACTGGATGTCTTGTTTGCATGATCGAATTGCATGGCAGCTTCCATTAAAATTTGATATTATGTCCACAAGTCAAATGTTTCAATATTTCTGCTATAAATAAACATATTGCCACTCAATCAACTTGTCCCGTTGAACAAGTGTCCGGACAATGTACTGTCCGACATGGGTATCTAATTCTCCCCGACAAATGGCCAAGCGTTAATGTCACGCCCTTGGTAACGGTTCAAAATGATAATAAAAAAATAATTCCATACCTATTGGGACCATTAGTCGTACATCACTGCCCTTATTTGGTATGTGGTCGTCAAAGTGACTGGCTATACACAGCTGAATGTTGGCGATATATCGCTTGCCTAAATATGCCAAACAATATACTGCGAGTGATTTAGTAGTTTTATTTTTATCCGCTAAGTGGCGTTCCTGGTTGTCTGTCTGGTGACGCCACTGCCCAGTCATGCCAAAATGCAATCTAGCCTAGCCATGCCATTGCGTTATCCATTATGCAAGATTAATTCGATCGGGTCAATTCGGAACATCAAGTATTGGCAGATTGAAAAATTGCATGCTGATAAAACGTTTGAGACAGGAAGTACTTGCGATGATGTTACAGAAAAAAACAACAGTGTGATGCCGCTGATGATTAAGCCAAATGTCCTGCCGTGACCATGACACGGTTTCGATTTCACCGCTACCTGATGCAGAAAATTGCAGCTGATTAATGATATAATGACTGTCAAACGACGGCCAGCCAACAAGAATCCTGTTGAACAATAAGCAAACTCCAAGTCATGACTCTGGAAACATCTGGCAACTGCACACCAACTCTAATTTACGTGACACGAACAGATTTTCTTTCAAACAAATAGGTGTATATTTTGCAACTAGAGGGCACCACATGCAGTAGGTCTGGTGACGCGGGCGATAATGGTAATTAGCGCGAGCGATAAATCGCTCCCTAGATGAGCGATTAGTACGAGCAGTAAGGAGCAAGAGCGATCGCTCGCCTAAAATATAATGCACTGCAGTATTTTAATGGATAATGCCAACTCTAAAGGCTGACAGTAACATACAAGTTCTTCAGGTGAAAAAATAGTGGACTGTTTTCCTCGTTTGAATGCAATAGATTCTGACGAACCTTATTGCAGTTGTTGTGTATACCCTGTTGCTAGGATAACAGACCGGATGTCACGTAATCGCTAATTGTCCCTACATAATTTGTTTACCCATTATCTGAAATTGAAATACATCTGTTGTAGTAGATTATCCACACTACATCAATGTGTTGCGTGAATGAATGAATATAATCTTAATAAAAACGAGGTGTATTAAGACAAGCCTTGACTTGTCAGATGCTGTGGTTGAAACTGTAGTTGACAAGACATGGCCAGGCATGTCTGTTTTGGCTCATATTGTCTTTGTAGTCATACAATGCACCGTTTCACTGCCATTTGGATTAATCAATCAATAATTGTGACAACACAACAAGTAGGTATTTATAGGTACTAGCCTTTTCATGTTATTTGGAGTTAACTCGTGTGAGATACACTGTTGTGTTTGCAGCACATCCGGTCAGAGTTGTTGGTATTTGTGAGTGAACTTATGTCGCACTCTTGCGTTTGCAGCACATCTGGTCAGAGTTGTTGGTATTTACTGCCTAACACAGACTTAGCCTGGCTCCGTCGCTTCACAAGGTGCAATATACTTGGCTGCGCCCAAGTTGTTCGCCAAAAATAATAATCAAAATGAAATATGACCCATCCCTGCAGCTCCCACCACCCTCACCCATCACTGAATCACCTCATCTTCCCACTTGGCGCCTCCATTGTTTAAGTCTCGCTTTGACTTTGCTCCGTTATTTTAACTTTAAGAGTGCTTATTGTACTCCTTTTTGTGTTTACTTACAATTAATAGTTTAGAGTTTTACTTCTAGATTCTAGTGGTCACCGTTGTCGACACTTTTATTAAACACTTTTTCATTATAACGTGTTTAGACTTGTCTTTGACTTGTCGTGACCATCTGAGCCGTCATGGCAGACCGCTCACAATCCTGCCACCAGCGAAAGTGCCCTGCCTGCACAAAATTGATGCGCAGCGGCGACAACCACCCGGACAAGTGTCGCTCTTGTCATGTCTGTACAGTCGACAGCAAGTGCGACATTTGTTCGGAATGGAAAAAAGTTTGGGCTGGCATCGTCGAACGAACGAAAGCCAGATCATCCAGGAAACGCTGCTCCGCCTCCACGACGCAGCCGTTGTCTGACAGCCACAAGCCGAAGTTGGCACTCGGTGGCGATCGCAAACGACCAAGCTCGCGCACCTCCAGCATGTCTAGCAGCAGCTTTCGTGGCTTTTCTCCCATTCATTCTACTGAGAATACCCGCGAAGATGGCCGTGAGTCAATGATGGAGGAAATCTTGCGTTTGCTCCGTGAGCAATGAAAGTTCCCGTCTGTCAACTCCGAGCCGGTCAATTCGTCTACCGACACCGTAAGTAACTCGCCAACTCGTGCTTCCGGAGGCCCAGCTATGACCTGGGTGGTTGACGGAACTGGCCGGACAATTGTCCCAACAGTTGGATCCCACGCAGTCGTGGGGGAATCCGAGCACGCACCCGGTAACTCATGCCAGTGGGTCTATACCGGAAGGCCGACTCAGCTCGGACAACCGGAGCGAGTTCCCGGACACCCGGAGAGGGTAAACCGGTCTCCGAACCCGGCCGGATCTCCGGTCCCGGCAGGAGTAATCCAAGAAGGCGGCGTTCGGCACGCACACCGGTCCGAAACCCGGCCGACTCTCCCGTAGCTGGGGGAATTCACCGGGATTACCGCGTTCGGCCCGCATAACGGCCCGAAATGCCGGAGCCAGAGGGCTTCCACCGGGCATCCCGCACGCGTCACCGAGGCGGAGACCCGGTGGGGCCATCGGTATCCGAACCCGATTCAGTTGGCGGCTATGGCACCAACACTCACCTTTCGCCATCTGCAGCCGCGGGTTCGGCCCGGCATCTTCCCTCCGGCCACCATTTTTTGTTGCCGTTTGCATGTTCTAGTCACGAAGCCCCACCGACGGCTGATGATCTCTCCTACGATTATCCTTGCTCCGAAAACGAGTGTGACTTGATCTCTGTTGACGGCCAGTTCTCCGACACGAACGAACAACTCGACACGTGGTCGCATACGGATCGCGTCAACGTGGCCCGCGTGTTCCTGTCGGACGAATTACCGGCACTGGACAGTATCGTCGCTAATGCCGCATGTCTTCACTAGCACAGGCTGATTACGTGGTTCCCGTCACACCACAGCCTGGGTTCCCGTTTTCAACGGCCACGAGAAACCATTTTCACAAAATCAACAGCGATTTACAACCACCTCCAGTGGGCAAATCGCAACGTTTTGCGTCAGTCCCCCTCTACGCCCCAGTGGTACTCCGTTCACGAGAATTTCCTTTCTCCAGGGATTCTCCCTTTGTGGACAGAGGTTTCGCAGACATTTCCCGCTTACCAGCAGGGGGGGAGCACAGCACAAGTTGGGGGCAGAACAACGCTATTTCAGGGACCTTGCGACCCTGTCACGTAGACGGCTTTGTATCACGTCCTGTCAGGATTGGTCTGGGGCGGCTCTGAATCGTTCAATTCAGGGCATGATCGACCATGTGAACACAGGAAATGTTTTGGCAGAATCCGTGTTACACCAACTGAGGACTACCTTGCAGTTATCACAATCAGTGGCAACTGCTTGGTCGGATGGGGCCGCATTGGATTGTGCGATGGCATACAACATCTTGTTGCACCAACGCGACCTCACCCTCCGGGGGGTCTCTACCATTTTATCCAGGATGAAAGGGAGAGCCTCCGCACGGCGCCATTTTGGTTGTCGTCCCTGTTCGATGAACTGCCAACTAGATTGCAGTTACGAGACAAGATAGTTGGTCGGCAGCGGGAACATGCCTTATACCGTTCCTCGACACCTTTTCTCGGGGCTCAGTCCTTGCGACCTTCCCCTCGTTCCTACTGGCCAGCTCACACAAGAACTGCATCACGACAACAACCTACTATGCTCCCTCCCTCCTCACATCCACGGCCCTTTCTGGCCGCCAGAGGGCGTGGTTCAGGCCGTTCCTTTTGTGGTCGAGGAGGGAGGAAACATAAATTGTGACTGTCTGTGCCAGGCTCCTCGGTCAATGAGCGGCCCAACCATCGCATACCTGTCGACTCTCCAGGGATACCACGACAGGCGGTCATGTTACCTCCTTTACTTACAGGGAAGGTGGGAGCTCGACTATCCCTGTTCTGCGATGCCTGGAGACGAAAGAGGTGCAACGAGTGGGTGTGCAATGTTTTGGAAGTCGGTTTCCGAGAATGTCCTCCCATGACATGTACCCCTTCACCATTTCTAGACAAGGGCCCCCTCGTGAAGCGGAAAGCACTCCAGGCAATGATCCAGACAATGCGACAAAACAAAGTAATCGAGATGGTCCACGACACTGCGTCTCCTGGGTTTTACAGCCATCTTTTCCTTGTTCCAAAGAAGTCGGGAGGATGGAGGCCTGTTATCGACCTCTCATTTCTCAACACTTTTTTAGAAATTCCCCACTTCACGATGGAGACTGCAGAAAGCATTCGGCGATCTCTACCTCGGGACGCCTGGGTAACATCCATCGATCTCGTGGACGCCTATTTCCACATTCCCATCCACAGGGGTTACCGAAAATTTCTTTGTTTTCAGACTCGGGACGCCATATACCAATTCAGAGCTCTGCCGTTTGGCCTCTCTCCAGCACCCTGGGTGTTCACCAAGATTATGGCAGAGATCAAAATGCTGGTGCATGTGATGGGTATCAATCTCTGTCAGTACCTGGACGACTGGCTGATATTCTCGACATCTCGCGATCAGTGGCTCCGAGACACTGTACAAGTACTCGGTCTCTGCCACACGATGGGCCTCCTGATTCACGAGAAGAAGTCGGACTTGATTCCCACACAGAAGTTCATTTTTCTGGGATATCAGTTCGATCTGATTTCGATCTGATATCAGAACGATTTCACAAATTCAAGGAGCTGATTCGCTCATTTCTTCCCCGACAGGGAGGATGTGCTCGTACATGGCAGATCCTACTAGGTCTGTTTGCCGCAACAGAAAAACTAGTTCCTCTGGGATGTCTACACACCCGCGAAACCCAACATTGCATCTCACAACACTGGGATTTCAATGCATCAACCAGCAACCTGTGGATACCTCTTTGCCCTACTGCGGAGGAGCATCTCCAATGGTGGATGTCAGAACACAATGTTCTGAAGGGATCTCCGGTTACCCCGAAGGACCCAGACACACAGTTATTCACAGATGCATCAAGCATCGGCTGGGGTGCACACTGGAACTCATTGACGGTCTCCGGTGTATGGACAACAACCGAGAAAACATTTCACATCAATGTGCTCAAGTTGGAAGCCATACACAAAGCCATGCTCCACTGGCTGAGGAAGCTTTCAGGCCTCACAGTCCTTGTAGCGTCAGACAACTCCACTGTAGTGTCCTACATCAACAAACAGGGCGGAACACGGTCAATATCGCTGTGCAGACAGACCAAGAGGCTGCTCCTCATGTGTCAGACCAGCCGGATTATACTACGGGCCCGCCACATTCCCGGGAGATTGAATATTCTGGCAGACATCCTGTCGCGCCCAGCCCAGATGTCGGGTACAGAGTGGTCTCTACACCCCTCTGTCTTCCGGGCGCTCACACTGGAATGGGGAATTCCCTTGTTGGATCTATTTGCAACGAGGTGGAACCACAAGCTCCCTCTGTTTGTGTCCCCCGTTCCAGATCCATCAGCCGCACTATCAATGAACTGGAAGGCACTGTGGGCGTACGCTTACCCACCACCAGCTCTGTTACCACAAGTTCTCGAGAAGGTCCAACGAGACCAGTGCGAACTGATCTTCATTGCCCCTCGCTGGCCACAAGCGATCTGGTTTCCACTCCTCTTAGGGATGTTGGTGGAATCTCCTCTACAGATACCCAACATCCCTCAGTTACTGTCACAACCATGAGGACTAATCCATCGCGATCCCTCCAATCTCCAGCTACACGCGTGGAGAATATCGGGCTTTTCGGTTGACGTTGACGTTACCTCCCGTGCCTCCAGACCTCAACGAGAGTCTACTCTGGCAATCTACGAGTCCAAGTGGAGGATCTTCTCTACTTGGTGCAGCACGCAACAGATTAATCCACTCTCGGCTACTGATTTTCTCCTCTACCTTCACACGGAGAAACACTTGGCAATTTCGACCATTTAAGGCTATCAAATGGAAATTGCCAGCACCCTTCGTGCCACTTCCGATGTTGAGGTAGGACGGAATCCATCGTTAAAGTTCCTCCTTCGGAATATCGAGTTAGAACAGGGATGTAGTAAGCACCCTTTCCCAGAGTGGAATCTTGCCTTAGTTCTATCGACCCTAACCAAACCCCCTTTTGAACCATTGCACAATGCCCCGGATAAACTGTTAACATGGAAAACAGTTTTTTCTCATCTCGCTTGCCTCAGGCAAACGGAGAAGCGAGATCCATGCCTTTGAGAAGCGAGATCCATGCCTTTGAACACGCCCGTTTTCTGCGGGGTGGACAGAGGTTACACTACGAGTGGGACTGTCTTTCCTGTCGAAAACTCAAGTGTTGGGCAAAGGTCCCAAATGTGTGCTCTCTTGCACGATACCAGCACTGGACAATCATTTAAGCGATGGGATGGCCAAAGACACTGTTGTGCCCTGTCCGAGCATTGCGATTCTACCTGGAAAGGTCAATGCCATGGAGGAAGAACAATCGTCTCCTCTTTGTTTCTTTCAAACCAGGACATAAATCAGATATTGTTCCATCCACAATCTCTGGTTGGATTTGCAAAACCATTATGGAGTGTTATGCACAATCCCCTACTACTCTCCTTGAGTACCATCGGGTTAAGGCACATCAGGTACGATCTATGGCTGTATCCCTTGCATTCCACAGACAGGCCTCCATGGAGCAGATCCTACGAGCTGGTACCTGGCGCTGTCATAACACTTTCACAGATTTTTATCTGAAGGACCTATCCCTCTACTCCTCTGATCTCATTCAGCTAGGCCCAATAGTGGCTGCAGAGTCTATTCTGCCACCAACAGGAGATCATTAGAGGTAGCTTTGCCTATATCCCACCATCCATTCATCTATATTCTGCACCTTGTGAAGCGACGGAGCCAGGCTAAGTCTGTGTTAGGCAGTAAATTCTATATTTTTAGAATTAAAATATATTTATTTACAAGTAACATACTTACCTGGCTCCGTCGCTTCACCATATTACTCTCCCTCCTTCCCCGCTATTGGGAGATAACCTATCACTGTACAATCCTGTTAGCCAAGTATGAAGAGGAGGTGATTCAGTGATGGGTGAGGGTGGTGGGAGCTGCAGGGATGGGTCATATTTCATTTTGATTATTATTTTTGGCGAGCAACTTGGGCGCAGCCAAGTGTATTGCACCTTGTGAAGCGACGGAGCCAGGTAAGTATGTTACTTGTAAGTACACATTTTAATTCTAAAAATATAGAATTTGTGAGTGAACTTATGTCACACTCTTGTGTTTGCAACACATCAGGTCAAAGTTGTTGATATTTGTGAGTGAACTTATGTCACCCTCTTCTAATTGCAGCACATCTGGTCAGAGTTGTTGGTATTTGTGAGTGAACTTATGTCGCACTCTTGTGTTTGCAGCACATCTGGTCAGAGTTGTTGGTATTTGTGAGTGAACTTATGTCGCACTCTTGTGTTTGCACCACATCTGGTCAGAGTTGTTGGTATTTGTGAGTGAACTTATGTCGCACTCTTGTGTTTGCACCACATCTGGTCAGAGTTGTTGGTATTTGTGAGTGAACTTATGTCGCACTCTTGTGTTTGCACCACATCTGGTCAGAGTTGTTGGTATTTGTGAGTGAACTTATGTCGTACTCTTGTGTTTGCACCACATCTGGTCAGAGTTGTTGGTATTTGTGAGTGAACTTATGTCACACTCTTGTGTTTGCACCACATCTGGTCAGAGTTGTTGGTATTTGTGAGTGAACTTATGTCACACTCTTGTGTTTGCACCACATCTGGTCAGAGTTGTTGGTATTTGTGAGTGAACTTATGTCGCACTCTTGTGTTTGCACCACATCTGGTCAGAGTTGTTGGTATTTGTGAGTGAACTTATGTCGCACTCTTGTGTTTGCACCACATCTGGTCAGAGTTGTTGGTATTTGTGAGTGAACTTATGTCGCACTCTTGTGTTTGCACCACATCTGGTCAGAGTTGTTGGTATTTGTGAGTGAACTTATGTCGCACTCTTGTGTTTGCACCACATCTGGTCAGAGTTGTTGGTATTTGTGAGTGAACTTATGTCGCACTCTTGTGTTTGCACCACATCTGGTCAGAGTTGTTGGTATTTGTGAGTGAACTTATGTCACACTCTTCTATTTGCAGCATATCCGTTCAGAGTTGGACAGTTTTGAAGTGCTCTACAGTCGCTTCCTTGGTGAGGCAGACATCTCCATCAACTGGGACAAGATCCAGCTGCTGCCATGTGGTGCTGTTAGTATCTCTATATTCATGTAGCATCACAATACATGTATACAACATCAATGTCACTCTGTCAATTGTACATCGTCATAAAACAATACAGGATATCTACTGCAGCAAAACATTTCCAAAATTAAAATTGCTAAATTCTGTGGATCTTTGCATACATATTATAACTGAAGACAATAACTGTGTTATATAGAATGTTTTGCCGTGACATGCATCTGACTATTTTATGCTTAGTAAATTACTACAAAAAGTGAAGGTTTTGCAATGTGTTTAAATGTGATGTTTATACGAGAAATATTAGACGTAGCTGCCACTCTGCTATGTTAAAAGGGATTGTGAACCTGTGTGCTGTAGACTGGGGTAGGGGATTGTGAACCTGTGTGCTGTAAACTGGGGGTAGGGTGTTATGAACCTGTGTGCTGTAGATTGGGGGTAGGGGGTTGTGAACTTGGGTGCTGTAGAGGGTAGGGGATTATGAACCAGTATACTGGTGGTAGAGGGTTGTGAACCTGTGTTCTGTAGACTGGGGTAGGGGGTTGTGAACTTGTGTGCTGTAGACTGAGGGTAGAGATCCTGTGTGGTATATACTGGGGGTAGGGGTTGTGAACCTGTGCTGTAGACTAGGGGTAGGGGTTGTGAACCAGTAGACTGGAGATAGGGGGTTGTGAACCTGTGCACTAGAGACTGGGGAAAGAGGGTTGTGAACCTGTGTGCTGTAGATTAGGGGTAGGGGGTTGTGAACCTGTGTGCTGTAGATTAGGGGTAGGGGGTTGTGAACCTGTGCTGTAGACTAGGGGTAGGGGTTGTGAACCTATGAACTGGAGGTAGGGGGTTGTGAACCAGTAGACTGGAGATAAGGGGTTGTGAACCTGTGCACTATAGTCTGGGGAAAGCGGGTTGTGAACTTGTGTGCTCTAGACTAGGGTAGGGGGTTGCGAACATGTGTGCTGTAGACTGGGGGTAGGAGGTTGGGAACCTGTGTGCTGTAGACTGGAGGTAGGGGGTTGTGAACCTATGTGCAGTAGACTAGAGGTAGGAGGTTGTGAACCTGTGTACTGTAGACTGGAGGTAGGTGGTTGTTAACCTTTTTGCTACAGACTGGGGGTAGGGGGTTATGAACCTGTGTGCTGTAGACTGCGGGTAGGGGTTGAGATCACCCAGTCAGCCGTGTTGTTTGTGTCAGGTGAAGCCATACAATGATCTGGTGAGCGAGACATCGCCGTCTGTCATCAAGAACATGCTCAACAAACTGGTGGTGCTGAAGCTGAATGGAGGACTGGGCACTAGCATGGGCTGCACTGGACCCAAGTCTCTCATCTCTGTGCGCAACTCCCTCACGTTCCTCGACCTCACCATCCAGCAGATAGAGGTACTGGTTCACTCCATGCAGTGTTTCTCTCCCTCGCTCTCTCTCTTCCCTCCTTCCCTCCCTCCCTCCCTCCTTCCCTCCCTCCCTCCCTCCCTCCCTCCCTTCCTCCCTCCCTCCCTCCCTCCCTTCCTCCCTCCCTCACACTTTTATTCCATTATCGAAATTTCTATGTACTTGCAACCAAGAGAAACGTTTGTTGAAGTTCAGGAATATATTTTGAAAAGATTTCTTAATTGTATTGTCATTTAAACAACCTTTTGAATAAGCCCTTACCAAAATAAAAGAAAATGATATATTTCAGACTAAGTTAATCTTATTTTTGGTCTGCATTGCTTATATTAATGTGCATTTCTGATGTGTGCTCATGGTTGATGTTGGTATTTTGTTTGGAGAATCTAAACAAGACTTACGACATCAACGTGCCCTTGGTCCTCATGAACTCCTTCAACACAGACGAAGACACAGAGAAGATTCTGCGCAAATATGCACAAATGAAAGTGAAGATTCATACTTTCAACCAGTCAAGGTCAGTCACAAATGAGATAGTCGACTGTTCGTCACTCCCCAGACGTGTTGGAAACAGCTGGATAATTAATAGTTGTCTGTGTACATTGATATGTACTTGCCCAGTTTCACTTATCTGTGTAAAAACTTGGCATGTACTTCTGTGGTTCATTTGTTGATTTACTCTTGTACTATGTATGTGTTTCTAGTAACTTGATGAGAATCTGTCTTATAGGTATCTATCTAAGTGGTGATTGGCCAGTAGGAGGGTATAACGCTCTACCCCTTCCTGCTGTTGCTGGTGTGTAATGTAAGTCTTGTTTGTAGGTATCCTCGCATCAACCGGGAGTCTCTGTTGCCTATTGCCAAGAGCATTGAAGACAATGAGGGGTGAGTGTCTTCTGTCTTCACTGTCACCTCATATCACTTGTCACACGCAATGAGTGATGAGTGTCTTCTGTTATCATTGTCACCTCATGTCTCATGTCACACACAATAAGGGGTGAGTGTCTTCACTGTCACATGTCACATACAAAGAGGGGTTAGTGTCTTGTGTCTCATTGTCACCTCATGTCACATGTCACACACAATGAGGGGTGAGTATCTTCTGTCTTCACTGTCACCTCATATAATATGTCACACAATGAGAGTGAGTGTCTTTTGTCTTCACTGTCACCTCATATCACATGTCACATACAATGAAGAGTGAGTATCTTCTGTCGTCATTGTCGTCACATGTTACACACAATGTGGGGTTAGTGTCTTCTGTCTTCACCTCATATCATATGTCACACACAGAATACCACAATGGGTGAAGGTAGACACCCCAAATGGTTGAAGGTAGACACCACTGTGGGTAAATGTAGATGCATCAAATTGTGAAGGTAGACACCTTTATTTGTGAAGCTACACACCCTAGTGGATAAAGGTAGACACTTCAGTGGTTGAAAGTAGTGACCCCAATGGGTGAAAGTAGACACCCCAAGCTGAAGCACCATGATGGTAGACACCCCAGTAGTTGAAGGTAGACACCTCATTAACCGCCAATGGACAAAAGTAGATACCCTAATGCATGTACATTCAGCCGAGTTTACAGTCCATTTTACACATGTAGCTCCTACCCCAGTTCGACCTTGAAGTCCTCAGATTGGTAAGTGATCTTTCCCTCTACTGGTCTCCCCGTGTTTGCCCTTGCAGTGTTGATGCTGTCACCCCCTATTGTCAGAGAGGAAGGGTTGTAGACTGTCACTCCTTTGTCAGTTAGGAGGGGTAGTAGTCTGTCGCGCCTATGTCATTGAGGAGGGGTGGTAGACTGTTGACCCTCTGTCAGTGAGGAGTGGTGGTAGACTGTCGCCCCTCTGTCGGTGAAGAGGAGTGGTAAACTATTGCCCCTCTATCAGTGAGGAGGGGTGGTAGACTGCCGCCCCTCTGTCAGTGAGAATTGGTATACTGTCGCCACTCTATCAGTGAGGAGTGGTGGTAGACTGTCGCCCCTCTAAAAATGAGGAGTGGTAGACTGTCGCCCCTCTATCAGTGAGGAGTGGTGGTAGACTGTCGTCCCTCTGTCAGTGAGCACGGTTGGTAGACTGTCGCCCCTCTATCTCTATCATTGAGGAGGGGAAGGTAGACTGTCGCCCCTCTGTCAGTGAAGAGGGGTGGTAGACTATCTCCCCTTTGACAGTGAGGAGGGGTGGTAGACTGTCACCCCTTTGTCACTGAGGAGGTGTGGTAGACTGTCACCCCTTTGTCAGTGAGGAGGCGTGGTAGACTGTTGCTCCTCTGTCAGTGAAGAGGGGTGGTAGACTGTCACCCTTTTGTCACTGAGGAGGGGTGGTAGACTGTCGCTCCTTTGTCAGTGAGGAGGCATGGTAGACTGCCACCCCTCTGTCAGTGAGGAGGGGTGGTAGACTTTCACCCCTCTCTGTCAGTGAGGAAGATTGGAAGCCTTGTATGTTGGCAGTAAGTGGTCATTTGGAAGGCATGTGTTGCATGAGGCAGAGCCCGCATGTGTTTGCAGTTGTTGCTGTTGTGGCAACTGTTTCATTCCTGCCCTCTCTCGCAACATACATCTACTTAGTCCTAATACAGTCGCCCCTCGTTATAACGCGGGTTCGGTTATAATGCGGTCGGTCGTGGACCTCGATATGAGCGCTATGGCAAACTGTATGTAAAAACAATTTCTTTGACTATGGTCAATTAATTTTAGGCACAGTAAATGTGGAGCGAGACATTATTTGTTTCGCTCTAACATCAAGCGAATCGTTTTTCTTCTGCGAGTCAAGGCTTCCGCGGATCGGCGCCTTTACCTTACGTGGGTTCGCCTGGCTTTGGCGCCGGGCGGCTTGCAAAGTGCAATTGAAATTCACAAATACGCCTTGCTTAGGAATGGGGCAAGAATGGGATGAAACATTTTAATGCAGCTTAGTAGGGAAGATCGATATGCTAACATTGTGTCACAAATATTAACGTTTTCGCTGCAATGAATGCAAAGCTACTGGTGTGCCAAAATATGAATTCATCCGCCGCGTATGAAATGGTGAATCGCAGTATTGTTCGGCATGTGCGTTGTAAATTGGTATTTTTATATTGCTTTATAGACGAGAAGTTAAGCCAATTGTGAGTGTTTTTTTTTAGTTTTAAATCTTCAGTCAACTCTAGCATAGCATTTGTGAACTCATTTGCGTATTCAGCTGCAGAGTGCCAGGTTATTATTTTAGATCTTACGTCTTTGATACCATAGTGTCGTTCAGTTGACCATAGCCTGTTGGTCCGTAGTCTATTTTAAAACTATATCATTTGTGAATTTTATTCAGTTCAACATTCAACAGTGTATGACATTCACGCATAATACACATTGACGATGGCTGACATTTTAATAAGCGCCATAAACCGCGTATAGACCACGCGGCCAATACACTGATTGTGCGTGTGGCTTCGATGGTGTTCCTGATGCAGCGGCCGTGACAATCGTCGAAGTGCCCCTGGTGGCAGATATAGGAGGGGCAACTGTAGTGGGGTCACCAGACCCTCAGTCATTTCAAGTTGTTATAAAAGTTAACTTTTCGATACCGCCTGGTAGGTTTGTGCATAAATAACATTTTTGGTTCGAGTGTACTGTGATCATTCCCTTGGGGGCCGATGGGGCACCTTCAGTGTTGAGCAGCCAAGTTGTGGAATGCGCTACCGGCTCACATTCGTGAAGCAAAAACACTGAACACTTTCAAGAAGCTGCTAAAAACATATTTGTTCCTGGCCCATTTTGGTGCCTAACTCTTTCTAGTCAGTTTTTATTACATTTTAAAAAAGTAGATATATATTCATCTCATTATACCCAGTCTTCTATAATATTTTTATTATGTTAGCGTTTTTATGATTGTTTTTACTGTCTATTCTATTGATTGTGTACAGCGCTTTTGAGCAGGCTTTTATGTATGAAAAGAACGCTTTATAACTTTGGTATAATAATAAGTAACAATCTTGAAACGGCCCTAACTTCTGAACCGTACATCCTTCACCAATGTGTTATGTCTCCATGGATTTGAAATTTGGAGTGGCAACTTTTATGTTCAATACAATGTTTGTGTGGAAGCAGCAGAAAAACCGTAAAATCATGTATTTTTCACAACAATTTTCCTAACTATTTCTAACCAATTAATTTAACTAAACATCGCCGAACCTAGATAAAATTGCAAAAGAAACACTGAACTCCTGTAAAGCAAAAAAGAATTGATACTATATGGGAGAAAGTAATTTTACATGTTTATTGCTATCATGTTAGATCAATATCAACATTACGCCACCTGGCGGATTATCTATAAAATGGTCCTAATTTATGAACTATTCATCCTACATCAACGTGTGATGTATCTAGAGATTCAAGATGACGAGTAACAACTGTTAGATTATGTATTTTGTGCATAATGGCAACCACATTGATGTTATTTTTGAAAAAACAATAAAATCTTGTTATTCTAATGAATTTCCATCACTATTTCCACCTATAACAAAATATAAATAATATAATTGATAGTATATGGGAGAAAGTGACTTATTTTTAATGTTGCTGTGTATCAACGCCAAGAATCCCTCGTACATTTTAAATGCTAAATTTATACTCCAATCTATTAGGCAGTACCGAAAAGTAAACTTTTACAACAACTTGAAATGAAAATGAAATTTAACACAGGGCTGATTCTCCACTAACTCACAAATGAACATTGTTGATTAACTGCCCAACATTTTTCTGATTTATTATACCATACATCCTTAGACCCCCACCCATACCATACTCCAATTAGACACCCCTTCCCACCTCACCCATACCATACAGCAATTAGACACCCTACCCATATCCTACACCATCTCGCACTTTGTTGTTTGCATGCAGTTACGTTGTTCCCCGATTGTGTAGTCTGTTGTACCTGTAGAGTTGTAGTCTTGAGAATGTGCATGAGACACTAATGAGTGCATGCTGCATGCCGTCGAGTTTCTCAAGCTTATCTATATAAATATTTATATAATTGTCCTGCCCTAGGCATTTTTAGTTAAGTGAGATAATACAATTGAATGTACTGGGAAAAAACAGGGTTGTTGGTGTATATAAAAATATTGCTGTCATTAAATTTTATCTCTGATAATCTGATGTACTGCATTAGCTGTCAGAGCTGGAATGTAAAGAAGTACTTTTATTTTTTTTACTTAAGTAGAAAGGTTTACTTTCCTTGAGTAACAGTACATTTTTAGAACTACTTTTACTTGTAACGAATTACAATTAAGGTGTACTTTTCTGAATGTAATGAAGTATCCATGATTTATGTATTAACATTTTGGAACTTCTAACCTGTTTGCCCCCAGCACAGATCTGTACATAGATATCAGTGGGAGCTACAATTGGTATTATTTTCTGATTTGCTGATTCGTTACCATTAGCCATCATGATTACCAGGTGGTGTACAAGTTGTAAAACAAAATTACAAGCCATTTACTTAGGAAAAAGTACTTTTGTGTTTACTTCAAGTACAGTTGTTTACTTGTACTTCAAGTACAGTTTTTAAAAAGTACTTTTACTTGAGTCGTTTTTTTCTAGTTACTTGAATTTTTACTCAAATACAAAATAAATGTACTTCTACCGGCTCTGAGCTGTGTAATACACTACTCTAGTTGTATTTAGTGTACTGCTCTAACTGCATCTAGTGCACTGCTCTAGGTTTATTCACTGTGTTGCTCTAGCTGCATTTAATGCAGTACAGTGGATAAAGCTAGAACAGTACCCTCGAGCTCCGTGTAGTGTACTGCTCTAGCTGTATGTTTATGTTGTGATGTCTTGTAGTTGGAACCAGGCTGTGGAGATGTATGTTGTGATGTCTCGTAGTTGGTACCAGGCCGTGGAGATGTATGTTGTGATGTCTTGTAGTTGGTACCAGGCCATGGAGATGTATGTTGTGATGTCTTGTAGTTAGTATCCACTGGGCCATGGAGATGTACATTGTGATGTCTTGTAGTTGGTACCCACTGGGCCAAGGAGATATACATTGTGATGTATTGTAGTTGGTACCCACCGGGCCATGGAGATGTCTATCAGAGCTTCTACAACTCAGGGCTACTGAAGCTGCTCATTGACGAAGGCAAGGAGTACGTGTTCGTATCCAACATTGACAACTTGGGTGCGACAGTTGACGTCAGTATCCTTTCAGCTGGACAGTGTCACTCTAGCATAGAGGTCAAACTTCAAGACAGGAGTAAAATGTTCTAAGGAATAGAATGTTTCTACTGGCTGCATCTGTGTGTAACCTCCCTTGAACAGGATACAACCCAGGCTGCTCCTTTGCGCCATTGATGCAATATTTTATTAAATGACCCACAAAAATTTCATTAATGCACCCGAAGGGCACATAAATGTGGTATCTGGCACACACAAATTCAGTTGACACGCCCTAAAAATAAGTTTACATTAATTGATGAGGGAATCCTTTAATTTGTTTAATATTTTGTAGGTGTCCGGGCTACCTACTGCTAATTCCACACAAATCCGCTAGGCGTACAATTATCCGCCAGAGGGCGCACGCTGTGTTTACCGAGGTGTAAAATATCCGCCAGAGCTCACACG
The DNA here is from genome assembly GCA_963995525.1 of Escarpia spicata. NCBI lineage: Eukaryota > Metazoa > Annelida > Polychaeta > Sabellida > Siboglinidae > Escarpia > Escarpia spicata. The sequence continues at coordinate 15,512,159 of OZ023211.1, read as the reverse complement.
CTGTGTGTCCGCTAGAAAGAATCACTAAATGAAGTAAAACACAAAAAATAATTCCTAGACATGTGGAGCAATAGGCCTCGCATACAACCGAAAGGTATTACATGTAAACATTCATTGGAAATTTTTATTATTACTGATAATAGTATAGGCAATAATGAAATTCGCTATGAAGTGGAATCGGACGGGCCACACTAAAAGGAGGACCGCGAACGGGCGGACCACATTCACAAGGATGCACGTGATCTCTATGTTCCATGTTTACGTGCGTTTTTCTTCGGGTGCGCTCTTGTGCATTCGTTTATAAACATTGAGATGTTTTTCATTAATACTATGTGTGCCAATATGAGAAGACATTAATGATTTTACAAACTGAACCCAACAGTGCAATTAATAATATAACAATTCTTGGATTTGTTGTTTGTTTGTATTTGTTTTCACGATTGCTCTGATGATGTGTACAATTAACTACAAACCACATGTCAAATAATATAATAAACAGCTGCTATTGAATCAGTGACAACTATTCTGATGACTCCCCAAGAAAGATAAATACATAAGTGAACAGTCTTCTTAATATTACCATAATACCGAGAAAAAAATAAATACATGTATCTACAGCACTATAATAGGCTGACCACAACAATAACATCAGCTGCCAACAACATGAACACATAATAAATGTAATATAGATATATTTATATACAGCACTCGAAAGGCATGTACACAGCTACAAGTTACAATTGTTACAAATACAGCATCCATATTTTCACTTTTATAATTTTGTCAAATTCAACACACCAATCAGTTTAAGTGACCTATATAAACACACAAGACATAATAAAGCATGAAGTATGGACTATTTCATAAAACAAAGTCGTAGATATACATGTGACGATTTTACACAGGTGTAAAATAAGAAAGTACTAAGATAATAAGTTTTCTACAGTTTATCATGTCAAAGTTCCATGATCATGATTGATTTTCCAGTTCTTTATAACCACTCGTATAAAATTTAACAATATTGGCTATGTGAGAAAGTTGACTTGTATAAAACCTGTCCAAAACATAGATTCGACCACCCTTATCTTTTAAAGAAGCTACCCAATAGCCTTGACCATTGTGGTGTATTTGTGCTGTGGGGGCAGGACGTGTTTCAAATTTGGTTGTGTATTGCCAACATTTGTTCTTGTCATCAAATATTGGTGCAACAATGTAAATTGAAAACCATTGGTATATGGGAAATCTGTAATTAAGATCTTTTTTATCAAGTCAAATATGTCTGAGGTAATTTCTTTATTTCCTAAGATTTCTGTTTCTGATGTTTTCTCTGTCAAGAGGTTTTGATTTGACTAATTTCAATGATCGTCTAACTGTAGTTTTATAGTGTGATGTTGATCTGTTGGTGTTAGCATTGTACGTTGTTCTGTAGTTTCTTGTACAATAGGATTGCGACTGGAGGTAGGACTGAGTTCATGTTTATAAACACTTCCTGTGTCAAATGTTACTCTCTTTTTTACACTGTATTTAAGAGTGTCTCTATTGCATAGTATACTATTACATTTAGGTGTGGCTGGTGACGATGTTTTAAACTTTGTAGTGTTATTGACTGGATTAGAAGTAGTTGGAGGAGCAGAAGCTTTTACATTAGAATCTGGTAGTGTTTCCTCAAATTCCGGCAATACAGACAAGCACAGCAGTGAGCCTGGTGCTGGGTTATAGTCAAATTTTCCAGGTTGTTTATTGCCCGATTTTTTATCTAAGCATTTTCTGCTGTTTCTTCTGAGCTGGGTGATATTTACTTTTTCATTTGGAATACCTGTACTCATTTTAGCGGCAACAATATGATAACACTGACTTGTGCATGGGCAGTGACAGGTCTGTTTTGGAAATAATTTGACAGTATAACGTGCGTCTTTGCTGCCCTTGACTATAAAACATCTCTGGAATCAAATCAAATTTTCTGATAAAATCTACAATATTTTCTGGGGAAATAATATTGTTCACATTAGTAATTTCTTCCGATGAAATTATACGATCTCTAAATTCATATTTGAGGTAGTATCGACATACAGCAGCCTTCCCCCTGAATATTTCCATATGGAAGCACCTTTTCAGATGCCACAGCGCTAACAAAGCACAGTCGACAGGCTGGCTTTTCCAACATGTCAAATCCTTTAGCACGCAATTAATACTTTCTGAAACGTTATTAGTAATACCACTAAATGGGTTGTACATATTAAGAGTTTCTAACAACCGGCGTCCAGAGTGATTTATACTCGGTGTAATTTCATGATTAAAATATTCCAAATAGGAGCTAGTCCATGTTGTTGAAAGGTCATCACAAAACGTGTCAAACATTTCCTCCATTTCACAATAAAGTAGTTCATTTAGGTGATCTGCATAAACTGATCTTTCATCTGACATTCCACCATGTTTTTTAATCCAGAATTGCATATCTCGATTCCTTGTATTCTTTTATCATCTATAAAACGGCTGGCTTACTATTAATTGTTTTCTTTTTTGTATATAATTTTTTTTATTTAACTTGTGTTCAGTAAACTTATTATAGGTAGAGTTGTCCTAGTTGCATAAATCAGTTTAATAATAGCTAAATATCACATTCCAACAACAGTTAAAACAAATGCGATATGCGAACTGCTCATACACTCACTAACACATGCAGCTAGCAGTGCAATCCAACTGAAATCAAACCAAACATGCCTGCCCCTGTACACTAGATCAAACAACATCAAGACTGCTGGAGCATCAGAATTCTTCACCTGACTCAATTGTTTCAATAAGGCCAGCGTTCAATAACAGGTGATAGTGTCCCGTGAAAACATGTACCGTTAGAGGAGTGGTTACATCAAACGATTTAAATAAACTGACTCTGCATGGGATATTATTTTATAGTAAGTAAACTGTTAAGTTATTGTTATGTTAAGATTTTCTAAATGCAAGTTACACCATTCAGGTATTATGTTTAGAATTGTTAATATAATACAATAGTAAAAGACACTCCAATATTTACGAACGCACGCGTAAACAACAACAACAACGTATGTAAAGAAGGAACAAAGATTGCACGCATCCTTGAGAATGTGGTCCGCCCGTTCGTGGTCCGCCTTTTAGTGGGGCCCAAATCGGATAGCACTTTTTAAATTTAACTTTGTCTTTGCGTAGGCTTCACTTGGCCCACACCCCCATGGGCCTCAAATATCAACGAAAATGGCCAAATACAGTCACCAAATTCAGAAATAAAAAAATTTTCGCCAACATAAGCACTATTTTAATTATTTGCAATATCTTATTGCAATTTGTGGCGGGTGTAACTACCCCTACTCTTATTGACTGCTAAGTTAGTAGAGACACCTTGTCAACTGGAGTAAACTATTACCTGGAGCTAGTTGTGAACACCTGTGGTAGACGGGTGTATAAGGAGAATTACTAGTCACGAAACTTGACTGTTATGATTTGAATGTGCACAATTAAATACACACACAAATAAATTTACTAAATATGTTTTTTCAGTTGCATTTTTGTAGCAATAGTAGTTTGAATAAATGTTATGTTGTGCTTTTCACTGTGGATATTAAATTATTTGAATAACTAATTGTCAAGGAAATTATATTATGTCTCAAAAGGTGAAGAAGCAGAGGGCGAAAAAGATTTTGGATTGACAATGAAACAATTTTCTCCTGGTTGTTATATCTGAGTGTGACCTCCCTTATAAAAGACAGGTTTCTCCTGGTTGTTGTATCTGTGTGTGAACTCCCTTATAAAAGACAGGTTTCTCCAGGTTGTTGTATCTGGGTGACCTCCCTTATAAAAGACAGGTTTCTCCGGGTTCTGTGTATGGGTGTGACCTCCCTTATAAAAGACAGGTTTCTCCAGGTTGTTGTATCTGGGTGTGACCTCCCTTATAAAAGTCAGGTTTCTCCAGGTTGTGTGCCTTGACAGTAGCCAGGCATCCTCAAGTTCCTTCTGGACCAGCCAAATAGTGTGTCCCGCGACTTTGTCATGGAGGTGACAGACAAGACAAGGGCTGATGTGAAGGTAGGTGATGGGCCTGTAACCCTACATCATCAGTTTACAGTAGCATATCTTAAAATGCTACATAGATATGAGTGCAAACTTGGTGATTAACACTGCTAGATCCCATCCCTAAATTCCTCCAATCCAAATTGAAAATGGTATATAAAAATGGTTTTGTATGCTTTCAAGATTTATGTTTAAAACAATACTAACTTTATGAAGTGCAGGTGCGTTTCAGCCAGATACGGCCACAGATTTTCAAAATCAAAGAAAGCAAATTCCAGTTTGTTTTAGAAATAGGTAAATTCTCTTTCAAATTGATAATTTTCCATTTCAAAAAGGTAAATCAAGTTTAACATTTTGTTTCCTAAAAAAGGTTACTTTCTTTTCACAAAAGAAACTCTTAAAACATATTTACTATGTAAGTTTAAAAAAGTAATTGAGATATTCATTCTCGCAGACCTAATTTGGAGGTAAATGACACCCATTCCCATTTATTTGCATAGATCAGAAATGCTACAAGTCAAAGTGTAACTTACAGTCATAGTTTGAATATTCGTAGAAAGGGTGCGTGGTGAGGTTCAAAAACTAGTGTTACTCCTTTGTGTGGTCATAGATTAACCCGTTAAAGTGTGGAGTTTTAGATGTAAAGCATTCAGGAGGAGTAGCATAACAAACATACCACATACGTTCTGTTAAGTAGTGTTACGGTCCTTTGTGTGGTCATAGATTAACCTGTTAAAGTGTGGAGTTTAACAGGTTACATCTGTAAAGCATTCAGGAGGAGTAGCATAACAAACATACCACATACGTTCTGTTAAGCCTACAGTACGCCTAACAAATATTTGAGATGCAGAAATATGTCAAATTTTGCATTCCGATATGCATGCAGGGGTATACATCCACTTTCTGGGGTTCCTGAATACAGCCATCTCAGCAGACATGGCTGGCAAGTGGCGATTTATGCATCGCACATATAAGCAGCAGGATACAAGAACACTGTAAAATCTGATAATTTAGGTGGACTTTTGATATTTTTCATCACTGAGCTTTAAATCTAGTGTGACATTGGTAGAAATTAAATTACAATCATGGATTCAACGGTCACGGTTGGCATTATAGATAGTTGTCATGGTGTAACATAATTACGCTAATTAGGGCATGTACGCTTAATAGAATGAATACAGTATGTGTATGTATGTAACATTACACCATCAATAAAAATTAACAACCATCTCACCTGAGATGTCACATTTGAAACAAAAACTGTCCGCCAGTAAGTATATATAGTGTATGTTATCTATTGTTTGAAAGTAGATATTTAAAAATGTGAGGTTTTATATTTTGCCCCCTTTGCAAAACAACAGTTTTGTAACAACTCAGCAATATTGAGAGAGATGAGTATAAAAGATAGCGCCATACTAGGAAGGTGGGTGTGCTGTGCTTAATTATGTGTTGCAGATTTGCACATGGATCAGTTGTCAAGCAAGCAAGTGTTACTGCAAATATAAAATATAGTTATGACATGACATATTTCAATTGCAGGGTGGTACTCTGGTAGAATATGAAGGAAAGCTGCGACTTCTTGAGATAGCACAAGTACCAAAAGAACACGTAAGTTTAATATATATATTTAAAATGACAGAAACAGTCACTGTATATATATATGTATATAACATGTTGCATTAAAATGAGGATATCAACCACTGATAGTCAGATGCATGAAATTGTATGAAAGGAATGACATGGCCGCATTTAAGACCATACCTATTGACAGCAAGTCTGTTGGATTGTCGTGGCCGCCCAAATACAGAAGTGGCCACTTTTGGCACGTGTACATGCGAAATGCTTCAATGTATTTTTATGTGATGATAGCAAGGATTATATAAGCAACATATCTTTGATATAATGAAAGTATTCCTAGGTTTTTGTTATGTGTTACTTTTGTTATGCTGTAGGGTAGCTATTATATTGAGTGTTTTCAAGCAGTTAAGTGTCGAGCACTTGACACTGTCACATTAAGTGTCACTTGATGTGTCTTTCAAGGCTCACATGACAAAATAAAATAGTAGTCACACTGACTAAACTTGACAATGAATGCTAGGAACACGAAAAGTCTCATGCTTCACCAGACATCAAGTCCAGTGACCTCCGCAGTTCACAGGACATCAGGTCATGTGACCTCGGCAGTTCAATTGACATCGTGTCATGTGAACTCGGCAGTTATTAGGACATCAGGTCATGTGACCTCGACAGTTCACAGGACTTGCTGTTTTTCACACGACCTGATCTTCCCTCAAAGTATTAAATAAAAATGTCACAGAAATCCCCATGTTATATTAATTTTGTTTTATTTTAACTTGCATGCACTTCAGTATTCATAACTGTGTTTAATATTCCAATGTAATGACAAAAACCGACATTGTCATGTTAGTTATCAATAAAAAGCTGAATAATTTGTCTACCTACCACATGGTTATTCATACATTTATTCATCATTCAAACGCTGATAATGAGAACTTGTCACTGAAAATACATCCCACTATTCAGTGTTGGCATCTCTTGCGTGAAAAAGGCAGCACCTCACTGCAGAGCCAGGATGATAATCAATGCAAATGTTTGATGTTTTAGTCCGCATTGTTTCTCAAGTTTTCACTGAAATAATGCTTGGCAGTATTCCTGAAATGGGTTACTATATGAGTTCAGAAGTTACAATGGCATTCTGGACATCTGTCATTGGCTCCTCTGCCCAAATTACATTACTGCAGCGAACAAAAATGTCTTGCAAATGTATCACAACTCACAGACTCATGATTTATGGTTAAAATAAATGTGATTTATAGCCAGCAGGACATGCCAGACATGTTTAGTACAATTCCTTTCATTAATCACCACCATAAATTTGGTGTAATTTCAGCTGTCCAAAGACCGGCTAAACAAACTTACCAGTCTGGTATGAAGGGTGATGACATTTTGTAAAGGCTGTTGATGTGTGTCGTTTTTTGCAAATTGAGCAAAAAACATTCATAAATATATTTACGCAGTATTATACTTTCCGTTGTAGGTAGATGAATTCAAGAGTGTCAGTAAATTCAAGTGAGTATGTTGTGAATTCTGTACATTCTATATATTTTGACAAGTACAATTGACCAAGTACAAATACTGAAAAAATGTATTAACTACAAGTCCAAGTACCGGGGTAGCTGAATCTAATCCTGGTTATGCATGCATGTGTGTGTGTGTCTGTTGGTTCACTTTGTTGTACATGTATGGGAGCATATGCCAGCATGGGTACATAATGTGCCTGTTGGATGTGGTTTTGATATGGTCGTGAGTGTTTTAAGTATGGATGTGTGTTGGGTGTGGGTGCCTATTAGGTGTGTGGGTACATGTTGGGTGGGTGTGGGTGCATAGGGTGTGTGTTGGATGTGGGTGTATTTTAGGATTGGGTGTGGGTGGGAGTACGGAATGTGGGTGTGTAGTGGGTGTGTGGTTTTAACAAGATTGCCACGTAAAGCTTTAGGCACCAGATGCCATGTGGACAAGCAAGCCTTAGGCTTATCGAGAGTCCAACAATATTCCACTTACATGTTATCCTTATCAGATATCTATCAATACTATTTCTAAATATATTCACACTCGTTGAATTCACGCAGTCATCAGATAATTTGTTCTAGTTATTTATTATCCTCTGTGAAAATTATTACTTTCTCATATGTAACGTGCACTGTTCTTTAACTAATGCTATACTGTGCCCTCTGGTTCTACTGCTTTCTTTAATTTAAATTATATCTTCATAATCATTCAATGTTTTAAACATTTCTATATCACTGTATGGTCTCCTCTTGGTCTCCTTGTCTCTTAATGTTATCGACCCTCATTCTGTTAGACAGCTTTCATAAGTAAGCTTTCACAGCTCCGGAATCATCTTGGTCACTCTAATGCTAGGCACACACCAGCAGTCGGCGTAAAAACCGTCAGCCGACGGCAGTCAGTTGGTGTGTGCCGAATTTAAGCCTGACGGTTAGCCTTATAGCGCCGACTAACGCCGATTCGAGTGTTAAATTGGCAGTCGGCATTAGATAAGGAGGTATCCGATGATGAGTCGGCTGGTGTGTGCAGGTTTTTTGTCATAACACGACTGTCGGCGGTAACTTGGCCAATAAGAAATCATAGCGGGATCATGTGATAGGCCTCGATATAAGGCTAAGCCGGCATCTTTTTTGAGTTTTCAAGCGAATTCGGGCCACAAGTTTTAATTTTTTACTTTCATATTTTATTGACCTGGCGGGTAACCAACGTTTCAAAAAGTGGTCGATTATTTGTTATCCTATTGCCATTGACAATCATTGTTTTTATCGCTTGTTCATAAAACAGGCGCCACAAATAAACCTAATTTCCACTTGACTTTATTTCCCGCTTCCGACAGGAATTGCCATCTTGTCTTGTGAAAAATGCTACTTCTGGTGGCACCGCTACCGGGTGCATATATATATTAAGCCTTAAAAATGTTGGGTGCAAGTGGGTGATGTATGTGGGTGGGTGTTGAGTGTGTTGGTGCATGTTGGGTGCGTGTGGGTGATGTATGTGGGTGCGTGTTGAGTGTGTGGGTGTATGTTGGGTGTGTGTGGGTGATGTATGTGGGTGCGTGTTGAGTGTGTGGGTGTATGTTGGGTGCGTGTGGATGATGTATGTGGGTGCGTGTTGAGTGTGTGGGTGTATGATGGGTGGGTGTGGGTGATGTATGTGGGTGCGTGTTGAGTGTGTGGGTGTATGTTGGGTGTGTGTGGGTGCGTGTTGAGTGTGTGGGTGTATGTTGGGTGCGTGTGGATGATGTATGTGGGTGCGTGTTGAGTGTGTGGGTGTATGTTGGGTGCGTGTGGATGATGTATGTGGGTGCGTGTTGAGTGTGTGGGTGCATGTTGGGTGCGTGTGGGTGATGTATATGGGGGCGTGTTGAGTGTGTGGGTGCATGTTGGGTACGTGTGGATGATGCATGTGGGTGGTTGTATGCGAGTGCGCGTTGAGTGTGTGGGTGCATGTTGGGTGTAGGTGCATGTTTGAGTGTTTTCTTCAGTTACTCTGTCTACCGGTGTAAAACAATGATCTGAATGACTGAATGACTGTCATTCGTAGGATGTCACGTGAATGACATCTATCACTAGTAGGATGTCATGTGAGTGACATCTGTCACTTGTGGGATGTCATGTGAATGACGTATGTCACTTGTGAGATGTCATGTGAATGACGTCTGTCACTTGTGGGATGTCATGTGAATGATGTCTGTCACTTGTAGGATGTCATGTGAATGACGTCTTTCACTTGTGGGATGTCATGTGAATGACGCCTGTCACTTGTGGGATGTCATGTGAATGACGTATGTCACTTGTGTGATGTCATGTGAATGACATCTGTCACTTGTGGGATGTCATGTTAATGACGTATGTCACTTGTAGGATGTCATGTGAATGACGTCTGTCACTTGTGGGATGTCATGTGAATGACGCTTGTCACTTGTAGGATCTTCAACACTAACAACTTGTGGATCAACATGAAGGCCATCCAACGAGTGGTGGAAGAGAGGACACTGCACATGGATGTCATCGTCAACCCAAAGGTCAGTGTCAGGCCTCTAATGTCTCAGTATAGGTCAACTACAGTTCTCATTGGTATAAAACCCAGTAACATAATGTGACTGTACACTGTGGTCTGTGTTGTACACTGTGGTCTGTGTTGTACACTGTGGTCTGTGCCGTACACTGTGGCCTGTGTTGCACACTGTGGCCTGTGTTGTACACTGTGGCCTGTGTTGTAGACGCTGGACTCTGGCCTCAATGTGCTGCAGTTGGAGACTGCAGTTGGCGCAGCCATCATGAACTTCGATGGTGCCATCGGTAAGTCCTACTCCTGTGTCTGTTTCACTTGATCACTGGATAAGTGGACAACTCTCTGTCTACAGACATCCGAACTGACAGTCTCTGTCTAGACACATCCCAACTGACAGTCTCTGTCTAGACACATCCCAACTGACAGTCTCTGCCTATAGACATCCCAACTGACAGTCTCTGTCTTCACACATCCCATCTGACAGTCTCTGTCTTCACACATCCCATCTGACAGTCTCCGTCTACACACATCCCAACTGACAGTCTCTGTCTACACACATCCCAACTGACAGTCTCTGTCTATACACATCCCAACTGACAGTCTCTGTCTACACACATCCCAACTGACAGTCTCTGTCTACACACATCCCAGCTGACAGTCTCTGTCTACACACATCCCAGCTGACAGTCTCTGTCTACACACATCCCAACTGACAGTCTCTGTCTAGACACATGCCAACTGACAGTCTCTGTCTAGACACATCCCAACTGACAGTCTCTGTCTACACACATCCCAACTGACAGTCTCTGTCTACACACATCCCAACTGATAGTCTCTGTCTACACACATCCCAACTGACAGTCGTCTACACACATCCCAACGGACACTCTCTGTCTACACACATCCCAACTGACAATCTGTCTACACACATCCCAACTGACAGTCTCTCAGAGAATAACTATTTTTTGTGTATTGCCTTTTTTTACTAATCTTTGAGAACTGTCTATCAAATATGTGATTGCTGGCGGTCTGTGTATCAATTATGTGATTGCTGGCAGTCTGTGTATCAATTGTGTGATTGCTGACGTTCTGTGTATCATATGTGCTGGCTGTCTAGGTATCAATGTTCCAAGAAAGCGATTCCGTCCAGTGAAGACGACCTCTGACCTCTTGATTATGATGAGCAACTTGACCTGTCTAAAAGGAGGCATGATTGACATGAACAACCTGCGGTCATTTCCTTCCGTGCCACTGGTCAAACTTGGCCACTGCTTCAAGAAGGTAAGTTATCATCCACCATGTTAAGAAGAATTCATGTTAAATTGTAGGCCACATATGTGAAGAATGCACGTTACATCTTGGGCCACATGTGTGAAGAATGCATGTAACATCTTGGGCTACATGTGTGAAGAATGCATGTAACATCTTGGGCGACGTGTGAAGAATGCATGTAACATCTTGGGCTACATGTGAAGAATGCATGTAACATCTTGGGCTACATATGTGAAGAATGCATGTTACATCTTGGGCGACATGTGTGAAGAATGCATGTAACATCTTGGGCGACATGTGTGAAGAATGCATGTTACATCTTGGGCTACATATGTGAAGAATGCATGTAACATCTTGGGCGACATGTGTGAAGAATGCATGTAACATCTTGGGCGACATATGTGAAGAATGCATGTAACATCTTGGGCGACATGTGTGAAGAATGCATGTTACATCTTGGGCGATGTGTGAAGAATGCAAGTTACATCTTGGGCGACATGTGTGAAGAATGCATGTTACATCTTGGGCGACGTGTGAAGAATGCAAGTTACATCTTGGGCCACAAGTGTGAAGAATGCATGTTACATTATGGGTTACATGTGTGAAGAATGCATGTTACATCTTGAGCTACATGTGTGAAGAATGCATGTTATATCTTGAGCAGACCTGTTAAGTTTCTGAAATGACCAAACTGGAGATTTGTGCGTAAAGTAAAATCGAGCCGTCAAAGACCGATTTCGTTGCGCGGCGGTTGAATAATTAAAAGGCATACAAGAAGTGTAAAAGACTTTAATTGCAAAATATCTTAACAACTTGAGATATTCACAAAGTACACTGTTATATACAAAAACAAATCCAAATCAGAACTTGTTTCGTTCTGGGACGATCGCACCCTTCACTATCAATGTCATGGTCGTTTTCTGCCGACGACATGAAAACTTCTTTGCGACTTCACTGTCCGGAAAAACTTTCTTGACGATCTTTGTGAAGTGGTCTCCAAGCATAAACGAAAGGTTGTGCTCGGCGACCATATCAACAAAGAGAGTCTCCGCCACAATTACCCGCCTGGTAATTTCTTGGTCTTTGTGGTTGACAAAGAACGACGTCAACCCCGTCATTCGATCGTTTGTGTGTGAGGCACGTTCAAGATTCACGTGCTGCGACGTTGCGGCATGGCGAAGGGCATCGTAGTTTCCACCCGCGGCAACACTGAAGTGCAAGTTGCACACTCGGCAAAACGCGTGCATCACACCTCTATCACTGTTTGATATCCAACGTAGATCTGATACCCATGTCTGTAAACATTTTGACGAATATTTCTTTTTCGGTCGAGGCAAACTTTGTTTCGTTGGCGCCATAACATTCTCATTGTGTGTTTATGTGTGCCTTGCTTGTCGCTGTAGAACGACTGATGAGATTCGTTGTTTCGAGACCACGTGATAGTTTCCATCCAATTAAAACATCTGTTGCACATTTCCGGTGTGTCCGGTATTTAAAAATGTTATTACACAAATAGTAATCGAAAAACACTTGCGATTCCACTAAAACGAAAATCACGGAAACATTTGTTAATAGAAACGGAGCATATAGCCTGACATTTTGGAGGTTTAAAAATAAAACGGGAGGAGGCATGAAAAACTGGAGATTTCATTTCCAGCACGGGAGAACGGGAGATGGGTGTCAAAAGCGGGAGACTTAACACGTCTGATCTTGAGCGACATGTGTGAAGAATGCATGTTACATCATGGGTTACATGTGTGAAGAATGCATGTTATATCTTGAGCGACATGTGTGAAGAATGCATGTTACATTATGGGCTACATGTGTGAAGAATCCATGTTACATTATGGGCTACATGTGTGAAGAATCCATGTTACATTATGGGCTACATGTGTGAAAAATGCATATTATATCTTGGACCACATGTATAAACAATCCACATTACATCTTGGGCCACACATTTGAAGAATGCATGTTTCATCTTAATAGGATATCAATGCATCACCAGACATGGACATAGAATTTTTTATTTATGGCAACCTTTATAAATGTATTCTCCTGAGCCTTATTAACAAGAAAAGTGATTTCAGAGTGTAAATTGCTTCTGGTCGGGTTATATTTATGTTGATTCTGGAAGAACAGTTACCTGGAAACCCCGCTATACATTGAATAAATCACTGAACTGCTGACCTTCTGCCTCAGCACCACCTATTTCATATACAAGGGTGAGTTCTACAAACAAAAGCATGGTGCAGCCATGGGTTGACTGACTTGTCTGCTCTTGTGACACCCACAAGCATTGGTCATTTACAGCCATCTAACAATGTGTTGGTCACTTGTGTCCAGTTGTGTACCAATGGTATTGGTCACCCATGTCCAGTTTTGTGCCAATGTGTTGGTAATTTGTTTGCAGGTCAAAGACTTTCTCGAGCGGTTTGCCAACATACCTGATCTGCTAGAACTTGACCATTTGACTGTGTCTGGGGACGTCACATTTGGTCGCAATGTCACTCTAAAGGTACGTCAGAGTTGAATGACATCACTGGTGTTTGCTCTGTCATTGTGAATGTTGAATGACATCACTGGTGTTTGCTCTGTCACTGTGAGTGTTGAATGACATCACTGGTGTTTGCTCTGTCACCGTGAGTGTTGAATGACATCTCTAGTATTTGCTGTGCCATTCTGAGTGTTGAATGACATCACTGGTGTTTGCTGTGCCACTCTGAGCGTTTAATGGCATCAGTAGTGTTTGCTCTGTCACTGTGAGTGTTTGCTGGGCCACTCTGGGTCTTGAATAATATGTGTTGGTTGTGCCACTCAGAATGTTGAGACTGTCTGAGAGAGTCTATCATTGTGTTATTGTTGCAGGGCACTGTTATCATCATTGCAAACCACGGCGACCGCATCGACATCCCACCCGGGGCTCTCCTCGAGAACAAGATCGTGTCAGGGAACCTGCGCATCCTGGATCACTAGAGAGTGAGACACTGGGTCATTGTCTTACCTTGGGCTTCCTAGATGTTAGATTGATGTGGCGAGCTGTGTGTGGCGTGTGCAGCCAGTCATTTGGTGTTATTTTTTGGGTCTTTGCTGCAAACTTGTGAGAACATCCCTTCTGTGAAAGTCCTCATGCAGTAATCAGTCATTCTACCTACGTGTTGATAATAATTGATGCGCAAATGTTAATATTGTGTTCACTGCATATGCATGCCTGCTGTGAACCTGTGAAGGACCGTGTTAGCCTGCGGATGGGGGTGTAAACCTATGGAGGGCAAGGCTGTGGAGTGTTATACAAGCCTGTGGTGTGCGGTGCCAGCTTGTGGTGGGCGGTGCTGTGGCAGGCAGTGCAAGCTTGTTCATTGTATGATCCAAGGCATTTTGAATCATTTCAAGGTGGTTGCAAACAGATTCGTTTTGAACAATTGTTGTGTAGGCAGAGCATACATTGTACTAATGGAGAAAGCGAAACTTCCCTTGACATGCGTAACCAGATATGTGTTCCTGTGCTTTTTGTTTTGTGACTGAATGCACTAATGCACAATTTATACAATGCACTTGTTAGAGAGAAGCGTCATCATGGTGTACTGGTAGAGTGACACTGTCGTAGGCAATGCTGGAGCTGTAAGGAATGTTTGTTGGATTGTTTGAGACAACCACACATTGTGTTGAATAAGTTGTCACTGTCAAGTAACTAGTCTGCAAAACAACTTTAAGATGATCCATTTACTGACATTTTTTTATATTTCTGAAGCCGAGATGGTCTGAATGTGGCACTCACGGCCTTCACAGCCTCTACTTGTCAGTATCAAGTAACATGTCATTCCTTAACTGTGAACACTGTAGTCATGTGGAATCTTCAAGAATTGAGCAGTTTTCCTTTGTTATGTATAAACTCTATAGGGTTTCCTCCTTAAAAGGTACATTGCCTAATTTTGAGACAAAATGGCTACAAATTATTGTGAAAATTTGTGCGCAGCATCATTGAAAAAGTGAAACTGTGGAGAAACCTTGAATCAGCTGGAAAGTGATATATTGAAATATGTTGTGTTAGTATATGGTAATCTGCAAAGAAACGTTGTTGTAATGGTAGTTAGACTTAATGATGGAGAGTAGGGTTGTTGAGTTTTCTGTTTTAGGCTCTACCTTGTGATCATGGTTTTAATTGTTGAGATGTGTCTCACCACTCATTTACATTAGTCGGCATTACTTGTTACAAACGAGTGGAATTATTGTGAAGTTCCTTTGCTTAAAGATAAATTACAATGTTCTTTGAGTGAATATGAACCTGTTTTGGGGTTGTTTTCATTGCAAGCTTATGTTAAGTTTAATGTGTGAATTTAATGACTGTATTACTATAAGTTTGTTATGTGAATATTCAGTATTTGCACATGCCAGTGGGTATGTGCTCATTCATTGGGATGTGTGCACTCTGAGATGTGCACACTCCTGTGATGTGCGCACTCACTGCATGCAGTTGTCTCTATGCAGCAGTTGCTTCTTTGCTCCAGGTTGTAGTGTGGACGACTACCTTTTAACATGGGCTTTTAAATTTGAGAAAACAATTTAAAATATCAAATGAAACTACTATTGAGAAGTCATACACTTTGGCACAATGTACACTGTACATGTCACAGACTGATAGAGTATCTATCTTTGGTGCTATGTATACTGTACATGTCACAGATTGATCTATCTTTGGTGCGATGTATACTGACCTATCTTTGGTGCGATGTATACTGTAAATGTCACAGACTGTCAGAGTATCTCTATTTTTGGCACAATGTATACTGTACATGTTATAGACTGATAGAGTATCTCTATCTTTGGCGCAATATATACTGTACATGTCACAGACTGATGGAGTGTCACAGACTGATAGAGTATCTGTGTCTTAGGCATGATGTACACTATACTTGTCAGACTGAAAGAACCCGACATTGATACAGCTTTGGCTATAGTTCTTTGTTGCAATAGAATAATGTTAACACACCAGGGTCTATTCATTTGAGTTATGTTTGGCATTAACAATTATGTAACCAGTTAAATAGCGTTAAATAGCATAACATATGGAGTTTGTTGTAGCTGAATAAACAAAACATCTTATTTCTCATCGTGTCGTCCAGGCTTTGACTCTCCACACAAACCAAGCTTGTCTCCAAGACTCGGGATAACAATCTGTGTGGGTAACACTCTGTGTGGGTAACACCCTGTGTGGGTAACACCCTGTGTGGGTAACACTCTGTGTGGGTAACTCTGTGAGAGTAAGACTATGTATGGGTAACACTGTGAGGGGTAACACTCTGTGAGGGTTAACTCTGCATGGGTAACACTGCGTAGGTAACACTCTGCGTGGGTAACACTGTGTGGGGGTAACACTCTGTGAGGGTAACACTCTGGCGGTTAGAAAGCATTGTGTTATAGAATATAACAACAATCAACTTGTCTCCCTCCACCTGTTACATCTTTCATTTATTATTTCCATTATGTACATTGCACTCGCTGAGTAAGTGTGCCCTCGATGCAAGACCCTGGTGGCTGTCTACCCATGTACACAGCCACAAGTCTAACCTTCCACAGTTACACACAGCCACAAGTCTAACCTTCCACAGTTACACACAGCCACACACAGCCACAAGTCTAACCTTCCACAGTTACACACAGCCACACACAGCCACAAGTCTAACCTTCCACAGTTACACACAGCCACAAGTCTAACCTTCCACAGTTACACACAGCCACACACAGCCACAAGTCTAACCTTCCACAGTTACACACAGCCACACACAGCCACAAGTCTAACCTTCCACAGTTACACACAGCCACAAGTCTAACCTTCCACAGTTACACACAGCCACACGTCTAACCTTCCACAGTTGCACACAGCCACAAGTCTAACCTTCCACAGTTACACGCAGCCACGAGTTTAACCTTCCACAGTTGCACACAACCACAAGTCTAACCTTCCACAGTTGCACACAGCCACACACAGCCACAAGTCTAACCTTCCACAGTTACACACAGCCACACGTCTAACCTTCCACAGTTACACACAGCCACACACAGCCACAAGTCTAACCTTCCACAGTTGCACACTGCCACACACAGCCACAAGTCTAACCTTCCACAGTTACACACAGCCACACACAACCACAAGTCTAATCTCCCACAGTTACACACAGCCACAAGTCTAACCTTCCACAGTTACACACAGCCATAAGTCTAACCTTCCACAGTTACACACAGCTACACACAACCACAAGTCTAACCTTCCACAGTTACACACAGCCACAAGTCTAACCTTCCACAATTACACACAGCCACAAGTCTAACCTTCTACAGTTACACACAGCCACAAGTCTAACCTTCCACAGTTACACACAGCCACAAGTCTAACCTTCCACAGTTACACACAGCCACAAGTCTAACTTTCCACAGTTACACACAGCCACACATAGCCACAAGTCTAACCTTCCACAGTTGCACACAGCCACACGTCTAACCTTCCACAGTTACACACAGCCACACACAGCCACAAGTCTAACCTTCCACAGTTGCACACAGCCACAAGTCTAACCTTCCATAGTTACACACAGCCACAAGTCCAACCTTCCACAGTTACACACAGCCACAACTCTAACTTTCCACAGTTACACACAGCCACACACAGCCACAAGTCTAACCTACCACAATTGCACACAGCCACACGTCTAACCTTCCACAGTTACACACAGCCACACGTCTAACCTTCCACAGTTGCACACAGCCACAAGTCTAACCTTCCACAGTTACACACAGCCACAAGTCTAACTTTCCACAGTTACACACAGCCACGCATAGCCACAAGTCTAACCTTCCACAGTTGCACACAGCCACTAGTCTAACCTTCCACAGTTACACACAGCCACAAGTCTAACCTTCCACAGTTACACACAGCCACACGTCTAACCTTCCACAGTTACACACAGCCACTAGTCTAACCTTCCACAGTTACACACAGCCACAAGTCTAACCTTCCACAGTTGCACACAGCCACAAGTCTAACCTTCCACAGTTACACACAGCCACACGTCTAACCTTCCACAGTTACACACAGGCACACGTCTAACCGTCCACAGTTACACACAGCCACACATCTAACCTTCCACAGTTACACACAGCCACACACAGCCATAAGTCTAACCTTCCACAGTTACACACAGCCACACGTCTAACCTTCCACAGTTACACACAGCCACACGTCTAACCTTCCACAGTTACACACAGGCACACGTCTAACCTTCCACAGTTACACACAGCCACACATCTAACCTTTCACAGTTACACACAGCCACACGTCTAACCTTTCACAGTTACACACAGCCACACGTCTAACCTTTCACAGTTACACACAGCCACACGTCTAACCTTCCACAGTTACACACAGCCACACGTCTAACCTTTCACAGTTACACACAGCCACACGTCTAACCTTTCACAGTTACACACAGCCACACGTCTAACCTTTCACAGTTACACACAGCCACACGTCTAACCTTTCAGTTACACACAGCCACACGTCTAACCTTTCACAGTTACACACAGCCACACATAGCCACAAGTCTAACCTTTCACAGTTACACACAGCCACACATAGCCACACGTCTAACCTTTCACAGTTACACACAGCCACACACAGCCACAAGTCTAACCTTTCACAGTTACACACAGCCACACACAGCCACACGTCTAACCTTTCACAGTTACACACAGCCACACACAGCCACAAGTCTAACCTTTCACAGTTACACACAGCCACACATCTAACCTTCCACAGTTACACACAGCCACACACAGCCACAAGTCTAACCATCCACAGTTGCACAGCCACAAGTCCCTATCTGCACACACTATATAAATATCCCCAAACATCCATGTTGCCAGCACATGTTCCAGCAAAATCGTGTTATCACTCAGTTAGTCACCTGCTATTAAAGCAAGATGCCAAACACTTGTAGGTTTTCTTAACAAACATTAATACTATCCAGCTTGAAATGTTATAAATTGACACATAATTTAAAAACAGAATTTGGATGTACCCACTTGTTTACAGACAATGAATTGTCATTTCTGTTCTGTTCATCAATATGTTTTAATATTGCCGGATAGTTCATTTCATGAAATTTGGTCAAGTCTGCAGTTACCTGGGAAGCATTCAGTACGAGAATATAGCACAGGAAGTAGTTACCCGGGATCAGTCAGTATGAGACAGCTCATGAAAGTTACCCAGGGAGCATTCAGTGTGAGAACAGTGCACAGGAAGTTACTTGGAAGTTCATTATGTCAAACTATCATGCCTACACACACGTTGTCTCTTATTTTAAAATATATTATACACCTTTCAAATCATTTATAATAATACATATTGTACAATAATACTTTCTCCAAGAAACGACACTGTCTAGACAGCCATGAATCATAATCAAGTATTCTTTGATGCGTCTACCTTGGCACCTCCACTTATACAATTTGTTTAGGTGTCGTTAAATTCTGGGTAACTTATGAAAGTCATTAAATTCTGGGTAACTTATGAAAGTCATTAAATCCTGGGTAATTTATTAAAGTGCGAATAGATCATCACACTGACAGAAGCTGAGCCACTGGTGCACTATTTAGGCAAAGTGAGCAGTTTTAATTGCGCGTTTTTATCACAATAGCACATGTACACATTCATGTCTACACATACTGTCAAACACCGCCCCACTAGTGTCACCTGTTGCCATAGATATCATGACACATTGATTTATCGTGACATTTGTTGTATCTATTTTGTCTCCCGAACATTACTCAAATTGACATGTCACCGAGATTGACTTAGACTATAATTGACATGACATGATTGACACAACATGTCACTGTGACTGACATGACATGTCGCTGAGATTGACACATGTCACTGCTAGACACTGTTAACTCTTGTCCCAGATGTCATCCATTGTGTCATCGAGACTGCCCAGGCCGGACAGAGACTTCAAGTTGCCCACATAGAATGTCACATCGGCCACCACCAGTCTACAAGACAACACAATAACTTTATGTTGACCTATATTACAGGTAACAGGAGGAAATTGTTCGCTTGCAATGGTAAATGTTATAAATACACTATGCCACTACATCTTGTGCCACCTTATCATAAGTATTGTATTGAGGACCATTATAAACAAGGACCTACCCCTGAGTAGGCCATTGTCGAAAAGGACCTGCCCATGTTGAGGACCATTTTCTACAAGGACCCACCCGTTTTGAGGACCATTGTTAACAAAGACCTATCCATGTTGAGGATCATTGTCTACAAGGACCTACCCATGTTGAGGACCACTGTCAACAAGGATCTATCCATGTTGAGGACCACTGTCTACAAGGACCTACCCGTGTTGAGGACCATTGTCTACAAGGACATACCCATGTTGAGGACCATTATTAACAAAAACCTACCCATGTTGAGGACCACTGTCTACAAGGACCTACCCATTCTGGGGACCATTGTCTTCGAGGACCTACCTGTGATGAGAACCATTGCCTACAAGGACCTACCCATGTTGAGGACCATTGTCTAAAAGGACCTACCCATGTTGAGGACAATTGCCTACTAGGACCTACCCATGTTGAGGACAATTGCCTACTAGGACCTACCCATGTTGAGGACTATTGCCTACAAGGACCTACCCTTGTTGAGAACCACTGTCCACAAGAACCTACCCGTGTTGAGTACCATTGTCAACAAGGACCTACCCTTGTTGAGGACCGCCATCATTTGTCACACTCAGTTTGATGAGTTGACTTCGCAGTCGCAGTTTGAAGCTGGCGTGGACTCGTTCAAACAACTCCTGCAATAGTTGCACACATCAGAATAATACTCGGCAAAATACATAACATTTGCCCAAGGAAATATCTACCACAAAACATTCAATTAGACATTTTGTGCATAGATAAGGAGATTGATGATGATGGTGATGATAAGGAGAGAATGTCACAAAGAACTACCTAGTAGATTAGCTACAAATAATATAAACAAGGAGGTGAGTGATCGGCGAATGTGATAACTGTGACACGTAGAACTCACCAGGACTTGAGATGCTGGCAGCAAATCCACAATTGCCTCGTGCAATTTGTGCAGTTGTCGACAGAGGGACCGGAAACAGACAGATGGCACTGGGGCCTTCACCTCCCACTGAAACACACACAATCAGTGGCCTCTATTAGAATTTAGATAGAAGGATTTGTAGGGTCCTGGGCCTATATACATGAGTTCAAGGTAAGCACACTAACATAACCTCAAGGTAGCACCTACCTTGAGGTCAGTGCAACAATACGGTATGTATGTGTCCAAGATAAGCCTTCCTGCATCATCTACCTCAGAGGTAACTTATGGTAGTATCTCCTATGGGTAACACTACCCGCAAGATATACATTGTAAAAACTGGTCATGTTAGTGGCAATGCTGTTTCAAACACTATTACAGAAATCAATGCTCTATACTCCGGCCCTGGCTGACTGATGATGATAGACCCCACTTATTCTTTTGACATTTCGCTATGCCTAGGTCTATTTTGTTAGTGGAATAGTTTGGCTTCCTTACTCTTTCTGCCTTTGGTTTATATCTATGTTGGCTATTTCATAACAAAGTAGTCCATGAGTGCTTCAGAGATATAAACATGCGTTTGCGTGGAAGTGAACAAATCAGGTGGTGCGCAAACTGCGCATGCATAAATGTTAAAATAATGGAATCCCCACTACCTTCAGGTTAGCTATCCTTCAGCCTACCCATGAATCATGCATACGAGGCAAACAATCCTAGATACTTAACTGCTGGGTAGCATTACTTGTCAAGGTGGTGAAACTGTTCCCCATGCATACGAGCCCTGGTGATGTTATCTGGCAGATCACTCTGGCAACATCCACAAACTGTGTGTCTATGCTTAACAGATGAGGCTATGTATGGAGAGAGCTAACCTTGCCGAGACTGGCGTCTAACATACTGTCCGTGATGTATGAGAACTAACCTTGCTGAGACTGGCGTCTAACATACTGTCCGTGATGTATGAGAGCTAACCTTGCCGAGACTGGCGTCTAACATACTGTCCGTGATGTATGAGAACTAACCTTGCTGAGACTGGCGTCTAACATACTGTCCGTGATGTATGAGAACTAACCTTGCTGAGACTGGCGTCTAACATACTGTCCGTGATGTATGAGAGCTAACCTTGCCGAGACTGGCGTCTAACATACTGTCCGTGATGTATGAGAACTAACCTTGCCGAGACTGGCGTCTAACATACTGTCCGTTATGTATGAGAACTAACCTTGCTGAGACTGGCGTCTAACATACTGTCCGTGATGTATGAGAACTAACCTTGCCGAGACTGGCGTCTAACATACTGTCCGTGATGTATGAGAACTAACCTTGCTGAGACTGGCGTCTAACATACTGTCTGTGATGTATGAGAACTAACCTTGCTGAGACTGGCGTCTAACATACTGTCCGTGATGTATGAGAACTAACCTTGCTGAGACTGGCGTCTAACATACTGTCTGTGATGTATGAGAACTAACCTTGCTGAGACTGGCGTCTAACATACTGTCCGTGACGTATGAGAACTAACCTTGCTGAGACTGGCGTCTAACACACTGTCTGTGATGTATGAGAACTAACCTTGCTGAGACTGGCGTCTAACATACTGTCTGTGATGTATGAGAACTAACCTTGCTGAGACTGGCGTCTAACATACTGTCCGTGACGTATGAGAACTAACCTTGCTGAGACTGGCGTCTAACATACTGTCCGTGATGTATGAGAACTAACCTTGCTGAGACTGGCGTCTAACATACTGTCTGTGATGTATGAGAACTAACCTTGCTGAGACTGGCGTCTAACATACTGTCCATGATGACAACAAACTTGTTAGCCAACTCTGCTATGTGGTCCTTGTAATCCTGTCAACATGACACAGTAAGACATTGACACATTATGACATTGACATATTATAACAATTACATAGTTTACACACTGTAAGAAACTGACACATTATGACACTGACACTGTAAGACACCGACACATTATGACACTGACACAGTAAGACACTGACAAGTTATAATACTGACACATTATGACACTGACACAGTAAGACACTGACACATTATGACACTGACACATTATGACACTGACACAGTACGACACTGATACAGTATGACAGACACATTTTGACACCGACACAGTAAGACACTGACACATTATGACATTGACACATTTTGACACTGACACAGTATGATACTGACACAGCGTGTCAACGTGAATACAGTGACATGCGAGTGTGTGACGAGAGAGTTACCTTGAGTACGTGGTCAAGATGATTCAACATGTTGAGTTGTTTGTGCAGTAGGTGGTCAGCAAAGTGTTGTCTGACCTGTGGTAGGAAGTGGACAGTCAGCTGGAGACAACGTGACGCCAGGGCTGGAACACACAACACATTAAGTAACTTTATTTATTTACAACATAACAACGTAACATACAGTTAAGACATACATGTCAAACAAATGGAAATGTGTTACATTGCATGGATGTCACTTGGCTGAAAGCCGTCTTCCAGTGACACCATTTAAAGCAAATTATCATTACTAAATCACAATCACAACAATCTTCTAAATCAAACAAATCACTAAAATTCATCACCAGCCCACCTCTGTATTATATAATATTAAATGACAACAAACTGAGAAATGTTATCCATTGAAATATATGTAAGTGAATAAGACGCAATCCAAATATTTTTACTTGGTTTACAAAGTAGTATAAAAACGGTAATAGACTTACACACAAAGGTAGATTTTCATTTAATCAGTTTAATTACATTCTGAACACCTAGAATTTAAACAATTCACTTGATGAAGATATGTATTTATGTAGAAGTCACACAACATGTGTCTAAACAACCTGTGTTTCGTGTGTTTCTTATTTTTCATCTATATTTTACCAGATTCTTGTGAAATTATGTTTAGGCAGCTTAGACGAAAAATGTGTTTTAGGTGTGTCTTTAAGAAGAAGGTTGCATTGTCTGGTTATTCCTATACTTTTGTCTAGTCTTTTTGATCGCAAAATTTGTAAATGACTTGGGTAATAAATCATGTTTAAAGTCATACATAAATAGTGAGACCTGTAGTTTATATACATCTGAAATGTTTAGTATTTTTTAAGACTTAAATAAGGGATCAGTATGACTCCTACATACTTTTTTTATTAATTATTCTTAAAAAATGTTTTTGTAACATTTCTATCTTCTTTGTGTTTCCATTGCCCCATGCTTGTATACCATGTTATGTGACTGTGAATTAAAGTGTAACATAATTATTTTAATGATTTATGTGGTCAGAAATATTTTATTCTATTTATTGCAAAAATGGCTCTAGATATTTTGGAACTAATTATGTTGATGTGTTCTTTCCATGTTAGATGCTTATCTATATAAACTCCCAGGAATTTAACAGATTCATCATTTTTATACTTGCCAACCTGGTTGATGACTTCATTATTTATTTTAATGCTATTGTTTACCATGTGGTTTGTATTTACAGGACTAAAAACACAGAAATGTGTCTTTTTGATGTTCAAGCCAATTTGTTAGCACACAACCAGTTGTATAATTGTTTTAATTCTTGATTCACTTTTATAACAACATTTTCAATATCATATGATTAATAAACGGTGGTATCATCTGCAAAGGATAAAAAGTTTACAGAACTAGAACATGTCCCAGTAAGGATCCTTGTGGAGCTCCATGTGTTAAATTGCAATTGTTTATTTCAATATATTGTTTACAATTATTAGGTGTAAAGTGGACTGTTTCTAGTGAAATCCATATTGATGTTTAGACAGTATATTACATTTCTCTAAATATATTACTAATCTATTACATACTATTTTTCCATTATTTTAGAAAGTGTTAGTAAAATACTTATTGGTCTGTAGTTATTAAACACATTAATATTTCCTGATTTATAAATTGGAATTATTTTAGGGATTTTTTAATTATCAGGTACAACACCGGTAAGAAAGGATTGATCTATGGTGTGGTCAAGTGGGATTGCTATTTCCTCTATGGTTTGTTGTACAAGTTTTGTAGATAAACTATCGAAGCCTTCAGTACATTTAGTTTTTAGATTTTGCACTACTCTTTTAATTTCGTTTACATCAGTAGGTTGCATGAAGAAGTTTACAGGATAGTTATCTTTGAGGTGCGCATGAAATGAGACTGCAGGAGGAAGTATTGAACCACTCACTGATTTACCTATATCTGCAAAGAAATTGTTAAAATTCTTCTGCAATAAAAGGAGTATTAGATATTTTTTCTCCTTTTACAATGAAAGTTTGAGGAAACTGGAAACTCTTTTTGTTTAAATATTGGCTTCCTCGGTATGGTTCATGTTTCTTTGATGCTGTGTTTACGTTCTTCAAGTATTTCAGTATAATACTTAGTTTTTGCTGCTCTTTTGATCTTATTAAATAGTATACAATATACCTTATAAGCACTCTCTCTTGCTGGATTGGACTTATTTAGCTTTTTGCGGAATAATTTGTCTTTGTTTATTGAAGAAACTAAAATGCCAGATGTTACCCAGGGCTCTCTTTTAATATATTTTCTATATACTCTGATAGTTTTAACTGGGCAGCATATTTCATATAGTAATCTATATATTAACATTAAGTTGTTATATGCTTCATTTGCATTGATAGTAGACAAGACAGAGGAATAGTCAGCCATAGTGAGGACTCCTACATTTTTAAATTGTAGCAAGTGTACCATGACGTATCTATTAAATAAAATATTCCAAAAAGGTCAGTCGTGTCTGTGACTATAATCCCCGATTCATAGTTGGGGTGAGTATGATTAGAATATAAAATTAATGGTCTATAAGAGTTTCTGTAGCAGGTGTTAGCCATGTTGGTTTAGTCATGTATGGAATATATCAGACGATAGATTACACCCACAATTATAGGTTTACATTTCTTAGCGTGAACTTTAACAACAATGGACTCAGATACAGGAGGCATAAATATTGACAAGTCAAGTTTAAAACAGGTATATTTGTTACTGATGTATAGTGCAAGTCCACCCTGCCCACCGTCTGTGTCTAGTCTTGTATTGAATAGTCAATTGTGATACACATTTATTTTATAACGTAAGACATCTCAAATAAAACAACTTCAGTGAGTCCAATGAGATCTAGCGTCAGGCCATTTGACGACATATTAGAAAGTAATTCTTGTAGAGAACCCTATTGAGCCTCTAAACCACGTTAGTGGGCTTTCAGAGAGGTAAAACACACAACTCAGTGTAGGTACAGAGTCCTAGAATATACACACACACACATTTTTGACTGAACAACGGCATAATGCTTGCTATGTTATTTGCTGTATAGCTGTCAGTAGAAGTTTTAATGGAATTTAGAAGAGCAATCAATAAAAAGATCTAAAACAATGAGGGAATGTAAGAGACAACTGATGATGACACAATGACACACCTAGGTTCTTTGTAGTGATCGTCTTCAGCCCCACAAGTTGTAATGCTCCAGCTCCGAGGATCAGTTGACAGGTGCGCGAGTTGAACATCTGGTGACAAATGCAAACGCAAGTTGTCACAAGTCTGTGAGTTAAACATCTGCTGACTTTTGACCACCTGTCACAACCTACCCATGACAAAACTACCGATGACCACCTGTTAAATGTTACCTATGATCATCTGCTATAAGCTGCCCATAACCACCTGTCATAAATTACCTGTGACCACTTGGCATAAGCTATTTGAGACCACCTGTCTTAAGCTACCTGTGACCACCTGTCACAAGCTACCTATGACCTCCTGTCATAATCTATCTGTGGCCATCTGTCATAAGCTACATGTAATCACCTGTCATAAACTACATGTGACCACCTGTCATAAGCTACCTATGACTTCCTGTCATAATATACCTGTGGCCATCTGTCATAAGCTACCTGTAACCACCTGTCATAAACAACCTGTGACCACCTGTCATAAGCTACCTATGTCTTCCTGTCATAATCTACCTGTGGCCATCTGTCATAAGCTACCTGTAACCACCTGTCATAAGCTACCTATGACCTCCTGCCATAAATTACCTGTGAGCACCTGTCATAAGCTACCTCTAACCACCTGTCATAAACTACCTGTGACCACCTGTCATAAGCTACCCATCACCACCAGTTTGTTTCTCATCTTATCTTAGAAACATGTTGTTTGTGTTATACTTATACTATTGACTATATGCTTGTTTGTTTGTTATATAGAATTTAAAAAAGGCCGTTTCTCACAAGTTGTGATTGTTGAAAGAGTTGCAGATAAGACCTGTGCCATGTGGACAGAGGGTTAGGGTTAGGGTAGGTGAAGCATTAGGGTTAGAGTTAGGGTTAAGGTGGATGGAGTGATACCTTGAGGACTTCCACAAGTCTACTGAGGATGTCAGGAGCTCCGGCCGGGATGTCAGAGACACACTGACAGTACTCAACCACCATCTTTAACAGTAGCAGCACCGTCCTGGAGCAAACAAACAGTTGTAGCAGTCCTGGAGTAAACAGACACTTGTAGCAGTCCTGGAGTAAACAAATATGTATAGCACTCCTTGAGCAAACAAACTCTTGTAGCAGTCCTGGAACAAACAAATACTTGTAGAAGTTCTGGGGCAAACAAATACTTCTAGCAGTCCTGAAGTAAACAAACACTTGTAGCAGTCCTGGAGCAAACAAACACTTGTAGCAGTCCTGGAGCAAACAAATACTTCTACCAGTCCTGGAGCAAACAAACACTTGTAGCAGTCCTGGAGCAAACAAATACTTCTACCAGTCCTGGAGCAAACAAACACTTGTAGCAGTCCTGGTGCAAACAAACACTTGTAGCAGTCATGGAGCAAACAAACACTTGTAGCAGTCCTGGCGCAAACAAACACTTGTAGCAGTCCTGGAGCAAACAAACACTTGTAGCAGTCCTGGAGCAAACAAATACTTGTAGCAGTCCTGGAGTAAAAAATACTTGTAGTAGTCCTGGAGCAAATAAACACTTGTAGCAGTCCTGAAGTAAACAAAAACTTGTAGCAGTCTAGCTGGTTATACTAGGTATACTATTACTAACAATTAGAATATTGAACTCTATTACTAACAATTAGAATATTGAACAAACACATTATTTACGCAATAAGAGATCAAACTGTTTGCAGACCACAGCACAACAAGCAATCAACACTTACCCAACAACTGCAAACTTTTGCTGATCAATGAACAGGTACTCGGCTTTCTTGTCTGTAACAGACCAGACAACACCTGTAGTGTCATCTCCTATTACCTGACATGTCAGTGTCATTATATGTCAATCTGGTAGATGTCACCTTCAATTATACGACATGTCAGTGTCATCATGTCAATCTGGTAGATGTCACCTCCAATTATACGACATGTCAGTGTCATCATGTCAATCCGGTAGATGTCACCTCCAATTATACAACATATCAGTGTCATCATATGTCAATCCGGTAGATGTCACCTCCAATTATACAACATATCAGTGTCATCATATGTCAATCCGGTAGATGTCACCTTTAATTATACATGTCAGTGTCATCATATTTCAATCTGGTAGATGTCACCTTCAATTACCATTGTGACATGTTGAGTTGATCTATGGCCTTTACCCGTCCCATGTATCAAATCACCATAGAAAGTGTCACCCATGCTGGTTGTGTTTGTCTACGAACCACAATGGAAACAAGTGTTTGTACTTTCTTGTGTCAACCTTGTATCTTTAATGTACACTGTATTTAGATGGTATGTATCTACAAGCCTATATTTTTATATTTAATAAATTAATCAATCACTAGGTAAACCCTGGCATGGATGACGCTTGTAACATTTACATACCCATAATGGTACCCAATACCTGATACACATGTTTCTTCTTTAGATTAGTTGCCTAGTCTAAAAGGATATTTTAATATTATTTGTTCATCACATACTATTTGTTCATCACACATTATTTGTTCATCACATACTATTTGTTCATCACATACTATTTGTTCATCACATACTATTTGTTCATCACACATTATTTGTTCATCACATACTATTTGTTCATCACATACTATTTGTTCATCACATACTATTTGTTCATCACATACTATTTGTTCATCACATACTATTTGTTCATCACACATTATTTGTTCATCACACATCATTTGTTTATCACATATTATTTGTTCATCACATATCATTTGTTCATCACATATTATTTGTACATCACATTTTATTTGTTCATCACATATCATTTGTTCATCACATTTTATTTGTTCATCACATATTTTTTGTTCATCACATATCATTTGTTCATCACATACTATTTGTTCATCACATACCATTTGTTCATCACATATCATTTGTTCATCACATATCATTTGTTCATCACATATCATTTGTTCATCACATATTATTTGTTCATCACATATCATTTGTTCATCAGATATTCTCAGGTCTTACCTATCTCTGACTTGCTGTCGGGTAAACAAAGTCGGCCTGAAAGTAAACACAACATGTGGACAGGTGTGACAGTAAACAGATACAACTTATTGTCCATGCACAAGATATCATACTGTCAATACAATACAATGCAATATTCGTTTATTCAGACCCATAAATTGCACTTTACAAACAAACATGACTAAATCAGTAGCACTATCAAGTAATATACATATCGAGCAACTATTTATTTATTTGAAAATAGAAAATGAGACGTTTGATGCATATTGCATTAATTAGGTATAAAACATGCTGACCTGATATCGTCCAGTTCGTAGTAAAGTGCGTTTCTAATACAGGCCAGGGAGACTCGTATTAGATCAACTTTGATCACTATCATAGGAGCCACCAGTTTTTATTAATGATGTCTTCCTAATTTTTGTTAAGATCAGATGATTTAACAACCCAAAGAGTTGTTGTCAAGGTTATATGACTTGTATCATCTGCATACATTAGGCAATTGAATATTTTACTAGTTTTTGGTAATCATCAATACATATAATAAAAAGTAGTGGACCAAGGATTGAGTCTTGTGGCACACCTGTAGTTATATTGAGTACGTCTGTTTTTGCATCATTAATGTCTACGTATTGTTTTAGATTATTTAGATGTGTGTTGTGTGTGTGTTGTGTGTGTGTTGTGTGTGTGGTGTGTGTGTGTGTGTGTGTATGTGTGTGTGTGTGGTGTCTGTGTGTGTGTGTGTGTGTGCGCGCGCGCGTGTATGTGTATGTATGTGTGTGTCTGTGTGGTGTGTGTGTGTGTGTGTGTGTGTGTGTGTGTGTGTGTGGGTGTGTGTGTGTATGTGTGTGGTGTGTGTGTGTCTGTGTGTGTGTGTGTGTGTGTGTGTGTGTGTGTGTGTGTGTGTGTGTGTGTGTGTGTGTGTGTGTGTGTGTGTGTGTGTGTGTGTGTGTGTGTGTGTTTGTCTGTGCATGTCTGTGTGTGTGTCTGTGGTGTGTGTGTGGTGTATGTATGTGGTGTGTGTGTCTATGTGTCAGGTATGATACTGTCAGGTATTGCGTGTCTATGGTGTGTGTGTGTGTGTGGGTGTGTGTGTGTGTGGTATGTGGTGTGTGTTTGTGTGTGTGTGTGTGTGTGTGTGTGTGTGTGTGTGTGTGTGTGTGTGTGTGTGTGTGTGTGTGTGTGTGTGTGTGTGTGTGTATGTGTCCGTGTGGTGTGTGTGTCTGTGTGTGTCTGTGTGTTTTTGTGTCTGTGGTGTGTGTGTGGTGTGTGGTGTGTGTGTGTCTCTATGTATCAGGTATGATACTGTCAGGTATTGCGTGTCTATGTGTGTGTGTGTGTGTGTGTGTGTGTGTGTGTGTGTGTGTGTGTGTGTGTGTGTGTGTGTGTGTGTGTGTGTGTGTGTGTGTGTGTGTGTGTGTGTGTGTGTGTGTTTTTGTGTCTGTGTGTGTGGTGTGTGTGTCTGTGGTGTGTGTGTGTGTGTGTGTGTGTGTGTGTGTGTGTGTGTGTGTGTGTGTGTGTGTGTGTGTATGTGTGTGTGGTGTGTGTGTGTGTGCGAGGGTGTATGTGTATGGTGGTGTTTATGGTGTTCTGTGTGTGTGGTGTGGTGTGTGTGTGGTGTGGTGTGTTGTATATGTGTGTGGTGTGTGGGGGTGTTTGTGGTGTGTGGTGTATGTGGTGTGTGTGGTGTGTGGTGTGTGGTGTGTGGTGTATGTGTGTGATGTGGTATGTATGATGTGGTGTGCGTGTGGTGTGTGTGTGTGTGTGTGTGTGTGTGTGTGTGTGTGTGTGTGTGTGTGTGTGTGTGTGGTGTGTGTGGTGTGGTGTTGTGTATGTGTATGTGTGGAGTTGTGTATGAGCGTGGTGTGTGTGTGTGGTGTGTGTGTGTGTGGTGTGTGTGTGTGTGTGGTGTGTGTGGTGTGGTGTTGTGTATGTGTGGAGTTGTGTATGAGCGTGGTGTGTGTGTGTGGTGTGTGTGTGGTGTGTGTGTGGTGTGTGTGGTGTGGTGTTGTGTATGTGTATGTGTGGAGTTGTGTATGAGCGTGGTGTGTGTGTGTGGTGTGTGTGTGGTGTGTGTGTGTGTGTGTGTGTGTGCGAGTGGTGTATGTGTGTGGTGGTGTTTGTGGTGTCTGTGTCTGTGGTGTGTGTGTGGTGTATGTATGTGGTATGTGGTGTGTGTGTCTATGTGTCAGGTATGATACTGTCAGGTATTGCGTGTCTATGGTGTGTGTGTGCGTGTGGTGTGTGTGTGTGTGTGTATGTGTGTGTGGTGTGTATGGTGTTGTATATGTGTGTGTGTGTGGTGTTGTGTATGAGCGTGGTGTGTGTGGTGTGTGTGGTGTGTGTGGTGTGTGTGGTGTGTGTGGTGTGTGTGTGTGTGTGTGTGTGTGTGGTGTGTGTGTGGGTGTGTGTGTGCGAGTGGTGTTTGTGGTGTCTGTGGTGTGTGTGTGGTGTATGTATGTGGTATGTGGTGTGTGTGTCTATGTGTCAGGTATGATACTGTCAGGTATTGCGTGTCTATGGTGTGTGTGTGTGTGTGTGTGTGTGTGTGTGTGTGTGTGTGTGTGTGTGTGTGTGTGTGGTGTGTGTGGTGTTGTTTATGTGTGTTTGTGTGTGGTGTTGTGTGTGTTGTGTATGAGCGCGGTGTGTGTGTGTGTGTGTGTGTGGTGTGTATGTGTGTGGTGTTTGTGTGTGTGCGAGTGGTATATGTGTGTGGTGGTGTTTGCGGTGTTCTGTGTGTGTGGTGTGTGTGTGGTGTTGTGTGCGTGTGTTTGTGTGTTTTATGTGTGTGGTGTGTGTGGGGGTGTGTGTGGTGTGTTGTGTATGATGTGGTGTGCGTGTGGTGTGCGTGTGTGTTGTGTATGTGTGGTGTGTGTTGTGTATGTGCGTGGTGTTGTGTGTGTTGTGTATGTGCTTGGTGTGTGTGCGTGTGTGTGTGTCAGATTTGATACTGCCAGGTATTGTGTCTATGTATCAGGTATCATGAGTCTGGTGATGTCACAACTTACCGGTGGCAGCAATGTGGTTAACGATATCTTGGAACTCTGCTGGGACATCGGCCTGCCTCCAGCGCTCGTTGTCCAAGATAAGACTGCACAAGATGAAAACAATGAGATCAAAAACCTTTGTTAAACACAAACTTCTTTCAAAGAATGAACACACGTATGTTGCTAGTGTCTTGTATAACCTACGTAAACAGTTGGCCAATGGAAAAGTAGGTGTTGACTGAGGTAAATCAAACATCTAACAGCAGTGAGTTTATCCGGTAGCATTGGGCAGAGTTGTCCACTGTTACTATGTTTGGATGTGGGTGCATTTGGCCACCGTCCCTTGGAAAGAGTTAATGAATATAGAAGAAGCAATGTCTTACCTGAGCTTAGTTTTTCTTTCTTCATGAAACCTATTCACAAATTTGTTGACCTAAGAACCAGAAAATTGAAGTAAGAAAACTATCCATCACTAATTTCTTTCTAAATTAATGTTCACTTACAAATGCTCAAATGCAGCTCTGATAGGTAGTTATTTGATTGAACTATAAGATTAGAATCACCAACCCAACATCTCACTGGCAGCCGATGATGATCTCAACATGGTTGATATATCACTGGCAGCGGGTCATGGCCTCCCTATGACTTAGTATCACTGACAGGTGGTCATGAACCTACCATGGCTGCGATGTGGTTGCGCTTTGTGTTACATGTTTGTACCTGGCTGTGTAGACTGGCGCGCAGTGATGTGCTGCGGTGCCCACAGAGGGCATGGGTGTCAGACACAAATCTCTCGATCACTCGCGACAACTGCACAAACTCACTGGCTGTCAACTTCTCAAGAGAACCTTCCTACAACATACATTCAACATTCTACAAACATCCACAATGCCAGTGCTTTTAATAAACTTCTCAAGAGAACCTTCCTACAACATACATCGAACATTCTACAAACATCCACAATGTCAATGTCACTAATAAACGTCTCAAGAAAACCTTCCTACAACATACATCCAACATTCTACAAACATCCACAAAGCCAGTGCCCCTAAAAACTTCTCAAGAGAACCTTCCTACAACATACATCCAACATTCTACAAACATCCACAATGCCAGTGCCACTAATATACGTCTCAAGAGAACCTTCCTACAACATACATCCAACATTCTACAAACATCCACAATGCCAGTCCCACTAATAAACGTCTCAAGAGAACATTTCTACAACATACATCCAACATTCTACAAACATCCACAATGTCAATGTCACTAATAAACGTCTCAAGAGAACCTTCCTACAACATACATCCAACATTCTACAAACATCCACAATGTCAATGTCACTAATAAACGTCTCAAGAGAACCTTCCTACAACATACATCCAACATTGTACAAACATCCACAATGCCAGTACCACTAATATACGTCTCAAGAGAACCTTCCTACAACATACATCCAACATTCTACAAACATCCACAATGCCAGTGCCACTAATAAACGTCTCAAGAGAACATTCCTACAACATACATCCAACATTCTACAAACATCCACAATGTCAATGTCACCAATAAACGTCTCAAGAGAACCTTCCTACAACATACATCCAACATTCTACAAACATCCACAATGCCAGTGCCACTAATAAACGTCTCAAGAGAACATTCCTACAAGATACATCCAACATTCTACAAACATCCACAATGTCAATGTCACTAACACACGTCTCAAGAGAACCTTCCTACAACATACATCCAACATTTTACAAACATCCACAATGCCAGTACCACTAATATACGTCTCAAGAGAACCTTCCTACAACATACATCCAACATTCTACAAACATCCACAATGCCAGTACCACTAATAAACTTCTCAAGAAAAACCTTCCTGCAACATACATCCAACATACCACAAACATCCACAATGTCAATGTCACTAATAAACTTCTCAAGAGAACACTTCTACAACACACATCCAACTTCCTACAAACATGCACTATGTCAGTGCCACTAATAGACTTTTCAGTTTGACAACCTACCTTGCTCCATGTCAGCATAATTTTGACAACCTACCTTGTGCCATGTCAGCATCTGTTTAACAACCTACTTTGCCCAATGTCAGCATCAGTTTTACAACCTACCTTGGCACATGTCAGCACCAGTTTGACAACCTACCTTGCCACAAGCCAGCATCAGTTTGACAACCTACCTTGCCACAAGCCAGCATCAGTTTGACAACCTACCTTGCCACAAGCCAGCATCAGTTTGACAACCTACCTTGCCACAAGCCAGCATCAGTTTGACAACCTACCTTGCCACAAGCCAGCATCAGTTTGACAACCTACCTTGCTACGAGCCAGCATCAGTTTGACAACCTACCTTGCCACAAGCCAGCATCAGTTTGACAACCTACCTTGCCACAAGCCAGCATCAGTTTGACAACCTACCTTGCCACAAGCCAGCATCAGTTTGACAACCTACCTTGCCACAAGCCAGCATCAGTTTGACAACCTACCTTGCCACGAGCCAGCATCAGTTTGACAACCTACCTTGCCACAAGCCAGCATCAGTTTGACAACCTACCTTGCCACAAGCCAGCATCAGTTTGACAACCTACCTTGCCACAAGCCAGCATCAGTTTGACAACCTACCTTGCTACGAGCCAGCATCAGTTTGACAACCTACCTTGCCACAAGCCAGCATCAGTTTGACAACCTACCTTGCCACAAGCCAGCATCAGTTTGACAACCTACCTTGCCACAAGCCAGCATCAGTTTGACAACCTACCTTGCCACAAGCCAGCATCAGTTTGACAACCTACCTTGCCACGAGCCAGCATCAGTTTGACAACCTACCTTGCCACAAGCCAGCATCAGTTTGACAACCTACCGTGACACAAGCCGGCATCAGTTTGACAACCTACCTTCCCACAAGCCAGCATCAGTTTGACAACCTATCTTGCCACAAGTCAGCATCAGTTTGACAACCTACCTTACCACAAGTCAGCATCAGTTTGACAACCTACCTTGCCACAAGCCAGCATCAGTTTGACAACCTATCTTACCACAAGTCAGCATCAGTTTGACAACCTACCTTGCCACAAGCCAGCATCAGTTTGACAACCTACCTTGCCACAAGCCAGCATCAGTTTGACAACCTACCTTCCCACAAGCCAGCATCAGTTTGACAACCTACCTTGCCACAAGCCAGCATCAGTTTGACAACCTACCGTGCCACAAGCCAGCATCAGTTTGACAACCTACCTTGCCACAAGCCAGCATCAGTTTGACAACCTACCTTCCCACAAGCCAGCATCAGTTTGACAACCTACCTTGCCACAAGCCAGCATCAGTTTGACAACCTACCGTGCCACAAGCCAGCATCAGTTTGACAACCTACCGTGCCACAAGCCAGCATCAGTTTGACAACCTACCTTGCCACAAGCCAGCATCAGTTTGACAACCTACCTTGCCACAAGCCAGCATCAGTTTGACAACCTACCTTGCCACAAGTCAGCATCAGTTTGACAACCTACCTTACCACAAGTCAGCATCAGTTTGACAACCTACCTTGCCACAAGCCAGCATCAGTTTGACAACCTACCTTGCCACAAGCCAGCATCAGTTTGACAACCTACCGTGCCACAAGCCAGTATCAGTTTGACAACCTACCTTGCCACAAGCCAGCATCAGTTTGACAACCTACCTTCCCACAAGCCAGCATCAGTTTGACATCCTACCTTTCCACAAGCCAGCATCAGTTTGACAACCTACCTTGCCACAAGCCAGCATCAGTTTGACAACCTACCTTACCACAAGTCAGCATCAGTTTGACAACCTACCTTGCCACAAGCCAGCATCAGTTTGATAACCTACCTTACCACAAGTCAGCATCAGTTTGACAACCTACCTTACCACAAGTCAGCATCAGTTTGACAACCTACCTTACCACGAGTCAGCATCAGTTTGACAACCTACCTTGCCACGAGCCAGCATCAGTTTGACAACCTACCTTGCCACAAGCCAGCTTCAGTTTGACAACCTACCTTGCCACAAGCCAGCATCAGTTTGACAACCTACCTTGCCACGAGCCAACATCAGTTTGACAACCTACCTTGCCACGAGCCAGCATCAGTTTGACAACCTACCTTGCCATGAGCCAGCATCAGTTTGACAACCTACCTTGCCACGAGCCAGCATCAGTTTGACAACCTACCTTGCCACAAGCCAGCATCAGTTTGACAACCTACTTTGCCACGAGCCAGCATCAGTTTGACAACCTACTTTGCCACGAGCCAGCATCAGTTTGACAACCTACCTTGCCACAAGCCAGCATCAGTTTGACAACCTACCTTGCTACGAGCCAGCATCAGTTTGACAACCTACCTTGCCACAAGCCAGCATCAGTTTGACAACCTACCTTACCACAAGTCAGCATCAGTTTGACAACCTACCTTGCCACAAGTCAGCATCAGTTTGACAACCTACCTTGCCACAAGCCAGCATCAGTTTGACAACCTACCTTGCCACGAGCCAGCATCAGTTTGACACATCTG
Source organism: Escarpia spicata (assembly GCA_963995525.1). NCBI lineage: Eukaryota > Metazoa > Annelida > Polychaeta > Sabellida > Siboglinidae > Escarpia > Escarpia spicata. Next base: position 15,475,138 of record OZ023211.1, on the reverse strand, counting down.
TCATGGCCGTAGTCACAGACGTAAGAGAGCATGTCCCTGACACGTGTGTGCACTTTAAGGCGGTCATCGGTTGACATCAACATGTCCATGTCTCCACCCCTGGCAACAGTGACAAGTCTCAGTCACAACATTAATAATAATAATAAAATGACGTCTTTAGTGCCAATATCCTTGGATAATCCAAGCTCAGTGGCGCAACAAATCCAAAGGATTAAACATTCTCATAAAAGCGAAGTCATAAACAGATTAATAGAAAAGATAAGACACTAAGGGGGTTGGCAATCCCTAGAATATAGGTTTTAGATGACTCGGAAATAAAACTATATTTCCTGCTGAATTAACGCCGAGAGGGAGTGAATTCCACAGCAACCAAGAAGACTTAAGTTGCAGCATTTGTTTTAATTCTTGGACCAAAAAGTAGATTAGAACCATTTGACCAAAGCTGCTTGGGCTTTCTTGCAGGAGTGAGCATGGAATGTTGATATGTAGGTTGTACGGATGAAAGGGGTTGATAGGTAACTGTACAGATCTTGAAAATAATGCTACAATGCAGAAGGAGCCAGTGCAGTAATGTTACAATTGGCAATGAGCAAGACAGAGGTTGACAGACATTACAAGAATAAGTGAAAATATTACTTATGACTCCACATCTGTTTGTTCTGGTGAGAGCAATAAGCCTCAGTGGGTGCATTGGTACAAGTCAATGTTTCCTCATTGACTCACATATTGAATTGGTAAGAGTTTTGTTGTGTTGATTCTGCAGCACTAGTTGTATGATTTGTGCCTGTCTCTGCCTCCGCATCTTCCCCATCTTCCTCCTCCTCCGCACCAAGGTCATCTTCTCCACCAGTGTCCCGCGATGTCTCTCTCTCAGGCACAGGCAGGTCTAGCATGGATGTGATGCTCCAACACACCACCTTAAACAACCAATATGTATTCATAGCATTCAGGAAGACACAACTTTTTAACATGATTTAATGACTTCAAACATGATATCTCACTTGATTAAATTCTTACATTATAATATATACACTAATAAATGTTTTTATTCATGTCTAGACACACATCATGACTGACACTGAAATTAACATGGACATTGCGACTGTTGTTGACTGTCTATATAGTATGGTCGAACCTTGCTATACGGTCACCTCGGTAATAGTCTCACAATTAAGGTCACCATTGAATAGTCGCAATTGTTCCATATACAGTAAAGTATAGGAAATTAGTTCCATTAATAGTCACCTCACTAATCAGGTCATTTTTGCCCAGTCCCGAGGTGACCTTAATAGTGAGCATTCACTGTATGGTAGACACTAAACTTTCCACTCCTATGTACTTCTGGTAAGTTCAAGCCAAGTCAGTGCGAGTGTGTCCTCACCTTTGTCCTTGTGAGAACTATGAGAAGGTTGGAGAAGACTTGGCTGAGAAGTTCCACCCACTGGTTGTAGTCCAACAGTCGCATCTGGTCAGCCAGACTTCACATACAAATACATCTGGTCAGCCAAACTTCACATACAAACACAAACACATCTGGTCAGCCAGACTTCACATACAAACACATCGGGGGCCGGTTTCATGAAGTGGCTAAGAACGTTCTTAATGCTAAGATGACTGTCTTAATAAATGACGTGATTTTTTAATATAAGCGATCATAGGAGTTTACGCAAACACGTGACGCTAAGTAATTGCGTAACTTTAAATACGCTTCATGAAACCGGCCCCTGGTCAGCCAGACTTCACGTGCAAACACAACTGGTCAGCTATTAACAATGATCATCTTTAAGAAAACAAATATCACACTGACCCTGTAAATTTAAATTAATTAAATATTAATGACCATGATACACTCTAGAAACATTGTTAACAGAAATACAAATTATGCAACGTTATGAATTGAGCTAATTATCACAATGTCAATGCCACATACATACATGAGTACAGGAGCAAGACTGGATTGACTATGACAGATATGAAGTGTACGATACAGTCGTACAGTAAATGGAGAAACAACACCTACGTGACTGTGTTTGTGTCTATGTCCTCCATGGCAGCCACAGCCTCAATGACAGTCTACAACAAAGATTTACACCTTATTCCTCCAGATAACTGAATAATCATGCACATTGTTTTATAAAAGCATGAAAACACATATTTAGAACTCATTAAGCACATATTTAGAACTCATTACGACATACAAATTTAGACCATGGCCCATCACAGATTTTGCCTTGCATGCTGATGGTAGCCATTTTAGAAATGGTCACCAAAACTAATTGTTCCAATAACCTAAGAAGTGCGTCACATAGAGCAATAAATCTCTTGTCAGAATATAGCTTATCAGGGGCACCAATTTCAAATATTTTACATTCAACTCTGTCCGATATTCATATCTGCCATTTTTAAAGATGGCGGCCATCAAAACCAAAATCCCCATATCTCAACAACTGTGTTACCAAGAGCTGTAACTGTGGTGTCACAGTGTAGGTAATGAGACAGTGATTATAAATAAGTGCACTTTCTGCATTTGATCTACATCACTATGCCAAGTCAGCATTTTAAAAATGTCAAACACCAATTGTTTAAATGTGTCACCTTTATGGTCTGGGTCATTACGTAGCTGTTTTTTTATATATTAGATAACAATTGTGCTGTTTCGTGCTTTAAAAGTGCACAGTTCATCCAAGTAATGCAATGTTGGCTTCTCAGCCATCTACTTAGTAGGTACCTTACAAACTAGCAGGGTTACATGTGTCTGTTTGAGATGTATTTAAGGTGTGAACTAGCAGTGTTGGGCTGGCAGTATTGGTAGTCACCTGTTTGATGACAGTCTTCACTGTAGTACAGGCTTCCTGGCGGTAGACGTTGATGAACTCCAGCTTGCCTTGTCGCAGCATGCCCATGACAATGGCAACAAGTTTCTCCTGCAAACACCCAAGTCATTTAACACTAAAGATAGGGTTAACATTAACCCTTATTGCAGCATACCCAGGAAAATGGCCACTAGTATCTCCTGTACACAACCAACAGTCATTTAACCCTAACCATAGGGTTAAAATTAACCCGTGTCACAACATGCGTCTGAAAATGGCCACTACAATCTCCTGCACACACCAGACAGTTATTATTTTAACTTTAAACGTATGGTTAACCTTAACCCTCATAGCAGCAAGCCTAGGACAATGGTCAGTAGTATTCCATGCACATGCCCAAGGTATTTAACCCTAACCCTAGGACTGTCACACAAACTACTGGTTGTTAGTGTCCCTGTCACCAAGTGTCCATGGACAATGTCACAAGTACTACTCTGGCTGTTAGTGTGACCAAGCATGAGGCAGCAGACATGCATGAGAACGTGATTTCTACCTGTGTCTCACTCAGGTGACTTGGCAGCTCTGCGTCCCCCTAGAACCACAACTGGTTATTCACTTAAACAACGTCACTGGTTAGTTTTTTACTTAAAACCACACCACTGGATGGTTATTTACTAGAACGACATCACTGGTTGGTTATTCACTTAAACCACATCACTGGATGGTTATTTACTAGAACCACATCACTGGATGGTTATTTACTAGAACACCACCGGTTGGTTATTCAGTTTAAAATTACATTTTAACTGGTATTTTAATCTTATATATTCTTATTTATTTATTACCATTTTTGGTTCTAATGTCTTATACATATTTCATTTATTTTTACTATAATTTGTGCATGTTTTAATTATGGAATGTGCCTCTAATTGGCCACAGCTGTTATATTTATGGTTAACAAAATTGTGATATTATTATTATGCTTATGCTACACAGCTACACTTATGCTACACAGCTACACTTATGCTACACAGCTACACTACATTGCTAGGTCACATGTCTAACCTCATCCATGGTGGTGGCGCCATCTAAGAGAGGGCGGTTTAGATCTGCAGTGGCGTATCGCACAAAGTCTTCCTGCATCATCTTGTCTATGAGTCCCTCCATCTCTGTCAGCTGAGACCCCAGGTGTCTGTAACAAACAGGTGAGTCTACAAGTCCGAGACACGAGTGCCAGGTATGTGTGTTAATGAGATGTAAAGGTAAGTTCTTATACAGTGCAGAATTCAGTCCTTGGGACTGCTCAAAGCACTTTATACTTTATTCCCTCACAGACCTGTTCAACCGAACACCATTTCAACTCTGGGAAGCATTCGGTCACACTACAATTAATGCACAAAGACTCTTCATACACAAATATCCACCACTGTCTATAGCCAAGTACTCATTCATACAGCCGAGTGAACTGGAGCAACATAGAATGAACGAACTTGTCCAAGGTTCGACACCGCAGCATCGGATAAAAACTTGGTTTCTCTCTATCAAGTCTGATGCTTTAACCACTGTGCCACTGCGCTCCACATAAAAACAAGAGACATGTGCCAACTATGTTACTGAGCCCGATGTAGCGAGTGTTAACCAACAGACCTGAAGCTGTTGAGGCCAGTGAGTTCCTGAGCCAAGACTTCCTGTGTGGTTGCGATGAGGTCGAGGGCCCCAACAAACTCATTGGTTGCTAGTAACAACTGCAACGTTGGCTGGGTCTGGTGAACAGTGGCCATCAGTCGGAGCTACAAACACACAACTTTTGTCAAGCTACGTCAATTGTAATGACATATTTACCATATCTATTAGCACAGCACAGCCCTGAAATAGTCACTCTTTACTGTTCCGGTATAACGCGTACATACATATCCAAACATAACATATAATCCTTGAATGTAACAATGTTTTGGTTTCTTGACTTATTTCAATATTTGTAGACATTACCTCTAAGAAACATACTATTTGTTTGTTATTGTATACTTCTTCTTCTGGGTAATGTGGCTGCCCCGACTTCTGGGAGCTTTTCTTACTTGCAGGTCAATTCACTCATCCTGAGTTCTCTCTTATTTGGAGGATAATTCATTCACCCTGTGTTCTCTCTTACTTGGAGGTCAATTCACTCACCCTGTGTTCTCTCTTACTTGGAGGTCAATTCAATCACCCTGTATTCTTTCTTACTTGGAGGTTAATTCAATCACCCTGTATTCTTTCTTACTTGGAGGTCAATTCACTCACCCTGTGTTCTCCCTTACTTGGAGGTCAATTCACTCACCCTGTGTTCTCTCTTACTTGGAGGTCAATTCACTCATCCTGTGTTCTTTCTTACTTGGAGGTCAATTCAATCACCCTGTGTTCTTTCTTACTTGGAGGTCAATTCACTCATCCTGTGTTCTCTCTTACTTGGAGGTCAATTCACTCACCCTGTGTTCTCTCTTACTTGGAGGTCAATTCACTCACCCTGTGTTCTTTCTTACTTGGAGGTCAATTCAATCACCTTGTGCTCTTTCTTACTTAGAGGTCAATTCACTCACCCTGTGTTCTCTTTTACTTGGAGGTCAATTCACTCACCCTGTTCTTTCTTATTTGGAGGTCAATTCACTCACCCTGTGTTCTCTCTTACTTGGAGGTCAATTCAATCACCCTGTGTTCTTTCTTACTTGGAGGTCAATTCATTCACCCTGTGTTCTCTCTTACTTGGAGGTCAATTCACTCACCCTGTGTTCTCTCTTACTTGGAGGTCAATTCACTCACCTTGTGTTCTCTCTTACTTGGAGGTCAATTCACTCACCCTGTGTTCTTTCTTACTTGGAGGTCAATTCACTCACCCTGTGTTCTTTCTTACTTGGAGGTCAATTCACTCACCCTGTGTTCTTTCTTACTTGGAGGTCAATTCACTCACTCTGTGTTCTCTCTTACTTGGAGGTCAATTCACTCACCCTGTGTTCTTTCTTACTTGGAGGTCAATTCACTCACCCTGTGTTCTCTCTTACTTGGAGGTCAATTCACTCACCCTGTGTTCTTTCTTACTTGGAGGTCAATTCACTCACCCTGTGTTCTCTCTTACTTGGAGGTCAATTCACTCACCCTGTGTACTTTCTTACTTGGAGGTCAATTCACTCACCCTGTGTTCTCTCTTACTTGGAGGTCAATTCACTCACCCTGTGTACTTTCTTACTTGGAGGTCAATTCACTCACCCTGTGTTCTCTCTTACTTGGAGGTCAATTCACTCACCCTGTGTTCTTTCTTACTTGGAGGTCAATTCACTCACCCTGTGTTCTCTCTTACTTGGAGGTCAATTCACTCACCCTGTGTTCTCTCTTACTTGGAAGTCAATTCACTCACCCTGTGTTCTTTCTTACTTGCAGGTCAATAAACTCACCTTGTTAAAGAGTTTAACAAGATTTCCACGTGACTGAGAGAGTTTCATGAGTTTGAGTGGTCCCGCAACCAGAACTTCTTCCAAACGATGAACTTTCTCTCTGTCAACATCGAGCAAGACGTCTTTATTGTAATGTTTATCAGCAGATTTGGAACACATCTGACAATAACTTTGTAAACGATTGTACAGAGATATTATTCAGTAAGTTATTTAAGTAGACTGTCTACACATACAGGAGGGTGTAGTTCACAGCTGTCCACCCTGGTGAACACAATAGACAGCTGCCACTGTCAGGTTAGGAGTAAGTATGCTGTGACTGCCAAGTTTAGAGATACTGTGAAGGTGACGAGAACTGACATTAATAATACAACTGATCAGTGAACAGTTATGTAGCTCGGAACAACATTCGTAATGTTGCGAACAATGGTTAAAAATTACATAATCGCTGATGTTACGGATACTTCAGAGAAACTATCCCCTGAGCCTGTGCATATGTAATGTCATTTAGAAGGAGAACAGGTTTCCTAGTGTAATTAAAACTCAGCTAAAATATACCAACCCAGCATATAAATAATTACACAACAGATGAAATATCTCACTGATCTCTACGATGTGAACACAACATGAAAAAACATGAATAAATTGGTTTGTAGTTGAAACCAAACATTCTTAGCCTAAAAATAATGTTTTGTATAATCTAAAGTCAAACTATACCTAAGCACTTTGATGGCGGAGCAAGTTTTGAGCATGTTTTCCTGCAGTTTGTCTTGTGATGACATCGCAAGGAAGAACGACTCAGATCGCAGAGAGATCTGTTTAGCAATCTGCACCTCCACAATGTCCAAGTAGTGGTGGAGCTGTAAGTACAGTAGTGGTGGAGCTGTAAGTACAGTAGTGGTGGAGCTGTAAGTACAGTTGTGGTGGAACTGTAAGTACAGTAGTGGTGGAGTTGTAAGTACAATAGTAGTGGAGCTGTAAGTACAATAGTGGTGGAGTTGTAAGTACAGTAGTGATGGAGATGTAAGTACAGTAGTGGTGGAGATGTAAGTTCAATAGTGAAGGTGTAAGTACAGTAGTGGTGGAGATGTAAGTTCAATAGTGTTGGAACTGTAAGTACAGTAGTGGAGGAGCTGTAAGTACTGTAGTGGAGGAGGTGTAAGTACTGTAGTGGAGGAGGTGTAAGTACTGTAGTGGAGGAGCTGTAAGTACTGTAGTGGAGGAGCTGTAAGTACAGTAGTGGAGGAGCTGTAAGTATGGTAGTGTTGGATGAAGAGACTCGGTGCTGCTGATGAAGTAACTCAATGCAGTAGCATGAAGTGACTCAGAGCTATTGGATGACATGACTCAGTGCTGTCGGATGAAGTGACTCAGTGCTTTTGGATTATGTGACTCAGTGTTGTTGAATGAAGTGATTCAGTGGTGTTGGATGAATTGACTGAGTGGTGTTGAATGAAATGGCTCAGTGCTGTTGGCTAAAGTGACTCAATGCTGTTGGATGAAGTGATTCAGTGCTGTTGGATGAAGTGACTCAGTACTGTTGGATGAAGTGACTCAGTACTGTTGGATGAAGTGACTCAGTGCTGCGGAATGAAGTGACTTAGTGCTGTTGAATGAAGTGATTCAGTGCTGTTGGATGAAGTGACTGAATGCTGGTGGATGAAGTGACTCAGTGCTGTGGGATGAAGTGACCTGGCACTGTTGGATGAAGTGACTGAGTGCTGTTGGATAACGTGACTCAATGTTGTTGGAAGAAGTGACTCAGTGCTGTTGAATTAAGTGACTCGGTGCTGGTGGATGATGTGACTGACTGTTGTTGGATGAGGTGACTCACTTCTGTTGGACAAAGTGACTGAGTGCTGTTGGATGAAGTGACTCAGTGCTCGTGGATGAAGTGACTGAGTGCTGCAGAATGAAGTGACTCCGTGCTGCGGAATGAAGTGACTGAGTGCTGTTGGTTGAAGTGACTGAGTGCTGTTGGATGAAGTGACTCAGTGCTGTTGGACAAAATGACTGAGTGCTGTTGGAAGATGTGACTCAATGCTGTTGGATGAAGTGACTCAGTGCTGCGGGATGAAGTGACCCAGTACTGGTGGATGAAGTGTCTCCGTGCTGTGGGTTGAAGTGACTCCGTGCTGTTGGATGAAGTGACTTAATGCTGGTGGATGAAGTGACTGAGTGCCTGACCTTCTCCTGGAGTAGCTTGGAGGACTGCTGCAGGTGCTGCGGGTGCTCTAACTGCTGCAGACTGCCTTCGACCTGAGTCCATGGGAAGACAGCACAGAAAGTGTCCTTGTCTTCCAGACTGAAGTTTGGGTGCATAAAGATCTACAACATTAACATAACAATCTGTAACAGGAACACAACAATTGTAACAACTTGTGTACTGTTATTTATTCAAAAATGTTCTAGAAATTCAATTTAATGCTCTGCATTGTGTACATCTCATACAACACTTACCTTTGGGATAGCATCAAGTTGCGTCTGGTACTTCTCTGCAAAAGAAGTCACGAAAGATCAATGAAGGAATCGTGATCTAACAAAAAGCATCTCAATTTTGCATGTTGGAAAATATATCTGAGCTGTTTTCACAATGTGTTGTTTTGTACATTTTAATGAAAATATACAAGGGACGGATAGAAGCAGGTGTAGGTGAGGTTTTGAAGCACACAGATGGGTAGTTGAGGGTTACAAGCACACTTATGAAGGTATCTGCTATGGAAGGTCATGGACCTTGCTGTGGGGGTTAAGTTCTTGCTATGAGGCTTATGGTCCATGCTATGGTGATCATGGTACATGCTATACGGGTTATGATAAAGTATTTTCAGTGATTTTACGACAGGTAAATAGATAATTAAGATATGAATCTCAATCTGGTTGAACATAATATATAGTTCAATGTTTTGAATTATGGTTTACTCTATATGTCACTGACCTAATTTACATATAAAATGCCGTGATGATGATGATGTACAGTTCCTGCGACATAAATAGTCTGGGGGACATCTTAATGTCGCAGTCAGTCCCTCCAAAGTTTCCTCTCCATCTCGTGCAGTCTTCAGCCAGCTCTCTCAGAGTCTTGATGTCATTGCGCAATCTCAGCCTGACACCTGTCACTCTGTGGTCCAAGCGCAGTAGGTCTAGCAGGTTGGTGGTGGGCCTACCGACTCGGCATCTATCGGCATGACCCAACAACGGCAAACCGCAGTGCCAGTTGTGCAGGGCTGTCTTCGGGCATGCATAACACGTGGCCGAACATTGACTTCCGCATTCTCCATACTCGCTGTGACAGCGATTCTGTGTCACAGCGTGCGTGCAGATCTTCGTTTGAAATCATCCCATTTGGCTACCGCATGCCCATTATTGAGCGCAGGTGGCGTCTGAGGCAGGCATCTAGTTTTTGAAGTGTCGTGGCTGGCACTGCCGAGGTGCCACAGTTATATAGCATTACAGATATGACCATGGCATTGTACACCATAATTCGCTTGCTTAACGGAATTTGAGGCCCATGCATCCAAATTTTCCAGAACGACTGGAACGCAATATTTCCCAGCAAGCACCAATGTCGCACATTATTTGTGCTGCAGAGCAGGGATTGTACCGTCTTGCTGGATCGCCACTGCTCATTTCCTTGCAGCATAACACCAACATCACCGGTTTCGTTGGTGTTACCGAGGAATATGTGTATGTTTCGTCTTCGCTTCGTTGACAAAGAGGTTCTAGTTTGAGAGCTCAGTGAAAGCGGTGGTCAGTACTGTGTCTAGTGGCTCTCGTTCTTCATCTGCGAAGTCCACATCATCTGCATTTTCCCATTCTAGTGGCATGGCTAGGGCCGAAATAGGTGGATCAGGCCAAGGTGTGTTTTGTTAGACGGCAGCCAGTGCTGCAGCAAGATAGCACTCCACAGGAGACAAGCTGTCACCTTGTGGGGAGCCGAGTGTCGTCTCGAACCAGGCTGACTGCACAGATCCCACACAAACCATCAGGTGTGTCCCAGCGAGGAGGAGACGTACAAGTTGGAGGTCATCATCGCTACTGCCAGCAAGATGGAGGATGTCTAGTATTCTGCGGCGCTGTATGGTATCAAATGTGTAGGACATGTCAATACCCATCTTGTGGAAATACCAGTGCCGTGCCATTACTACAGACACTAGCATCCGTTGGGCCCATACAATTTCGTACAGCTGTGGCCCTGCTTGAAGCCGCTTTGGTACGGCCCGGTGAACAAGTTGACCTTGTTTTGGATGCGACGTGGTGAGACGCCTGTCGAGACGGTATTTCCAGCATACTTCAGTAACTCGTTGTTTATCCCACCGGGCCCAGTCACACAGCCATTCCTTAGCGATTTGAGCATATTCTCCACTTCTGTCGATGTCACAGGTTGTAACAGTGGCCTTGTCTCCTCAGTGAAGGGTGCTAGTGGTCCATCAGTGGGATCTTTGAACTGTTATTCAAACCAGTGCCGGACTCTGATCACTGCCCACATTGTACCCAGGTCTATCGTGATCACACAGAGGAGGAGGGCGGGTGGTGGCTCAGATGGCACTGACTGCTCTCAACATTTTCTTGCAGTTGTCTGTGGACGTGATGTCACTTGCAAGCTTGTCAGCATTTGTTGACGAGACACAAGACTTTATTTCGTTAGGGTTCTGTCTCTACTCTAGCTGCAGACTTTGATGCATAAACAGAGTTTCCTCTGTTTTGCGGATAGCTCTTCTGCTATAGGGTCCTGTGTGCAATGTTCTTGGCTTCTGTTTGCGACCTTTACTGCAACCTCTGTGGCGGCTGTGAACTCATTTCATGACATCTAAAAGCATTTTGTTCGGGTCCTGTGTTGCCGGTAGTTCTGCAATTTTGCGACGGAGATCTTCTTTGTAGGCAAATTGCATCTCTGCGTCTGACGCGAGATGAGTCACATCGTATAAGTGTTGAGTTCTATGTTGTCTTGGTAGCTTTCGTTGCAGGCATATACGATCCATCATGAACCTAGCGACTAATGGTTTGTGGTCAGAGTTCAGGCATGCGCCACCATATAAGTGCGCATCGTGTAGCAGCACTTTAGCTTCCTGCTTGCAGAGTATAAAATCTATGAGGTTGTACACTGTGACCGTTCATCTCGAGTCTGCAAGAGCTGCCACGCATCCAACCTATCCACGTTGTCTGGTGGCAACTTGCATGTTCAACTGCCATAATGAGCGCGATATCATTTTGGATTAATATCATATGCATACACTGAAAACGACTGATGCAACAGGACTTAACTCACCAAGTTTGCGACTCTGCAACACGGGAAATGTACAATCTGGCTCATCTACTGCACATGGCGGATTGGAAACATACTTCATGTGATCTCTGTGTTTCTGAAAATTGTACTTAATTTTACAATCACACACTTGACCATGTAGTACACGACATTCATCCACTGGTCCATGTAATAAAACGACATACTAGTCAAGGCCGTTAGCCAGGATTGTGAAATTTTCCAATTTACCAGTTCTCATTTTTTATGTACCAGTTATGCACGTTACACCATCGGTGGTTAACTGAGCATGGCCCAAAAAAGTCTGCGATATGCATTTACCGTCAAAATGTATATAGAAACAATAACATCTCTTAATAATAAAGCTTATAATATGAACTATAGTAATTTTGTGTTAGCGTGATTGCACTGTAGTAAAGTGAAAATAACATGGCTGTCATAGTACATTATATAAATCATGTCCACTGGTGCATACATACTAAAGATGTTTTTCTGAGATACTTCTTGAAATGGTCCCTGGTGATGTTGGGGAGGTGTAACGATGGCTCAACGTGGGCTGTGTCAAACGCTTCCCCCCAGGTCTTTGTGAAGAAGTCTGTCTCGCGTCTGTTGAGTCGGGGGTCATTGAGAACCGCGGGAAGGTTCACTTGTGACATATACATGGTCCATCTGTACTGATCCTGGACCACGGCCGGACCTAACATGGAGAGGTCCCTTGACGGGTTCCGAAACCTCTCCTGCCTTCTCTCACTCTCCGTCATGGCATCTGTCACAAACACAAGTGTAAGAATATATGTAATGCAGACAAAACCTTGAATATTTAGATATAATTATTTGTATGTTTCTTACATTAGAAGAATGTAATTTGTTTGAACAATTTAATTTCATATTGAAAGGTGGCTCCTTAATAGTGACTGTGGAAAGCAATCTTAGAGGAGTCTATGGACCTGATTATGTATATCTTCACGTGTACAGTATATTAATTTTCTACACAAAAAATTGTGATTTATTACTATTATTTTATGTGTACATATATTGATGTATATGTTCTCATGGGTCAAATGAAAGTTAACTATTCTTCTAATCTTCTTCTATAATAGTTTTAGCACAAGGCAGACATATACAAGGACGTCCAGGGACAGTCCTGTCTCAGCCTAACCCAATGCACTCAATGAAATTGTATCATTAGTGAAGAGTCTGAGGTCTTTTATTAATTTATGTCTGTTTAAATAAAACCCACTTTATGTACTGTGTACAGTAGTTCCACATAACCCACAAGGTAGCGTGATTGTTTTACTACAATAATTTTAAAACTGATTAAGTCATAACCAATCTACCTCAATTTTGCCGTGATAACTATATTTGTTGCATAAATGTTATACCTCTTTGTATTAGATAACTATATTTTTGCATACATTTTATACCTCAATGTATTAATTAAACCATTCCTCATCATCACAGGCATATTTATGATATACTGTGTTTTAGTGTATTTTGAGGCCCAGATAGTGCTCTCGTTTGTGTCAGTTTGCGCCGCTGCGGCTGTGCATTACTTCGCACCGCGCTTGAAATGAGCGATAATCAGTGCATGTTGATGCAAACTTCCAGGCCTCAAAAGTGCACTAAGATGCAATTTTTCATAATGGAAATATGCCTGGTATGATATGGAATGATAAGAAGTATATTTAGTATCTGGCCCCACTTCGACTTTATTATAACTACCGGGTACGTTTTGCCTAAATCTCATACCTCATTGTGTCAAATTCAACATCATCCCATACATATTTATGTTACAAAAGTATAATAATAATAATAATTCCGTTTTTTAATATAGGGCTTTTTAAGTAGGTAAATACTAATCAAAGCGCTTCACATACTAAAATGACGTGTTGGCTAAATGTAAAAATATAAATTAATTAAATAAATAAGTTAAGATAAAAAAAATACATAAATAAAAATAAATAAATTAGAGTGTAAAAATACAATTTCAAACAATTAAATTAAAAACCAATCAATACTATAAAATATAAACCTGTGTCATTTAGATGTTGCAGCAATGCTTGCATCAAGGCATGTAGTGCATGCAAAATAGATGGGTTTTAAGTTGTTTCCGGAAAGCCGCCAATGTTCCAACTGATCGCACACACTTTGGCAAGCTATTCCACATATGTGAGCCTGTCACTGCAAAGCTGCCCTGTCCGATAGTTCTCTTAGACACCGTCACCGCGAGAAGCGTTGCGTCACTCGCCGATCGCAATGCACGTGTGGGCGCGTTGCGAACTATCGCACAGTTGAGGTAGTTCGGGGCTAAGCCATGCAGGATCTTAAATATGTAAGTACATATCTTGAAAGTAATTCTCATTCTGATCGGCAGCCAATGCAGTGATTGCAGAATTGGTGTGATGTGATCTCGCTGTCTGACGCGGTTGATGAGGCGAGCGGCTGAGTTCTGTGCTCGTTGAAGTCGGTTGGTCTGTCCATTGTTCAATCCACCGAGTAGAGCATTGCATTAGTCGAGGCGACTTAGCACAAGACAGCGTACTGCAGCATGGCACGCGTCTCGTGTCAGCAGGTGACGAATTCTGCCGATCAGGCGTAGATGGTAGTAGGCCGAAGAACAGTAGCTGGAGACGAGGCAGTCTAACTGCATGTGTCGGTCGAAGTAACAGCCTAGATTTCTCGCTGCATCTGTTGATTGCAAGGTAAGTCCAGGTAGTTCCAAGCTGGGGCTGCCGTAAACACGTAGATTGTGCGGTGACTGCAGCACGATAAACTCAGTTTTATCATTGTTGAGTTTAAGTTGATGAATCAGCATCCAGGCTCTAATCTCGGTGATGCACTGGATGAGCAGCTGTTTAGCGTTTTCCAGTTCATCAGACACCATAGGGTTATAGCTGACATATAGCTGGATGTCATCAGTGAATCGGTGGTAAAGCACATTATGTTTCTTGCAGATGTCAGCAATGGGTGTCGTATATGCGTTGAACATCACTGGTCCAAGTACTGAACCCTGAGGTACACCGTGGTAGATGGGGATTGCGTTCGAAGAAGACGAACCAATCGTGACACACTGAGATCTGCCGGTCAAGTATGATCTAAACCAGTCAAGTATCATACCGCCGATGTTGAAACGTGAAACCAGAGTGTTCAACAATTCGTCAATGTTGATCGTATCGAATGTTGCACTCGTGTCAAGAAGAACCAGCATGACACAACGTCCCGAGTCAAGGTTGCGCACGATGTCGTGTCAGAGCTGTTTCTGTAGAATGATGTTGTCTATAAGCCGATTGCATTTCATCATGCAGCTTATTCGTTGCCATGTGCAGATTCAGGCGTTTGAGGACGACTTGCTCGATCAACTTTCCTATGAAAGCGAGGTTGGAGATGGGACGATAGTTCTCCAGTTCGTTCTGGTCAAGTGAGGCTTTCTTCAGTAACGGTGTCACTAGGGCAGTTTTCAGTTCACCAGGAAACACTCCTGTGTTTAGTGATGCATTTACAATGTTGACGAGTGTGGGTAGCGTAACGGTTAATGTAGTTTTAAGTAGCCAGGTAGGTAGCACATCGAGTGGACAGCATTTTGTTGGTCTGGACATGATGATCGTTTGCAGCTCTTCAGCATCAGTTGAACAGAGATTGTTTAGACCTTGCAATACAGGTGGAGCAGCAGGCAGGAGTGGCATCACGATAGATTCTGTTGTCACTTTCGCACGCGTAACATCGACGACTTTTTTAATCTTTTCTTCAAAGAACTCGGCAAAAGCATGACACATTGATTCATCGTTCTCGCGATCAGGTAATTTCCGGTCACTGCATTTGGTTAGTGAATGTAACACTTGGAATGTTGTTTTTGTGTCAGCGTTGTTCAGTGCTGCACGGTAGTAGGCGATTTTCGCGTTTCGAACATGATGTTTAACGTTGTTTATTTGCGACAAGTAGATCTGCTTGTAGATTTCGAGTCCGGTTAGGCGCCATTTTCTCTCAAGTGCTCGTCGCTTACGCCTTAAACTCAAGGTTTCGTCATCAAACCATATTGCGTCTTAGAACATTTTTGAAGCCCAAACAGTGACCCGGTTTGTATCAACATATGCTGCTATATCATTTACTGTGGTAACAGCCGCAGACTGGCGCAAACCAGGTCGCTTTGGCCCTCAAAAGGTGCCATATTTTGTAATATAAATATGCCTGGGATGATGGTGAATGGTGGAACTAAACCCCTGAGGTATCAAATTTAGCCTTGCCATTTTTCTATGCCGCCTCACCCAAAATATACCCAAATTGCCGCCTTGTAGCTATTTTGTGCACCAATTTTTTCATTATTTCACGATATATTCAGCCTCGGCGAGCGGCGCGAAATGACACCACAAAGTTACTGATATTCCTTCAAAATCGTAGATTTGTAGCAATATCGTTTAGTCATCGCTCAGAGCCGGTTAGGATTTACATCTTGGAATTAACTCCACTGGACAACATGAATGACATCACTTGTCAGTTGTCCAATCACGAATATTCCCGTGGGATCCCCGATTTCTTCAATGATGACACCTTGCAGTGTTTCAACGTACTAGAAATTTCTACATTCTTGTAACTGTTATTGTAAGATGGCACCCAAAAGTAACTGTGTTTGGGAGACATGTGGAACTCAGAGAAAAAACAAAGAAAACGGTAGCTGAACTAAGATGTCTTTTGCGCTCAATTTTAGTATTATAGTATGCACCCACAGTAAATCAGAATGCTGGTGTAGCTGATGTTGAATTTTTTCGATTACAGTGATGGGAGTAAAAACCGTGCAGGCTAATGTCAAGTAATGACGCTACATCTACATCACTAGTCGGCACTTGTGTCGAAACTGGACCCTTTTGAAGCCAAAATAAAAACTGCGCATCCTATTCGGTAGTCGGCACTTATATCGAATCCAGACCCTCTTGAAGCCCAAAAAGCAAACCGGTTTGCGCTAGTCTGTACCACAGCGGTCGTGCGTTGCTGCATCGCACGTGTAAAATGAGCGATATAGTAGTATATGCTGATAAAAAGCAGGGTACTATTTACACTTCAAAAGGGTGCTAAGACGAAATATTCTTAAACGTACATGTGCCTAGGATAATGTTGAATGATGGAACTAACTCACTGAGGTATCAAAGTTAGACAAAACTCAAATTATAATGGCGAAATCGAGGTGGGTCCGGATTCGACACAAGTGCCCACTACTAGTCTATTCAACTAATGTTCTATGCCGTTTTAGCAAAATAAGCAGTGTTGTACTCTAGCCAGTTAAAACCTGTTTTGACCACTTAGCGTTTAAAACCAGTAAAACCCCGGCCAAAACTTATTAATACTATTGAAAAGTCTAAAACTAACCCAAAATACACCAAACTTCTCCTAGCTTATATTTAGCTCATACACTAATTTTTACCTAGTGATAGAATATAAATATCTACTTGCTTAAAATAAGTGTAGCTGCAGATTATGAAACATCATTGCTGAATTATCGTGCAATTACTCTGAAGCAGTCCTTGTTCCTGCACAACTGAAACTGAATTGACACACATGCTTAATAAATAAAAGCATATGTATAACACTTATTAATTATTGTAAAGTATTCACCAGTTACAAAGTTCTTTATATGCACAAATATTCTAGAAATTATTTTGGCAGAAAAAAGGTGGCCATGTTCTTGAATAATTCACACAAGACCGCTGTCTGGCCCTAAATCTACGCTATGGAAACAGCCTGGCTACGCCGTATTCGAATACGTTGTCTGGTGTCAATTTTCACGGTGTCATTAATTATCACTTAATAAAAATATAATTAGTTAATTAAAAATTATATAATAATATAGAAGGGTAAATGTTCCATGTATCTGTAATCATCAATCATGAGAACATAGACAGGCTATCTTTTGAAAACACAAATTCAATTGGTTATTCTAAAGAATAAAACAGGACCAACAAAAGAGCATGGACCATGAAATACTTTTTAGTTTTTATGCTTTACATTGATTACCACTCTGACATGTTTACACGTATTGTTGAAAATTATGGTCTACTTTTTGTATGAGCTTGATTTGAATACAGTTTGAATACAAATCTGAGAAAAGTTCTTGCGATAATAATGATAATCATTTAAAGGTGATGATGGGGGAAAAAGTCTTCAGATGATACCACTGCACTGACACTGTCAGTGTGGTAACAAGGCCTAGCATTAGGGCAAGATAAAGTGTTAAACATCACCACAACCAAGTACCAGTGGTCAAGTGGAAATCGCACCTCAACACGACGAAACAATCATGATTACTGACTTTTATCAATCATGATTACTACATTTACAAGTAGTGTAATAAACACATTTACATGCTATCTTGTTGTTTTTTATCTTCCCTTCTATTTCAAGAGTAAAGGTTAAAACATCCCTCAGAATGCACCATTTTAAAGCTAGTTTAAAAAAATCTCAGGCAGGCATGCCCCTGGACCACTCTAGCAATGCTTTGCACCTGCGGCGCTTGCATAGCTCATCCCTACCACCATCATTTTACTTAGGGGAAACACTGAAAAATCATGACGATCCAGGTATATGTTTGCAAGTGCAGGTTTTCATTCATGCCACGATCTGTGTTTGCGAAAACCGTACCATCACAATGTGTCATCTACATGAAAATGTTGGCGCATTTTTGCTAAATCACGGATGATAAGTTTGTCAAATAAAGGAATACTTTTAAAAACTTTTGTAAAGAATGCTATGTTGTTCCAATTGTATTAAATATGTCTTATTTAACGTGGACTGGATTATGTAACTTGTAAGGGCTGCGTGACCGGCGTGTCATACTTTAGCACCAGATCTGGCCAGATCCAACAGCCGCAGCAGCCGCTGGCGCTGTGGTAATGCCATTAGTAATGCTACAGTTATCATGACAACATCGAAGTGGGTCCGTATTCTACACAAGTGCCAATCTACATATTATACAATACAGCCACCTCCAGAATTATTTTTCAAAACTACGAACCTGGCTTTCCTGCGGCGACTGCTGCATTGACGTGGTCCCTGGCAACATGAGCTTCGTAATCAGTGTCGCTTACCCCGTCAATGGGTAATGACGGGCAAACACCGTTACGACCGTAGTGACATACGAACGACCCACCCTCTTTGCTACAATGGTATTCTCTCAGATGCAAGCAAAATTGTCTGGGCGACTTGAAAGCAAACGGTCTTTCGCAAACCAAGCACGATTTCCACGACACTGTCACTGACGCGTCAAATTTAGATTTTATCGCCCGTTCTGGCACTATTGCCATCACTGATTAGTACGGATGCAGTTATTGCCGTCTCTCAAGGCGTTCGTTGAACGTGCAACATACATGATACGTTAGCTGTATTTTAATAGTTCATCGGCGCGTCAGTATTACTGCCACACAGATTTCCATTCCACTTTGATATCAACAGACCACTTCTGACATTTCCTTCGATTATTTATTACCCGTCGTCCATTTGGCATTTTCTGATGTGGTAAAATCTAGGTCATATGCTGGGCCAAGTTCTTGTGCTTAAACTAGGCCGCGTTTGGGAATGAACGATAAGGATGGGGAGGAGGATAATGTTTTCTCGAGTTAACCAATAACTGATAAACCTGGTTCAACGAAGATACGTCAAATAGTGAAATAGGTCAGAATGACCAGGAATAATGTGTTTTGTGTCAAAGTAACAAACTATACTATTTTAATACGGTTAAACTTTAAAGAGTTATAATACTTTGTTATCTTAAATACAAATGTCCAGTGATCTAACATGCCAAGTACAGTATATACTTTCCTCAACCTCAAAATATACGTTTTCACATAATATGCAATTTAAACAAAACGGCGCAAAAAACGGACGAATATATCCGCGTGCCATGTTTTTATTCCGCGGTAATTTTGCAAAACCATAATTTTTAGAATAGCATCAAATGCCAGTGATATATTGGGTTATACGGTACGGGTAGCAAATATGATCACGCCTTACATACACTTTCTTAAAAACAATTATAAAATTCCTTCAGGAGCTAACAAAGGAGAGTTGATGAGGTGCGCATTGCAGTGACTAAAATCCACAGACTTGTCAAGATTCCTATCCTGTATATTTAAACGACTTTCATCATATTAATTGTATGTGCTCAGCCTCTCTATGTAGTTGATTGGCTAGAAGTCATTTGAACTAACGTACGAAATGTGTGATCACAATTTTAAAGACTCGTTGACGTAGGTGTTATTCTACAGTCCATAGCTTTGCCAGTTAAAATATACATGTAGAAATAGTTGCATGTAATATAATAATTACTGAAACATTTAACAGTTAAATATGCGCATTACAATGGAAACCTAGTACAACAAGCGATTACAATAACAACGACTGGTTAAAATGCGTCCCGTCGCAAGTCATATTTTACAACAGAAGCAGGATGGACGATTCGGCCCATTGAGCAGCTGACACCTGTTACATAAACGGTTGATTCGGCCACGCGAGCACAAACTGGTCACGGTTCACCGGTTTGCGAAACGGATGGTTCGGCCCATCAGTGTAATAGTCCATGGGCCGAACCCGTCGTAGGCCGAAACATCCGACTAGTCACGCCCCTAGTGGCTAAATTATGTACGTGTTGTTTTTCGTGTGACTGCACTGTTTTCATTGATAACAAATAATAATCTGCTAGCATGGCGACGGCTTCAAATCATTCAAGTGTCCAACAGAGAACAAAAGGGTATGGTTTGGAATTTAAAACCGTGGCATGCCAAAACCGTAACTAATAACCGGAATTCTCCATCGTTTTAGCCTTTTGAGATGCAAAGTTCAATCATGCTACGGGCGATAATATGTGTTGTCTTTGTTACTCCAGGCCGACGACAAACGTCACAAAGAAATACTACAGAGAACGGATTGATAATGCAGCCAGTTATAACAGCAGATTGTGCTCAGAAAAAAAACTCCGCCTTCCTTTTCTTGATTCGCAGACGGGTGTAGCCCAAAATCACAGTAATTTGTGGATGTTGTATCGGTACAGAAGTCCAGGTAAGTGACAATATGGTAATCTCTGGCTCTGGCCAAATGTACGGACGGATACCCATCATGCATTACACCAATACCAAAGAAACGTAGGGACAAAATGTACAAGAATAACAAGCACAGTCCAAAATGCAGACATCTCAAACAAACTATACAGCAGCAGGCCTGGGGAAATAGGGGTCTGACTAAAAGGCGCACGACCCTGAAGTTAACAGACGACCACGCACCACCATGTAATATAATATATTGGTAGATAGTTTGGCCGTTGATGGTATATATATATGGTTTGTGTGTGCATTATTACAAATTTTGAGTCTGTATTTCACACACGAGTTACATGATTTAGGTATTTTTATCCGATCTTCCGGACGAGTTTTTAGTCTTTGCACAGTACCACCACCTGGCGAATGGAACCGTAGCGTTACCACAAGCGATGATTAAAGTTTAAAATTTTGTTACTTCAATGTGAAGAACATATCTGAAATTTGGCGAGCTGCACATACATACCTCCTACGTGCCACCAACAGCCCGCTTGGTTACCAACACCACATACATTTTGGTCGTTCGTGGTCGTGCGCATTTGAGTCATACCGGGAAATAGTAATATGCAATAGTAACTCTTAAAGTAAATATTGAAGTAATACTAATAGGTTGAGCAAAAACTAAATGTAATAGTAATTGATCTATTACTTTTATTATATTACTATTGAAGATTTCAACCGAATTTCAAGTACCAGGGGTACACGGGACGCCAGATCCTGCGTCCTATATGCATAGAAACAGTACCCAGACACGTGCAAAATAATTGTATGCATATCAATGACATATAAAAAATATATATATTGAATATGAATGCCTTTAACTTGGTAGTTTTTAATACCGAATCAGTTTGTTTGGTATTTATTTTTACGAGTCCTTTCAAATTACCATTCCCATAGGCATATGCTACCAGATTCTGAAGGGTGCCTAATTCTCCATGTGGCGCCGCTATGCACGTAGTTTTGCATAGCGTCTCCAGGGACTGATTTGTGAACCAGAATACCATTCCAATCCGTGCGCATGTCTGTTCAGGCTTCAGCAATTGAGTGCAGTCGCTGTGCGTTTTAAGACTTCCTAATTTATTAGAGCTGTAGCGACAAAAAACAAAGCGACTTATGAACATTCTTTTGTATAACTAACCGCTCGTTATCACAAAACAAATGACGGATCGTACAGCGACAATGGTAATAACAGAGAGTGCAAGCACTCCGATCCCGACTCCCATCCTGGGGCCAATCGCGCCAGTCGCTCATCCAACAATCGAACCGATTTTGTACCTCAGTGTGTTTATGTCACCATTCCACATTGTTTCAGATATACAGTGCATTGTAATAAAATATTGATTTGAGGGAACTGAGAGGGCTAAATAGCGCTCCGGTTTGCGTCAACATGCAATTTATTAATAATGCTTGTTTCGAATGTGTTGTGCAGTAACCTGCGACCGGAGCCGCGCACGCATTTGGGATATTATAATCCTGAAACAATGTGGAATGCGTTTTAAGACTTCCTAATTTATTAGAGCTGTAGCGACAAAAAACAAAGCGACTTATGAACATTCTTTTGTATAACTAACCGCTCGTTATCACAAAACAAATGACGGATCGTACAGCGACAATGGTAATAACAGAGAGTGCAAGCACTCCGATCCCGACTCCCATCCTGGGGCCAATCGCGCCAGTCGCTCATCCAACAATCGAACCGATTTTGTACCTCAGTGTGTTTATGTCACCATTCCACATTGTTTCAGATATACAGTGCATTGTAATAAAATATTGATTTGAGGGAACTGAGAGGGCTAAATAGCGCTCCGGTTTGCGTCAACATGCAATTTATTAATAATGCTTGTTTCGAATGTGTTGTGCAGTAACCTGCGACCGGAGCCGCGCACGCATTTGGGATATTATAATCCTGAAACAATGTGGAATGATGGAATAAACGCGTTGAAGTATAACATTTAGGCACACCTGTCATAATGCCGAAATTGGGGTGGGCCCAGATTCTAATCGTCACAATTAAGTGTCCACAAAGTAATGCGCAGTTCCATCTGCTGCCTATTGGCTATTCCAATGCTACTGTCATCACCACAGTCAGGTTTCCTGGCACCGAAACAAATTCAGAAGCCTTCCAAAGTAAGTCGTGGCGATATCCTTAGCTTAGCTTTAGGAGATCTCCCAATGTGACATTGCTCAGCAACGTTCTATTAACTGCCTAGTCTGTATTATTATGGTTACAATGTAATGGTCTTATGAGATCTCATTCAACTAGTCAGCCTTTTTCAGAACATTATTGCCAAACCAACCTTTATTTTATATGCTGGCACCGGGGGTGGTCAGTACCAGGGTGTTTGTCATCCTCAGTGGTTCTTTTACGTCCCATATTGAGATGGGACCGCCCTTATAGTGATCTCCGAGTCACGAGGGATAAACAGTCCCCACAGTTGAGAGCCAGGAATCATGCCTGCCTGATCTGGGTTTCGAACTCAGAGTACTGGCATGCCAGGTGGATGTGCTAAGCACTACACTAGCCGTGCACTGTTTATTTACACACAAGCCAAGACATCTAGCAGACTAATATGCCCTCTCATGAGTGAGGAAACTGCTCTAACTTCCAAAACTACATTGGTTATTAAGAGAAAACATCAACAAATAAAACAGTATATTGTAACAAGACATGCTATTTTGTTAAATTCTTGTTTGTATCAAACTGATAATAATAATAACCAGGTTTACCTGGGTTGTATAAGTGATATTTATAAAACAATACTTACAATTAAAAAAGAGCAATAAGTGGGACCCTCGCTACAGGCTTGAGGTCTCAAAAGAAGGCTGGGGGACCCGGGGACCCGGGGACCCGGGGACCCTTGAACACAAACATCAAGGTAAACCCCTGACTACATAACAATTCCATTTGATTAGGTTGTAGATTCCACTAGTTTCTCCAGGTTTAATGATTGCTCCCCCTTGTCAACTTCAGCATGAAGTTTTACCCTAGAGTTTTATGAGCGTTTACATAATAAAAGTAAAACAGGTACTTTCTTGTATAGCGCAGAATCCAGTCTTCAAGACTGCTCAAAGCGCTTTACACTTTACTTCCCTGGCAGACCGCTTCAATCGAACACCATCTCAACTTCTCTAGGCAGCATTCATCCATGCTGAAATTAATGTGCAAAGACTATTCGTACACAAATATTCACTACTGTCTATAGCCAGGTATTCATTCATACAGCTGAGTGAACTGAAGCAATGTAAAGTAAACGAACAATGAACTTGCCCATGGTTCGACACCCCGCACAGGATTTAAAAAAATCCTGATGTATTTGTTCTTGTGCCAATAATTAACTGTCCACCAAGCAGCAGTAGAGTACTCTGTAGTATAATGAAACACATGCGTTCACATAACATATCTTGGTCAATACTCGGTAGTATAATGAAACACATGCGTTCACATAACATATATTGGTCAGTACTCGGTAGTATAATGAAACACATGCGTTCAGATAACATATATTGGTCATACTCTGTAGTATAATGAAACACATGCGTTCACTTAACATATCTTGGTCATACTCGGTAGTATAATGAAACACATGCGTTCACTTAACATATATTGGTCAGTACTCAGTAGTATAATGAAACACATGCGTTCAGATAACATATATTGGTCAGTACTCAGTAGTATAATGAAACACATGCGTTCACGTAACATATATTGGTCAGTACTCGGTAGTATAATGAAACACATGCGTTCACGTAACATATATTGGTCAGTACTCAGTAGTATAATGAAACACATGCGTTCACGTAACATATATTGGTCAGTACTCAGTAGTATAATGAAACACATGCGTTCACGTAACATATATTGGTCAGTACTCGGTAGTATAATGAAACACATGCGTTCACATAACATATATTGGTCAGTACTCGGTAGTATAATGAAACACATGCGTTCACATAACATATATTGGTCAGTACTCGGTAGTATAATGAAACACATGCGTTCACATAACATATATTGGTCAGTACTCGGTAGTATAATGAAACACATGCGTTCACATAACATACCTTGGTCAGTAGTCAGTAGTATAATGAAACACATGCGTTCACATAACATACCTTGGTCAGTACTCGGTAGTATAATGAAACACATGCGTTCACATAACATACCTTGGTCAGTAGTCAGTAGTATAATGAAACACATGCGTTCACATAACATACCTTGGTCAGTACTCGGTAGTATAATGAAACACATGCGTTCACATATCATATCTTGGTCATACTCGGTAGTATAATGAAACACATGCGTTCACATAACATACCTTGGTCAGTAGACAGTAGTATAATGAAACACACGCGTTCACATAACATATCTTGGTCATACTCGGTAGTATAATGAAACACATGCGTTCACATAACATATATTGGTCAGTACTCGGTAGTATAATGAAACACATGCGTTCACATAACATACCTTGGTCAGTAGTCAGTAGTATAATGAAACACATGCGTTCACATAACATATCTTGGTCATACTCGGTAGTATAATGAAACACATGCGTTCACATAACATATATTGGTCAGTACTCAGTAGTATAATTAAATACATGCGTTCAAATAACATATCTTGGTCAGTAGTATAATGAAACATGCGTTCACATAACATATCTTGGTCATACTCGGTAGTATAATGAAACACATGCGTTCACATAACATATATTGGTCAGTACTCGGTAGTATAATGAAACACATGCGTTCACATAACATATCTTGGTCATACTCGGTAGTATAATGAAACACATGCGTTCACGTAACATATATTGGTCAGTACTCGGTAGTATAATGAAACACGTGCGTTCACGTAACATATCTTGGTCATACTCGGTAGTATAGTGAAACACTTGCGTTCACTTAACATATCTTGGTCATACTCGGTAGTATAATGAAACACATGCGTTCACTTAACATATCTTGGTCATACTCGGTAGTATAGTGAAACACTTGCGTTCACTTAACATATCTTGGTCATACTCGGTAGTATAATGAAACACATGCGTTCACTTAACACATATTGGTCAGTACTCAGTAGTATAATGAAACACATGCGTTCACGTAACATATATTGGTCAGTACTCAGTAGTATAATGAAACACATGCGTTCACGTAACATATATTGGTCAGTACTCAGTAGTATAATGAAACACATGCGTTCACGTAACATATATTGGTCAGTACTCTGTAGTATAATGAAACACATGCGTTCACATAACATATATTGGTCAGTACTCGGTAGTATAATGAAACACATGCGTTCACATAACATATATTGGTCAGTACTCGGTAGTATAATGAAACACATGCGTTCACATAACATATATTGGTCAGTACTCGGTAGTATAATGAAACACATGCGTTCACATAACATATATTGGTCAGTACTCGGTAGTATAATGAAACACATGCGTTCACATAACATATATTGGTCAGTACTCGGTAGTATAATGAAACTCATGCGTTCACATAACATATCTTGGTCATACTCGGTAGTGTAATGAAACACATGCGTTCACATAACATATCTTGGTCAGTACTCGGTAGTATAATGAAACAGATGCGTTCACATAACATACCTTGGTCAGTACTCAGTAGTATAATGAAACATGCATTCACATAACATATCTTGGTCAGTACTCAGTAGTATAATGAAACATGCATTCACATAACAAACTCTACCATCTCCAACATTGCTTTCTCGTCATATGTTGTACTTAACATCATATTTGTTTGTTGATCTCCAGAATAATCAACATGCCTGTTTCTTTTGTGTATGACAGTCACTTCATGTAAATACTATATAGTTATGTAGAATTATTTTACATCACTATTTGGCTTTGATGTAGAAAACACAATGACAGTGACACTGTTCTTGTCTAGGGTGTTTTGCTGGTCAAATATACTCGTACCCAGCAAGACGATGGCGCAAGAGGAAACGTGCCTTCATTCCCTCCCCCGAGGTGCATATCACTAAAGCAAGCGACATAGAGACAGGAGAAGCTGGTGAGACATCCACATCTAAGTTGCAGCTAAGCAGGATAACTTTTCAAAACTTTTGTATGTCACATTGTTGGACACCCGTTCTAAAAATGTTATTCATTACATGATCTGTTTAAAAGTATGTTTTCCTTAAAAACTGCATGATACAAAATTGATTGGTTTACATATCAGGTGCTTCAGTTGTATATAACATTGTACAGTGCTTTTGCAAGTGTTTGAAACTTGGCTAAATCTGTAAACATGATTACATACTTTTGAACATATTGCTACAGTTATTATTATTATTACTAGCATTTCTATAGCGTCATATCTCCGGGACCAGCCCGTTCATAGGCACGTACACACATTGTAAGACGTACATGGAAACAAATGTAAAAATATATATGTATAAAGATGCCGGTAAATGTAATAATTACTAAGATTGACAAGATTGTATATATATATAATATGACTAAAATACATGACATATTTGCACAAATATTAAGATAATTAATTAAAAGAATATATATTATGATATAACATTTTTTATTAAAAGATAAATAATAATAAATAAATTAAAATACATTATATAATATAAATAAATTAAATGATTAAATACATGTTCATAAAAAGTGTCCTACAGCACAGTTCCTCAGTCGATGTACGCCTGCTTAAATAGATACGTTTTAAGGCAAGTTTTGAATTTATCCAAAGTCTTTGTTAGGTAATGATAATAAGCAGACTTGGGGTTGATTTTATATAACTGATTCTGACTAATTTTTTTGATTCCACTTCTGATTTTAATTCCAACCACACTATGGCAATTCCAACACAAGTTTTTGACAAATGCTATGCATCTCACTTGTGCTCAAATGTGAGTGAAAAAGTGCTAGACCAAGTCAGAGTTTATCAGGAATTAGTCATTATAATCATGCACCAAACTTTGTTGTCTTAAATTATCAGTGACAATATGCATTACTGTAGAGTTTCTTCATCTTAATCATCAAAGGTTGTTTTGATGAATTATCAGTGGAGAATTGCAAAACTATTTAGTGTATGTGAGTGAAGAGGTTCATCAGACTGGATGGTTCAAATGAGTAATATTTTTGTACTTATTTCATAGTCAGCTTACCTTTTTTCATGACGCACCCGAGATGTCACGGAAGAAAGGTAAACTGACTGTGAAATAGGTAAAAATATTACTTATTTAGCATATATTTTTCAAATAAAATTACATCGTGATTTTATTTTGTGTGACTTCTTTTCCTAGCCAAAATACTGAAATGAAAATAATGAATTTATTTCCGTGACTTTTTTCGATGACTATTTCCACCCCCGTTGTAGACATGCACCAGATCAGTGCAGTAGAGAACCCTGCAGTGATGCCAGCTGAACCAGAGGTGCCTCTAGAGCCTATCCCAGTCACCATGCCCGAGCCTCACAAGGACGATTATTATGACGAGTGGGACGACGTCAGTGACCCACCCGACGCTGGCGAGATCGACGCTCACAACTCCGACAGCAGCGACTTCGAGCAGACCTACATCAAGAAGAGGAAGAAAAAAGTCAAAGCGAATGTGAATGTGTTTTTTAGTAGATGCTATATTTCAAGGGGTACTTTCAGATGTAATTAATTTTTGTTGGTCATTCATATTTATTTACTTTTAGTTGGTGTTTCAGGCAACATGTTCTGTCTATGTTTAGTTCACGTATAAACTAAAATTGTAATGGCTATATAAATTACAGTTGTTGTGCATCTGATTTTAGATGATAAATGTGCCCTCAAAACTGTTGCATTCCAATTAAGTTTCATTACCTTGGAGCCTTGAAGGTAACGCTACTCAAAAAAGTGGCAGGTGTGATCGTACGTTGTATATTTGGCTCTGGTTGTAGCAAAAAAGTGGCGGGCGTGATCGTACATTATATATTTGGCTCAGGTTGTAGCAAAAAAGTGGTGGGTATGATCGTACATTATATATTTGGCTATGGTTGCAGCAGAAAGTGGCGGGTATGATCATACATTATATATTTGGCTATGGTTGCAGCAAAAAGTGGCGGGTATGATCATACATTATATATTTGGCTATGGTTGCAGCAAAAAAGTGGCGGGCGTGGACGTAAATCAACTGGCAACCAGAAGGACGACCGTGAAAACACCGATGACAAAGTGATACCAGACAAGCCGTTTGGGTGTGACAGTGAGTTCGCACATACTAAACGATGTTGTTACATATTGTTGGCTAAGTCTGTGAGAACTATTATATCTCTAGTTCACTACTGAACACTGATGCCACAGATGACCTAGTTACTTCAGTCTCCTATATCCAATTAGTTATGTTCTCTTTTCATTGTTAATATGTCTCCATTGAACTATTTATAATAATAATAGTGTATTTATTATGCACTAAATTCCACTTAGTGGATCGATGCATTGTACAATAAAGTAAGTTCCAATTCCATATTCTTTTAATTCACAGTGAGAAAATGCTTAACCACAATTAATACCTTCATAATGTATGTCTTTTGTGCATGCAGCGAGAGACACTGTATACAGTCCTTACTGCTAAGATGTTCACTTCGTGGTACGATTCTTCTGGCATCCATGTGACTGATGTGCTGGAAAAATAATTGGATTAATTCTTCAATTAAATGTAATAATTTCACTCAGAAATACACAAGTTTGGTCAAACATCAGTAATTAAATAATTGCGATGAAAGTTAGAGACATTTCTAATCTACATGAGATGTATCCTTGCTACTAAGTAGTAGCTTTACTGTGCCATTGTCCTGTCTTATCATGACATCATTTTCAGGCCCTAGCCTCTTTAGGGCCTTAACCAGGTCACGGTAGGTCGGATTCGTGGTTAATTATTGGTTAATTATTAAACTGCATAACAAATAATTTAACTGCATGCTGTAGTTATGAGATGGGTGCACACTGGTGTTTATTCATGCCGGCTACATTGTTATGTCTTTCAGAACAACATCAGTGCAGTGTGAATGAGGTGACACAAGGATCAAGGGTACACTACCTGTGTTTTTCGCATCCACAAGATGGTTTCCATTTTGGTTGATGTAATGTTAAGATTGATCATGAATTGGTGCTAATATTGCTGCATAATTTACCAAGAAATCAGGTCAGATGCTGCGATGGAAAACTTTGCTGATGGTGTACGCAATGCACTGTTGGTGGTGTGTGTTTTCAGCGTGTGGTGCGCGCTACAAAACCCGGCCGGGGCTAAGCTATCATCTCAATCATGCTCACCTTAAGCCGGAGGTACCCGCCCCTCCCGAGATCACCCAGCCCCCACATCTTGAGTGTCAGGTGGCTGATGACGACAAGTCCTTCACCCCCCCACCTGCCAAGACATCCGTGCCAGCCCGCGAGGGTAGCTATCACTTGTTTGATAAGACCAACCCCACAGGTGCAGCATGGTTGACAGGACTGACAAAAAGACACGTCCCTCACTATGCGTGCCTTTTCAAAAAACAGTAATTTACTTTGTGCGCATGTTTATTTCTTACGCAAACATGAATCCAGGTAGTGCAGTGTTTAGACTGACCTTGTCTGTTCTGCTGCCTGGAATTGCCCTTCTAATTCAGGGGTGGTAGTTAATAGCAGGGCATAGTATGTTTGTTGAATCAGTTGTCTTCATTGTGGCAACAATGTGAGCTTGTGAAACATCAAATAGACTTGCGGTTAGCTCTGCCACCCCAGTAGTGCCAACACAGGATGTTTATAACGATATACGATTCATGTGAGCAATTTTTGAATTCCAGATAATGTTTTGGGCTTATTAAACAGACTTTTGGCGAGCAGTTTACCATCAACATATTTATCCTGGTATTCAGGACATTGCGTTAAGAAATGAGGAATAGAAATCAAGTAAAGTGATTACAGAAATGCTTATGAGAATGGTAGTTTATTTTTCAACTATCTTGACTGTATATATGTTTAGTATGATATGTTACTAAATTGTAAACTAACAATTAGTGTATATTATTTCACAGATGACTTGCACAATGTGTATAAACATACAATAAGGCAGTCACATGAATCTAATCAGCTATTTTATCAATGCAGAATTTAATTGTTAATTCAATTAATTATTAAATATTAATTTGAACAGTTTCAGATGTTAATGTAATTTATTGACCTAATAAATATGTGATGTTAATTTTATTGAACAATTTATGAGTTAATTGTAATTCTCAAATGAATTGCCCGTGCATGGTGTAAAAATCTTTTTGATAAAAGACTCGTATGTTGACGGAAGGCATGCTGAGGGGGTGGTTATTTTGGGGTCTACTAAACCTGTTGATTCAGTTGTACACTGATAACAGATGCATGATCAAAATAGTTCTAACTATGCTGCACTTGTTCGGTTGGACCTTTATCTTGTCTCACACATGTAATTACTTGCATGGGAATCTATGTATTGGAAGGTGTGCACTGTGTAGCTTTTTTAAAATTGTATTTTCACACATATGGAAGATAACTGCGACTATCTCAGAATAAGCCATTGTACTCTGGCTACACATAAAACAGAATGCCGACCTTTCTCTCAGTCGCCTGCATGTTTTGGCACATTGTTTTCTTTAGGATCACTTTTAATATTCTCAGTTTCTATTTTCTCCTAACTAACCAAATGTTTAGTCTGACCTCTGTTTATATACGTGATCCGCCAGAGCAAACCTGGTATTTAGGCACACTGTCCTCTTCTGTCAATAATAGCAAAGTCATGTCCCATCCATTTTGTGATTTTGGCAGAAATCCATACTTATTAATATCATCTTCCAGTGTGCAGTTTGTTTTCCTTGACAAATAATCCCAAACTAAGAAAATTCCTGCATTTACAAACCCACATATTAAAAAGAAACTACAAACAATATGATGCAAAATTATTTCGTTTTTTCACAAAACGTCATTTCCCAGTGAAGTCGAGTTGGTGTTCGATTGAACAGGTCTGCCAGGGAGTAAAGTGTAAAGCGTTTTGAGCAGTCCTGAAGACTGGATACTGCGCTATATAAAAACTTACCTTTTTCTTTTACTTTGTTGCTTTTTAAAATGTTGTTTCAGTGTTAATAATAAATTAAAAACCAGTGAAGATATTTGAACAAGTGAGGTATCATTTTATAGCTTGTGATTTGTGGAATCAAAAACAGCACAAAACTCCTTTTTAAAATGTTGCGACTTAATACCGACTGCTGTGGCAGATCACGTGATGATGGGACAGAATTGTCAGATTGTGTATTAGTATTGCTGCTTGGTTCAGTCAGAACTGTGTGCGTAGGGAAGCCGCAGGGACGAGCCAGTCCCAACAATTACTGTGACTTCTGTCTCGGGCTCGAGACAGACAACAAGAAGACTGGAGAAAAGGAACCGCTCTTCTCGTGTGCTGACTGCGGACACTCAGGTAGGTGCAGGGAGGATTTATAACAGCTTGTTTGAAATCCTGTGGAAAAAATCTGTTCCGCAGATCTATACATGTATACAATGGTAATAATAGATCAAGATCACACGATTTATTCTGAGATTTTTGTGATCATATCTGTAAAGAATTCTGAAAACAAATAATCACGGTAATGTAAACTCTAGCCTTTAGTTGGATATACTGTTTTGATTGTATTGCATGTTGATGTAGTAATGAATCAATCAAGCGAATGTCCTTGGACATGAGACAACAGGTGTGAACAAAGGTGAGACACTGACAGGTGTCTGTAGCAAGATGTTTATTAGCAATTAAGGTGAGGGGAAGAACTGGTAGAACCAGTTCTATGCTTGATCTCTTTTGTTAAGCGTTTTTGTTGTGTTTCCCCTGTCTGTGTGTTGGCATTGCTTTGTTGTTGTTCACGAATCATGATTGCTGTAGGTTGTATTGGGATGACATCAGTTGTCGTGTATTCACTGTGATGGAGTGGATGTGGAGTACCTATTGCAGTGGTGTTTCGTCTGCTCCAGGTCATCCCAGCTGTCTGCAGTTCACACCAAACATGATCATCTCTGTTCAGAAGTACCCCTGGCAGTGCATTGAGTGCAAGTCGTGCGGCTTGTGTGGAACGTCAGACAATGATGTGAGTCAACTCTTGTTGCATCCTCTCTTAGAGCACTTGATTCAGCAGGCATGTACCATGTGGTGGCAGGCCCATATTATGGGTTCAGGATACTGCATTTTCTTACCCATTTAGACGCCATGTTATTTTATGAAACGCACTCCAAATCCCCGCACAAACTCACCAAGATATGTGTGCACATAGTTTGTTTTGTGCAATTAACTTTTTGTACTTTGTTTCCTAAAATTGCATGTTGTTCTTGACACAAAAATAATTGAATTCTACACAAATTAACCATGCAAAACGCAATATACTTTGTCTGGATGTGTTTGTACAAAATGCAACGCATGTCTATGAACTCCTTGTAGCCTTCTGTTTGTGCTGTGTATGTTGCAGGATCAGCTATTATTCTGTGATGACTGTGACCGTGGTTACCACATGTACTGCCTGAAGCCACCCCTGTCAGAGCCACCTGAGGGTAAATAACAACACTTACTTATAAAAGTTGCTTCCTCGGCTATTTCAGCCCATTACAAACCCAGTTAATTTTTAAGTATATAATGTGGGATTAGTTTAAATAATATTAATATATGCATAATAAAAATAACTGATTTTGGTCATTACATCTTGTAACTTGTCAATGTCGGTTGCCATGACAAGACAGCCTCTAACCCACTTTTTGAGGTATATGGAAAATCGACATCTACACAAAAAGGTGCTTGTGTTGGTGGCCATTTATCGAGCTACTGGTGTTGACGGCCATTTATCGAGCTACTGGTGTTGATGGCCGTTTATCAAGCTACTGGTGTCGATAGCCATTTATCGAGCTACTGGTGTTGATGGCCGTTTATCCAGCTACTGGTGTTGATGGCCATTTATCCAGCTACTGGTGTCGATAGCCAATTATCCAGCTACTGGTGTTGATGCCCATTTGTCCAGCTACTGGTGTCGATGGCCATTTATCCAGATACTGGTGTCGATGGCCATTTATCCAGATACTGGTGTTGATGTTCATTTGTCCAGCTACTGGTGTTGATGTCTTTGTATCTGTCTCTCCTTCTATCACCACTACCATTTAATGGGACACCTTGCAAGCTTGGGCTTGATCATTTTTAGTCCCCCATGTATGCCCGGTAAACATTTAGATTTTGCCAAGTCTCTGTTTACATTATACAGCTGTATTTTTAAATGTATTCTTATATGTTATTTAAAGGCATTTTACTTAATTCCATGTGTGTAAACTTTACAACATGTCTATGCAATAATAACGGTAGTTTTATTTTTTAAATAAATAATTGACAGTTTAAACAATGGATGAGTCTGAAGAACATTTTCTGTTTTTAAATGTATTGTTTTAAGACAGACACTAAAGTCTTTTTGAATTGAATACAACGTGACATTTTGACAGTGTATTTCAGTGCGAGATGAAACTGTTTACTTGCAGGCAGTTGGAGCTGTCATCTTTGTGTGGTCGAGTTCCACAGTCACAAGAAGTGACACAGGTGGCTGTGACAACAGTGACGTCTACTTGTCTTTGGAAGACAAAGGAGCAAGATGGACAATGCCGTTCTGTCCCTTACAAGTCGTAGTTAGTAGAACTAATGACCAATGGCTCATGGTCACTCATTCAAGCTGTCATACATTTAGCTAATTCTCATATTTAGCTAGTCTGTTAGTTTCATAATGGGTAGCAATCATTTGTAATGCACATTATTTCCCTGATTAGTTTTCAACTTTATTTACTGCACACATTGTATAAAGTGTACAGTGTAACCTCACTATTAAGGTCACTGGACTGGACAAAAGTGACCTGAATAGTGAGGTGACCATATTAGCGAGACTAACTTCTAATAATTTGGGACTGTTCTAGGGTGACCTTAATAGCGAGGTGGCTGTGTTACTGAGGTGACCGTAAAGCGAGGTTCCACTGTATATTGTGTAAACATTTTGTCACTGTGGCCATCGAGTGAAAACTGGGAGGAAGTTGAGAAATCGAGTGGAAAGTTCTTTGAATGAAAACTTAGTTTTACATTGTTGTGTCATTTGTGTAGTGAATAAGGTTTGCAACAAATCAGACGTTTCTGTCTTAAATGGATCGACATTCGTGTATATTACTTTGTTTACAAATAATACAGTTGTAGGTGTAATTAGTATTTCTTGTGAATAAAACTGTTTTGTTCTAAGTTTTGTGCACATCATATTTTCCTATTCTGCATAAAATTAACTTGGTAGTTAGGATTATTTATTGTGTACCTTAGTAGAATGTGATCACAAATACATTTTTACCAAAATGCCAATTCAAATAAATGTCCATGTTTATTTTGTAAGGCACACAGATGTTTGCAGCACTGTATATAAAACTAATGCATAAATAGTACCAAGAAAAATGTTAATAAATTAAAGCTACATGAACATCACTAGATTAACCCTTTTAGACTCCTTTTTTGTGAAACGTTCCTGTTTCCCCATTTATTTAGCCAGAAACATGAAACGATGCGAGGTCAGTATGTTCAAACATCGTTTCTAATGTATTTCCACAACTATCTACTTGATGATGCCACCATACAGTACAGTATTATGCAGTTATTTTGGGTTGGGTTGGGTCGACTTGAGGTTTAAAGGGTTAAAGCAAAGAATTATGCCAATTTAACCGCTTCTGTTCCATGAAGTGTTGTTCATTCGGTGGGGATAGTGGCATTCCCTCGCGCCTTCTCCAAGTCGGCCGTTGTTCTCAGCCCTTGTTGTTGAGCTGCAGTTTGCCATCGCGAGCCGATATAGGCCTGTTCTGGGTAGATTGTGACAACCCTGGAGTCCGGCAACTTGGTTTGCTGATACAGGTACAGCTCTTTGAAATACAGAAACCTGACGATTCCAGTCCAACAGGAGCAAACCAAGTGAAATAAAAAACTCTAACTCTACGAACCAATTTACGACTCTAATGTGCCTGCTAGCAAAATGTCAGCCACATATGTGCAAAACTGACGGAACCGTATGTTCGGACAGATGAATAAACACAGTGACCTATGAAGTCTATAATAGAGTTATGCACAAGAACATGCTTTAGTTCTTCAATTAAACATGCATTTGTTACACTGGAGTAGCACGTTCGTACCTGATGAGAGCAGTGGATCCAGCATGCACATTTTACACTTCCTTTTGATAATCGTTCTAACTTTGCAAACTGTTGCTGGCATGAAACTGTCAATCAATTTAACAAAACAAAGAAGATATACTAAATTGTTAGTGTTGATATCCAAATGTGTAACGTCATCAACAAAATATTTTGGTAAAAATGATCAAACTGTGTTGTTCCACATGAGTGTAACATTATAGACAAAAAGTACATATGTTTGCCATGTTTTAAGCCACTCTTTTTATTTACAAAAAATATTAAAAGAACACGCACCCCTTTAATCTACATTGATTACTGAAAACAATGGTATATTACATATCTATGTATGTATAAGTGACACGACTGTAGAATTTTTTGGATTAGTAATAATCTACTTTAGCTACAAAACAATAGATATTCTTATATTTTAGAATTAGAACACAAATATGATCGATTGGACATTTGATCAATTAAAAAAGTCATTGCCACCAAGCACACACACTGAAGCAAGTACACAATAGCTTCAGCACATGGGTGAAACTACAGGAATGTTCAGTTATATTAATAAACTTGTCATGAATTATTTGTATTTGACAATATGGCTTTTGAAATTATTCAAACATCTGGTACTAGTTGTTGCGTTCTAAGGAGTTGTTTTGCATACAGGTTGGTATGTATTCAGATATAAAATGTTGTTACTAGACAACAAAATAATTATTGGTCCCACTGGAATCCTTGGGGGCTGATGAATGTGGTTGGGTGGGTCTGTATTCTGTAACTTTGTGGTGGGTAGTTAATGTACCTGTTGCTGGATGATACAGCTGGAATCGGTGTTATTTACTGCATGTTTGGTTCCACAATACAATTCACACATTTGTATAAGAATTTCATTTATATTCTGTACAGTGAGCAATAAACTACCATTCTGATACATGGCACTAATACTAATAGCATGATGATTTTATGTGCCAGCAACAGCAGTAGAACTATGTAAAACAAAATGTTAAATTTAAAACCAGGGTGCCAGTGTGTTCTTCTGCTTCCTGTTTGCATGCAACACACCTGGCTGATATGAAACAACACACAAAGATCTCTGTACACATTGATTGGAATGTTCCACATAACATCACACAAGTTCAATCATTAATTACCTGATGACGTGCACGTCAACTGCTACAAAAGGTATAGTATTTATATACATTCAATCACTGTACACATACATAAATATATCAATTTAAAAATGACTCGCTTTAAGGAATTTACTGTGCATGTGTGTAGTGTGTATACCTGTCGCAACACACCTCCAACACACCTGCCACACTGCAAACATGTGTAGTTAACCTACACTTAACTGGCAAGTTCTGCAGACAAGTTGAATTGGCGAGAGAGGAAAACCATTAATAAAGCAACATTACAACTACTACAGGTAGAGTACAACATCCACCTCAATGTGGATTGGCGACATAAACCAGCACCTAAATGTAATTACACTGGTGACATATCATAACTGAATGTAATGTCGTGAGTGACATGAACTTGCACCTAATTGTTGTTGATGACATGAACCTAAATGTAATGTGGGTAACATGAACCAGCATCTAAATGTAATTTTAATAATGAACCAGCATCTGAATATTATTTCATGGGTGACATGAACCTGTACCTAAATGTAATGTGGGTGACATGAACCAGCACCTAAAAGTAATGTTATGGGTGACATGAACCAGCACCTAAATGTAATTTGTGGGTGACATGAACCGACCCCTAAATATCATGTTGTGAGCAACATGAAGCAGCACCCGAATGTAATTACACTGGTGACATGAACCAGCACCTATATGTAATGTCGTGGATGACATGAACCTAAATGTAATGTTGTGGGTGACATGAAACGGTACCTAAACGTACTGTAGGTCACATGAATCAGCACCTAAATGTAAGGACGAGTGACATGATCCAACACCTGAATGTACTGTCTACCCGTGTATTCACATTCTGTTATTTTAGCATAACATTTACAAAGAATAGACACAGTGAAGCGTATAACACCACTTGGAACAATGCAAGTTATAAGCAGTAGTGAGTGCAATACTGTCGTAACCATATATACAAATGCACCGAGCCAACAGTTGAAAAATGAAATGTTGCAAAATTAAATTGTACGTCAACAATGCTAACCAGTAGTGATCTGACCTTTTATAACTACCAAACTTATCAGCTGGAATATGGCTGACATAAAGTTTAGGTGTAGATCATATGTCTTCTTCTGATCTGTGACACTTGTCAGAACACATCTGTCTCATGCTACAACACATCTGTCACGCATACATGAGATGGTACAACACACCTGTCACATGATGCACACATCTGCCATGCTGCAACACATCTGCATGTGGTATAACACATCAATAAGATGCTGCAACACGCCTGTGTCAGATGCTACAACATACCGGTGAGATGCTACAACACGCCTGTGTCAGATGCTACAACACGCCTGTGTCAGATGCTACAACACACCAGTGAGATGCTTACAACACACTTGCCACATGCTATAACACGTCAGAGATGCTACAACACCCCTGCAACATGCTACAACACACTTCTCAGACCAGACACTAATTACAAATTAACAAAGACAAGTCGAGAGACACAGAAACCCTAACTTCCGACTTCTTTTTCAGTTTAACGTATCCTACTGTTACTATACGAAAAATGTATTTAATAACATACTGTTAATTCAGGAAGCAAACAAATTACTTATTAATAATATAGCATAAAAATTATGTTTATCACTAAATGAATGATTTGATGGTCACATGATAATTACAGTGATGTTTGCAACAAGTTAAGATATAATCCACTCATACAACAGTTCAAGAATGACAGGCTGGGAGACTGGGGAGCGTGGCCATTGTATTATGTATTGTACAGAGCATGTCCAGCACCTCTTTGTTTAAATCCTTTCAAGTTACTGAGTGTGTTGTTGGATCAACCATCTTTAAAGGATTAACCAAACATGAAATATTAGTTTCAGTTATTAGCCTGAACCAGCTGGGGTGAACCTTATGAGCACTGACTGTAGAGAGAAGCGGCCAACTGAGTAGATCCATTGCACGTCACTATATGACTTGCTCATCCCTATCCTGGCTGAAGGCACTGCTGGTCATACATCATAAACGTGATATGAACAAGTGTATTCTTCATTGGTCCCCAGTCATTTTGAAATGCTCGTTTCTAAATGACTAACAATCAGCTCAATGTGAACACAGCTGGCCAACAATGAACATACTATATCTGCACCATGCAATTATTATCAAAACATGCTGTTGACCACGAATGCCACCATGATGCGAGTAACCCCTACAGAAGTTATACAATATGTGGTTATAAAGCAGAGATCCACATCAGGCGACACTGTCTATGTCTATGTGAAGCAGCACATTCGTTTCCAACCTTTCTTCGAGTGCGGCGACTGCTGCTTGTCTGACAATTGGCTACCCACTTTACAATACTTCTTGCCTTGTTTGCCAGGTCGTGTGCCAGCATAATTCAGAGCAACAAGGATTGCAGAATCAAACACATCTTTCAGGTTTTTCTGCGTAAGAGCCGAGCACTCAGTGTAGTTGTATGCACCAATCTCTTTCACCTTATGTCTTGCGTCAGCCTCTGTCACTGGCTTCTCATTATAGTTTGCTAGTTCAATGAGCATTTTGACATCGTTGCGTAGGTCGCTCTGAGTACCGACCAGCACTATGGGTGTGCCAGGGCAGTGGGCAGTGATCTCTGGCAGCCACTTGTCACTGATGTTGTAGAATGACGTCGGAGACACAACACTGAAGCACAACAGGAAGACATCTGTGCCTGGGTAACATAGTGGCCGCAGGGTGTCAAAGTCGTCCTGAAAACAGACATGTATGCATTTTTTACGTATTACAAGACAATACAATTGTTTCACTCATTCATTTTGTGAAATGACAAAAAATGTAAGTCTTTGCATGGCAATTTTCCAACTAATGGGACTAGAAACAGGTTTGAGCAAAATCTGTCTGTAAGTGCCATTTTATTTAATCACAAGAGGGCAACACTGGTTTTGGTAAAACAAGGATTTTTTCTCTCCTAACTTCACAGGAAAACAGTTTTAATTTTATTCCGCAGGATCTACATTTTATAATTTGTTTTAAATTTTGGGGATCACCTATTGAATCAGTAGAATTAGACCTCTGAGTGTGCCTACATAAAAGGGATGGCATGCTTTTGAGTGTTGATGCCTCATGAAATTAAAGCTTTTTACAACTGGTTAAAAACCAATTGTAAAAACTTATATAAGAAGAAAACACCAGGGAAGGAAACATATTTTATAAATATATATGATTTACAAACAAAACATTGACAAAATAAGTACATATGTACAGTGAACATCTTGGCTCATCTTACCGTTTTTTATTGAGGCTAATTTGATATTTACAGAATATATTATTAACTGGTTATGAAAAATATCACAACTCACCTGTCCCGCGGTATCACACAGCTGCAGTCTGATTGGTTGATTATCCACTGTTACAACGACTGAAAGCAATGATAACAGAAAATCAATTTTACACTCAGACCACTGTTTGACACCAAAGTAAGAGGGTTCTTTGGTCCTGCGAAACAGACCCAATGTTCAGCATTTAATGAGGTTACCAGGAAAAAATTACAGATTGACTCATGCACTGTATACAGTGACATGGTCGATACTGTATTTTCAACTGAAATGGCTGTGCAAATACAGTGTAAATAAATTGTACTTGTTGTAAGAACAGAATGCATTGCTCAGCATCTTGGTGCCTACATGATGATGACTACAGTTAATTAGTATTCCTCAAGTTGCAATGTGACAACATTTAATTAATTGATAACAACTGTTAAGTCACCTCTCCAGTCCAGCAGTGAATATGAGACATTCCCCCGGTGCTAATATAGAGGGGATGAAAACAAGTATTTTATCTCTCTCTTAGTATGGGGAAATATCCGCCTTTCCATTTCAGTGGGTAGAAATGTCTGGGGGGAAATATCCATACCCCCACCTGTGCATACCACCACAGCAATTTCAACAAGCAAACAAAGGCATTAAACAACATGTACGTTTGTCATTATTAATGACTAATAAGTCTAATATTAAATTATATTCCTGCTACAGTAAACAAATCCTTGAGTCGCCACGGGAAGTGTGCTGAACCACTGATGAATCTCCAAAAAGTTGGCAGGTATAAAATATCAACTGAACAACTTACCTGCATAGTTATCAAACGCTGTTGGCACATACTCCGTCGGGTAACCATTCGTCGTGTAGCTGACAACCAGAGATGTTTTTCCTATGGCGCCGTCGCCCACTAATACACACTTCACCCTGGAGGGTCCCCCCTCCGGTAACCCCCCCTCCTCCCCCATGCTAGGCCTAATCGGGCTAGCCTAAAGCCGCTAATGCGAGTAACTATAGTTGTTGTTATCCGATCATTGTACGTCGCAATATGCGAAGCCGAAGCCTGGGTGACACACGGCTATTGGGCCCTTGATCATGAAGTTATTACGTTGCTGAACAATATAAACCTAAGGGTGGACGGCTGACCATAAACGCTACGACTGGATTTGGGCCATGTCGTCGACATAACGCCTGGTTTTAGGCTAGTTAACGAATGCAGTGTCGCCGTCAGCGGTCGTCTTGGACTTGGTAAAACGTCATCAGACTCTGATGTCCTACCAAAATGCCAACTCTGTGTGAATGACCAATGACATATTCCACGTCGACGTCACTTTCATTCGTCCGTTGTCACAATTCACAAGCGCTGTCTTTTGCGAAAATCGTTCATTTCACCTTAGGCCGTAGCCAATTCGATCATCTTCCTGAAGGTAAATCGTCGAATGCGTTGCAACAGTTTCGTTGATTCGTCAAGTGTGTCGTGACGTCAACACGTGTAGTCTCCGATTTCGCGTCATCAGAGGCGACGCGGAGTCAACAGGGGACAGATCACAGTTTGTTATCATTTTACTTCCGCGTTACTTCAGTTAGCCATGAGATGGTATTAGGACCAACATTCCATCATGCTACATATGCTGTTTTACATAATCAATTATAAAATGCCAACCTGCATTATTGACTTTCAATTATGCCATTTACAAATCAGTGTCAGTGTGCTAGGCAGGAATTATATTATTGGATCTTGCTGGTTACCTGTGTCTGTGATGTGCTCCGGTTGACAAAGCCTCGCTTAACATTTAAAAAAAAAAGCAATTTCAACCATCACACTTATGCATTCGTCTGAAAATAGTGCTTGTTAAAATTGTATCTTTGACCTTACATAATAATTGGAGAGAGTCACCATGCAGCGCCAAACATCTAGGTCCGACATACACTGTCACTGGGGAATGCCTCCACTGGAGAAAGCACATACAGACAGACCATCACTGCCAAGGCAAACCGTACAAGCGCTTTCATATACCGAAACCACAAAGGGTGTTCTCCACAGGCACAGGTGCACTCACATTGCTATAAAGGACTGGTCCGCCCCGTGTTGGAGTACGCCTCTGTCGTGTGGGATCCCCACCAGCAACACCTGGTAAACACTGTCGACGCAGTCCAGCGCCGTGCCGCGAGGAGAATCTACCAT
This sequence comes from Escarpia spicata, assembly GCA_963995525.1. Taxonomy (NCBI): domain Eukaryota; kingdom Metazoa; phylum Annelida; class Polychaeta; order Sabellida; family Siboglinidae; genus Escarpia; species Escarpia spicata. Next base: position 15,432,729 of record OZ023211.1, on the reverse strand, counting down.
GATTTTAACCACTATACCAGCGTCACAGAACTTGTAAACAGACTACAAATACAGACCCTCCAAGAAAGAAGAACTGTCAACAAGGCCACGTTTATGTACAAGATAATGAGTGGATTTGTGGACATCACGTCAACTGAAGGCAGGCACACTGACAACAAACAACCGTCTTACCAGGGGAAAGCCCAACAAGCTCCTCGATCCTGCCTCACTCCAGAACAAACATGTACCTCCATTCCTTCTTCCCCTTAGCTATCCGTCTATGGAATAAGATCCTCGCGAAAGCGTTCTCGGCCAGCACCCTCACAGCTTTCAAAGCTGTGTAAAAAAAATAGCACTAGACTCAAAAAAACCTAAAAAATACTGTTTTATCAACCATTTTTAAAAAGAATATATAAAATATTTTTTACAAAGTTTATGCTACATTTTAATTTTAGTAATAAATATATCATATATCAATTACGTGAATAATTTTTTTTATAAAAAATTACCAATTCTTGAGATTATAATTTTTTTTAATGAAGGGGTAGTTAGACAGCGAGCTAGCAAGCGAGAGCGAGCGAGAAGGGGGGGACAGAGGGGAGAGACAGACAGAGGAGAGACACATTTACATATATTAAACTATTTTAACATGTTTAGTTATATTAATGAAACCATATGATATGATTTATATGAATGTACTCAAGCATCACAAAGTAAGTATTTAATCGTAAATTTATTATAGTTATGATCCAATGTATTTTAATATAGTGTAATTTGAAACACCGTGTTTAATTACATAGTGTTATTCCTCTTCTCCTTAGTCTCAAGTACTTCTCTGGCCCGTTTTCGCTTCTCCACCACCGGCAGCAATCTTTCCCAACTGGGACATTTGGATTCCACACCCTCGGTCACAGTGCAACTCTTCTTGAAGTATCGTGTGATATGGATCTTCAAGACTGGCCCTGATATGAGACTATGCATAGGTGGCAATTTTACCAGACTGGCATATTCCATGTATCGATCTTACAAGTCCGAGTCTTGGATGATTTTGGGGCAGACTTCCAGGTTGGTCATTACATGGTTGGTTTGCTAGAAAGGACTAACTGGCATAATTCCCCGCTATTAATTATTACTGTCCTGCCGCTGTTCATCAGGTTATTTGTTTTCTTCTTCATGGCGAGACTAACATCACTGCATGGGCCATTCTCTTGGTCAGCTTCAAACAGGTTCACGATGCTTGAAGACCAAATGGTGCTTGGAATTTGGCCACAAGAACACATGATGTGTGTTTTATGGTGATGAACCTGATCAGTAGAGAGGTATGGTAACAAGAACTAGAGAAGATACTGTATACAGAATACCCACCAGTGGTGGCAGACAATAAAGAGGAACTGCAGAAAGCATTGCAAGAATGGAGTAACACCTTTAGAAAACATGGCCTCTGAATGAATCTGGAGAAGGCTGAAGTAATGTAGACAAGTGAACAGGAGGTGGATCTGCGTGTAGTGAAAAGCTTTGTACACTTGGGTGCTACAGCGTGTGAGGATGCAGGAAGTAGTAAAGCAATACAGAGGAGGGTGCAAGCAGGAGCGGCAGTGTGGAAGAGGGTGGAAGGTGGGACAGACAACTGAAAAAGCAACTACAAGGAAAAGATGCCCACCTAAAGATGAAAGTAGTTGGAAACAGAATGACTTGGGCAGGACATGAATAAGAAACATAATGTGCGGTTCCAGTTCTGTGACATCACAAATCGGTGACAAAGGCCAGAGTTGACAGTCCTGGGGATATTTTCTTTACTTCCCTCACCAGGGCTTTGACGAAAGCAGACATCAGGGACAATGTGTAGGCAACGACACATATTATACCTGTGTAGCTTTCAACAGCAAACTTGCATCCTCGTTGGAGTATATTACTGTTTGTTGGATGGTTACCGAATACGTAGTACATTGCATATATTTCCTTCTATTATTTGCTTGGTCTTTGATTTGCAGGAATCTCGCTATGAGGGACCCAACAGCATGACATCTCAGTTTGTAGTAGTTTTATGTTCGTAGGAATACGAGTATGCGGAACAAGACGGCATGGTGCTTCAGTGTGTAGTACAATAGTAGCATTTTAGCAATATAACATTGAGGCACTTGACAGTATGAAGCATCAGTGGGTAGTAGTATTATCTTTGCAATAACACAACACACCCCAATGAGCGCGTCACATCACAGAGTCATGTTTGTTTTCACAAACAGCAATCAACTGAGACAAACACTATATTACTGTTTTCTTTTATTAATTTATACTTGATTTTTATTACACTGTCTTTTTCATTAACAAAACACTACATCACATATCACACCATATAACATTTCTGTACAGAAAATTATGGAAAATGTAAACACCAGAAGGTCACATTATGCCAGCTGAACTAATAATCATGTCAACACAATGATCTAAACTGCCGACCAACACACAACTAACAGAAGGTTTCAAAGTATTACAATTAAAGATGTTTCCTGCCAACATCCATCTGCAACTGCATATATGTTTATGTAATATTATAATGAAGGAAAGTAACAACTCTTGATCTTCCAAAAAGTATTACACATAAAATCTAACATCTATATGATGTCTACCGGTACTCAACACACCAGAGTGAGTGATTATCATCATTTCACTCTCCCATCAGTTAAAGCCAACGCGTTCAAGTTAGCTTCTTTCTACTCAACACACCAGAGTGAGTGATTGTCATCATTTCACTCTCCCATCAGTTAAACCCAATGTGTTCAATTTAACTTCTTTCTGCACAACACACCAGAGTGAGTGATTGTCATCATTTCACTCTCCCATCAGTTAAAGCCAACGTGTTCAATTTAACTTCTTTCTACTCAACACACCAGAGTGAGTGATTGTCATCATTTCACTCTCCCATCAGTTAAAGCCAACATGTTCAAGTTAGCTTCTTTCTGCACAACACACCAGAGTGAGTGATTGTCATCATTTCACTCTCCCATCAGTTAAAGCCAACATGTTCAAGTTAGCTTCTTTCTACACATGGTTGCTGGCTGGAATTCCCTTAGACACACAATTTCGAACTGTGATAAAACTTCCCATTTTAAATGCAGAACAGATGATAACTTTCCACGCATTAGAGCAGGCATTAGAAACCCTATGGACAGCATGCAAAGGCATCATTTCAACAATTAATAATGTCTTCTTCCTACCTTGTTTCTAAACGTTTTGTCAAATCGACTGATGCTGTTCTCAATGGAACAATGAGAATCAATGGTTGGCAAGGTGGAACTGGAGGGTAATGTTATACAACAGCAGGCCAGTGTGTAAATAATTACAGTATGTATGTATCATCTGTACAAAGATGTAATACATGTATATATATATATACACATAGACATCCATAATATATATGTATAATATATATATATATATATATCATCTTAAATGCTGCACAGTGCATGCCAGTTATGCCTATAGTGACCACTGCTGCATCACTGGTTGCATGGATAATAATTTTGTGTTTAATATTCTAACAGTTAGCATACACAGCATAACCAGAAATATAGTAAAATGTGTAACTATTTTCACTAACACAAATTATTTTGGTGATTTTGAGAGCATTATTTTCAGACATTGTATAGCCTATCTTGCGAAATGGAGCAGTCTCACTAAGTGGCACTATACGTGTAACAGGTCTGTATACGCAGCATCTAGGAATATAAGACATACTATATATTTATATAGTTATATATATATATATGTATGTATAAATTAATATGTAATATCTTTTATAAAATATATCATCTGCATGATCAAAGTTGAGGTAATCTGTAGCAATAACGCAGACATAAAACATTCGATTTTACACAAGCCAATTGCACAATATACACCTTCAAATTTTAAACAATATACACCTGTATGTCAACAAACAACATAATTATTAAAACATTGATGTTACACGTAACAATCAAACTATTAAATAAAACAACTGAATTCAAAACAAATATAACCAGCTGGTAGCCTAAAAGAAAGTTATCAATACCATGTGTAGCTTTCTTTCTAACGTTTCTTGTTATGTTTTTATACAACAATGCAAAATAGCATGTTTATTAATAATTATTAGATGTCATACCTCATAGCTGTAGCTGTAACTGAATTGGTCACTTCCTTACATAACAAGTAATACCTGGTATTGACAGATCTGAAACAATATGTTGGATGCTTCTCTAAGGAAATAAACTTCATGTTTATGTATGTACTCGGTAGTGCAACACCGTGGTGACGTGGACGACAGATTTAAATGCACACTGTGAGACATTGTGACACTTGGTAGAGATGACTTTAGAAACAACAACATCATTCCGTGTTCGCCATGAAGTCACTGCAAAGGAAACATGACAGTTACTTTAAATGCTGTGGTCATTCTTAATTCATAATTTTATTAATTAATGCATCCACAACCAATGTTAATGAGGAGGAATGTACTCCTACCAGCAGTGTCCCACAAAAGGAGCAGAGCCATAAAAAAATACAATGCACACATATGCATCTAGGTATCACTGGTTGCAACATCATGTAGAACTACTTGTAACGCCAGACACGGTGGCATTGTATGATGATGGCAGCCAACTACTGATGTCGCACACAGGAACTGATTACTTCATCATACCACACCATTATTATCACCACCACCACACCATTATTGCCACCACCTCCACATCTCCACCACCACTCCATTATTACCACCACCACCACCACCACACCATTATTACCACCACCACCACCACACCATTATTGCCACCACCACCACCACCACACCATTATTACCACCACCACCACAACAACATCACCACCACCACACCATTATTACCACCACCACAACATCACCACCACCACATCATTATTACCACCACCACCACACCATTATTACCACCACCACCACACCATTATTACCACCGCCACCACATCACCACCACCACACCATTATTACCACCACCATCATCACCACCACCACCACACCACCATCATCCCCACCACCACCACCATCACCATCTACCCCACCACCAGCATCACACCACCAACTAATTTTGTTTCAAAATAGTCTTTACACATTTTACCCAATTCACCAACACCCATTTGGCGACTGTGTGCATTACCTGGCACAAAACTACGTTACCTGATGAAATGAGGCAACTCCGGAGCTTTGTGAATGTGTTTGTGTCCATAGCCGTAGTTGTCTTCAAATGTCACAAACTTGACATTTATCTTCCGTTTGGTCAGTACCGCTGCTGAATACAGCTGTATGGTACAAAGACATCACACTGTTTAGTACGGCTATTGAATACAGCTGTATGGTACAAAGACATCACACTGTTTAGTACAGCTATTGAATACAGCTGTGTGGTACAAAGACATCACACTGTTTAGTACGGCTATTGAATACAGCTGTATGGTACACAGACATCACATTGTTTAGTACAGCTGTACGGTACAAAGACATCATATTGTTTAGTACGGCTGTAGAATACAGCTGTATGGTACAAAGACATCACACTGTTTAGTACGGCTACTGAATACAGCTGTATGGTACAAAGACATCACACTGTTTAGTACGGCAGCTGTACACAGCTGTATGGTACAAAGACATCACACTGTTTAGTACGGCTATTGAATACAGCTGTATGGTACCAAGACATCACATTGTTTAGTACGGCTATTGAATACAGCTGTATAGTACAAAGACATCACACTGTTTAGTACGGCAGCTGTATATGGTACAAAGAAATCACACTGTTTAGTACGGCTACTGAATACAGCTGTATGGTACAAAGACATCACACTGTTTAGTACGGCAGCTGTATATGGTACAAAGACATCACACTGTTTAGTACGGCTATTGAATACAGCTGAATGGTACAAAGACATCACACTGTTTAGTACGCCTATTGAATACAGCTGTATGGCACAAAGACATCACACTGTTTAGTACGGCAGCTGTATATGGTACAAAGAAATCACACTGTTTAGTACGGCTATTGAATACAGCTGTATGGTACAAAGACATCACACTGTTTAGTACGGCAGCTGTATATGGTACAAAGACATCACACTGTTTAGTACGGCTATTGAATACAGCTGAATGGTACAAAGACATCACACTGTTTAGTACAGCAGCTGTATACAGCTGTATGGTACAAAGACATCACACTGTTTAGTACGGCAGCTGTATACAGCTGTATGGTACAAAGACATCGCAATGTTTAGTACGGCAGCTGTATACAGCTGTATGGTACAAAGACATCACACTGTTTAGTACGGCAGCTGTATACAGCTGTATGGTACAAAGACATCGCAATGTTTAGTACGGCAGCTGTATACAGCTGTATGGTACAAAGACATCACACTGTTTAGTACGGCAGCTGTATACAGCTGTAGGGTACAAAGACATGACACCGTTTAGTACGGCAGCTGTATACAGCTGTACGGTAGAAAGACACCACACTGTTTAGTACGGCAGCTGTATACAGCTGTATGGTACAAAGACACCACACTGTTTAGGACGGCAGCTGTACACAGCTGTATGGTACAAAGACATCACACTGTTTAGTATGGCAGCTGTATACAGCTGTATGGTACAAAGACATCACACTGTTTAGTACGGCAGCTGTATACAGCTGTATGGTACAAAGACATCACACTGTTTAGTATGGCAGCTGTATACAGCTGTATGGTACAAAGACACCACACTGTTTAGTACGGCAGCTGTATACAGCTGTATGGTACAAAGACATCACACTGTTTGTATGGCAGCTGTATACAGCTGTATGGTACAAAGATATCGCAATGTTTAGTACGGCAGCTGTATACAGCTGTATGGTACAAAGACACCACACTGTTTAGTACGGCAGCTGTATACAGCTGTATGGTACAAAGACATGACACCGTTTAGTACGGCAGCTGTATACAGCTGTCTGGTACAAAAGATATCACACTGTTTAGTACGGCAACGGCATACAGCTGTATGGTACAAAGACATCACACTGTTTAGTACGGCAGCTGTATACAGCTGTATGGTACACAGACATGACACCGTTTAGTACGGCAGCTGTATACAGCTGTCTGGTACAAAAGATATCACACTGTTTAGTACGGCAGCTGCATACAGCTGTAGGGTACAAAGACATGACACCGTTTAGTACGGCAGCTGTATACAGCTGTACGGTACAAAGACACCACACTGTTTAGTACGGCAGCTGTACACAGCTGTATGGTACAAAGACATCACACTGTTTAGTATGGCAGCTGTATACAGCTGTATGGTACAAAGACATCACACTGTTTAGTACGGCAGCTGTATACAGCTGTATGGTACAAAGACATCACACTGTTTAGTATGGCAGCTGTATACAGCTGTATGGTACAAAGACACCACACTGTTTAGTACGGCAGCTGTATACAGCTGTATGGTACAAAGACATCACACTGTTTGTATGGCAGCTGTATACAGCTGTATGGTACAAAGATATCGCAATGTTTAGTACGGCAGCTGTATACAGCTGTATGGTACAAAGACACCACACTGTTTAGTACGGCAGCTGTATACAGCTGTATGGTACAAAGACATGACACCGTTTAGTACGGCAGCTGTATACAGCTGTCTGGTACAAAAGATATCACACTGTTTAGTACGGCAACGGCATACAGCTGTATGGTACAAAGACATCACACTGTTTAGTACGGCAGCTGTATACAGCTGTATGGTACACAGACATGACACCGTTTAGTACGGCAGCTGTATACAGCTGTCTGGTACAAAAGATATCACACTGTTTAGTACGGCAACGGCATACAGCTGTATGGTACAAAGACATCACACTGTTTAGTACGGCAGCTGTATATAGCTGTATGGTACAAAGACACCACACTGTTTAGTACGGCAACGGTATATTGCTGTATGGTACAAAGACATCACACCGTTTAGTACGGCAGCTGTATACAGCTGTATGATACAAATATAGGAGATTGTTTGTTACAATTGCTATGTGCTGTTGAATGATTAAATGGTTGAATTGAAAAACATGACATTGTTTAGTACGACTTCCCTCACTATGGCTGCAGTGTGTGTAATGTGCATGCATGCATGCATGCATGCATGCATGAATGCAAATGTATGTATTCATGCGTTCATATGTTTATGTTGGTTTTTGAAACATGTCCTGGTTCGGTGTGGTTTCATACTAATTGGAGGACAACTGTTTAAACTGTGTTAGGTGTTTCAAGTTTGTGGACAGCCCAATTATAAACAAAATATTCAACTTTCTATATCTCCAGCAAGTAATTCACAAATATATAATTATTATATATATAATGTGTCATTAAACCAGGGTAATTTTGGAAGTAAACAAAAAAGTAATACAGGATGCTAATATATAGAAATTGTGATTGCTGATTTAGGGTTAGGCATACCTTTTGTCCGAGCACAAAGGGCACTGTTCTGTCATCCTTAGCATGAAGCATCAGTATGGGAATTGGAATGGACGAGATCCTGGAAAAACAACACATTTCTTAGTCCAGTATCTCTCAACCTGAAAATTTTAAACATGGAAAAAAACAATCCTTAATATAAAATGTGGATGTACCCATATCATCAATGACTAGTACATTTGTGTCTGTGCGCACGCGCGCACTCGTGTGTGTGTGTGTGTTTGCATGCATTTAAATGTACATACATGCATACTTATGCATACATATTTTTAAAATAAATTCTTTATGGACAATGTAAGTATAAATCTAGAGAATATATTAACAAGACAGAAACAGACCTGCCTACCCCAAAAACTTCCTCTCAGTAATCCATCTTCCCATTTACACTGATTTTCAGGAATATAGGCTTCCTGTCAGTAATTCAGAACTGTGTAAGATATTGGTCGCCGAGGGGGGGGGTAGCGAAGGGTCAAAACCATTACATTACACTGGACCAAAACCATTAGTTACGTCGCTGTCATCAACATCAGACAACACTGTACGCTGTAGCCTACTCAACTGTAGAATGATAAATGATAGACGGGGGGGGGGGGGGTAGCGACCAACCAAAACCATTACATCGACATCGCCTACACTCTAGTGACTGTATGATGGGCTGTCAATGATAGACTAAACTCCTCAATAAATACACTAACTTAGTCTTAGTACAGTCAGTTGGCATAACACTACAAGTACAACACTCACTAAATTTTTGCATTACACGTTTCTTTTCGGTTGCCGGTGGCGTCGTTTCGCTGTCATCCATCATTTCGTGCAGCATGACTTCATTTTGTTTGATCGCGGAAAAGGAAATTTGTCATAACGTTGTTTCCTATTAGTTAGATTACGACCAGACTCAGCGAATGAAAATCCATGTCACAACATGCTGCATACATATGCTGCCACCTGTTGAATATAGTGGAAACTAAATTTTTGTGATTGGCAAACATGGTGACAGTCCGTAATATTTTCATCCCTCGCCGTAATACCGTAATTTGAGGTGACTTTCCGGAATGATTCCGGACAATCCGGAATGGTAGGCAGGTCTGCAGAAAACATAACAACTAGCTGCACGGCATGTAACAATTAAAGGCCAGTTATATATGAGGCAAGTGGCAGCTAAAGAGAGGGCTAGTACCAACTAGACTAGGGGTCTGTACCAACTAGTAATAACTAGTTACTGAGGAAATAACAGCATGAGATTGTTCAGGCATCACGAGGTGTGTACTTACGTGGTGTCACTGGAAAAGGAAATGTTGTTTTGTTTGATGGACTCAACAATGGCCCATGAGAACCAAGGCATCATTACAAAGGGCTGGAAGCAGAAATAAGGTGCAATCAACAAATGATGGATGTTATATGTCTGTATAGTGAGAAAAAAGGACTGTGCGCGACAAAATATAATATGACTGTGATAAATGGCACTCCAAAAGAGAGAACTAAAAATAATAATAATAAAATTCTATATATCCTCATGAACCTAGCTCAGAGGAACAACACACGAGGAGACGGTACTACTGCTATAAAACTAATTTTTATACCAAAACTATTAAACTGAAACTCACTTCATATTCTTCCAACTAGAACATTCTCACTGGCACCACTGTTGTTAGAAGACTTACCCTGGCAAAGGGGTAGGAGTAGACTGCATCTATGACGTTGTTAAAGGCTGACTCTAGGACTAGTCCTTTCGGTGGAATGCCTGCAAAACAAAACTGCATTAAATTGTTCTTCAACATTCCAACCCATTGAGAAAATGTCGTGTGAAAACTGTTGCATTTCAACAGTGGCAGTGTTTGCTCGCAGCAGCTCTTCTTAACTTTCTTGGGCTGCGACCTAAATCATCAGGGACAAATGCTAGTCGCAGAACATGCTTAGCAACCCATGCCTTCAATCAGTTAACTGGTGATTAATAAGAAAATACATAGTAATCAAATATTAATAAATATAGGGCAATCGGGACAATTTAGACAGTCACTAGAGACTCTCGGAGAACCACTCAAGAAGGCTTGGCGACCCAATTTTGGGTCGCAACCCAGGGGTTAAGAACAGCTGGCTTTCAGTGTTTAAAAAGAATATTTAGTAATGAATGTTGAAAGAAATATCAAATATCTTGCTAGAGCCTCTAACTGCATAATGGATACAGAACTGCTACCAGGTCACAGAACTGCTACCAGGTCACAGAACTGCTACCAGGTCACAGAACTGCTACCAGGTCACAGAACTGCTACCAGGTCACAGAACTGCTACCAGGTCACAGAACTGCTACCAGGTCACATAACTGCTACCAGGTCACAGAACTGCTACCATGTCACAGAACTGCTACCAGGTCACAGAACTGCTACCAGGTCACATAACTGCTACCAGGTCACAGAACTGCTACCAGGTCACAGAACTGCTATCAGGTCACAGAACTGCTATCAGGTCACAGAACTGCTATCAGGTCACATAACTGCTACCAGGTTAGTTTTTATAGCAAAATTGGGCAGGATGGTGGGTAATATCTCAACAACCATTCAGGTGAATATAGCATCAAAATATATGAGGCACTCGCTGATTTAGAATACACTAAGCTACATTAGTTGTATGACTATAGATATTAATTACTTACCCATTTCACAGAGTATCTTGGTAACTTTCACTGCTATTCTGTTAAACAGAGAAACTGATAGTTACAAATCTTCTAACTTTTCTCAACCAAAAATAGCATGTTTTGAAACATCACATAGTTTTAATATCATAACAATAATAAGTGAATCATGTAAGCAGGTTGGTATGTGGGGGGTGATACTATAATGAGTGAATCATGTAAGCAGGTTGGTATGTGGGGGGTGATACTATGAGTGAATCATGTAAGCAGGTTGGTATGTGGGGGTGATACTACAATGAGTGAATCATGTAAGCAGGTTTGTATGTGGGGCGTGATACTATAATGAGTGAATCATGTAAGCAGTTGGTATGTGGGGGTGATACTACAATGAGTGAATCATGTAAGCAGGTTTGTATGTGGGGCGTGATACTATAATGAGTGAATCATGTAAGCAGTTGGTATGTGGGGGGGTGATACTATAATGAGTGAATCATGTAAGCAGTTGGTATGTGGGGGGTGATATTATAATGAGTGAATCATGTAAGCAGTTGGTATGTGGGGGGTGATACTATAATGAGTGAATCATGTAAGCAGGTTGGTATGTGGGGGTGATACTATAATGAGTGAATCATGTAAGCAGGTTGGTATGTGGGGGGTGATACTATAATGAGTTAATCATGTAAGCAGGTTGGTATGTGGGGGGGGGGGTGATACTATAATGAGTGAATCATGTAAGCAGGTTGGTATGTGGGGGGGTGATACTATAATGAGTGAATCATGTAAGCAGGTTGGTATGTGGGGGTGATACTATAATGAGTGAATCATGTAAGCCGGTTGGTATGTGGGGGGTGATACTATAATGAGTGAATCATGTAAGCAGGTTGGTATGTGGGGGTGATACTATAATGAGTGAATCATGTAAGCAGGTTGGTATGTGGGGGGTGATACTATAATGAGTGAATCATGTAAGCAGGTTGGTATGTGGGGGTGATACTATAATGAGTGAATCATGTAAGCAGGTTGGTATGTGGGGGTGATACTATGAGTGAATCATGTAAGCAGGTTGGTATGTGGGGGGTGATACTATAATGAGTGAATCATGTAAGCAGGTTGGTATGTGGGGGTGATACTATAATGAGTGAATCATGTAAGCAGGTTGGTATGTGGGGGGTGATACTATAATGAGTGAATCATGTAAGCAGGTTGGTATGTGGGGGTGATACTATAATGAGTGAATCATGTAAGCAGGTTGGTATGTGGGGGGTGATACTATAATGAGTGAATCATGTAAGCAGGTTGGTATGTGGGGGGTGATACTATAATGAGTGAATCATGTAAGCAGGTTGGTATGTGGGGGTGATACTATAATGAGTGAATCATGTAAGCAGGTTGGTATGTGGGGGGTGATACTATAATGAGTGAATCATGTAAGCAGGTTGGTATGTGGGGGGTGATACTATAATGAGTGAATCATGTAAGCAGGTTGGTATGTGGGGGGTGATACTATAGGGAAGTATTTTTAATAATTCTGAACTGTGTCAAAGAAAGGTTTCTAACTAATGTCTGTTATATGAACAAGAATATTTACCCGGAGCCTAGAGAATGCCCCCATATGTAGATATCTGTAGCACCGTGCAGTTTCAACCATTTGTACACTGAAACGGAATCTTCGCATACCCCATCTTCTGTTGGTGACCCACTCGAATCTCCATAGCCTGAATCACCAAATACACTATCACTGAACACACTTGGCGCCAACCAGCCACACAGGATTGTCATCAGCTAGCATTCACTGAAACCAGCCACACTGCAGCTCTCACTTTCTCAACTGTGGCATGTCAGAATATGTCCATTTTATTCAGTGAAGACTCATTAATGTATATAGAGAACATGTTGTTCTGTTGTATGTGCTCCTCAGGTGCATATTGTTGTTTGTACTGCATGGAAGTGGTGTATCGTGTTACAGACGGTGGTTCCTACATGAGGTGGTCCTATTGCACAGATCACCTCAGCGTTGTCAAGACACATTTCTTATCAAAATGTGTGCCATGAACATTTCTAACTAAAGGGTAAATATACAAAAATTCCAATAATCAAACAAATTTAGAACGGCCTACAAATTGCAGTGATACATTGACATGTATCTATGTCTTCAAATGACGGAGTTGCTAAAAATAATTAGCGGGGGTATATACAGACAGGTTCCCAATTCTTTCTATTGAAAAGAATGGGTAGAACACATTACACATCAGTGAACTGCGACTGGTTTATTATATCAACAACTAACTACACGTTTTCTTCTGCACGTGGCCTGTGTCCTGTGTTTGAACAAGTAGTGAGGGCTAGGGACATTTTTCAAACACATTCTGCATGCTGTATACAGCTTTCTCACTTGTGCAGGTGACTGGGTGTCAGTGTTGCTGTCGTGTGTGCATTTCTTTTCTCTCTCTGTGCACAAGTCACATGTGCCAGTCTCTGTCAGGCAGTGGAAGCATTTTTACAATTTTTTTCATTCCAAATGGACCCTTCACCCACCCACCCACATCCAATTTGTTTTGGATTATTGGAAATTTTGTATATTTACAAAGCCTCTAACACTTCAATTACCAAAACCTAAATATGCACAACACAACCAACATTTTGCACTGACAGCTTCCTGGTCTGAAGTATCAACTAACCTCTGTAGTCAAATGTGATGACGTGGTAGCCAAGTGCAGCGAGCACCTTGTAGAGTTGTACACGGTGCCAGCCCGCCCTGGGAACACAAACACAACTAGAGTGACTATTGACGATAGGTTTACTATAGAGATGGTATTGTAATAACTGCATTACTATTGTATAATATTATCGCAATAGCATTATTAACCTAGAAAGAGCAGTCCAAAAAAAACCAGTTGCATTGGATTACCCAAAATCCATGAATGAGACCGCTATGGTCAGTGATTGTTGGAGCTGGGTGCAAAATGAAATTTTAAAAGCAAAATTGTTTTTGTTTTTTCTTACTATTTCTTACTATCAATAGTTCAATGTATGATTAGCTACAACTAGGAGTTAAATTGTTTACTATCGATAGTAAATTATCACCACATTGCCACATTTCCTGTTATAGGGTCATAGAAGAAGCCCTGAAACTTTGGCACACGATGCAAACTGTCTAGGAGAAAAACGTAAACGTACCCACACACAGACGCTAGCTTGGTTAGTTACATTTTGTGGGGTTGTTGATTATGTGACAATATTGCCTCTATGATCTTCAATTCACTATTACACAACTACAAATTACCACACTGTTAACTTCCATGGTTGAGTTTGTTGATCAACAGTGTGCAAGAAAGTAAATGCCAGCAACATCTGCAGCCACTCACCTCGATCCAGCATTGCCGTGGAGATAAAGTATGACTTTATGGCTGCCAGAGAGAAGTCGCATGAAAGTATCGCCATTGCCTCCTGTCGCACTTGCAATCAATTTTGATGGCAGTACATGCCTGAAACAACAGTTACAGCACGATGTATATCTTGTACCACAGCAAGGGGAAGTTTGGCAGCTAGATAGGAAATTTCTTTTAAGCACAAATAATAAAGTTTGTTGTGTCAAGCTGTAGAGAAAGTCTTACCGAGTTAAAAAGGTATTGACATTTTTCTGCACGACCCCTCGTTTCTAAGGTAACAAACAAAATAGCTACCAAATTACGGAATTTATAGCACACCTAGACAATTGCAACACTGGAAGTAAACATGATATGGTTATCTGGCTTGGATTATTGTGTTCTTAATATTCTCAACACTCCATATAAAAAACATTTCATATTTACAAGTGTATATGCATTCACTTTCTTCCACACTGTATCGGTGAAAATATTACTCCAAAGATACAGCATAAAATAAAAATGTTTTTAAATGGATTGTGGAGAATATCCGGGAGAACACAACAATCCAAATCAGCTTACCATAGTGTTTTTAGTTTTGAAGTGTTGCAAGTTTATGTTGCCAAAAAATTTGGTTTTCTGTAAATGTCCGTCAAAGACTGAATGACCGCTTTGAATACTTGAAAAAGCCACATTTTAAACATGAATAAAAGTGATTTAGAGATACATAAATGTTATAAAATGTATCTTTATTGATAGTAAATATACAAAGCTATTGGAATATGGAAAAACACATTTTTAGTATTATAATACACATCATGTGAAAGCTTTGTGAGATCGACTGCAATCAAGACTTGACACTGGTGATCGACTGCTAGAAACCATACTGTACTGAAGGCTGAAGCACACAGAAGACACTTTATGCAGCCTGTATTGAGGTGCTTTATGGCTTTTATTTCCATTTTCATAATAAAAATGATTGTATAAATAATGTGGAAAAATTAACTAGTCACAGTCTCGCAACATGTCACCAGACTTCAGTCCTGACCTGTGTTAGCCAGTCTGGATGATTTTTCAGAACTTTGGACTGGCTGTCCAGTGAAGTTAAGCCAAGACTATGGTGGTGATTATTGAAGAGAATATGTTGATTTTGATTTTCCATTATGCAAGCCGACAATTTGCCAAATACTGATTAAAAAAACTACCACGTCACTGTAAGTCTCTGAACTTGTATAATAATCCACTTCAGGAATACTGCCAAGCATTATTCCAAAATATTCAAGCAAACACTTGAGATATAGGATAAAAAGCAAGCACAAACATTTGCCTCAACTACTGCCCGGGCTCCACAGTGAGGCTATTTTCAATGACAGTTTTTTATTATCAGGAGTCTGAACGACGGAAAAAATTTTGAATAAATATGAGCTAGGAATAAAAATTATTCCGCTTAATTGATACCTTAGCAATGTCAGGTTATGTTCATTGCACTGGAAGATATTGCATTTGACTTCAGATTATAAAACAGCATTGTGAATACTATACAATGAGAGTCAGTAATACAGACCACACTCCAAGTGAGATGTCACTGGACATTTCCAAATGGAAACTTCTGGCACCTTCGAGACCATAAATGTGGGGGTTGTCCAAGTCGATAAAAGGCGGCCAACTAACTGCACCAACACAGAATACTGCCATTACCTGGTGTGACATTGGTAGAAATTAAAATACAATGATGGATTCAGTGTTCAAGGTTGGGTATAGACAGTGTCGTCACAGTGACACACTCTGTGCTATAATGGATGTGTATGCTAAATAGGGCATGTACGCTTAATAGAGTGAATACGGTACAATGATTATGAACATTTATTCACATTCCAGTTTCTCATGACAGTAGTAAGATCATATAAAACACAATACATAAATCTGCAATTAAAAAAAATGTAATGTTCACTGACATCGTTTGTATGTCATTACATATTGTACCATAGTATTAGTAGATACAAAACAAAACATGTTAAATTAATTATACTATCACTGATAAGTTTACACTACATTTTAAGGAACTTTGTCATAACAGGTATTGGTAAACATCTACACATAAATAGACATGTTTGTCTTCAATACTGAGCAATAAAAATGGGACATCAGCATCACTACATTTCCTAGTAAAGTTTAGAACCTAAACCAGTGTCTCCTTAATGAAAAATAACATTTAAAAATAGACTCAGAGCATATAAGTTGCACAGTTTCCATTAAGCATTATTTACTAAGTATTACTTTTGTTATAAATGTTGATGGATTTGTTTTTATGTCTGCTCACTTCAAGCAGTTATTGTGTAAAAAAAACTGCAGAGTTTTTATTTTAGGAAGGGTTAGAAAGGACTGGTGGAAACCATGACCTACGCAATTTCAAACTTTGTTCAATCATCCACACACCGAGGTGATAGAGTAAAAAAAAATTATTTCCTAGTTTCAAATTCTCATGTTCAAAACTTCCTTATCAACGTGACCATTGTCCCTACAGTTATTTTTTGTATGTGCTTTCGTGTATAATTGTGTAAGTCAATAAACCGTAAAACGTTGCCCAGGATTGAAGATGTATACATATGCAAGCTGCCAAATGAGACGTACTTCTGTTGAGGAATGTAAGTTCTCGCATGATCCAGGGGTTGAAGCGGATGAGGAGTGGCAGCACAAAGTAGAGAAACGTTAGCAGCAAGCCAGACGCCTTGAGACACATCACCACATACTGGTTGTGTGGTCTGCATATCAAAACATGAATCATTTCATTCATAAACAACACATTATATCAATGAAATCTAGAGAATGATTGTGTCACATGTTTGTCAATATACGAGGTATAGGATGTATTGTGAAACTAGTCTTATATCTATAAGAAAATGTCAACAGCAGAGGGAACACATTAATCAATTTGACATACTCTCGTAACTGGCAACCCTTATGAATTGGTGTGTGCTTGCATTGAAAAAATTAGATTGTTGCAATCAAAGTTTGCCATCATTGGACTTTCAAAAATGGCAGCGCCTCAGATCATAGATTTTTTCCCTGAAGATGGAACAATTTTGTTACATCAATTGTTTCTTGGAAGCCTTTGGGCAACATAATTTATATTAGTGCTCAGTAATATAGCTTGCATTCAAAATATTTCACATACAAACTGTAAAAACATTAAAACAATTCAAAATTCCTGTGTAAACCAATTTGCATATAATATATATATATATATATATGTAGGAAGCACATTTACAATGACATCAACACAAATTTTTAGTTATGTAATTATGCAGAACCTATCAAGATTCAAATCCCAAATTTTCAAACTGCAATAAGATGAAAACTACCGGTATTCATAACATCATATTTGCCAAATATGTTACAATCTTTATAATGACATAAGAAACTGCTGCTATATTCAACATAGTGTCATTGGTTCATAGTATGCATGTTTCTTGATGTTGTTTATTCATAAATTATGCCTGAGGAATCCAAATGTACAATTAGCTTTCCGTCTGATGTTACTGATATGTGTATTGGCAGACAGGTTGGTGCTTCAGGGGCATCCCATGTATTTAATGTTGACGTTATTCTCTACCTCTAACTGTTGACCTTTTAGACAGGAATACAAAGAGTTGTATCTAGTGAGATTTAATGGGAATTATGGTTTTTCGTAATGTCACAGTCTGACACTTTCTTGAATGGGAATTTTATCTTGTCACTCTTGTATAATTACTTCTAGTTTTTAAAGTAATTCTGTAGCACATGGATGTCATTGCTAGGTAGATCAGAATCCGGTAGATGGTGTGTTTAAATTTTGAGCCTACTAGGCGGACGATTTCTTGTGACCAAAAATAGTGCCACCGCCAGCCCACGTCAGCAATCACATGGTCGCACAAAATATTTTGCTGCTGTATGCAAATTAGGAAAACATGTCATCTTGACCGTGGAATCGACCAATGGAAAACTCTGTTACATATGAAGCCACATCTTGTTCTCTTTGAAAACGATTGTTTCTGTGCACAGGTTTCGTAAAGTTTAATGTTTTCTATACTTGTTAAATAATTACATAAAATGTCTGAGGTAGTATATGAAATTGCGAAGGTAGTCCAGTGTGGAATATTAGCTTAAAAATGATATATGAACTTATGAAGCATTACTGTACATGCTTGGCGAGCAACACACTCGGACACAGCGAGATGGGGAACTTTGGCGTTCTGGGCATATATTTTCAACAGCCAAAGCTGTATCATGCCAGTTGTCCGCCGGCATCAGAGCCATCAGTAGGCGCAATCCATTTCCATCACAATCATCGTGTTTTGCTGCTGTTATTGTTTACTTGTATCAGTAAATATATATATATATATAATTAAATGTTTAGCCGTTTTTAGTTTTATTTTAGCATGCCATAATTAAATATTTCAAGGAAAATGTACATAACCTCTGTGTCTGATGATTGCATAGCAACTGTTAGTGACATTGTCAATGGCATTGTCATTGATAATCGCATTCCATAGAATTGTTATTAAAATCGGAAAGCATCTCAAACTTTATAAGGAATTGCTTTTACTTTGTACTTATTTATATACTTATAAGCATATAAATAATGATTGTTTAACTAACATTATTTTTTTACTATAATAAATTAATAATTTTTGAATTTTTTGTATTTCTTTTTCATTCTGCACAACTTCGCTTCTTCTCAATATGACAGCTCATCTCAAATTGTGAATTCACAATAAATGTTGCTACCGAAACATCAAATGAATACTGTGTGAAGCTGATTTGAGTGGATCCTCTCTCTGGTCACTGTTCTGACGTGGCTCCTCATGAAAGGTTACTACTACACAGTAGTTATTCAACTGAAAATTACATACATAAATAATGCAACTGTGCTTGCTTATTTCATGAACATCATGACATTGCCTCAGAATGGCAGATGTTGCTGTATCTGCAGGTCTACAAACTGTGTTGCATTGTCTTGGATTGGAATGACATGTTGCTGTACCTAAAAGTTGCTACACTGCCGCAGAATTTAACATGTTACAGATCATGCAAGACTTGACAATCTTCATTACGTTGCAAATATTTACAAATGTCCTTTTACCTGCAAGACTCTTTGTTAGCTACACATAATGACATTCTCAGAATTATATAGGTTTCTATACCAACATAACTACAAACATTGCTGAACTACTTCGGACTTACAACTTTTGTTGTACCTGCAGGACTTGATACGTGTTGCTGTGCTTCAGACTTCCTGAATTACAAAACGTACTACTCTATGACTATATATGCAGAATGTTTCAAACAATGTTGTAATGGACATACATAGACTTAATACAAACATTTATACAGTGTATCTGCATGGACTTATATGTACATAGTATTTTATGAAATTATTAATGTTGCAGCGATGCCAGAATGTGTTATAATAAATGTTCTTAACATTCATGCAATTACAATGTTTTATTAATTTATTCCCTATATATTTACCTGTTGTGTTCTACTAATTAAAGAAACATCCACCCATTAGGTCTGTAATCCGCTTGAATATTATTCCCTAAATGTTTAATAGCGCTATTATATAATAAAATACAGCTAAGTCCTGTTAATCCCTGTAAAATGGGCCAAATATTAAAAGTAGGTCAACTAGTTAGGTCATGCATAACAGGTTACGTTGTATTTTAAGTTGATTTGTTTAATTCCTAAAAATGTGTAGGCTCACATCCTAATTAATTATGGCTGAATCATGTCATTAACCATCGTTAATAGGTCAGATATGAAATGTAGGTCAACTAATTAGGTCATCAAAAAAGTTCAGATTTTATAAGGTGACAGTCAGTATATTCAATGTCAATATATATATATTGACAGTGATCAAACCCACAGTTTAGTAGACCTTTTTACTAATTATTTACACCTGTTTCTATAATTAATCCTGCTAAATAGGTCAAATGTTAAATATAGGTAAACTAATTAGGTCATCAAAATTACTGATTTAATAATACGATACAATGAATGTCATATTTACAGTGTTAAATTCTCCAATAGATAGAAAAACCTTTTCATAATTAATTACACCCAATTTATGACCCTAATCCCAGAAAATTAGGTCAAGGTCAAATAATATTCTCATGATTTTTTGGATCACATAACTTTTTATTTCACACCAATATCTTCAGTAGATGCAATTATATTGTCATTTTCCTATACACTCAAACACAGTCCTCCAGCTTCATTGTCACAAGAAATTCAGTACCAATAAGTGCTCTTTTTCTGAGAAAAAAAAATGAAATTACATCGGAAATAATAAAGATATCAAAAAATTCAAAAACTGTTGTGAACTCTATGAGAAACTCTATCTTGTGGAATCATTTAAATGAGAATGTGACATATTTCCAAATTTATCTGATATACCCATCATTGGCATTGCTGGATTATACTATACTATAGGCCCATGTATTTTTGTTACAGAAATGTAACGTGCAGCGGTCAGCTCTGGCCTTTTCTGCTTGACAATATTACATTGAGTTCTAACAATGGACATCTATTGTGCGTGTTATTAATTGGTATTTGCGTATATCATTTGTACTTTGTATGACTTCAGTTAAATTATTATTTATTATTATTAAAATGAATCAGGTACGAACCTTAATGTGAGAGTTTCCACTAGCTGTTCAGCCGTCTCAGCCACCGGAGCAGCAAAATGGATTGGTTGTGCAGGTTCGCCATGGTTATGCAGTGCTGTAAAAGCCTCCCCAAACCAGTGTTGGTTACCGTCGTTCATTATGTCGGTGTTGTTGTGGTCGTTGTCGACAGATTCAGAGTTGTTGACATCACCCCCGGACTGGCGCCGTCTAGTACAGTTTGTCGTTTTCATCGGTTTCCGTTTTCTTGCTGTCACCAGTGTTTCTGATATTGCTGAAGCATGCTTGTTTTCTTTGTTGTTGTATTCGTTCATGCTATATGCATATCCTTACAATGTAAAATTTTGTTACACAAAACTTGTCCTCGGCGAACCGAGACAATAAACGGAACCGGAATTGATCACATGAGCCTTTTGTAAAAGCGTTTGTGATTTGCTAATACTTACATCCGCGGGTTACGGGTCGCATCGGTGGCGATACCGCTTCGGCGATATTCTTGGACAACACAGCAGAATCGTTTTTGTTTTTGGCTTCGGCAGCGTTTTGGTTACTTCTGTATCTGCCTAAAAAGGTGTAAAAATTAATGTCATATGGACATATCACGCCAGTTGTTGGTTTTGCTTAGGCTTTAAAATGTTGGATGAAACTATTCTCAAACACAAGGACCACAATGGAAACAAACGTGCACTAACTGAGTTTCTTGCTTTCTTGTGTCATTCTTATATCAAATATATATATATATATTGAATATATATTTATATTGAATAAATAAATCAATGAATCTGATCTACCTTGCGAACTACAGTTCGCATTTGCAGACTTAGGGACAGTGGTGAATTAAACAATCTTACGGAAAGGATCAACGTAATGATTAATGTTTCTCTGCATTTTAAAATTGAGCTGTTTTATTATTTTTGTGTAATTATATCTTGTACGTGGGTCATACACGGTATATCATGGGGTTTAATCATTAATCGCGTATGTCAGAGGAGCCCAGGTGCGAGGCTGTGAAGCTAAAACAAACTCCGTCATTTTGATCGTCACAGGTTGACATGGATATGGAAGTTCAGCTTATGTTGCTTTTATGATTAGCTTTTTAACATTAAAATGTATTTCTGGTACCAAATAGCTATTAAACTATTATCTAATTCAATATGAACCACCCCATTGGCTTTAAAGGGAAACAAAAGGTTATGTTTTTGTATCACGCATTTAAAAGAGTTAATATGAACTAACCATTTGCAATTACAATAACAAATTTAACGACGATGGTTTACTCATAACGTTGTCTCAGAGTGGAAGATTCTAATAAAACCTTCACCATCATGAAAGCTGACATCTTTATGACACGGAGGTTTAATTAATAAGTGAGTGGTAAGCAAAGTTTCGGAGAGTCATCAATTCCTTCAAACTAAAATACCTCTAATGGTACACGATATGGTAGAATCTTACAATACTGGCACCGGAACGTGGGGAATATTACGGGAGGGGACCTGAGGTTAAAAAAACACGATTTGCACACCCCCTCGAGGCTCCCTCAAACTCCCACCTTGTGGCTCTTCAAAATAATATAACTAACTTTACAACTCCCTTCCTTGAGGTTGTCCAAAAACCTCGATTTGCACCCCAAAGAGGCTTGCAAAAACATCTTCAGGTGCACAAAAATAAATTCGCACCCAAGGGCTGATAAAAAACCTCAAATTGAACTCTAAAATCCACAAAACTTCCCTAAATTTTGAGGGGTTAATCCTATCGTCAACCTTTACCTAAATCATCGGGGGCTGCTGACCATTACAAGTCCCCCGATCATGGAATTCTGAGTAAGCCACTAATGTTAAAATTGTGATTGTTGCTGCAAACAATTAGTTTGTATTAATTATTTTAGGCGCGTAACTCCAAGGGCATGAGAAGGATGCGTTGGCACAGGAAACCGAAGAGGTCATCAGACAAACCAAATGGAAAAGAGCACCAGAAGAGAACAGAATTAAAGCAGCTGGCATGCTCAAGACAGACCCCCGTGATAGTGTACGTGCACCTGTGAACACAGTGTGGGAAGAAGAGAGAGTACCAAAGGCATGGAAGGATGGAGTCATCATGTAACTAACAAAAAACGGAAACCTTACAGAGTGCAGTAGCTGAAGGGTTGTAAATCTTCTGTCTGTACCAGGCAAGATTTTCCGCAGACAGAGTTCCTTTACAACTAGTTAAAAATGTGGTCGAGCGGTCGGTAGGAAAGCAGACGGGCAGGCGTTCACTCACTCAGTCACACTAATGACAAGTCTGATTATACGTTTTCACAATTTATTACACGACCAAAACACTATCAATACAATTATATTACCTAATCTACACATGCTAACAGCTACTCGTGTCGGAACGATAGATTCCGACGGCGGCGGCGTTTATCGCAGCGGGAATAAACCCAAGAATACGCTATGGTCAGGACGCTAAGTCCAGACGGCGTCGGCGTCTATCGCAGTCGGAATTAAACCCAATAGAATGGTCTGGACACTAAGTCCAGACGGCGGCGGCGTCTAACGCAACCTAAGTTACTCTGTTGTACTGCGACAGTGGTGTCGCAGGGCGCTCTGAGTCAGTGAGTGTCCTGACAGGAATGGTTCCTCTTTCAGTGTTCCCTAGTAGTCGCCATAATACACCACTAACCTGCGTTACACACAGCTCCAGCATGCATCTTCGGGTCTGTTCTAACAAACAGCTCCTTCGCAGTGTCTGGCTACATTCCCCAACAGCCAGCCCTGATCCTCATTAAAGCCCTCTTATATACAACTACATATGTAGCCTTGGGACAGACGCTGACCCTTGGTTATGTCATTTCCAAACTCTAGGGGGTCCGTAGAGATCTTGGCAGGGTGCCAGTGAACTTATAATAATAATAATAAGATAACTTCTATTGCGCCTAAATCCTTGGAAACCAATTATAATAACCTTATGAACAAAGGCTCTCTGCATAGGGCTCTTGCCTTCCCCAAACCAGATAGCCTCAGGTGTAAACAAATCCCCACCCCAGGTATAGCGATTTGCATATAAATTGGCTTTTAGGAACACGTGCAACATTCAGTAATTAAGAATATAAATCTATATTATGTGTGTTATCGTTCAAAACTATCTACACATGCATACAGACAATCAGTGTTGTGAGGCATGATGGACAGCAGAGTGAATGGTTTCAAGTGAGGACTGGTGTAAGGCAAGGATGTGTCATCTCGCCACTAAATTTCCTGGTCGTCATCGACTGGGTAATGAGAAACGCCACCTGTTATTGACCACGACGATTCACAATGGAAATGACTTGACGACTTGAAGAAAGAGACTTCGCGGATGATATTGGTCGCATGTCACACTACCAAAAAGACATCCACAAAAAACAAACAAGATAGACAGCACAGACTGAACAGTTGGTCTCAAGATACACCCAACAAAGATCAAACTCACGAAGCTATAAAGGCACAGGCAGCAGAAGAACCACAACAGACAGAGGAAACGTGCTTCAGGTGGTGAACGCCCTCAAGTATATTGGCAGCTTCATCTCAGCAGATAACAACATATAAAAAGAAATCTCTACGAGGAACGGTATGAAAGCACAAGCCTTCTACAGACTCACCAATGTCTGGAGATCCACTACACTATACACCAAAACAAAGTTGAAAATATACAGATGCAACATCGCTCATTACTACTGGTTGTACGCATCGGAAATGTTGAGAACCAATAAGAAGATTGTGAGTCGACTGAGAGGTGTCGAGGGGAGGTGACTCTTACGAATATTGAGAACGTACGTTGGGAGAAACATATGACAAACATTAACATCTCGGAACTCACCAACACCAACAACATCGTTGATTAAGCGAAACGACGAGGGTGGAGATGGTTTGGTCATGTTCTTCACATGGATAGAAACAGCCTACTACACGCCGCTCTAAAATGGACACCATCTGGACAAAAAAGAGGCAGACCACTGCATGGGCACATGGAGAAGATCGAACCGTAGACAAGGAGATGAAGCTGGCAGGGAAGACCTGGCACGAACTGAGCTGGCTCGCTCAATATAGTCCTGGCTAAATGACTGTGATGATTTAAAACGTGCTTTATTACCGACCACATATTCAAACGTGATTCCAGTTAAAACGGAACTTAGGCAGACTCTTGGGAGCATCAATTGTTCGATACACAGCATTCCTCCCCACTTTAGTCAGAAGTACACCCATTATGGTAATAACACCCAAAGGTCCAGCCTGACGCTACTTTAACAATTATAAGTCCTTATCTCAAGACACCGAAAGCACCAGCACAAAACACCTGTGCTGGTCGAACTGCACTGGATTCCAGTTCGCTGGCGTATCCAGTCCAAACTGCTGGTCCTTGTTTTCACGGCTTTACCTGGTCTTGCTCCAACGTATATCCAATATCTTATATATACGCCCACTCGCAACCTCCGATCTGCTGATCTACATCTGCTTGTAGTCCCGCGCTACAACTTAGAGGGCTACGGCAGACGAGCTTTCTCCGTGTCTGGACCTACGCTCTGGAACGCTCTGCCAATAAACGTTCGTCAAATAGACACTTTGAATAAATTCAAAACTTGCCTTAAAACTTATCTTTTTAAGCAGGCGTACTTCGACCTAGGAACTGTGCTGTAGGACACTTTTTATGAACATGTATTTAATCAATTAATTTAGTTATATTATATTATATATTTTAATTAATTTATTATTATTTATCTTTTAATACAATTTTATATATTATAATATATATTCTTTTATTTAATTATCTTAACATTTGTGCAAATAGTGTTATGTATATTAATCACATTATATATATACAATCTGGTAAATCTTAATAATTATTGTATTTACTGGCATCCTTATACAAAATATTATGTATAGTTACATTTGTTTCCATGTACGTTTTATAATGTGTGTACGCGCCTATTTGAACGGGCTGGTCCCGGAGATATGGCGCTATAGAAATGCTAGTAATAATAATAATTAAAAAAACGTCCAGATGGCTTCCTACATCGTGTCGAACGTCTAGGCTCTAGTAATAATAATAATTTTTAAAAACGTCCAGATGGCTTCCTACATCGTGTCGAACGTCTAGGCTCTAGTAATAATAATAATTTTTAAAAATGTCCAGATGGCTTCCTACATCGTGTCGAACGTCTAGGCTCTGCTACGGCTGCAGCAGGCGCACTGTCAGTTGCCTGACTCGGCGCAAGCGGTTGAGCGGCTTCAGGCTCTTCGTGAGACTCAGCCCCGAACTCAGGGAATGTCTCCATCTGCGGAGGCAGCACCGATGATGCCAACTGGTGACACGACGAACGACGAACGATGGCTCCACCTTCGAAACGGACGGTGTACGATACTGGTCCCGTCTGTTGTTTGATTGTGCCAGGTACCCAGCTAAGCATGCAGCGTTGCCATGGTAACGTTGAGCATACACAAGATCACCGGTTTTGAAGGTACGAACCTTGGCGTGCCGGTCGTGTGTCTCCTTCTATTTAGTTTGTATGACGATTAATGACCCTCCTACCGACATCTGGCTTAATGAAATGAAGCCGGGTCTTCAGCTGTCTATTCATCAACAGTTCAGAGGGGCTATGCCCGTCGTTGAGTGTGGAGTAATCCGGTATTCGAAGAGGAAGCGTGCTAGCTTTGTTTCTAAGTTTCCTCCTTGCTTAGTGTGCATTGTGCAGTTCTTCCAACAGTGCTTTGCGGTAGACACTTGAAATGATCACTCGTGCATCCCACATGAGACAGCCATCATGGATGCTGGGTTCATCTCTTCTTTGTATGTAGGCCTTCAGACGTTCGTTGTCGTCGTGATTTGAAAATCCTTCCCTCGTCTTAATGAAGACTTGTGACAACACAGTGTCACGTGTTTTTTTGCGGCGTATGATACCTGCAGAGTCTGGGGCATGTCAAAATACTGCATTGTTAGTATCGTGTCATCTGGCACTGGTACATGTCTCGGAGCGCCGCCTACCGGGAGGCGGCTAAGAGCGTCTGTTTGGGGGATACTTTGGCCCGGCCTGTGGACTGTCTGGTATTCGTAGGCAGCCAGTGTCAGGGCCCAGCGCTGCATACGTTGAGTCAGCATCTGCGGAACAGCCTTCGTTTCTCCGAACAACCCAAGAAGCAGCTTGTGGTCAGTGACCATAGTAAACTTGTAACCCCACAAGTACTGGTGAAACTTCTTCAGTCCATCGATGACGGCCAACCCCTCTTTATCAATCTGAGCGTACTTTTTCTCAGCCTGTGAGACACTTCTGGAGTGGTACGCAATGAGTCGCCATCTCTCATGACGTGAGCAAGGATGGATCCAATGCCGTATGGAGGCATCACATGTCAGGATCAACGACTTGGAGGAGTCGAAATGCGTTAGGACCTGTGGCGAGCTCTGTAGAGTTTCGCCAATTTTTGCGCAGCCTTTCACCGCTGATGATCGAGAGTGGGGCACCCGTATCCACTTCCACCAGCAGTGTCTTCCCATCTACTTATATATGGGTCATGATCGGATCCGGACGTTGTCCTGTCATGCTGAACATGTGTCTCCAGACTGTTCACATGGAACACAGTTCTGTCTAGGTACCGTCAGCTGATGAGTACGGTTTCTTTTCCTCTTTTCCGCTCTCTGTTTTGCGAAACAGTTACTCATAATGTGTCCTTCTTTGTGGCAATTGCGGCATTGGACATAATTTTAGTGACACCCTTCCGCTGAATGAGATATTTTGCCACATCTGAAACATAGTTTCTGGCAATAATGAGCGGATGGTTTCTTCTCCCACTTCCTCGTTGCTTGCTTGTCAGTTTGTACACTCGGTGTACTGTCGTACGCAGGCGAGTCTAACTGTGCGGTGTTAGCAGCAGCGGATTCCATGGCCAGGGCCATTTGTAGAGCCTTTTCGAAATCAAGGTCGGTTTTCCCTACAATCGTTTTTGGATTGCCGGATCTGCTACCACACAAACTAACTGGTCCCTAAGATTTTCTTCCATGATCAACTCGGCAGTCCGCTGCGTACCAGCCTTAGGCTTTGTTTGACAAAAATCACAGTTTCTTGCCATTTTTTAAAGTTCAGCAACAAAGTCACCCACTGACTGATCCTTCTTCCTGTAGGTCGAGTAGAAGTTGTAGCATTGGAAAATCGTGTTTGATTTCGGTTGGAAATGCGTCTGTAGCAATTCACACAGTTCAACGTAGGAGAAATCGGTCGGCGCCCGCGGCGATGCCAGGCTGAGTAACAATTAACGTATATGTTTCTTCACCCATTGATGTTACTAAGATTGCGCATAATAATTATAACGAACCCTAAGCTAGGAGACTTATTTATATATTATTACTTATTTACTGGTTTAAAGTCAAAACATGTACATACATGAATCTGTAGAGCCCAACAAAGTAAGTTCTTACTTAGAGCAGTTCCCAGTCTTTTAAACTGCTCAAAATGCTTTACCCTTTACTCCGTGGCAGAACTGTTAAATCAAACACCATCGAGACTTCTCCGGGAAGAATTCATCCACGCTGCGGTTAATGCGTGAAGGGTATTCGCACACAAATATCCACTACTGTCTATATACAGGTATTCAATGTGCTGTGTGAACTGGAGCAACGTAGAGTGAAGCCCAAAGTTCGACACGGCAGCACGGGATTGGACATCGAGTTATCTCGATTGAATGTCCAATGTCACTGAGCTCCATACAAAAGCTTAATTGAGGTAAAATCACTACATTACGTAAGTAGTAATGTGCGTAGTTCAGAAGGGATGGCATGAGTAAATGAGGAGGAATGACGTCATTTCCAGAGGAAGGTCAAAGGTCAATCAGCGCCACCTGGCGGATAGACTGTGAACTAAATAAGTAGGTCAATAAGCGCCCCTAGTGAACAATTTGTGAACTGGAGAAATATGTCAATCAGCGCCACCATCCGAATGTGGTGAATTATTAAAGTAGATCGATGACGTCAGGACACATACCATTGCGCATGCGTATTGATGCCTGTTTCCCATGGCGGCAAGATGGTGAACTATCTAGTCACGTAAAAAACGCCGCGAGGATATTGCACTGCGCAACCTTGTTTTTCCAACATTTGAAACAATGTATTACATGCTGACGTAAGCTTCTGCTGACATAGACACTGTTTTGATTGGTTCATATAATTAAGTGAATTCAGATGTGATGTGGCATGATGTACGTTTGGTTTGATTGGTTTTGCAAATGACATAACGCAGGAAAGAACAGTGTAAGTACCTTGATTCAGATGGTTCTCGTCATTCCCTTTTCGACTCTCGAGAAGTAAATACCATGTATACAAGACGTCTTGGTTTGACCTATGCACAGGCGGCATGTTCGGTGCCTGAAGCTTTGAGATGAAACCCATGTTCGTAATAATGCGTAACACGTTGCATTGTAAATTATTTTGCTTCCGGTTTTAGTTACGATACATTTGTCAAAGCGTACGGGTACACTACTGGTTACTTTCCCTACGAGTGGGTGACTTCGTTGAGTAAGCTTAATTGTGAATCCCTTCCTCCAAAGGAAGCTTTTCACAATGAGTTAAAAACGAAGACATCTCTGACGAAAAATACGTGTACTGCGAACAAATTTGACGCGATCACGACATGAAAACCTTTCGTGACTTTCTGATTTGGTATAACAATAGATACGTCATCCCCTTCCTAGAAACGATCAAGAAATAGTTTTCTTTTTACAAAATGCACCACTTAGATATGTTCAAAGATGGAATCAGTGTTCAAAAAAATTATGACTTACACGATATGATAAAAAAAGGGAATCGTGGGGGCCCCTCGATTATATTTTCACCGTCATCATGAAGTTGGCATGACACGACTGCGACAAGCCGAATTGGACGACTCAGCTCTCCAATGCCGTTCGATTGTTGACTACGATGCGAATGCGTTGTACTTTTTGGCCCTTTCCTGGGACTTGCCGACCGGTTGTTATACGCGACGTAGCCGGGAGAATAATTTTAAACCGAAGCAGGCATGTCGTTATGCTAAAATGGCCCTTGAGTGGCTAGAACGCGTAGCTCACGAGAAGAAAAAGTTAATAAAACATAAATTTAACGGACAGGAGAAACGTACTGGTCCTCGTAGAATCCCCGTTGACGGATGATGTATCCAGAGTCGTACTGTTTACCAGTTTCACTGGTGTTATTTTTACGGTTGTCCTTGCAACGTACACAAACTCTGTCCTGTCAACGAGAAACCATGTCAGAACTACTGTAAGAGACAGAAATCAAAACTACCTAATTCCGTCAATATGCAGATGTTGTCGAAATGTGGTAAAATAATGGGTAACTTTTGAATCGTGCTGCGTTGCGCATACACGTCACGACAAACGGATACGTGGCCTCTTCTAGGTGGAATACGAAGGCAGAGATTTCATCGGGTTGTGTAGTAAAACTTATTGGAAATACAGACAAATTCAGGACCAAATGCCTCAATAAGAGGCACAACGAAATTGACAAGGTGTTTTTGAAAGTACTTAAAACCAGGAACAGTGAGGTTGGAAAAATCGACGGTTTCAGGTGAAGGATGCTTCAATTTATACTTATATTCAGGAACGTTCTGCACTGATTTATTTTTATTCTAAGTGAAGAGTACAGCCCGATGGAATCTCTACTTCCCCATGTCTGGTGTAATACATACGCAAATAGGTCCTCGCGAAAGCTACCCCTCCCCGTGTAACATCCGGTCCTAGTAAAACCGTGATCAGGTATGAGGTTCAGCAACCACCGACTCCTATTTGCCAATTATTAAACTGTACATTTACATGCACATTTCCATCGGTCTAAATGTCATTGTTGCATCACCATTAATGTTTTCTATTTAGATGGGGCACTGTGTAATGCAACAAAGAAATATATATATATACAATAATCATGTGTTTTCTACTTAAATGGGGCACTGTCTGATGAAAAAATATGAACGATCTCTATAGAATTACTACGTTACACAAGCTTGTTAACGGATTCAGCGGCATACATGTTTTCTACTTAGGTGGTGCATGGTTTGCTGCAGAAGTTGTGTCAATAAATGTTCTACAAAGATTGTAGCATACTGTGTAACAGTGACTGTGTAACATATCGAGTCTATTTATATATAGTTAAGGTTTACAATATTTACAATATTTTACAACTGGTACTTTCTCTTGGGTGTCTGAATAAAATTGATCACTCGAAAGATGACGAAAGCTGCCGGGTATGGGGTTTAACAGCAATGGGTAGTGCGTCTTTAGGTAGTACGCCTCGAACAATGGTCCTAGTGTAACCATCTGCCACAAGGAGTTCTTCTATGTGTGCCGTGTCCCTTAGTAATCGTAGACGACCTTTCTGTTTCTGTCCGTTTCGAGGACCGTTTCGAATTCTCCGTAGACGACGACATTTATCATCTCGTCGAGGGGTTGATCAAAATGCATATCGACTCTTTGTACCAAATTGAAATGGGGACCACCGCAACAATCTGGTGTGATATCAAACGCAAATAGGATGTATCCTCTGCCAAACTCATCCCGACTGATGTCGTTTTCTTTGTCTTGAAATATCTTTCCCGTTCCAGCAAATAGGTTACTGTAACTTCTCACGTAGGCACAGTCACCGAAATGAGGCTGGAATTATTTCGCTGAAACTTGTTTCCCATCAACGTACAATGCAAAAAAGTTCAAGTTGTTGTGTTTTACGTGGAACAGGTTCTTGGCGAATGCTCCATTGTAGGCGTTGTTGTCTACACAACAAAACACAACACAATACAATTCTCTTGGGTAAGACACCCAAATATATGTTTTCGCGGTATCGAAAACACTTTGCAATCGACCCTTCTCAACGGATACATGACCGTTCCTTGTTGTAGCGCTTTGATGTGACCCATCTGTATGGCAGGATTCAGTTTGGCTTTTTGAGCAAACGAAACTCCTTCGACGATGCGTATCTTGTAATCAGCATTGTCACCAACACTAGACATGAATGCAAAAGCATCCTTGTTCTGTACTAGCCGAATTTTCACGTCAATGCCAGTCATTAGATAGCGGTCTTGGAAGAACAGGTCGACGTGTAGACGACTCATCATGTCGACGATTCGACTACGGGTAATATAGGTCTTTCTTTTTGCAGACCCTTGTTTGCAACGTTGGTGGTATCCATGTGTCCAGCCTTATCTTTGTACCACAAGGCACTCTTCAGTTGACTGTTTCATGCTACTGCTCCATGACTCAGTAAGTTTTCGATGTATGCACGATAAGCATACGTATTCTTGGAAGGTGTGACAAGGGTACCATTCAACGATACGTCAACTTGGCTAAACAAAGAATGCATCCAATTGTTTACGGGCCCAACAGGTACACTAGCTGGTGCTGTCTGTTGCTGCGGTCCAGTGGGCTTAGCTGGTGGTGTGTGTTGCTGATGCAGTCGATGAGGGAGCAGTTCACTCCCGTTCGATTCAGATAAGTCTGTCACCATAGATGACAGGAATTCGTCTTCATGGAATACATCCATGTTGAACGGGAATACGCCATTTACTCGGAATCCCGACTGGTTGTTTGCTGGCATGAACGCTTTAGGATAGGTAACCCCCGTGATTGCAGTGACGTCGTATATAATCATTGGTTTTTCATGGTGGTTTACCATCCAATCACTGCTGAATTGTAAAAACGCTTGAACGACCCAAACACGGCGCAATCTAGCGGCTGCAATTTGTGACTGCAGTGCGGCGGGAGCGTCAGGATTACTGTGCCAGTGTAGACCACAGTAGTATGGTAGGGATCCTTACATACTGTTGATCACTTCTAGCTTGACGTGAATGTCGTGATTGCCCATGATCAGGAGCACTTTGTTTGTCTTGGTGCAGTTGGTGTGTTTGATGAAGTGATGCAGGTAAAGCTATGCTAAGTAAAGGTTAGTTCTTACATAGCGCAGTATCCAGTCGTCAGGACTGTTCAAAGCGCTTTACACTTTACTCCCTGGCAGATATGTTTAATTGAACACCATCTCGACTTCTGTGGAAAGCATTCAGCCACGCTGCAATTAATGTGCGAAGACTATTCGTACATAAATAACCACCACTGTCTATAGCCAGGTACTCATTCGTACAGCTGAATGAACTGAAGCAATGTAGAGTAAACGAACTTGCCTAAGGTGCGACACCGCC
Organism: Escarpia spicata; assembly: GCA_963995525.1. Lineage (NCBI taxonomy): Eukaryota > Metazoa > Annelida > Polychaeta > Sabellida > Siboglinidae > Escarpia > Escarpia spicata. Next base: position 15,399,423 of record OZ023211.1, on the reverse strand, counting down.
GCACAGGATTCGAACCCACGTTCTTTCAGTCGAGAGTCCGGAGCTCTTACCGTTGCGTTACTGCGCTCCACAGGTAACACAAGAACATCTCAGCGTTCATCCATGCCGATTTATTCGCGGCTCCTACCGACCCAGGAGAAGAACCGGTGAGGATGTGTTCTCGGAAATGGACTCGTGGGAAAACGAAGATAGGCGGAAAGGTGTTTCCAATTGCGTTGATGCGTGCGCACTTTGTAACTAAGATGCCTCGTTCTGCAGATGTGGTCTGTCCCACCTGTTAGACGCCAGTTCTCGCGATGACTTTGTCAGAAGAGTGAACTGTACTTACACCTGATTCGTTAAAAAAAATATTTGTGCAGGGTCAAATTCGTGTTTGACCTTGACATCCTCCAAGTTATCGAAACTGTTATCAACGGCTACTCTGTTAAAACCAGTCGCACATGCTTGTGACTTCAGGCTTACGCATCCTCGCAAGCCAGGGCTGTTTTCCATACAAAACTAGCCCTGGCTGATTCCCTACGCGAAGTGCACAAGTTAGCTGAGTCAAACTAGTAATTGATTTCGCCAGTCACGACTGCATCACCCGTGAGAACAGCGCAAATACCCGCCCCAATTTGAAGACGGATAAACGGCTTCTGGGAATCCCAATATATATAATGGCCCGTTCGCCCATTAGCACGAGCAGCTGAGCAGTATTGTGTATTCGAATAATTGCTTCGACTTCCTAAACATTGCATGTAACACGAGCCACGGTTGGTTGAAATTAGTTTTATTATGACCACCTGACCTGCCGAGATCCACTGATCTAGTGAGCGATTTCATAGGCTGAGCTTAAATTCAGAGTTTCGCAAAGCGATCAGCCAGGGGGTACTGCTGGCTGGCACTGACGTAATCAGCAGCAGCGACCCCTGGCGCGCGAGGATGGGCTTACGGAGAGAGAGCGTTTAATTTCGCTTCATGAAAGCTGTAAGCCAATCGCTTCCTGCCTCCTTGTTCTCGTGGTTACTTGTGCTCCCAAGAGAACTCATCTCCTTATGGAAGGCACCCGATCTTTGTTATTGCTAACTTCTTTATCGTAGTTTGTTTCCCCAGATATGTATAAATACGCATACATCGTTGTTGTTTTATTAGTTTACTCTTGTGAGGGAGTGTTAAAATCGATTTGACTGAAAATAAATTGTTAATTTGAAGTGTAGGCCGCTGTAGACAATGTGAAAATGGCATTATACACGCAGGTCGTCTCCGCGGGTAGGCTCTGGGTTTCCTTTGCATATGTCAAGCTCTGGCTTTTGTTTAGATATAACATATACTCATATTTTATTATGATTATCACCATGAAATCATCGCGTTTACTGGCATATGTCAGGTTATGTCGTTTGTTTTGATATATTCATGTTTATATTATGAATACCTCCTTTCAATCTATGAAATTAAATAGGTATATGCTACTTCGAAAATATACATTTTTCTAAAACAAACTGCATCATTCCAGACCACGAGGGTCTTGATGATCCGAGCATGAACGGCACGATTTGCCGTAGGGTCCTTGGCTGTCTGCGTAAATGTCACGGATTTGGGTATCAATGGTATTTAATATGGGGTAAATTGGAAATATTTATTCCTTGTTTTGAGTCAGTTCCCCCATTTTCTTTGCTGTATACTTTTGATATGTTTTATAGGTACCCTCAATGTCTAAAATAGCGGATGGGTCGAATCATCGACCGACTGACATCGACTGGACCAAGGGCGATCTGTTCCTTTCCGACCTAACTTTTAAAATGCTACCTCCTGAAAATAGTACGTTTGTTAAAAAAATGTCCGTAATAAACCACTGACATTAAAAATATGATTAACTGTAGTTACAATTAAATGGTTATAGTTTGTTTTATACTATTGTGTGCATAACAAATAATGTGTCCGTAATAAACCAGACATTAAAATAGTATTGCATTTGCAAATGGTTAATTTGTTTTAACTATCTTATGTGCATAACCCTAAAATGTGCCTTTTGTTTCACTTTAGTACACACACAAAAATATATATATATTCAAGACGTTAAAATCCTTTATAAAAATGGCACCGAAACGACAAAATCCGCCTGTTCCACGTTGCGTTGGCAACGATGTTACTTCGGCAGCGAAATCGTTATTTTCAGCAAAATTTATTTTCTAAAACGCCGCCGAACCTAACAAAATTCACCGCTAAAACAACAAAATTATCCCGCCTTCGCGCCCAAGATAATTTGGTCGCTTCGGCTAACGTTAACCGAAGAGGCATTGCAGCCGAAGCAAATCTGTGTCAATGGCGTTAATTGGTCAAAATTGAGGGTTCCGCGATCGCGTAGAAGTTGGCGCAGTTTTGGAGCGAAAATCAAAACATTCGTGATCAAAACGATGTTTGCAGAAAAAGCTTTAGAACTTATAAAGGAGCTCCAGAGATCCAAAACGGGTACCATTTCAGCATTTAATGTAAATATAAAAATACTCTCTTTCATGTTAAATATTATTCTGTGCGTGTTGTTTGTTCGAGAAACAGATTCAGTGAGGCCGAGTCTGTTTTTGACAGGGGCCTTGGCCGGGGAGCGTTTCAGTAGTCTAAATCTAAGATAATAGAAGCGCTTTTCGTGAGACCACTCCACGTACAAATGCATGTAAACACCTGTGTATATCAATACCTGATGTACATATTGTCAACAATATTTTTAACCTAACTCTAACCTAATCATAATTTATGGCATAATTCATAAACATGATAACATTAACAATTAAATATTAGGCCATGCCATTTATGGTCTTGTTGAAGATCGTGCCAATACTATAAGTTCCGTTTTCATACAAATCTGAAGAAACATTTGTGAAAGATATCCATATTGTAAAAAAAATTAGTTTTAGTGAAATACTTAGTTTCCGTACGAAAACACAGCACCACGCAAAAAGTTTGGTAACAGCGTTTAGCGTGCTAGCTGTTAGTTAGAACCAAAGCTTAAGGCTAAGGCAATGAAAAACATACTATGTTGACGCACATGACATAATTGCTTTGGGAAGTCAAGCTCATAACTCATACACAGAGATCAGCAACTAGCTCTCATGAGATTCAAAGTGATGCATTTTGGTGTGGGTCAAATAATGACCCGTTAAATATATCACCTTTTATGTGTGCTGACGCTGCTTGTAACAAGGATATGAATCGTGGCTAGTTTGCTGAATAACACAAGGCAGATATAAGTTTGTATAAGAGCTTTATATATAAAGCCACAATCACTATGCATGAATATATTATGCAGATTACATAATTAAAATGATCATTCATTACCTAGCCAACATGATTATAATCTAAATGAGAACAGCAAAGGTGGGGGAACCAACCACACGCAGGTGGAAGGACCCACCGAATCAACTAATATCAATTTAAAGGCTTGTGAATGAATATCTATGCAAATAATCAATAGTGGGGAAAGCGCAAGGTAACCACCTCCGCCCTAAAACCCCACGTACACATCGATAACTGACACTGCAAATGAGAACAGATGTATGTTTAGTTATTATAAACATACTTCCCTTTATTTAACATACAGTGTAATGTCTTGTTAAAACCTAATGATCGTTGACGAATATGCAAATTTATAACCCTGTTAGCAAACCGACCTAACCAAAAATATATACCAAAAATACAGGTGTAGTTGGGGCTGGAGGGTGGGAAAACAAATATGTTATCCTTAATTACGGTAAATGACGGTTAGAACAACCCACGAGGAACTAACGAACCCTACTGGGAAAATGTTATAGCGTGTCAACGCGCCTCGTAAATGTTATAACCAAAACAAATATTTATATCCGTCACAGCATAAAAAAGATTACCTTTCTGAATAACGCGCGAATGAAAAAGAGGCCCAGCTGTTGTGGCTGGAAGAGCTTGTCCCATGGTTAGGTCAGTGTACCGTACATTTCAAATATAGGCTGCAGCAACGCCCACATAAATACCATTTGAGCTTTGATCAAATGTTGGTTTTCTTTTGTATATAATACCAGCCATTTGTAGTTTGTATGTGGAGGGATTGCAGGAAACTCTATCCAACATAATAAACTCATATCAGTCGTTAAACAGAATCTGTTCTCAAATTTAAGAACCGTTTTAAAAGTCCTTTTATATATATATATATATATATATATATATATATACTTGAATGCACAACATTTTATACTTTTTATTATTAACAAAATAAGTGGTAGGAAGTTTTTATGAAAATGGTAAATTTATATTAATATATATTTATATACGAATATTGGTAATTAATAATTCAATTAATTCATCCAATGATCATCCATGATTCCATGTTATGCAAACATTTTTTAAAGACAAGTTGGTTCTGAAATACTTGCAATTTTTTAATGAAAAATCACTGTCCTACGAAATCATTTCCACATAATTAAGTGTCCAGGTGGTTATTAAGCAATGAACGATGGCTAGTAATGTAGCAGCTTGGAAGTGACGCTCAACAATAAATGTCAATATCATAAACAGACAGCACCCATATCTAGCTGCAAGATCTGGCGAGATTCTGCCTATTTGGTGGACGATCAGTATTCAGTAGTGGGACAATCAGTGGCTGGCTGACTATACACCTGTACATGGTTCTGATATTTCCCATACAGCAACAGGGGTGGACTTATTGAAGAAACTAGTTCTGGTCTTCTCCAAACATGGTTTATATTATAATGTATGGTCTCTATAAATGTCCATACATGGATTGTCGCATGATGTTTGTGGAATTGAAATGATGTTTTTGTTTTAGGAAGATGTCGTGCGACAACTATTGGAAGAAATGAGGGCGTTATTTGAACAGAACCAGCGAGATGTGTAATTACGTCATTTCATGCTCATCTCTTTACACATTTCTTTACTCTGTAGTATTATGCTGTGTTAGAAAGAATTCATTACATTTCACTACTTTACCTGAATATGAAATCTGATGTGGCTAACAGTAACAGTGTTCTCTTTTGGCACTCGTGTGGCAATGTGTGACTGGTGACATTAGTGATGGATTTATTCAGTTCTCATAGTTATACACATATCTGTTTGATTGAATGGATTAACAGACAATTAAACAGTAATGGCGTAACTGACAATATACATTGGTCTAATAACTGGTAATAGACACTAAAGTCACTAACACAATTAAACCATTTGTGCATCAGATGAATAGGAGCTTCTAGCAATGACAGATTCTGTATATGCGCATGTAAACAAATTGTTGACTTAAAGGACATTCATTTTAGAGTCTTGATTGCCGTTTGTGACCACACAAATAATAGTATGTTGTCATTGTTAAGCACCCTGCGTTAAATTTGTTCAAAAGCTGCTTGTTTTCCTCTATATTCACTTCTGTATTCAGTATGTTTATAAAGAAAGCTAGACACCATCTGCTGTGCTGCTTTAATGTTTGATGTATATGAATATGTTCTCTGGGCACACGTTTTGTTGCTTTACAGTACATTGGCCTTGGCTGGAGAACAGCTGCTGTTTTCTGCTATACAAATCCGTCACTCAGCACTTGAGCGCAACAAAAGATGTCTACTTGCATATCTGTATGTACCACACATTAACAGGGGTCTGCGCGCAACTATGATTTAAATATTCCTGATGTGACCAGTGACCACACACTGCTGGATTACATGTTGATGTCCCTCAGTTATGCTTTACCATAAATTGCTGATTGATATGTTGATGTCACTCAGATAGCCGTGACTTTATCCTATTGACCGACGCATCAAAGATGTATGTTTCCACTTCATTTGCTCAAACATATCAGTGTTGCCCGGACATGTTCAGTTAGTTTGGCATTTGATATGTATAAAGATAGCAATACATTCATATATGAATTGATGTGTCGACTTGTAACATAATTTTTTTAAATATTTTTTTTCTCAGATTTCTTTGGAAAGATATATTTTGTGAAAAATACCGGAGTAGTTTTCAAATGTGGAATTTGTACGTGTTGACATGTACCTCATGCGAAGGATGTCTGTCCATATGACATATACCTCTTGTGAAGTTGTGTAGCAAACTCGATGATGTGTTTCAGCTCCAACAGACTAGAATATGTGAAAGAGACTCGCTGGCAGTTTGGCAGTGTTCTCCCAACCGAAGTCAAACAGAACCTATCAGAACAGGAGGTGAGTCACTTTCAGACTCATTCCCACACTGTCAGAACAGGAGGTGAGTCACTCCGACTTATTTCCACTCTGTCAGAACTCCTGAATCTGCTTTGTAGAGATATGTGATGTATAAATAAATTTGATTTGAGGTGAGTCACTTTCAGACTCATTCCCACTCTGTCGGAACAGGAGGTGAGTCACTCTCTGACTCATCCACACTGTCAGAACAGGAAGTGTGTCACTTTCAGATGCATTCCCACTATGTCAGAACAGAAGGTGACTCACTTTCAGTCTGTCAACACTATCAGCAGTTAAAAATCATTCATAAATAAGTTGCCATTTTCCTCTAAGTAATCTAGTCTCACAATGCTTGGCCCCCGCCCTGTGTCTACGTCACTCTACGGCAGTGGCAGAGTGCCTAGACCATCACTCTCCATCAAGAGAACCCGGGTTCGAATCCTGTGCTGCCATGTCGAACTTTGGGCAAGTTCATTCACTCTATGTTGCTCCAGTTTATTCAGCTGTATGAATGAGTACGTGGCTATAGACAGTGGTGGATATTTGTGTACGAACAGTGTTCGTGCAGTAATTGCAGCGTGGCTGAATGCTTCCCAGAGAAGTTGAGATGGTGTTCGATTGAACAGGTCTGCCAGGGAGTAAAATATAAAGCACTTTGAGCAGTCATGGGGATTTACCTTTACCTGTGTCTACCTCTCTATCTATCTCACTGTATTTACCTCACTATGTTTACCTCGCTGTCTACTTACAGCTGCTGTGGTTCAACAAGTATAGCAAGAGCCTGGCGAACTACATGAGTTCAATCGGAGGTCATGGGGGACTTGACCTCACGCAAGATGTCAAACCACCAAAGACACTTTACATTGAGGTGCTATTGGGTTTCTATTACCATTTTCATGATGAAACTGAGCGTAAAAGTAATACATTGTCCGAAAGATAACTATTCCCAATTTCCCATAGATTCTCATTTATTGTTTTGCAGGTTCTAGATTTTTATTGAACTCATTAATTACCGGTAATGCTTTAAATACAATAAATGTTTAATAACACATCATTCTATCGGTACATTGTGACACTCGATGAGACAATAGAGTGCTATCAGTAGTAAATTTAAAGGGAAATGGAAGTAATCTTTTGGGCCTATGCATCTAAAAATGAGCTACGCAGTAAAAACTAACTAATTGCTACTACAATCAAGAATATCACGCCAGTACTTTACTAAAGAAACCTTGTTGAACACGTACAATTTAAATTGCATAGACATTGTCATTGCAATAGACAGCATGAGTCGAATGTTCGCAGTTTGTTGGTTGCTGAACTGGAAACACCAGTTTGTGTCTCGGTAACATATATATTTTGGCCAACCATTCGCTGAAGACTGAAAACTTGCTATACTTTGTGTTCACTCTTGCACACATCAAGGTTACAATAACATTGTCTTACTTTGTGTTTACTCTTGTTCACACCAAGATTGCAATGACATTGTCTTACTTCTTGTTCACACCAAGGTTGCAATGTCATTGTCTTACTTCGTGTTCACTCTTGCTCACACCAAGATTGCAATGACATTGTCTTACATCGTGTTCACTCTTGTTCACACCAAGATTGTAATGACATTATTTTACATCGTGTTCACACCAAGGTTGCAATGACATTGTCTTACTTCGTGTTCACTCTTGCTCACACCAATGTTGCAATGACATTGTCTTACTTCGTGTTCACTCTTGCTCACACCAAGATTGCAATGACATTGTCTTACTTCGTGTTCACTCTTGTTCACACCAAGGTTGCAATGACATTGTCTTACATCGTGTTTACTCTTGTTCACACCAAGGTTGCAATGACATTGTCTTACATCGTGTTTACTCTTGTTCACACCAAGGTTGCAATGACATTGTCTTACTTCGTGTTCACTCTTGTTCACACCAAGGTTGCAATGACATTGTCTTACTCTTGCTCACACCAAGGTTGCAACAACATTGTTTTATGGGATGGAAACGTAATATTATGACAATAGTTTTAAAAAACTTATTTTAAATTCATTATAATTTCTGAGTTGACATCAGGCCCTAAGCCAGAGATAATTATTTGCAGTCTTGAATTAATCAGAAGTGTGCCGTTTAGCATGAGAACCGCTTGAGTAGCTGGCCCCCTCTAGATCCACTTGAGTAGCTGGCCCCCTCTAGATCCACTTGAGTAGCTGGCCCCCTCTAGATCCACTTGAGTAGCTGGCCCCCTCTAGATCCATGAGTAGCTGGACCCCTCTAGATCCACCTGTCTTATCAGTTACTACTGCCCATGTTGGCCAGTCATCTGCCAGTCTTGAAGAGTGAAGACGGGTCTCTGGGTAAGCCCCCTGGTTGACATGTCCCTTCTTGTTCCTCAGTTATAACACGTTCTTTGATTGGTTTGTCCTCTTGTGTAGTTTTCTAATTAACACTGTACAAAGAGCTAGTTTCAAGTGATTTCTACAAACTGTCACCACAGGTTCGCTGCTTGACAGACCACGGCGAGTTTGAAACACAAGATGGCAGCATCATCTTGCTTAAGAAAAACAGTCAAGTAAGTATGATACGTCATCATAAATAAATATGACACACTAGTCAAATTACTCAGTATTGCATAAGGCAAAAGGCAGCCATTCTAAATAAAGCTGCGTCTCTGGATGTCTACAAATAAAATCTTAGGGAGTGGTCCCAAAATCATGTGCACTGAAATCTGATGCCCATTTCCTACAAAATAACATTACTGTTGCTACAATTGATGTATCCAGCGCATTGCAGTTGTCATTTTATACATGTTGCCTTATGTTTTTGTCATAAAGAAACACTTTTGTGACCAGAATTTCAACATGGCTTGACGGAGGGTTTGTTAGGAAACAGGTCACGAACATTTCAAGTTACAAAACTATCCGACACCCCAAAAAATCCAGTGCATATAAAAAAATAAAACTGAGCCCACCCCAGATTCCTCCAACCCATCCTGTGTAAATTATGACTGCTCGCTTGGCCTAGTTTACACCAACAAAGGTGAATAATACCAAAGAATATCTAGATCCTATTTTCTCTAGTCCAATGCTTCCTCCTAGCCTATGCTAGCGTGCTTTCTTCTAGCCTTCTTCATTTCCCTAGCCTATTACTATGCTTTCACCTTGCCTATTTCTCTTGCCAACCTATTTTGTCATAACCTATTATTTCATTCTTGCCTATTGTTTCCTCATAACCTATTGCTGTTTCCTTCTAGTGTAGTGCCATCTAACCCCTCCACTTCCCATCTAGTCCCTCCACTTCCCATCTAGCCCCTCCACTTCCCATCTAGCCCCTCCACTTCCCATCTAGTCCCTCCACTTCCCATCTAGCCCCTCCACTTCCCATCTAGCCCCTCTATTTCCCGTCTAGCCCCTCCACTTCCCATCTAGCCCCTCCACTTCCCATCTACCCCCTCCACTTCCCATCTACCCCCTCCACTTCCCATCTAGCCTCTCCACTTCCCATCTAGCCCTTCCATTTCCAGTCTAGCCCCTCCACTTCCCATCTAGCCCTGTTTTCTCTTTCCAGTACTTGGATGAGTTCAGTTGCAAATGCTTGTTTTCAGCACTTCATGCTGCGGTCGGAGTGTGAACATCTTGTACGTCAGGGTTTCCTCGAACACATAGTGCACTGACAACTTGTACGTCCAGGCTTCCTCGAACACATAGTGCACCGACAAGTTGTACATTACGGCTTCCTCGAACACAGTGCACCGACATCTTGTACATATGGGCCTCCTTGAACACACAGTGCACTGACAACTTGTACGTCAGGGTTTTCTTGAACACACAGTGCACTGACAACATGTACGTCAGGAATTCCTCAAACACATAGTGCACTGACAACTTGTACATATGGGCCTCCTTGAACACACAGTGCACTGACAACTTGTATGTCAGGGCTTCCTCAAACACATAGTGCATTGACAACTTGTATGTCAAAGCTTCCTCGAACACAACACAAGTTGCACTGCCAACTTGTGACTACACAGCCGAGCACCAGAAAGGAGTCATTTACAGGTTGTGCAGTAAACAATGACCTCAACACACAGGCTGAGAGAAATACTACATACATGTAGTGCTAGCTCCAATACAATATTATGTTTTTGCAGACATACTCACTCAATATTATATAGTAAGCTATCCAAACGATTTCCTTGTAGGCTGCTTCTGGGGTACCAGGTATATTTATTAAACATTTTACTGATGTAAACCCTGGTCCCAATATAAAGACAACGTTGATGCATTGGAGCAAGGTAGCATATAGATACCTGGATATATATATTACATGTATATAGATATTTATATGGTCAACTCCAAGAGCCTTTTTTGTACTTTGAAATAGTAAATAATCTAGTCTTGCATTATCCACAAAACTTTATCAGTTCAATTACAAATATTGAGTGATCATTCCAAATGGAGATTTGAGTCTGCTCCTTCATAAAAAATTAAACTTTATAAAAAGCTAAACATTAAAAGTGTACATACTGTATTGTATGTAACATGTAGGTATGTTAATGACAGAGAGCACAACATTATTTTGAGTCAATTCATAAAATGCAATTAGGGTAGATTAACTAATAGTAACCAATTAAACACATAATTCTTAATGTTTTCCAACAAGACAATGGGTCATTAAAGCCAGTAATTACTGTAAACAATGCTGGTATGGCTTGTTATGACACAGTAATAATACATGCTCTGTATGTGTGCGCACAGTGCGCGTGTGTGTGTGCGCGCGCATGTATTACGTGTGTGTTGTCATTATAATTGAACAAGCCTAGTTAAATTTAAGAGAAAATACCAGACTAGTGTATAAGGGGTCATCCATAAAGTATATCATGCTTAATGGGACAGAGATTTCCCAGTCAGCATGAGCAGAGGGGGTCTATAGGCATGTCTTACGTAACTAATAACAATGTAAACATGTTAGCCTATTTAGCTGTCAATATAAGACCGGTAACCATAATTGCTATTTTATTTGTGGATCAGAACGGTATGTCTTTTATTACTTTGAGTGTATCAATACAACAAGAGATCCCAATGACTTCAATATAAGGACCTAACAGTAGCAGACGTATTTTCCACTTACAAAAGAAAATGTTACTCCTCAACATAGAAAGAACAGACAACATAGGGTGAACTTGAACTCTGGTGCAGTTACCTAACCCACAGCTCTATCGCCCCGTCCATCCCCTATCATTATTATACCCATTAAAAGTACCTTTATAAACACGGGTGTTATTGTTTGTTATTAGTTGTACAAACCTTTATTCTACCTGTGATTTCACAATCAATACAGATATGCAACAAGTGTAAAATTGATGTGTGCCTAACAGATGGGGGATCTTTCTTAAAATGAATATACTTTCAGGCTGGGTATACAGGCCAGCGTTACAAGGGGGTTGGGTATCTTAAAGTCCAAAGTTACTGTGACATACTTTATGGGTGTCCTCTAAGTTATATTAAATACCATATATAGTATATACCATCACGAACATGGTGCAGTAAGAGATCAACATCAGGCTGGAAGACTTTCTTGACGTCATACATACATGTGTACAGTGTATGAGAGTGGCCAAATGACACTTAGAACAGTGCATTTTAATTTAATGCCATCACTGCCATGTAAAAGTCAGCAATATTTATACTGACATATTTACCTGGAAGAGATTGCTTGATAGATATGCATTAAATAAATAGCAATGTTTAAAAGCAAAGCCTGATTGCCGACCGTACACTGTCCGTTGGCTTTCTATAGGGTTTGTATTTCTAGATTTTACAACTGCATAAGCCAAGAAACTGCACATCGTACATCTGACCCGTATGTGGGAGCCATGTTGTTTCTGCCACCAACTTAACTCTAGATGTTTGAAAAGCAACACCAAGGCATTTATACTGTGTCTTGCCACATACTTCAATAACACGTTAAAACGTCAACACTGATAAACTTCCACGCTGTTAATTGAAGACAGATGATCATGTTAATGTAGTTCAAAAGTAACTGTAAACAGTGTGATATGGGAATCACGTCAACACATAATGTCATAACCAAACTTTCCTGCGGAAGTACAATATTCCATGGTCTCGTATAACTGTGTCATGTGTTTTAATTAACTGCACAGAAAAAATAACAAATTTCTTACATTATACCAAAAACTGACAAATTAAAAAGAACTAAGTGTGTCCTGCTTCCGGGAATACTTCGTACCCTGGTTCCACAAATCGTAACGCAAGATGTAATCTTTATTCTGCTATCTTGATGATCTATAATTCTTTGGTCTGATCTGACAATAACACCAACATACCACGCTCAAATAAAGTAACATTGCTGAACTATACAGATTGAAACAACAAATATTTTTGCATAAGATTCTCAAGGTGTTTTTGTAAGTATAGAAAACCCTTACCCATAGAAATTCTGCTATGTTCAATATTAACCTGGTAGTTCCGCTATGATAATATACATCATTTTTACATTTAAAAATAATTAAATACACTATGTACATTGCGTGATGTCATAATAAAATTACATCCAATCAGATCTGATACATATTTCACAATATATAAATGGAATGTAACAAATGTTTAAAGGAAAAATTAAACAATTTGAACCACTGATTATCTTTGCTGAATGGTATCGAAATCAAGTTATATAGAAATATCAAATCCTGCACAGATCAGAAAAATATATCTGATATAGATAGATGTCCCCTTTGATAAATGTTATCAAAGTTAATAAAACTATTTTCCTTCTAACACCTATGGAGACTGACAAAGGAAATTAAATGTTTCCTTCAACAGCTGGTTAGTATTACAAAGTATGAGTTAATAAGTTTGTTTATATATAATTATATATTAAACCTTCGTTTCTGTCACCCAGTCAGTTATTGCATGTAATATTTATATATTACATGTCACATGGCTGTACCTGTAATGGAATTTAGTTATATCTTAAACCTAACCGTTTTAAAATACATTTTGAAGTAGCCACTAGTGTCTGAGGTTTTAGCTTCCACAGATGGAAGAATGAGTGAATCACACTGGACAAAAAAGCCCTGGTTGTGGCTGTGCAAGCTGGGGTTATTATTGGTTGAGCTAGTTTACATCCGTAAGCTATTAAGGATCATGCAGCATTCACGCTGCGAGTTTTGTCAGTTCACCATTGTTAATGAGACACTCTTGGTTATCTTTTATACATCATTGTCATTTAATGATGTAGTTGGCAAGAAATAACCTGATGATATCTAGAGCACCACTAAGAGTCACGTGAGGGAACCCGTGTTACGGTTGACATGTGGCGTGTTGCCATTCATAACTTGGTGTCATGTGCTGTACTGTCGGAGGGAGGGAGCAGTCGTTGCTGCACCAGGGCACACACCCTGTCCGCCAGCTGCAGGGAGTAATGTTCCAGCATGGCTGCCCCTGTGTCTACACCTGTGTCAGTGTTGGTGACCCGTGTGAATGCAGGGATGTAATGTTCCAGCATGGCCGCCCCTGTGTCTACACCTGTGTCAGTGCTGGTGACCCGTGTGAATGCAGGGATGCGGTCTGCCAGTGTGTCATCTATCAGCTGTCTCGTGTGCTGCAGTGTCCGCCTCAACAGCGCCTTTCTCTCTCCCGAGTCTCCATCACTGCATGCCTGCACACAACAATACATCACACTGGACACCTGTACACAGCAATACATCACACTGGACACCTGTACACAGCAAAACGTGTCATTCACTGCACACCTACATACCTCACCTGCCTGCACACAACAATACACCACACTGGACACCTGTACACAGCAACACGTGTCATTCACTGCACACCTACACACCTCGCCTGCCTGCACACAACAATACACCACACTGTACACCTGTACACAGCAACACATGTCATTCACTGCACACCTACACACCTCGCCTGCCTGCACACAACAATACACCACACTGGACACCTGTACACAGCAACACGTGTCATTCACTACACACCTCGCCTGCCTGCACACAACAATACACCACACTGTACACCTGTACACAGCAACACGTGTCATTCACTGCACACCTCGCCTGCCTGCACACAACAATACACCACACTGGACACTTGTACACAGCAATACGTCATTCACTGCACACCTACACACCTCGCCTGCCTGCACACAGCAATACATCACACTGTACACCTGGACACCTGTACACAGCAACACGTCATTCACTGCACACCTACACACCTCGCCTGCCTGCACACAACAATACACCACACTGGACACCTGTACACAGCAACACATCATTCACTGCATACCTACACACCTCGCCTGCCTGCACACAATACACCACACTGGACACCTGTACACAGCAATACACCACACTGGACACCTGTACACAGCAACACATATCATTCACTGCATACCTACACACCTCACCTGCCTGCACACAACAATACACCACACTGGACACCTGTACACAGCAACACGTGTCATTCACTACATACCTCGCCTGCCTGCACACAACAATACACCACACTGGACACCTGTACACAGCAACACGTGTCATGCACTACACACCTCGCCTGCCTGCACACAACAATGCACCACACTGGACACCTGTACACAGCAACACATGTCATTCACTGCATACCTACACACCTCGCCTGCCTGCACACAACAATACACCACACTGGACACCTGTACACAGCAACACGAGTCATTCACTACACACCTCGCCTGCCTGCACACAACAATACACCACACTGGACACCTGTACACAGCAACACGTGTCATGCACTACACACCTCGCCTGCCTGCACACAACAATACACCACACTGGACACCTGTACACAGCAAAACATGTCATTCACTACACACCTCGCCTGCCTGCACACAACAATACACCACACTGTACACCTGTACACAGCAACACGTGTCATTCACTGCACACCTACACACCTCGCCTGCCTGCACACAACAATACACCACACTGGACACCTGTACACAGCAACACATGTAATTCACTGCACACCTACACACCTCGCCTGCCTGCACACAGCAATACATCACACTGTACACCTGGACACCTGTACACAGCAACACATGTCATTCACTGCACACCTACACATCTCGCCTGCCTGCACACAACAATACATCACACTGGACACCTGTACACAGCAATACACCACACTGGACACCTGTACACAGCAACACATCTCACCTGCCTGCACACAACAATACACCACACTGGACACCTGTACACAGCAACACGTCATTCACTGCCCACCTACACACCTCGCCTGCCTGCACACAGCAATACATCACACTGTACACCTGGACCCCTGTACACAGCAACACACCTCGCCTGCCTGCACACAGCAATACATCACACTGGACACCTGTGCACAGCAACATGTCATTCACTGCACACCTCGCCTGCCTGCACACAGCAATACACCACACTGGACACCTGTACACAGCAACACGTGTCATTCACTGCACACCTACACACCTCGCCTGCCTGCACACAATACACCACACTGGACACCTGTACACAGCAACACATGTCATTCACTGCACACCTACACACCTCGCCTGCCTGCACACAACAATACACCACACTGGACACCTGTACACAGCAACACATGTCATTCACTGCACACCGACACACCTCGTCTGCCTGTACACAACAATACACCACACTGGACACTTGTACACAGCAACACATGTCATTCACTGCACACCTACACACCTCGCCTGCCTGCACACAGCAATACATCACACTGTACACCTGTACACAGCAACACATGTCATTCACTGCACACCTACACACCTCGCCTGCCTGCACACAACAATACACCACACTGGACACCTGTACACAGCAACACATATCATTCACTGCATACCTACACACCTCACCTGCCTGCACACAACAATACACCACACTGGACACCTGTACACAGCAACACGTCATTCACTGCCCACCTACACACCTCGCCTGCCTGCATACAGCAATATAAAAAAAAAATTACACCTGGACCCCTGTACACAGCAACATGTCATTCACTGCACACCTACACACCTCGCCTGCCTGCACACAGCAATACATCACACTGTACACCTGGACACCTGTACACAGCAACATGTCATTCACTGCACACCTCGCCTGCCTGCACACAGCAATACACCACACTGGACACCTGTACACAGCAACACATGTCATTCACTGCACACCTACACACCTCGCCTGCCTGCACACAATACACCACACTGGACACCTGTACACAACAACACATGTCATTCACTGCACACCTACACACCTCGCCTGCCTGCACACAATAATACACCACACTGGACACCTGTACACAGCAACACATGTCATTCACTGCACACCTACACACCTCGCCTGCCTGCACACAACAATACACCACACTGGACACTTGTACACAGTAACACCTCATTCACAACACACATACACACCTTGCCTGTCTGCACACAGCAATACACCACACTGGACACTTGTACACAACACGTCATTCACTGCACACCTACACACCTCGCCTGCCTGCACACAGCAATACACCACACTGGACACCTGTACACAGCAACACGTCATTCACTGCACACCTACACACCTCGCCTGCCTGCACACAACAATACACCACACTGGACACCTGTACACAGCAACACGTCATTCACTGCACACCTACACACCTCGCCTGCCTGCACACAACAATACATCACACTGGACACTTGTACACAGTAACACATGTAATTCACTGCACACCTACATACCTCATTCAACGCGCACACCAACACTTGCAGTATATCTCATTCACTTCATGCTATCTTCATAATTGTTTCTCACAAATTGTTTCTGACTGACTGACTACAAAAGTACTTGAAGCTTAATATATAAAACTTTCTCGCAAATATACTATATAAATTATATTGCATGTGTCTGTTTGTCAAGTTTTCAGGAATTAAACTATCACCCAAAAAAGTTTTAATTAAAAATTCCCCATGGGTCAAGGGTTCTTACTGGTTAAAGGTTTTATCTGACATTAGATGGATGTGAAACGATTGATCGCAATGTTACGTTTCCTGCAATTATTGTTTTTTTAGTTAGACCAATAATCATTGAAAACATGTTCAACATTGCGAAAAACTTTAAATTTATGTTATATATGTTAAACTTCGGGTAGGACTACTTTGGTGCGTCTGTGTAGTGCCAACTGGAGGATGAGCATTTCTGCTATTAATGAAAACTGTAACTTCTTCCAATACTTATATTTCAGCAACACTGCATCAATATACATTACTAGCAGGTATGTTGAATGTGGCAGGAGAAAGCAGGTAACTTTGGCCTTTACCTGGCCGTACATCGCCAGAGACTCCTCTATGGCTGTGTCCAGGTGGGAACACGTCTGTTCAACTGAACCGTCTACAACAGAATAAACACAGGATCCTGCAGCACATTTAATTAATTTCTGGCATGTTTGCAGGCATCAACGTGTACACTTACTAAAAAAAATGTACAATAACTGTACATGTATACAGCATGCACCAACTACAGCATTCAAAAGAATGCATATGTTAACATCTCGAATACTGGGCCATAGATTCGGGAAATGAGCATCACGGAATTAAAATGCAAGAAAACGCCCAACAGATGTGTCCTAGTAAATAGCAATTTCAAACTGTGTCAATTATCCACAAAACTGAAAAGATCAAGTTAAAAACAACCGTAATTTCCTACTGTTTCAATTTTTCACATTTATAGCTACCTTATGACATCAACATGACCATTGGCCATAGAGCTACATTTATAGCTACCTTATGACATCAACATGACCATTGGCCATAGAGCTACATTTATAGCTACCTTATGACATCAACATGACCATTGGCCATAGAGCTACATTTATAGCTACCTTATGATATCAACATGACCATTGGCCATAGAGCTATACTAATGTGTATAATTGTGTAAGTTACATGGAAACTGTAAAGCCAGTTTTGCCCAGTATTGGAGATGTTCATGTTACTGACACATATCTTCTGTGGTTTGGTCCCATTAGTTTATGAATGCCAAATTTGTAAACATGATGTAACCTGTCAGCATAAAAATTACATCATGAAAAATCTACAAGTTCTACTACCAGAGAGGTTTTTCCGACAACATTTCCACAGCAAAACTAGCAACTTGTTTGACATTTTAGGTCATGCACAAATGTTTAGATTTTGCTTGCAACTGTTCAACATCTTGTTATATATTATATATATATATTCTATTTGTTGTCACATTTTAAAGGTTTTGAAACATCCATTACATGATTTGGTTTGCAACAGGTTTTTATAAAGGAATTACAAATATATCACCAAATATCCTATGAGACAACAGTAGAAGATACAAGACAGATCAGTCAACAAGAAACTCACGATCCGTTCGTACTGCCACTGATGTGATGCCCTCTAGTGGTAAGTTCAGTCGGCTGCGATTCGCCGGAACTTGTACATTCACACTGTGTGGCTGTATTAGTTCCAACACTTCCTGCTTGTCTTTGCATGTTTCTGACATGTCGGTTGGCTGAGTGCAGCTTTCATCATTGGCAGGGTCCGTCACTGTGATAGGGGGTGAACTTGACTTAATAGGGACTGTTAACTCAGCAGTAGGGCGTGAACTGGACTTATCAGGGAAAGATAAGTCTACATTAGAGGGTGAACTGGACTTATTGGGGAAAGATAAGACTGCAGTAGGGGGTGAACTGGACTTAACAGGGACTAGTAAGTCTGCGGTAGGGAGTGGAATGGACTTATCAGGGACTGGTGAGGCTGCAGTAGGGGGTGAACTTGACTTATCAGGGACTGGTAAGGCTGCAGTAGGGGGTGAATTGGACTTATCAGGGACTGGTAAGGCTGCAGTAGGGAGTGGAATGAACTTATCAGGGACTGGTAAGGCTGCTGTAGGGGGTGAACTGGACTTATCAGGGACTGGTAAGGCTGCTGTAGGGGGTGAACTGGACTTATCAGGGACTGGTAAGGCTGCTGTAGGGGGTGAATTGGACTTATCAGGGACTGGTAAGACTGTAGTAGGGGGTGAACTGGACTTAACAGGGACTGGTAAGGCTGCTGTAGGGGGTGAACTGGACTTATCAGGGACTGGTAAGGCTGCTGTAGGGGGTGAACTGGACTTATCAGGGACTGGTAAGGCTGCTGTAGGGAGTGAACTGGACTTATCAGGGACTGGTAAGGCTGCTTTAGGGGGTGAGCTGGACTTATCAGTAAAAGACACATCTACAGTAGGGGGTGAACTGGAGTTGTCAGTGACTGGCAAATCTGCAGTAGGGGGTGAACTGGACTTATCCTGGATTGCTAAGTCTGCAGTAGGGGGTGAACTGGACTTGTCAGAGGTGATTTCTGTATGTGATGTGGCTGACATCGCTGTTGGTGACCGAAACTCTTCAGCAGATTCATGTTCATTTGTAGAGGGCAGCACTGGTGTGACAACAGATCTGTGATAACATAAATATTTTGGTGGTTACAACTAAAGTCAACCGATCGTCCTGCCAATGTGCATCAAGTTGACGGATTTGAAATGAGAAATACAGCGCGAGGCATCAATGTCATTTCTGTTCTGTTGACAATGTTAACCTCTATGGTTGTTAATGGTATGCAACATATTTTCCTTGGATAATAAACTTGATGAGCATTCCAAGTAAGTGTACACACTGTAAGGTTGGAGGAACAGTATAGGATGGGAAGGTCTCAGAATTATAACAGTGCAGGTCGGAATATTAGTATTGGGTGGACAATTTTCAGAATAAAAATAAGAGTGTATACCTGAATAATTGTATAGGGTGGACATTTCTAAGAACACAAGGCAGAATAATAGTACAGGACCATATCCCCCTACAGTGAATCAGCACGAAGTACTACAAAGATATAATATAGCATCATTCAAACTTAACACAAACTACACAAATAACTGTGCAACATTCTGCCTTCTTAACAAACCACATTAAATAACTTACATAACATAAGCACATTTTGCATAATTTCATAGATCTATTAGTTAGAACACTCTGATAATGTAACACTAGCCTTCTAGATTGCGATGGGAGGACTGTGCAAAGAGAGACTTGGTAGGATTGGGAGAGGAGAATGAGAGCGACAGATAGAGAGGGGAATGGAGACAGTTGGTGGAGAGAGCAGTGCAAGATCAGTGAGGGAAAAGAAGAAAAAAAGATAATTGAAGTCAAAGAACGGAATCGAAGTGAGCCTCACCCCTGACGACAGGGAAACGGGGAGAACAACAGAAGCGATTGTACCTGCGTGCACTCATGTAGGTGCTGGCCCGTTCCAATCTATCTTTCTCGGATTCTGCCACCTCCGATACAACGTCCACCTCCCCTTGGACACAGTTTGCATTGGCGTCAACCCGCCCACATTTGCTGCGGATGCCGGGCCTGCGCGCCTGGGCCATGTCCCGCTGTTGGATCGCCCTCTCCCACAGACTCCTTGCGGCTGCGGTGTGGCCATGCTTCGGTCGGTCGTCAGAGGAGGGCAATGAGTCATCACTCGCACTGGAACTTTTGCGACTGAGCAGGGACATGAAGAACTTGTTGAGCTGCTGCTGGTCACTGCTGCCATCTGGTGGATGTGACGTGTCCAACTGTGATGTCGTTAGCGCTGGATGTGAGGGCGAGAGGTCGGCAGGACAGAGCTGGTCGACTGACTTTGAGTGCGTAGGGGTGCGGGTAGACGGGGCGGGGTCACTGTCAATGTTCACCACAGTCATGGGACTCATTGTGCGTGCGAGTGTGATGGCACTGGGGCTGTAGGCGCGGCGGTGTGCCCCCCCTGTACGGTGCCGTGGCCGTGCCTCGTTGCGTGTGCCACTGCCATGCCACGAGGTCCTCATGCGACCTGCCCCCAGCACGGGCTCAGTCGACACCCTCTGCATGGCGTCGGTCTGCCCGGCACTGCTGTCCTTGACTGGCGGTTCAAGTGGACTCGGCTCCAGTCGGTTGTCTTGTTCCACCTCATCACTCCCCACACCACACACACCAGGCGTAGAGCCTTGCGTGATCTCACTGCCTGGCCTTAGTAGGTTGCTGCCTTCTGACATATCGCGTCCAGCACTTGGACCATGGTGGCGGCCCAGTAGGATGTCCTTCGCTTCAGTCAGGGACATCTCTGGCTTTCTGCTGCTCGAGTTAGCTGGGTGATCCCTGTTGATTGCAGACTTTGTGACATGACTAGCCGTTGGAGGCTTGGTGACATGTCTCGCTGGTGGAGGCATGGCCATACGGTCTGCCTCTTCACTGCTAGAACCACTGTTGTTTGGACGTCTTATTGTCGCTGAAGATGACTCTGGGCTGAGAATGGCGAATGTCGTATTGAGAGGTGGGTCAATAGAGAACACAGCAGATTGTGATTCGACAGCAGTAAACAAGCCCTTTGTATCTCGTGTTAATGGCATGCTACGTCGTGACCTGCCTTTGTTTACCTGTAGCTCACGGCAACCACCAGGTAGCGTTGGCGTCTTGTTGACAGTTTCTAGGTCCTCCATTGTTTTAGACCCACTTATCACCGGTGAAATGTCTCCTTCGTTATCATTCAATTCCATCAGATTTGGTGTCGACTTGAACCTTGCTTTCTGCACTGCACTCAGATTTCCCTTGCGACTGGAATGTAGCTTGCGGGTTAGTCGCGTCTCGTTCAAGTTGGAAATGACACCTGTTGACCTAAACCCTGCTTCGTCCACTTGATTAGTAGAAGATGCCCGGGGCATCTTCTTGGCTTTGGAGCTCTCTGTTGCCTTGCTGTATGAGTGTAGTCTCAGGCCCGGTGCCTTGGTCGTCTTCTCTCCATTGGCTCGGGTTGACGACAGTCGTTCTTGGGGCACCGTTGTCTTCTCATCCTTCATACTCCTCCGTCGCGGCGCCAACTTCAGCTCAGACGACCCACCTAGCGACAGACAACAACCACATCATCAACTGCCACATCACTGGAAACATACAGCGCCATGTAAGAAGCACCTTTCAGCACCACAACTAACATAACAGACAACATCTGCTCCACATCTCCATTTACCAACATGTTTAATTACCTGGTACTAAGATTTCCACCCAAAGTTACAGGCCCCAGTGTGGAATGACGACAAGGAATTGTTTGGCTTATTGAGAGATCAACAATTTTTAATCTATATGTCTATGTATCTACCACTGTCTATAACCAGGTACTCATTCATACAGCTAATACAGCTAAGTGAACTGATAGATAGAGTGAACGAACTAGCCAAGGTTTGATATAGTAGCAAGAGGATTTGTACCCAGAGTCTGTCGACTCTAACCTCCACCCTACTGCACTCCACACCACACTCTTATGTCGGTCTCAAATAGCTAGGCAATACATAATATATTATAGCTTTTGCACCTTAAAATGATGTGTTTATGTGCATGCATGTATCATTATACACAAGACCATTGCAAACGTATATAGTTAACATGCTTTTAAAGAGGAAACACCCATGTTATTTCATTTAACTATGAACACAACTGGCAAATGCAAACATCACAACATGCCATTGAAAGGTTGTGGCAAGAATATGCACACCTAGTATATACCATGATACACACCCGGTACATGCCATCATGAACACCTGGTATATGCCATCATGCACATAACAACATGCTTCAAGCCAACACTATTACACATCTCATTTGGTAGATTACCAATGCAATCACATAATACTACTCAATAAGCTGATGATATGTAAAATCCAAAACAAGTACAAAACTCCATCTCACAATTGTACAACTTGTCCACCTCACAATTGTACAACTTGTCCATCTCACAACTGTACAACTTGTCCATCTCACAATTGTACAACTTGTCCATCTCACAATTGTACAACCTGTCCATCTCACAATTGTACAACTTGTCCATCTCACAATTGTACAACTTGTCCATCTCACAATTGTACAACTTGTCCATCTCACAATTGTACAACTTGTCTATCTTACAATTGTACAACTTGTCCATCTCACAACTGTACAACTTGTCCATCTCACAATTGTACAACTTGTCCATCCCACAATTGTACAACTTTTCCATCTCACAATTGTACAACTTGTCCATCTCACAACTGTACAACTTGTCCATCTCACAATTGTACAACTTGTCCATCTCACAATTGTACAACTTGTCCATCTCACAATTGTACAACTTGTCCATCTCACAATTGTACAACTTGTCCATCTCACAATTGTACAACTTGTCCATCTCACAACTGTACAACTTGTCCATCTCACAATTGTACAACTTGTCCATCTCACAATTGTACAACTTGTACATCTCACAACTGTACAACTTGTCCATCCCACAATTGTACAACTTGTCCATCTCACAATTGTACAACTTGTCCATCTCACAACTATACAACTTGTCCATCTCACAATTGTACAACTTGTCCATCCCACAATTGTACAACTTGTCCATCTCACAACTGTACAACTTCTCCATCTCACAATTGTACAACTTGTCCATCTCACAATTGTACAACTTCTCCATCTCACAATTGTACAACTTGTCCATCTCACAATTGTACAACTTGTCCATCTCACAATTGTACAACTTGTCCATCTCACAACTGTACAACTTGTCCATCTCACAATTGTACAACTTGTCCATCCCACAATTGTACAACTTGTCCATCTCACAACTGTACAACTTGTCCATCTCACAATTGTACAACTTGTCCATCTCACAACTGTACAACTTGTCCATCTCACAATTGTACAACTTGTCCATCTCACAATTGTACAACTTGTCCATCCCACAATTGTACAACTTGTCCATCTCACAACTGTACAACTTGTCCATCTCACAACTGTACAACTTGTCCATCTCACAATTGTACAACTTGTCCATCTCACAATTGTACAACTTGTACATCTCACAACTGTACAACTTGTCCATCCCACAATTGTACAACTTGTCCATCTCACAATTGTACAACTTGTCCATCTCACAACTGTACAACTTGTCCATCTCACAATTGTACAACTTGTCCATCCCACAATTGTACAACTTGTCCATCTCACAACTGTACAACTTCTCCATCTCACAATTGTACAACTTGTCCATCTCACAATTGTACAACTTCTCCATCTCACAATTGTACAACTTGTCCATCTCACAATTGTACAACTTGTCCATCTCACAATTGTACAACTTGTCCATCTCACAACTGTACAACTTGTCCATCTCACAATTGTACAACTTGTCCATCCCACAATTGTACAACTTGTCCATCTCACAACTGTACAACTTGTCCATCTCACAATTGTACAACTTGTCCATCTCACAACTGTACAACTTGTCCATCTCACAATTGTACAACTTGTCCATCTCACAATTGTACAACTTGTCCATCCCACAATTGTACAACTTGTCCATCTCACAACTGTACAACTTGTCCATCTCACAATTGTACAACTTGTCCATCTCACAATTGTACAACTTTTCCATCCCACAATTGTACAACTTGTCCATCTCACAACTGTACAACTTAATACCCAATTAGCTGTGGCAGGCCACAGATGTCAACCAAATTATGGGAAACTGTCATATGTATGCATGCATATGTATGCCCTGAATGCTGGGTAAGTCATGCATATTCTATGTAAGTTATTACTGATTATTCTGTCATTCAAATATGTTTGGGTGTTACAGACATGCCAGGAGAGGTTTGCCAGCAAAATAGGCCAATTTCATACTTAGGGCTTAGTGTTAGAGTATGACGTTATCGTTTCATTAGCGATCATAGGCACAGAAGTTTGAATAATGTAAGGAAAGATTAACAGAAGAATCCAGCTATTGATTTAATAAATATATTCCTATTATTTTGGTGTTATGCAATGTGGAAAACTGCACTGTCAATTGCGCGTAAACACTGACCTCCAGTGGTCGACTGCTAGTTTACAATTGACAGTACCGGACTGCCATGAAATTGGCAATACGCAAACTTGGGACATGCAACTATATATGAAGTAATGAAGCTGGAATATATTAATAATCCAACATCAAAGAAAATGGAAGCAAATGCTGAAATGTTATTTGCAAATTTGTTATACAAAATGTGATATTATCTTATTTTTTTAATAAAAACGTGACATATTCATGTCTTTTGCTCAATACATCCGTACATTGAGCGCCATCACTACACATAGCGGGATGAGGAGTAATCCAGTGTTGAATGGCTGAAATGGATATATATTGCGTTTTAGTAAAAAAGATATGACATTTATCGTATTTTGAAAACAAACACTTTTGTGAACGCTGGTTTAGCACAGATTTGTGCATTTTTATATTATTTTAATACATCGTACTAGCTCAACACATGATAAAACAAACATTTCATGCATGTATGGGCAGAATTTCAGAAACGGCATTTATCACGTTTCCCCCCGAAACCCTTCACTTGTATGTACGGCCATTAAAGTAAGGGACAACGTAAAGCAGACGACATAGCTAGCCTATCGGAACAGACAACACTGCAAACCTTTAGTTAACTAGTTGTTTATGATTAGTTTAAGTGTATCGCTTCAAGTGTGTTATGTGAGTTAGCCTGCCAGCCAGAGAGAGTTGGGTGAATCACCTGCTGGCTGGGGCAACTGACTGGTCCTGTGCATGTGACGAGGCACACAGCAAGTCTTTTTGACGGGTTTGTGTTTGTCACTGACAACTAAAAAATGTAGACACATGTAGACATAGAGACAGTGAGTCAAGTGTGACGTCAACAGAGATGTGACAACAGCCACAGAACACAACAGTTGTGAGTGCACCACCTACAACATGAGTGCACCACCTACAACAAGAGTGCACCACCTATAACAAGAGTGCATCGTCTGTAACAACAGTGTACCATGTACACCAAGAACAAGAGTACTCAACATGTAACAAGAAAAAGAGTGCACTACCTACAACAATAGTGTACCACTTACAACAAGAGTGCACCACCTACAAGGAAAAGAATGCACCACCTACAACAAGAGTACAATAGTGCACCATATACAACAATAGTGCACCACCTACAACAAGAATGCACCACATACAACAAGATGACAAGCCATGTAGAATGAAGTTTCCTGTTTTACAGGCACCACTTGTGTTAGACAGTCAGCTTCTAGCAGCCACCACCTCATGACACTGCTGTAATGTGTCACGTTAGTCACTGTCACCTTTTTGCCACAGGTGAAATGTGTTACATTACTGTTCACCACCTTGTGCCACAAATGAAGTGTGTTGCATTAGTGCCCACCACCTTGTGCCACAGGTGTAGTGTGTTACGTTAGTGTTCACCACCTTGTGCCACATGTGAAGTGTGTTGCATTAGTGCCCACCATCTAATGCCTCAGGTGAAGTGTGTTGCATTATTGTCCATCACCTAATGCCACAGGTCAAGTGTGTGGGATTAGTGTCCACCACCTAATGCCACATGTGAAGTGTGTGGCATTAGTGTCCACCACCTAATGCCACATGTGAAGTGTGTGGCATTAGTGTCCACCACCCAATATCACAGGTGAAGTGTGTTGCATCAGTGTCCACCACCTAGTGCCACATGTGAAGTGTGTGGCATTAGTGTCCACCACCTAATGCCACATGTGAAGTGTGTGGCATTAGTGTCCTCCACCTAATGCCACATGTGAAGTGTGTTGCATTAGTGTCCACCACCTAATGACAGTGCTGACAACATAAGTTACCGTAGAGCGCTGCTGATGGGGAGAATGATCGCCGTGCGGTGAGCGCTGGATGCGATGGGTTGGGTGTTCTTGAACGAGGCATGTACTCCTGTTTACCGCTGCTACTGCCAGCAACATCAAGCATCGACCTCCATTCGCGTGACAATGTCGAAAATTTATTTTCTTCACCTGGTAGCCATTTTGTCTTCGGCGGCTGTGTGTTTGCTAGAGTGCAAATGATGTTTGTCAAGCTTCGAATACACACATTCATCCAATGCCTACATTAGGCATCATTCATTTGTGAAGTGACGCAAACCGATTGTGTGACACATGACTTTTTAAGAACACAAATGAAACACTAATAATACACATCACATAATAAATCCCATTTCAGCTTCTCTCACTTCAACCGGGCTGAATCACACAATTCCAGCCATTACGTAATGTCTCTAACTGTTATTGAAGCACCAGCCATTGTACGTCTCAGAAAGGGTTGTCTGTGTCAAGGGACAAGGGTTGTTTGTGTCAGGGACAAGGGTTGTCTGTGTCAGGGGACAAGGGTTGTCTGTGTCAAGGGACAAGGGTTGTCTGTGTCGGGGACAAGGGTTGTCTGTGTCAGGGGGCAAGGGTTGTCTGTGTCAGGGGTTGTCTGTGTCAGGGGACAAGGGTTGTGTGTGTCAGAGGGCAAGGGTTGTGTGTGTCAGGGGGTAAGGGTTGTCTGTGTCAGGGTACAAGGGTTGTGTGTGTGTCAGGGGACAAGGGTAGTGTGTGTCGGGGGGCAAGGGTTGTCTGTGTCACAGGACAAGGGTTGTGTGTGTCAGGGGGCAAGGGTTGTGTGTGTCAGGGGACAAGGGTTGTGTGTGTCAGGGGACAAGGGTTGTGTGTGTCAGGGGACAAGGGTTGTGTGTGTCAGGGGACAAGGGTTGTCTGTGTCAGGGGACAAGGGTTGTGTGTGTCAGAGGGCAAGGGCTGTCTGTGTCAGGGGACAAGGGTTGTTTGTGTCAGGGGACAAGGGTTGTGTGTGTCAGAGGGCAAGGGTTGTCTGTGTCAGGGGACAAGGGTTGTCTGTGTCAGGGGACAAGGGTTGTGTGTGTCAGGGGGCAATGGTTGTCTGTGTCAGGGGACAAAGGTTGTATGTGTTAGTGGACAAGGGTTGTTTGTGTCAGGGTAAAAGGGTTGTCTGTTTCAAGGGGAAAGGCGGCAATGGTTGTCTGAATCAGGGGGCCAAGGATGTGGAGCCTACCTGACTTCTGCTGTGTGTTTGTGTGTCTAACTGATGACACTGAGTTCTTCTCCTCTGTGACATTGGTGTTGTCACTGATCCCAGCTGCAGACACGGTTGTCTGTAGAAAAGTGAATGATCACATGAACGCCATGAACAATGTAAACATGAACTACGTGAATAACATGAATTAAGAACAGTGGCTACGTGACACAGTCAACTGTTTGACAGCAGGGACAGTGACCAAATGAAAGTTGCCTAGGAAAGAGACGACTGTAGCAGTATAAATCCTTACCTGAACAGCAGGAGTGACTGTCTTTGCCTGTCTAGATGACTGGTGGTTGTTGCGCAGTGGATAGCGGCTGAAACAGGTTGTCACATCTTAGCACCTCAGCAGGTGTTTCAAATGGTGCGACATGTCAGGATGACACCAGTTATACTGTGAGGATGACAATGAAACTTTGAGGATGACAATGAATAATTTCTTATCTTTCATCAAAATTGCTCAAAATAATACTACAAATTTATAATATCAAGGAAAAAACAATTATTTGTTTTTGTTTCATATTCACAACAATAATTATATAACTTTTGGCACAACAGTTTAATTTTCTAATATAAAATTATTTTAATTCAATAATTTCAAATTTTCCCTAAAAATAGCCCCAAAACATATTAAACCTTCACAGAAAAATTACAACTATTTTATATTCTCAATTATAATTAGCTAATTTAAGCACTATTTCCAAGATTCTACCTAAATTTTGGGGTTTGTACATAAGCTGATGGAATAATGACACCGTTGGACTGACAGGATGACACCAGACTGTCACAGCATTTAATCACACAACAGACAAGACACAAGATGTTATAGGCATACCTGGGCACACCAGAGAGGAACTTGCGTGAGAAACTGAGTCTAGCCGTGGGGAACATTGTCAGCCCTGAGTTCTCCATCACGTCTTCAAGTTTGGTGTCAAACTTCTCAGTTTCAGTCAAATTCTCATAATTGTTCTGCATGAATTTCTGCAAGTTAAAAGAACTTCACATTTGCTGTGTCTATGTTGCTAAAATCAACATCAATTATTAGACACATAAGAAAGCATGGTAGGGTAGAAGTTCGCACATCTGCCTGACAGTCCACAGTTCTGAGTTCAAGGCCTGGACTGGACATGGTATATTTGGTATAACAACCTGGCTCTCAACTTTGGAGACTGTGTATCCCTCATGGTTTGGAGATCACGTTAATGTCGGTCTGTCTCAATTTGGGACATAAATGAACCACTGAGGACAACAAGAACCCTGGCAGTGACAGTCTATAAAAAAGGAGGCTTGGAAATAATGTTCTGAAAAAGGCTTGCAAGTTAAATCAGACCTCACAAGAAATTCTAACCACAATAGACTAGTCAGGTTATAGAATGCTGCCAAGGGCTGGAAACTAGCTCTAAGGATGGACTTACACAAGAAAGATTTACTAAAGTTATAAAAATTGAGATTGACAACACTGTAATATTATAGTACATACTAATAACACTGTAACAGTACCAAACAGACTGACAACAGAGCAACACTACAATACAGACTGAAAACACTGTAACAGTACCAAACAGACTGACAACAGAGCAACACTACAATACAGACTGAAAACACTGTAACAGTACCAAACAGACTGACAACAGAGCAACACTACAATACAGACTGAAAACACTGTAACAGTACCAAACAGACTGACAACAGAGCAACACTACAATACAGACTGAAAACACTGTAACAGTACCAAACAGACTGACAACAGAGCAACACTACAATACAGACTGAAAACACTGTAACAGTACCAAACAGACTGACAACACTGCAACACTACAATGCAGACTGACAACACTGTAACAGTACCAAACAGACTGACAACACTGCAACACTACAATACAGACTGACAACTTTGCAACACAACAGTACAGACTGACAACACTGCAACACTACAGTACAGACTGACAACACTGCTACACAACAGTACAGACTGACAACATGATGACACTACAATACAGACTGACAACAATGCAATACTACAATGCAGACTGACAATACTGCAACACAACAGTACAGAGTGACAACACGACGACACTACAATACAGACTGACAACAACGCAATACTACAATACAGACTGACAACACTGCAACACAACAGTGCAGACTGACAACACTGCAACATTACAGTACAGACTGACAACACTGCAACACAACAGTACAGACTGACAACACTGAAACACAACAGTATAGACTGACAACATTGAAACACAACACTACAGACTGACAACACTGAAACACAACAGTGCAGACTGACAACACTGCAACACTACAGTACACACTGACAACACAACACTACAGACTGACAATACTACAACACTACAGTACATTACAGACTGACAATAATTCTTCAAAAATCTGAATATTTCTTAGCAACGAGCAAGAGGAAAGAGACACGAGTGTTCTCTCACCATGTCGCTGTCATCCCCGGGGAAGGCCTTCATGTGCTCTGTGGCAGGGGTGGAAGGGGAACTCGTCTGGGGCGTGTCTTGGTCATCCTCACTCATGTCCTCCAACCCTGTGTCATCTACAATACACACACAAGTACTGCCGATCATCTACAGCACTCTTGACTACTGTAAGCCATCTACAACACACACACACACATGCACGCACGCACAAACACAAGTACTGGTCATCTACATCACACACACACACATGCACGCACGCACAAACACAAGTACTGGTCATCTACATCACACACACACACACACACACACACACACACACACACACACACACACACACACACACACACACACACACACACACACACACACACACACACACACACACACACACACACACACACACACACACACACACACACACACACACACACACACACACACACACACACACACACACACACACACACACACAAGTACTGCAGGTCATGCAGTCATGGGGTTATCTATTGAAATGTGTATAACTCAATTACTACCAGAGATAGAGAAAATATGTATACATCATTGGAATCATTAATAAATTGGCATCCTCTAACATGTATAAATTAATATATGTATCGACAAATACATTGGCTAGGCTCACACTAGCTACTCGCCAATTCGCCATAGGAAAAATACTTCTATATATGATGAAAGAGAAATTAATAGGTTTCGCCAATTATGTGAATTATGCAAAAATATATCTGTGTCCGTGGCTTCCTAGTTGTCAGTTCAAAGTTTGCAATAAAGCCATTTATTTACGAGAAATTTACGTTTTGACACAACCACTGAAGTGAAATGTTTTTATAGCATAATTTCCTGCGTGATGTGCGCATGTTCCGAAGACTTTGGCCTAATGTAGTCACGTAATAATCTGGTAGCTGGCGTAACAAAGTCTACTTCCTCCGCTTCAACGCATGACCGCTCCGGGATGCCACGATCGACCGCGTCAGAATCAGAAGATACGCGACTAATGCAATCCAGAACCATCACAATG
The DNA here is from genome assembly GCA_963995525.1 of Escarpia spicata. NCBI lineage: Eukaryota > Metazoa > Annelida > Polychaeta > Sabellida > Siboglinidae > Escarpia > Escarpia spicata. The sequence continues at coordinate 15,367,748 of OZ023211.1, read as the reverse complement.
TTTAGATCTAATTGACGTTACTGTTTACTTACAAAAGTCATGTATATATAATTGTTGGTACTAACTGTTTTGTAACCATTAACATTTTAAAGTTATATTAACAACAATAAAATGAGTTCAAAGTTTTTAGATATGGGATGTTCGGAGTAACAAATGTTAGGATGTTGGATACAAGGATAAAAAAAATTGGGATGAGGAGACTTGGGCACCCCCTCCCTGTGAAAATTTTGGATTTCAACTAGCTATCAGACCCTTAGTGTTGTTTTAAATTTTTACTGACACAAATTTGTTCATTTCATTCAGATCATCTTTGAGAACCACAAGGCTGCAGCACATGTATGACACTGTAGAGATTGATGAGTTTTCAACAGCGTTGATCCCTGGTGATCTAGGCACATTGATTGGTGGAGAAGTTTATGACTGCAAGGCCGTGAAATCCAGAAGGTATGGAAACTGTATATTACTAGTGTATCACTGTGCCCGAGAGGTATTTATAATAGTGTTCTGTGAGATACATTTGCAGGTGATTAAACAATCTAGTTGTACATCTTGTTTAAACGTTTGAAGCTAAATAATGTGATGCTCACAGGGAGCATTACTACTGACAGGTGTACATGTAAGTATTCTATACATTCTTCCATACTTACATATGGACAATAGCTTGTTTTTCAGTGCTGGTAAGTATTGTTCATTCCACAATTTTATATTGATGTTGTTTCCAAATAAACAAGTTCATAGTTTTTGTAGTACTGGATATTGTGCCAATGATGTATGTTCTGTAATGTAGTTCATACATATATAAGCACAACCAACTGAATTTAGTCATTTATTTTGAGTATGCCAAGGATGCATGTGTTTTCTTAATTTAGCTTGTCAGATGTGTGCATTTCCAAGTGAATTTAGTCCATTAGTTCTACATTGTGCCAAGAATCATACCTGTAAATTCCATGCATCTGACAGACTAAATTACAGCACATCATCATGAGTGTGGTGCCATTTAGTTGATCAGATATATGGATTTTTCAAGTGAATGTGCTGAGGCTGTATGTGCTGGTCAGATACATCCATTTCAGTGCCAAGTGTTTATATTATTAGATGAATGTTTATTTAATAGAATTTAGATCCATATTTGTAAAAACAATTACTGCATGTGATGTATGCATTATCAGATATGTAGATGACAAGTACCGGTACTTGTATGTAGTGAACATTTGTACTTTGTTGAAGTGATGAATGTCATAGTTTGTAATTAATAGTCAAAGTACACACTGTATGTTAGACTGCTATTGATGAAATGTAATTAGTATAATAGGATCATGTACCATATTTCATTAGTCACAGTACATGCTGTGTGTTAGACTGTTATTGATGTTGATGAAATGTAATTAGTATAATAGGATCATGTACCATATTTCATTAGTCTAAAACATTTACTGACAAATGTCAAAATTCCGTTGTCATGTAATCATGTTAATAATGCCAATGTAGTACATTTTGAACTAGTGCTTTTCTATGAAGTGAATTAGTATGAAATAGATTGCCAAAGTAGGTGTTTGTTAAATGTCAATAAACATTTATTGTACAAAATATCCAAATAGTTGTTCACTAGTTTACATTTTTAAACAAACACCATACAACTTATCTCTGCCATAATTTTGTGCCGCGGGACTTCTTTTTGTTTGAGCGCAGAAATGCGAATTTGTGATAACGCTGTTTCCGATTGGTCAGATTACGACCAGAAGCAGCGAATGAAAAATCATGTCACAACAAGCAGCGTATATATGCTGCCACCTGTTGAATATAATGGAAGCTAAATTTGATAAGTCAGAATTGATTGGCGATCATTATGACAAAGAAAGAATCCGTAATATTTTCACCCCTCACCGTAATACCGTAATTTGAGGTGTATTTCCGGAATGGTAGGCAGGTCTGCAATAGTGACATATTTTGTGGCCATGTTTATTTGAATGATGTGACATCCTATTTCATTGGCTAATATTTATAGCACTACCATACAGTGTCTAATATAAACCAATTTTCATGACCACCTCACCAAGCCACCGTGAGTGGCTTGCCGTACAAACATGCATGTAACCCGAGCCGCTGTCAGTGGCTCGCCGTAGTGTAAGAGTTAAATCATTCTAACCTTAACTTCCTACAAATTTAGTTCGAGTCAACCTACCTCGACCTTTCAACTTGTTGCTATCTTCAAACACAGGGAATGTACTGCAGGAGAAAAGAAAGCAAGAATCATCACTTGCACATTACAAGGACTTCAATCCTGCCTACTATACCACTAGCTCCTCCTGTAACGTAGTGTGTCAATAAATTACAGTGTAATGTGGTGTGTTAAGTGTCACTGTAATGTTGTCTTGTGTCTGTAATGTTGTATGATAACTGTTAGTAGGATAGAGTGTGGTGTGGAATACTTGGATGGGGTTGGGGGGGGGGGGTGATGTAAGGTGCGTGGATGGTGTTGAGGGTGGTGTGTGGAACCTGGATGGGGTTGGGGGTGATGTGAGATACCCGAATGGGGTTGTGGGTGATGTGAGGTCCCTGGATGGGTTATAGGGTGATGTAAGGTACCTGGATGAGGTATAGGGTGATGTGAGATATCTGGATGGGGTTGAAGGTGATGCGAGGTACCTGGATAGGGTTGATGGTGATGTGAGGTACCCAGATGGGGTTGAGGGCAATGTGAGGTACGTGGATAGGGTTGAGGGTGATGTGAGGTACCTGGATGGGGTTGAGGGCGATGTGAGGTACCTGGATAGGGTTGAGGGTGTTGTGAGGTATCTGGATGGGGTTGAGAATGGAGTGAGGTAGTTTGATGGAAATGAGAGTGATGTGAGGTATATGGATGGGGAAGAGGGTGATGTGAGGTACCTTGATGGGGTTGGGAGAGTGATGTGAGGTACCTGGATGGGGTTGAGGGTGATGTGAGGTACCTGGATGGGACTGTGGGTGATGGTAGGTAGGTTGGGTTGAGGGTGGTGTAAGGTACCTGGATGGGTTTGAGTGTTGTGAGAATGGGGTTGAGGTTGATGTTAGATACATGTATGGGGTTGAGGGTGGTGTGAGGTACCTGGGTGAGGTGATAAAACTGGATGAGGTTGAGGGTGATGTGAGGTACCTGGATGGGGTCGGGGTGAAATGTGGTGCCTGCATGGGGTTGGGGGTGAAGTGTGGTGCCTGCATGGGGTTGGGGGTGAAGTGTGGTGCCTGCATGGGGTTGGGGGTGAAGTGTGGTACCTGGATGGGGTTGGGGTGAAGTGTGGTACCTGGATGGGGTTGGGGTGAATTGTGGTACCTGGATGGGGTTGGGGGTGAATTGTGGTACCTGGATGGGGTTGGGGGTGAATTGTGGTACCTGGATGGGGTTAGGGTGAAGTGAGGTACCTGGATGGGGTTGGGGTGATGTGAGGTATCTGGATGGGGTCGGGGTGAAATGTGGTGCCTGCATGGGGTTGGGGGTGAAGTGTGGTACCTGGATGGGGTTGAGGTGAAGTGTGGTAACTGGATGGGGTTGGGGTGAATTGTGGTACCTGGATGGGGTTGGGGTGAAGTGTGGTACCTGGATGGTGTTGGGGGTGAATTGTGGTATCTGGATGGGGTTGGGGGTGAATTGTGGTACCTGGATGGGGTTAAGGTGAAGTGTGGTACCTGGATGGGGTTGGGGGTGAATTGTGGTACCTGGATGGGGTTGGGGGTGAATTGTGGTACCTGGATGGGGTTAGGGTGAAGTGAGGTACCTGGATGGGGTTGGGGTGATGTGAGGTATCTGGATGGGGTCGGGGTGAAATGTGGTGCCTGCATGGGGTTGGGGGTGAAGTGTGGTACCTGGATGGGGTTGAGGTGAAGTGTGGTAACTGGATGGGGTTGGGGTGAATTGTGGTACCTGGATGGGGTTGGGGTGAAGTGTGGTACCTGGATGAGGTTGGGGGTGAATTGTGGTACCTGGAAGGGGTTAGGGTGAAGTGTGGTACCTGGATGGGGTTGGGGGTGAATTGTGGTACCTGGATGGGGTTGGGGGTGAAGTGTGGTACCTGGATGAGGTGGCTGGAGAGGGGAAGTCGTCGGTGCTGGCCGGGTAGTAGATCACCTCTCTGTCTGCAGCTTCGTCCCTGTCTTCACCTTCAGTCATGTCTCGCGATCCAAACTCACAGCTGCGCATGAAGCTCAGCCTGTCATCCGACTGAAACAACATGGCCACTAATGATGTCTCTCAGTGTCAGAACTTCAGCATTACAGAATTGTATTTCTTACACTGCTGTGATTCGTCACGGAAGACAAGAATGACGATTATCTTGCCTCGGTATTCGCTGTTCTGAGTCGCAGACAACTTAATGAATCTTGCAAGAAGTGAGAAATTCACAGAGTGATCTCTGTCAAGCTAAAATCCAATTTGAAATGAAGGCCGAGTCAAGAAATGATCTTACTAACAATATGCACAAAGAACTGTTTGTCTATAACAGACTGTTGTTTTGTCATCTGTATCTGTAACTGGTAACAAATGATAGATATTGCACGGCATTCCAAGAAGACAAGTTTTCCTGGATGACTTCACCATGACTGGGATTACATTAACTTAGTGAGTATCCTAGTTCTGGAACAACTGTATATCAAATTAGCATCCTAAGTCTAGAACAAGCTCACCCTCTATCAACTGAGCATCTTAATTCTATAACAAGCTCACCCCATATTAACTGGGCATCCTAGATCTAGAACAAGCTCACCCTACATAAATGGGCATCCTAGATGTAGAACAAGCTCACCCCACATTAACAGGGCATACTAGATCTACAACAAGCTCACCCTACATAAATGGGCATCCTAGATCTACAACAAGCTCACCCTACATCAACTGGGCATCCTAGATCAAAACAAGCTCACCCTACATCAACTGGGCATCCTAGATCTACAATAAGCTCACCCTACATCAACTGGGCATCCTAGATCAAAAACAAGCTCACCCTACATCAACTGGGCATCCTAGATCTACAATAAGCTCACCCTCTATCAACTGGGCATCCTAGATCTACAATAAGCTCACCCTACATCAACTGGGCATCCTAGATCTAGAATAAGCTCACCCTACATCAACTGGGCATCCTAGATTTACAATAAGCTCACCCTACATCAACTGGGCATCCTAGATCTAAAACAAGCTCTCCCTACATCAACTGGACATCCTACATCTAGAACAAGCTCACTCTACATCAACTGGGCATCCTAGATCTAGAACAAGCTCACCCTACATCAACTGGGCATCCTAGATCTAGAACAAGCTCACCCCACATCAACTGGGCATCCTAGATTTACAATAAGCTCTCCCTACATCAACTGGACATCCTACATCTAGAACAAGCTCACTCTACATCAACTGGGCATCCTAGATCTAGAACAAGCTCACCCTACATCAACTGGGCATCCTAGATGTAGAACAAGCTCACCCTATATCATATTGGCATTCTAGATCTAAAACAAGCTCACCCTACATCAACTGGGCATCCTACATCTAGAACAAGCTCACCCTACATCAACTGGGCATCCTAGATCTAGAACAAGCTCACCCTACATCAACTGGGCATCCTAGATCTAGAACAAGCTCATCCTACATCAACTGGGCATCCTACATCTAGAACAAGCTCGCCCTACATAAATGGGCATCCATTGCACAGTGGAACCTCGATTTACAGTCACCTCAGTAATACAGTCATCTCACAATTAAGGTCATCCTAGAACAGTTCCAAATTATTTCCACATAGTAAAGTATAGGATATCAGTCCCACTGATACAGTCACCTCTGCATTCAGGTCACCTTTGTGCCAAAGTTTACTGAGGTGACCGTAAAGCAAGGTTCTGCTGTACTGTTTGTAGTCCTAGTACTGCACTTCCAAGTTCTAGTGTGAACAGTGTTACCCGAGAATTTTCCGGCAAATTAGTATCTTTCTGCCATACACCAAGTACTTTGAACTCATCGTCGTCGCTGTCATCCTGGTTGAAATCATCATCGTCAACAACTGGCACCTGTTGGTGGAACCAAGAAATATCTCAATGGCAATGGAAAGATTTCCAACACACAATAGGATATATGCAGAAGCCTCGAAACATAATTCCAGGAAGTTTTATTACTTAACAAATTTAAACCAAAAAATGTTAGAATACAAACTGTGTGTATTAAACTAAATAAAGCATTGAGGACCAGCTCTAGGCAAACTAAAAAATGATTAAGATTTTAATCAAAACTATGTTGAACCCGCAAATGTTGGCTGTTGTACAGCTTCAAATTTGTTTGTTTAATTTTATTCTGGTCACAATGCTTTCTTTCCACCATTGTCAGCAACACAAATGGCATACATTCTCAAGAAGTATTGTCTTTAGAGCATTTATTGTAATTGGAATAGTGCACTGAATTGCATCTGTGTCCACAGTTATGAGCACTCTCCATTCAAAATTGGAGTTAAACTGGAGCACATAGGATTGCTCTCTCCTTGTCAATTCTGTTTATTTGTACAGAGGTTCCATTTGTACCTGTTGCAGATTGTGTACAGGTCATTATCTTGGTCAAATTAATCATGTCATGATAGGGAATTAAAAGCCACCAGTTGGACCCCTAGACTTGGAACTATTAGGGGCCCAGCAGTGAATCTAGGGGCCAGTCAACTAAATTCGCACAGTGTGTACCATGTGCGGAAGTATTGTAGATGTCACACAAACACAAAAGGGGATGCATGCTCAGAGACGTTGTAGAGAGGCAAATGAAACAGAGAGAACATGGTTGAGAGGAGTTTTCATAAGTAATGATAACAAAATGAAACTAGTGTGGACATTCAGCTTCTGTATAGTGTGGTGGAAGATTGTAGACTCACAGTGTCTCTGCCCAGACTTTGTAAGATGTCCGACACTAGCTCCTGTGCTGGAGGTAATCTCTGGCGATCTGAAGAAACGCACATGTGTATTATTGGTTCTCATAATTAGTTGTGCTGAAATACAGGAATTATATAAAGTCAACTGCAGTGTTTCATTCTTCAATCTTATGTCTTCAATCCTTGCATTTTAGTTTGATAACTTGTGGCAATCAACTGAAACCAGCTGTTTAAATGTACAGCCATTTTAAAGACTGGTTACATAATGTATCGTGCAATGGGACAGGTCTGTTTCGGTTGCTCTTTACAGGGAGATACAGGTAGTGATTGTCTTTAGCAATGGCAATACGTACTTTTTAATTTGCTAGTTGGTAATTGTGGGATGAAAAAATACTTAAAACTTGTCTAACCAGAACAAGAAAATAATGGCATTATACTAACAAAATATGGAAGTCTCTTATATGGAAATGAAACAATACCTACTCATGGCAACAGAGGAGTGTATCCTTCATGCACGCATACAGTAACAAACTCAAACACAACGTGGTGGGCATTACAAAAGAATGCTGTGAACTGCTATCAACAGTCACTGGCAGCAACACATAACAAACACAGAACTCTACAGCACAGTGAGTGAAGTCAGAGATAGGATATGTTGACATTTGCTGCACACTGGAACAGATACAATGACAACAAAAATTACTGTGGCAACCGATATGGAAGAAAAAACCAAAGCAGACTACATGACTCTATTTAGACAAGATGTGGTACTGGAGAGTGATGGCAATGAGGAAGAAAGGTGTTACGGAGACGGGAGGCTGGAGTGAGCAGAGGTCAGCACCAGTGGCCAACATCATTGAGGACTGAATGGTAAACACAACTAAAGCTATTAAAAAGGAGAATGTGGCTGAACTTACTGAGCATGTCTGAGAGTGGCATCTTTGTGGGACTGTTCTCATCCAGCACTGACTTCATCACAATGCTGGGGTTCTCTGCCCAACGCCCTCGGGGGACGGCAGACTTCACATCTACGTCCTCCGTCAGCGGTCTCACTGAACCCTGCAGCATCTGGGGCACAAAATATGACATATCATTCACTCTCACTGTTATTATGAGGGTCATTATGCTTTTGAAATGTGTCACACTTGTGTATGAATGTATTATTGTATACATATTATACATAGATGCACATTTGAACTGAATTGTATGTCTGCGTGAGCAAACACATGTCTGCATATGCAAACTTACATATCTTCTGGGACATTTTGGACTGTTAAAAATGGTATCCTGCATAAAGGCGTGACCCGGGACACACCTGAGTCAACTACACCAGGGGCAACAGACACAGCTCAGTCAGTCAACAACAAAGTGAGGTGTCAATGAGTATGAGACCAGGTACATCTGTGGCAGTCTTCCTCACCTGTTTCTTTGCCCAGGAGGGTAGTTGGCCGACACTGAAGCGGTAGTTGGCCTTGTAGTCGTGTTCGGGGAGGCTGGGAGCCTCGTGTTCGGGGAGGCTGGGAGCTTCGTGTTCGGGGAGGCTAGGAGCCTCGTCACCGGGGAAGTTGTTTTCGAACAGCCCAATGACATCACTGAAGCCTTCCTTCTCATCGGACGTCTTGTCACTGCACAGTGTCGGTCAGAACAAGTAAACATTAGGCAGCTGTTTGCCCTCTCGGCACTTACATTTAACTTTACTAAGCACACTGCCTGAAACCACCCACCCCTTTTACATGCAGACCACCAGATACCACCCACCCCTTTTATATGCAGATCACCTGAAACCATTCCCTTTTAGTGCACATTGCTGGGAACTGTCTGATAAACCCACTCCTTTACCTCGTCTCAACATGGTCAGATGCCGTTTTTTTTAAACAGTAAATTATACTGAAAACCAGTGACCTAAGCCATACAATAGACTAGGAAGCCTGTGTGTAACTGCCTCCTTGTTAAGAGCACTGTGCAATTTAATGAGAATTTTTTAATGATTCCTACATGTTCATTAACTTGGATTGCAACATAAACACAGCACATGGCAGTTTTAATTTAGATGACCCGGAGTCGTTTCACATCAATTTTGAGTCAAATTTTTACATCTGCTAAATCAGTGATGTGGACAACAACACTCGAGTACAGGAACACATGTGTACCTAGTACATGAATACACATGTACCTAGTACATGTGTACCAAGTACGAGCACACGTGTACCGAGTACATGTGTACTAAGTACGAGCACACGTGTACCGAGTACATGCGTACTAAGTACGAGCACACGTGTACCGAGTACATGTGAACCAAGTACATAAGTAAACATGTACCAATTACGATCTGCTGTTGGTGTGATTGTGAACCTGTTGTTTTGCCAGGGAGCATCGAGTGTCGTCTTCTTGCCAAGTTCCGCCATTCGACTCTGCATGTGTTCAGTGACCTCTGGTGGCAGACGCCACACAAAGATACATCTGCCAGACACAACAGCACATTAGTGGACAGATACAATAGCACAATACTGGCCAGACACAACAGCACATTACTGGCCAGACACAACAGCACTCTAGTGGACATGCACTTATTGATGGTGTCACATATAATACACCTAAAGTAAATGTAAACGCAAATATACTGAATGTATGAACACAATTGCATGTGCTTCATACATCCAACAAGGCAAGTTTTGAAATAGGATCTGGATCAATGGAGTTCTGTTAAGATCCTAGATTAACAATGCCACCAATCTCTACATCTACATGAGGCATTTTAGGGCAAAAGAAAAGAAAAAAGATATTCATTCACTAGCAAAACCAATAAACACGTTACAATAAAACGATAATGTGATAATGTTTGTCCAACTTACCCATCACCTGACACCGATATGAGATGTCTGAGGTCGTTCATGAACTTGACCCCTGTGACGACCTCCGAGTGGCCGTACATGGATGCGATGAGCTCGCCGCTGAAGAAGTCGTACAGACAGATGTTCTTGTTGGAGCAGGTCGTGGCCAGGTACGCGCCTGACTGGTCCAACTCGACACGGATGAGAGTGCCCTCTGAACCCACCGAACCACTGTAGCACTTCTTCTTCTTCCCGTTCTTTATGCTGTAGATCCTGGAACACAGTCAGGGGCTTAGCCAGACACCCATCTGTCCATCTTCAAGACTGGCAGACGGAAAAATTGAAAAAACTAAACTGGCCAAGATTGAAGTGAATGGCTTCCACGCAAGCCGTTTGTGACTGACGTGAATGGCTTCCATGCAAGCCGTTTGTGACTGACGTGAATGGCTTCCATGCAAGCCGTTTGTGACTGAAGTGAATGGCTTCCATGCAAGCCGTTTGTGATTGAAGTGAATGGCTTCCATGCAAGCCGTTTGTGATTGACGTGAATGGCTTCCACGCAAGCCGTTTGTGATTGACGTGAATGGCTTCCACGCAAGCCGTTTGTGATTGAAGTGAATGGCTTCCATGCAAGCCGTTTGTGACTGACGTGAATGGCTTCCACGCAAGCCGTTTGTGATTGACGTGAATGGCTTCCACGCAAGCCGTTTGTGATTGAAGTGAATGGCTTCCACGCAAGCCGTTTGTGATTGAAGTGAATGGCTTCCATGCAAGCCGTTTGTGATTGACGTGAATGGCTTCCATGCAAGCCGTTTGTGATTGAAGTGAATGGCTTCCATGCAAGCCGTTTGTGATTGAAGTGAATGGCTTCCATGCAAGCCGTTTGTGATTGACGTGAATGGCTTCCACGCAAGCCGTTTGTGATTGAAGTGAATGGCTTCCATGCAAGCCGTTTGTGATTGAAGTGAATGGCTTCCATGCAAGCCGTTTGTGACTGACGTGAATGGCTTCCACGCAAGCCGTTTGTGATTGACGTGAATGGCTTCCATGCAAGCCGTTTGTGATTGACGTGAATGGCTTCCACGCAAGCCGTTTGTGATTGACGTGAATGGCTTCCACGCAAGCCGTTTGTGATTGAAGTGAAAATGAAAATCCCTAATACAATTACTGGTAGTGAATCATCACTACAAGATAAATGTACACATGCCTGTATATTACATACATACTAAATATACAAACAGTTTTTTTTTTTATTAATTAAGTAAGACAAAGCTTAGAACATGACATTACACGTGATTTTGGATGACTGGCTATTCATCCAAAGAGGTACACATAAAAGGTTATTCATATTTGTTGTTCACTCATAATGACAAATGTAACAATTTTGTAATGTACATACAGGAAAATATGATGTGAGTGTACATTTTACTTGTTATTAAATCGGGAGCATTATTGATAGTAAGCTGCAAGGAGTATCTGAGACTTTGTTTCGTTGAAATTATGATTGCTGTTCTGATGAAGCAGCAAATTTTGAAGGTAAACAGGAAGTTCGTTACGCATGAATTTTAGTTCTTGCGATTTTAATGTGTTCTATTTTTAATAATTTAAGACTTTTAAACAATGCTTCAGTGTGAGCATTATATTTGCTTACACTAATAATTTAGACAAGTTTCTTTTGAAGTTTCTGAATTTTGCTACATTTGTAACACCAAGCAGTGAAGCCATAGTTTAAGTGTGGCAGTATTAGTGTGCTGTACAATACAATCTTTATATTAAGAGGTAATAACCGTTTTAGTCTATTTAAGACACCTAGAGTCCTTGAAAAAGTATTTGAAACTTTTTCAATGTGACTTTTCCAGTTACATTGTTCATTAAACATTATTCCGAGAAAGTTAAATTGTGTCTCTCTTTCAATAGCAGTGTTATCTATGGTTAATAATGGGTAAATCACACTTTTTTCTAGCTGTTTTGAAGAGCATATACTTAATTTTGCTTAGATTAAGAGATAATTTGTTAAGTTTTAGCCATTCATTAACTTTGTTTAGTTCCGTATTTATAGCAAATTTTACATTTCCAATTTTTTCACACGTTGAAAATGAGTCAAGAGTACTTGACCGGGTGGGATCATCAGCATACATTACAAAATTAAACTTCTGGCTGGCCATGGCAAAGTCATTAATGTATATAATAAACAAAAGTGGGCCTAAAATCAAGCCTTGAAATATTATGCATTTCTGATTTGACATCCTCTATTTCAACATATTGTTTTCTACTTGTTAGATAATTTCTAATTAAACTTAATGCTACTTCTTTTACACCATAATATTCTAATTTATCTAGTAATATCTTATGATCCAAGGTATCGAAAGCTTCGGAAAGGTCCAGATAAATATTTATAGGAATTTCATTTCTATCTATTTGTGTCATTATCTTATCAGTTAATTCAAGGGAAGCAAATCCAGTGCTATGTTTCGTTCTAAATCCATATTGACAGAGTACATGACAATATGATCTCAGTGGCACAATCACATGACAGAGATCCTGACATGATCTCAGTAGCACACTCACATGGCAGATATCCTACAAACACGATCTCAGTGGCACAGTCACATGACAGAGATCCTATCACCATGATCTCAGTGGCACAATCACATGACAGAGATCCTATCACCATGATCTCAGTGACACAATCACATGAAAGAGATCCTATCAACATGATCTCAGTGGCACAATCAGATGACAGAGATCCTGTCTACACAATCTCAGTGGCACAATCACATGGCAGAGATCATGTCACTATGGTAAGACAACAGTGACGATGTGAACTGGTCTCACCTGACATTCCTGTCCTGACATGCTGTGACCACAAACTTCTCTGTTGCGTCAACATCCATGTCATAGAGCGTAGTTTTGCCCACCAGGTGGCGGTTCAGCACAAACTGGAAGTGTGGCGTCTGTCAACATACAACAGACTGGAAGTGTGATATCTATCTACATCAAATGCACTGGAAGTGTGATGTTTGTACCTCACAAGAAGCCCAGATCAACCATGTGCCTGGGAGATGTCAATACTACAGCCATCAAGGACACCTACTTAGCCACAGGTAGCTTTACTTGCTAGGTCAGTACTAGTTAACCGACTGCTTCTTAATAAAGTGAATTCTTCGCTAGACTTTTATGTAAATATTGTTTTAAGCCATCACGCACCAGCCCGTGTTAATGCATAATATAAATTAAGAATATACAAATGCTATTTAAAACTATTAAATGAATATGGGTTAGTCTAATGCAACGACTGTAGAATGCTGTTAACATATCTAGCGATAACTACTGTGAAAGTTTATGATGTTATTGAATGTCATCATGAAACTGACAAGGCTGATGTACTGAACTGCTATGGATCTGTCACCATGTGACTGGTCATGTGATGCAAACACTGACCATCTGAACGGTTCTAAAGAGCAGGGACTTGTCAGCGCCACAGCTGATCATGTGTAGTTTGTCCCCATCCTCAGCAAACTTGACCGATGTGATGGCTGACGAATGGTCATCCAGTGTCTGCACCAGGCCATACTGCTGACCAACATCAAAGACGTGAATGAGGCGGTCACGGCTGGCCGATGACAGGAAGTGCACGCCTGAGTGAACACAAACATGTGTTGAGATAACCTTCTAATCAGGGTTCATACATAGAGTACAAAGTCAAATTAAAGAATTTTTTAGGTAAAAATAAGCACTTTTTCAAGAATAGGGTGTCATATACAGTCGCGCCTCGTTATAACGTGGTAGTCGAGGTCCACGAAATGAATCCGCGTTATAAACGGGGCACGTTATAAACATGGTGCGTTTCTGTATCTGCCGTCAGGGGTGCTACGACGATGACCGACGTCGACATCGCTGCTGCTGCACGAAGAACGCCATCGAAGCCAAATGGTGCACGTTGCGCAGTCTATATGCAGTTTATGAAGCTTATTAAACTGCCAGCCAACGTCAATGTGTATTCTGTTTAAATGTCATACACTGTTGGACACTGTTGAATGTTGAACTGAATAAAATTCATGAACTGTGTACCATTTTAAAATAAACAACGGACCAATAAGCCACGGTCAATTGAACGATAATATGGTACTGCTGACGTAAGATCTAAAATTATGTCCTAGCACTCGGCAGCCGAATACGCAAATGATTTGACAAACGCTGTGTTAGAGTTTATTAAGGATATAAAGCTATAAGTACACTCACAACAGGGATGAGTGACATTCAGAGAAAAAAACGGAAATTTTGCTGTGGCCCACATTTCAGCCCGAGAGGACTGTCTCATCTAATCGGGGGAAGGGGGGACTCCTCAGAGATATGTTTTAATTGTATATATGGTGTAAAATCTTAACATTTCCAATAGCAAAAAAAGCACCCGGACTCCCGCACACATGTCACAGTACTAACTCACTTGTTAATGATATTTTCTGGGCTGAACCCGAGTTGGCTGATGCGCAGCTTTCTCCTTGGCCAGCTTTGTAAAAACAGCCCGTTGACCAGCCATTATAGCTTTCTTCGTTGCCAGCTCAACTGCTTCCTTAGCTTTGTACTTGGTGGCTGCCTTCGTCTTTGACATGTTCAGCTCAGTTTTCTTCTCCTCCTTCATTTTTCCTTCCTCGGCAAGATGGATGGAGTACATTTTGTATGCACACCTCGTGTTGTGAACGAGGCGACCAGTCCTGTTTGTGGAAGTCCTGTATAACAGTCTTGTTGCTTGCCATGAGTGAGTACTTCACTGTTTGGATAGTGTTTAATGTACTAACATGCTTTCTGGCAGTCGCAGTATTCATGATGCTAGACATGTGACTAAAACTCCCTTCCACATGAGGACCATGAAAGCAGTTCATCATTGCAGCTACCAGCTTTGACAAGGCTGGGAACTTGCCAGTAGAGAATACGGTAGCCCACCACGAGTCCAATCTGGAACTTGTGGGTGCTTGTGGAAGTGTGTTGTCTACATGGAATCGGCTGTGATACGCCCTCTATTCAGGTTCTAATAGAACATTGGTGACCAGTGTGGGCAGTGCCAGCGTGTACTTCAATGCCTTCGGTTCCCCTCTGACTGTAGCCTGTAGGATCCAATCTGCACAGTTGACATCGGCCTCACACCTCAAACAGTAGGCATTCCCTGGTGCTGATAATTTACTGATGAATATATCCAACATAGTGTATCCAGCCGATCTCCCCAGCCACGCCCAATTCCACTTATTCTTGACACTTTTGTCAATGTCCTTCACGCAACATTTGTCTTGCCGTACAACAAATCGTCGATTAGCCATTGTGTTAGAAAAAAAATGATCAACATCTCCAAAAAATACATCATCGTTTCCTATTGGTCCACTGCTTTTGTGCGCGCACTTCGAAAGCCCTGAAGCGAACAGCCGACAGAACTAAGGGCTTTACTTCGCAGATTTACGGGCTCAGTTGGGTCGGTTCTGTCTCTAATCGCCAGGCAGCGTCATTAACACGTGGCGACACCCGGTGGATAGATGGTTAACTCAATCCGCAGCTAGATCGTAGGTGAATTGTCCAGGATTTTATATGCCCTACCCCCGTAACATTAATTTTTTTTCTCCCCGGATTTACACGATTCACAAAAGTGATCTTTGGAGCAGTATAAAAACTGGAATTCCGGCAAAAACCGGAAATTTCTCATCCCTGTCACAATTGGCTTAACTTTGTCTTTCAATCAATATCAAAATACCCATTTAGAAAGCACATTTACCATGCCAAACAATATTACGATTCACCAATTCATATGCGGTTGACAAATTAATATTTTGGCACACCAGTACAGGCAGTAGCTTTGTGTTCATCGCAGTGAAAAGCTAATATTTGTTACACAATGTTAGCTTACTGATCTTGCCTACTAAGCCGTATTAAAACATATTTAACCCATTCTTAAGCAAGGCGTATTTGTGAATTTCAATTGCACTTTACAAACAGCCCAGCACTGAAACCAGGCGAACTAGCGATCCGCAGAAGCCATGACTGAGCATGACTAGCAGATTGGAATTGATTCGTTTGATGTCGGCGCAAAACAAACAATACCTCGCTCCACATTTACTGTTCCTAAAGTTAAAATTGACCATAATTATAGTCAAAGAAACTTATACCTTTGATAGCATTGGCAGTGCAGAATAAACAACGGCAACGAAGTGACGCGCCTCTCACTTGATTCATTGCCGTTATACATGAACGTTAAATTTATTGTCCACCAACTAGTCTTTCAATATACATATGTCGTGGACAAAGACGGGGATAACTTCACACAAAACAATTGACAGTTATTACCGTGTTAATATAGTTTGTCATAGTGCCCATTTCCCCCATGGCAGCAGAAATTCGGGGTCCACGGCCGACCGCGTTATAACCGAATCCACGTTATAGCGGGGCGCGACTGTAGTTACTTCAGAAAAACATTCAACATCTTGTCAAATGAATTTCCACTAGACACGAGTTGCACAGTGTCACAATGAACTCACCTGTTGTGGTAGGGTTGGTGAACTCAAGACAGAGAACTTCCGAGTCATGTGCCTCCAGAATGTGGCACTGCTCCATGGTGCGCAGATCGTGAATCCTACGACAGAGACTCAACTGTGAGGAGACACCATTCAGGATTGGATGTGAGCAGTAGTGACAGTGTGGTGGATATGGACAGTAGTGTCAGTGTGATGGATGTGGGCAGTAGTGTCAGTGTGGTGGATGTGAGCAGTAGTGACAGTGTGATGGATGTGGGCAGTAGTGTCAGTGTGGTGGATGTGGGCAGTAGTGTCAGTGTGGTGGATGTGGACAGTAGTGTCAGTGTGATGGATGTGGACAGTAGTGTCAGTGTGGTGGATGTGGGCAGTAGTGACAGTCATAGGTGGATGTGGACAGTAGTGTCAGTGTGGTGGATGTGGGCAGTAGTGTCAGTGTGATGGATGTGGACACTAGTGTCAGTGTGGTATATGTGGGCAGTAGTGTCAGTGTAATGGATGTGAGCAGTAGTGACAGTCATAGGTGGATGTGAGCAGTAGTGTCAGTGTGGTGGATGTGGACAGTAGTGTCAGTGTGGTGGATGTGGGCAGTAGTGTCAGTGTGGTGGATGTGGGCAGTAGTGTCAGTGTGGTGGATGTGAGCAGTAGTGACAGTGTGATGGATGTGGGCAGTAGTGTCAGTGTGGTGGATGTGGGCAGTAGTGTCAGTGTGATTGATGTGGACACTAGTGTCAGTGTGGTGGATGTGGAAAGTAGTGTCAGTGTGATGGATGTGGACAGTAGTGTCAGTGTAATGGATGTGAGCAGTAGTGACAGTCATAGGTGGATGTGAGTAGTAGTGTCAGTTTGGTGGATGTGGGCAGTAGTGTCAGTGTGGTGGATGTGGGCAGTAGTGTCAGTGTGGTGGATGTGGGCAGTAGTGTCAGTGTGGTGGATGTGGGCAGTAGTGACAGTGTGGTGGATGTGGGCAGTAGTGTCAGTGTGGTGGATGTGGGCAGTAGTGTCAGTGTGATGGATGTGGGCAGTAGTGTCAGTGTGGTGGATGTGGACAGTAGTGTCAGTGTGATGGATGTGGGCAGTAGTGTCAGTGTGGTGGATGTGGACAGTAGTGTCAGTGTGATGGATGTGGGCAGTAGTGTCAGTGTGGTGGATGTGGACAGTAGTGTCAGTGTGATGGATATGGGCAGTAGTGTCAGTGTGATGGATGTGGGCAGTAGTGTCAGTGTGATGGATGTGGACAGTAGTGTCAGTGTGGTGGATGTGGGCAGTAGTGTCAGTGTGATGGATGTGGGCAGTAGTGTCAGTGTGGTGGATGTGGACAGTAGTGTCAGTGTAGTGGATGTGGACAGTAGTGTCAGTGTGATGGATGTGGGCAGTAGTGTCAGTGTGGTGGATGTGGACAGTAGTGTCAGTGTGGTGGATGTGGACAGTAGTGTCAGTGTGATGGATGTGGGCAGTAGTGTCAGTGTGGTGGATGTGGACAGTAGTGTCAGTGTGATGGATGTGGGCAGTAGTGTCAGTGTGGTGGATGTGGGCAGTAGTGTCAGTGTGATGGATGTGGGCAGTAGTGTCAGTGTGATGGATGTGGGCAGTAGTGTCAGTGTGGTGGATGTGGGCAGTAGTGTCAGTGTGATGGATGTGGGCAGTAGTGTCAGTGTGGTGGATGTGGACAGTAGTGTCAGTGTGATGGATGTGGACAGTAGTGTCAGTGTGGTGGATGTGGGCAGTAGTGTCAGTGTGATGGATGTGGGCAGTACTGTCAGTGTGATGGATGTGGGCAGTAGTGTCAGTGTGGTGGATGTGGGCAGTAGTGTCAGTGTGATGGATGTGGGCAGTAGTGTCAGTGTGGTGGATGTGGACAGTAGTGTCAGTGTGATGGATGTGGACAGTAGTGTCAGTGTGGTGGATGTGGACAGTAGTGTCAGTGTGATGGATGTGGGCAGTAGTGTCAGTGTGGTGGATGTGGACAGTAGTGTCAGTGTGATGGATGTGGGCAGTAGTGTCAGTGTGGTGGATGTGGGCAGTAGTGTCAGTGTGGTGGATGTGGGCAGTAGTGACACTACTGTCCACATCCACCACACGACGTTACTGCAAAGTCACTGTAATTTTTTGGTACTCAAAAATTCCTCAATAATGAACTCAGTCTGTCCAAAAGACGGGTGGACGGGTCTCTAGATAAAGCTATGGGTACAACTGACCTGATGTTGCCGACGCGGTCCCCTGACGCCATGTGTTGTCCCATAGGACAGACCCTCACCGCCCGCACCCCGTTCTTCTCCAGGAAGCCTGTGTCTGTCATGTCTGTCTTGCCAGCTGAGGACACACATAACTCTGTTTTAGGGCTGGCCATGATTCGTGTGCACTCGCTCAGACTTGACTTATGTATTCCTACGTTGATACACCATATTCATTCTATTAAGCATACGGTTCGCCTAACAAATATTTTACATGCAAAAATATGTAAACTTTTGCATTTCAATAAGCATACAGGGGTGTACACCCATTTTCTGTGGTTCCTGGGTACAGCCATCTCAGCAGACATGACTGACAAATGATTTGTGCATCCACATATGAGCAAAAAGACACAAGAACACTGTAAAGTATAGTATTAAATATTTAGGTGGACCTATCATGGATTCAACACTGAAGGTTGGCAGTGGAGATCGCTGTCACTGTGTCACACTGTCAGATGCTGCTGAAGGGGGTGTATGCTAACTAGGGCATGTACGCTTAATAGAACGAATATGGTTGTTCCATGAACATTATGTAGCCATGTACAGGCCTGGTGTTTAGGCACATCAAACCATTTAAAATATAAATGCAATATAAATAAGTACACATAATAGTTTCCAAATAGCCGATGGATGGCCAAACAATTAAAGATAATCAGTATTTGTAGGCTGCTTGTAATACAAAATGTGATCAAACATTTTTCTGAGTACTTTTCTCTGTGTTGGCCACCTGTCTACAACTCAGTGGCTCCTCATAACACATCTTTGGGACATCCTGACAAAGCAAGTATTAAGAGGATAACTTGCTTACCTGGGTTAAACTTAACATCCTTGATGTTGTTCAACTCAGGGTCAGTGTAGATCACCTTCAGTAACTCCTGGTAACACAAGCAAGGCATTACTGCAAGTAGGGAATGCACAACGTTGGTGTTTGACTCACATTGCTGTATATGCTGCATCTGAAGGCAGTGTTGTTGGTGTCATGTGTGTGTGACTTACATTGCTGTAGATGCTGCGTCTGAAGGCAGTGTTGTTGGTGTCGTGTGTGTGTGACTTACATTGCTGTAGATGCTGCGTCTGAAGGCAGTGTTGTTGGTGTCGTGTATGTGTGACTTACATTGCTGTAGATGCTGCGTCTGAAGGCAGTGTTGTTGGTGTCGTGTGTGTGTGACTTACATTGCTGTAGATGCTGCATCTGAAGGCAGTGTTGTTGGTGTCGTGTATGTGTGACTTACATTGCTGTAGATGCTGCGTCTGAAGGCAGTGTTGTTGGTGTCGTGTGTGTGTGACTTACATTGCTGTAGATGCTGCATCTGAAGGCAGTGTTGTTGGTGTCGTGTATGTGTGACTTACATTGCTGTAGATGCTGTGTCTGAAGGCAGTGTTGTGCTGTGTGTGACTCACATTACTGTAGATGTTGCATCTGAAGGCAGTTTTGTTGGTGACGTGTGTGGCATGTATGTGTGTGTGCATGTGCGTGTGACTCACATTGCTGTAGATGTTGTGTCTGAAGGCAGTGTTGTTGGTGGCATGTGTGTGTGACTCACACTGCTGTAGATGTTATGTCTGAAGACAGTGTTGTTGGTGACATGTGTGTGTGACTCACACTGCTGTAGATGTTGCATCTGAAGACAGTGTTGTTGGTGGCATGTGTGTGTGACTCACACTGCTGTAGATGTTGTGTCTGAAGGCAGTGTTGTTGGTGGCATGTGTGTGTGACTCACATTGCTGTAGATGTTGTGTCTGAAGACAGTGTTGTTGGTGGCATGTGTGTGTGACTCACACTGCTGTAGATGTTGCATCTAAAGGCAGTGTTGTTGGTAGCGTGTGTGTGTGACTCACATTACTGTAGATGTTGCATCTGAAGGCAGTTTTGTTGGTGACGTGTGTGGCATGTATGTGTGTGTGCATGTGCGTGTGACTCACATTGCTGTAGATGTTGCGTCTGAAGGCAGTGTCATTAGATGTGTGTGTGTGTGTGTGTGTGTGTGTGTGTGTGTGTGTGTGTGTGTGTGTGTGTGTGTGTGTGTGTGTGTGTGTGTGTGTGTGTGTGTGTTTGTGTGTAACTCACATTGCTGTAGATGTTGCATCTGAAGGCAGTGTCGTTAGGTGTGTGTGTGTGTGTGTGCGTACATGCGTGCGAGTGTAACTCACATTGCTGTAGATGTTGCGTTTGAAGGCAGTGTTGTTAGTGGCGTGCATGTCCATGTTCCAGATGCGAATCGTGTCGTCGCTGCTGCAAGTGATGAAGGAACCTGGAGGCAGGGCTGGGTTCTCTTCCACACTTGGATACATCTGACTCACACAGTGTCAAGTATACTAGTGGGTGCACAAACTGCACAATGTATCATTTTAATCGAAATCTTAACAAATTCTTCCGTAATACAGCCATTTTAAAAATCTTGAACACGTGTTCAATGTTGTGGAAACAAACTATAATATTTGCCATCGTGAAGATTCCAGCTATAAATAACACAAACAGTTTGGCCGTAAACATCAGAGTTCGCTAGTAGACACTGTGCATCAACACATGGGCTTTCTACGCATGTCTGACCATACATGCCAACACCTAAATTGTTTATTTTAAATGTCACTTTATTTCCATTATAAGGTATCCAATTTATGAATTTTATGGATAACCATCATACCGCGAGAGCTAATATTCAGAGATGAGTGTTTACGGGATGATGACTGAAATCCGAAGGTTAAAAATTAGCTGAATGCAAGGTTAACATCAGCAATATTATCGCAGTGGACAGGAATTGGACAATGCAAACTAATAGAAAGTCATTCAGGACTTTCAAGTGTCCATTGTAAAAAAATTCTCACTATGGACAGGTGTCTGCTCAGGTAGAATTTACTGCACATACGTAATAACTGACATATGAGAGAAGTGTAGTTAGGATTTGTTATTGCACTAGTCTGAAAGAGTGCCTTGACACTCAAGTGCTGCCTACAGAGAGAGACTCACCTCGGCACTCCAGATGCATGCACTGTGGTAAAGGAACGACCGAGTCTTGCCAATCTTGTGGATGTCATGCACATCCCAGATGTAGAGGCTGTGGTCATTGTACACACACGTCAACTTGTGGCTGCTTTCGTCCACACTCACAGCCACCGTGTCAGGGTAGCATGCATTACTCTCTTGCGTCGCACGCAGTTGGCTGTGGATCACACACACATATTGACATTGCTCTCTTGCATCGCACGCAGTTGGCTGTGAATCACACACACAAACACACATTGACACCGCTTTCTTGCGTCGCACGCAGTTGGCTGTGAATCACACACACACACACACACACACACACACACACACACACACACACACACACACACACACACACACACACACACACACACACACACACACACACACACACACACACACACACACACACACACACACACACACACACACACACACACACACACACACACACACACACACACACACACACACACACACACACACACACACATTGACATTGCTCTCTTACATCACATGCTGTTGGCTGTGAATCACACACACAAACACACATTGACACTGCTTTCTTGCGTCGCACGCAGTTGGCTGTGAATCACACACACACACACACACACACACACACACACACACACACACACACACACACACACACACACACACACACACACACACACACACACACACACACACACACACACACACACACACACACACACACACACACACACACACACACACACACACACACACACACACACACACACACACATTGACACCGCTCTCTTGCGTCGCATGCAGTTGGCTGTGAATCACACACACACACACACACACACACACACACACACACACACACACACACACACACACACACACACACACACACACACACACATTGACACCGCTCTCTTGCGTCGCACGCAGTTGGCTGTAAATCACACACACACACACATTGACACCGCTATCTTGCGTCGCACGCAGTTGGCTGTGAATCACACACACACACACACACACATTGACATTGCTCTCTTACATCACATGCAGTTGGCTGTGAATCACACACACACATTGCCCTCTTGTGTTGCATGCAATTGGCTGTGAATCACACACACACACACACACACACACACACACACACACACACACACACACACACACACACACACACACACACACACACACACACACACACACACACACACACACACACACACACACACACACACACACACATTGACATTGCTCTCTTACATCACACGCAGTTGGCTGTGAATCACACACACACATTGCCCTCTTGTGTTGCATGCAGTTGGCTGTGAATCACACACACACACACACATTGACACCGCTCTCTCTTGCGTCGCATGCAGTTGGCTGTGAATCACACACACACACTGACACCGCTCTCTTGCATCGCATGTTGTTGGCTGTGAATCACACACACACACACACACATTGACACCGCTCTCTTGCGTCGCATGCAGTTGGCTGTGAATCACACACCCACACATTGTCACCATTCTATTGTCTTGCACGCAGTTGGCTGTGAATCACACACACACATTGACACCGCTCTCTTGCGTCGCACGCAGTTGGCTGTGAATCACACACACACACACACACACACACACACACACACACACACACACACACACACACACACACACATTGACACCGCTCTCTTGCGTTGCATGCAGTTGGCTGTAAATCACACACACACACACACACACACACACACACACACACACACACACACACACACACACACACACACACACACACACACACACACACACACACACACACACACACACACACACACACACACACATTGACACCGCTCTCTTGCGTCGCACGCAGTTGGCTATGAATCACACACACACACACACATTGACACCGCTCTCTTGCGTCGCACGCAGTTGGCGGTAAATCACACACACACATTGCTCTCTTGTGTCGCATGTGGTTAGCTGTGAATCACACACACTGATAGGTACATTAGGTTCCACTTGCGGTAGCACTGTTAATTTGTAATCAAAATGTAAAACTGGAACCTGTGATGCCACACAAATTTATATTGTTCATAACTGCAGTGTAACATGATAAATGAATTACGAGCTATTAAAAAAAACTAAATTTTTCTAAGGCCTTCTAAACCTTTAAAAATAAAAGAAAACGGTTATATATTATCCCAATATTTCTGTAAATATCCTTCCACAGAATGCTGTATACAACTTGTATACAAGATGACAAGTTTTGACTGACCTGGAGTCAACAGCTGCGGCAACATCCACACCTAGCTGGTGGGGCCGTGGCAGGGTGGACAGGTAGTTGAGAGTGCGACAGTTGAAGATCCTCACAATGCCCTCAGCACAGCCGACATACAAGTAGTTCTCTCCCACTGTCAGACAGTAGGCACAGGGTGTCTACAACAGGATGTACAGTGACATCAACCACGAACAACTACCATTACTACTGAGAGCAAACACATGAAACAAAGAAAGTTGTTAATTAAACAGGGCAAATCTAACTACGCTAGAGCTAACAGGTGTGTGTGTGCATGTGTGTGTTTTCCTCCTGGATGGTTTGCATCTCTGGTGCAAAACTATCAGGGTTCATCTACAACCCCTCAGAAGAAAAGTAACGCCTTCATTTTGTTAAACTCAGGGATAAGGGTTCTGACCGGTTTTATGGTTGTTCGTGGACATTAACCATTTCAGTACGACAGACCGCACTGTCTGTGAAGCTTCAATACGACAGGCCAGTTTT
The DNA here is from genome assembly GCA_963995525.1 of Escarpia spicata. NCBI lineage: Eukaryota > Metazoa > Annelida > Polychaeta > Sabellida > Siboglinidae > Escarpia > Escarpia spicata. The sequence continues at coordinate 15,343,547 of OZ023211.1, read as the reverse complement.
CCGGCATTGACGATGTCTGCTATTCAAATTGTTTTTATTCATAATAATCCACTACGTGGAGCCACTTATTGTGTGCGGTTGTCAAGGCGAATAAATTAGCTATTCAGCAGTGGTCATCGTTTATTATCGCTCAATAATAGTTTACGGTGATTTTTACGGTTCTTAATGATGGATTATCAAAATCTGCGGCGGCCACAATGTCGGACCGCATTACTTCAACTAGCGATTTACCACCGTATGTTTTGGACAGATTATTCAATAGTTTTATCGAAGAATCTTTGTCAGATGTTGACGATCGACATAATAATGATGTCGGCGAACTTAGTATACAACTGAGTTCAGCAACTGCAAAAACGTTGAAATCTTGGTGGCCATCTTGGATTGTTGGTTACCATGACGACAGAATGTAAAATGAAATGGCTCATTTTATTCGCTGATTATCATACTTTCCGAAAATATGTAACATTCTTATTCATAAAATGCATTTTTGCTGCTCAAATTTTGACTTGAAGTGAGGTAGTCCTTTATGTTGGCGGTATCACTGGGAATGCAGTATTCAGTGGTCACAGCTGATCAGGGCTGTAGTACTGAAATGGTTAATCGAACTTTAAAAAGTCAAAAGGGAAGTTGTGGTTGAGCTAATGTCAAGAGCACAGTTGAAAGAAGTTGTGGTTGTGCAAATGTCAAGATCACAGTTGAAAGAAGTTGTGGTTGTGCAAATGTCAAGATCACAGTTGAAAGAAGTTGTGGTTGTGCAAATGTCAAGAGCACAGTTGAGAATAGTTGTTGTTGTGTTAATGCCAGGAGCACAGTCGAGGGAAGTTGTGGTTGTGCGAACGTCAGGAGCACATTCAAGAGAAGTTGTGGCTGTGTCAATATCAGGAGCTCGGTCGAGGGAAGTTGTTGTTGTGTGAATGCCATGAGCACAGTGGAGAGAAGTTGTTGTGTGAATATCAGGAGCACAGTCGAGAGAAGTTATTGTTGTGGGAATGCCAGGAGCAGTTCAGAAAAGTTGTGGATGTGTGAAGCCAGGAGCACAGTCGAGAGAAGTTGTGGTTGTGTGAAGCCACGAGCACAGTCGAGAGAAGTTGTGGATGTGTGAAGCCAGGAGCACAGTCGAGAGAAGTTGTGGATGTGTGAAGCCAGGAGCACAGTCGAGAGAAGTTGTGGTTGTGTGAATGCCAGGAGCACAGTCGAGAGAAGTTGTGGTTGTGTGAATGCCAGGAGCACAGTCGAGAGAAGTTGTGGTTGTGTGAATGCCAGAAGAACAGTCGAGAGAAGTTGTGGATGTGTGAAGCCAGGACCACAGTCGAGAGAAGTTGTGGTTGTGTGAATGCCAGAAGAACAGTTGAGAGAAGTTGTGGATGTGTGAAGCCAGGAGCACAGTCGAGAGAAGTTGTGAATGTGTGAAGCCAGGAGCACAGTCGAGCGAAGCTGTGTGACTGCCGACTCACCCGTAGTTCGACCCATTTGCTGAGCAGTCTCTTCTCGTTGAACTCACACAATAGACCGCTGTGTGTGATACAGTAGGTGCTGCCCGCCGTGTCTCCCCGGCCGCAGCATACGCCATTGAAGAAGTTGTTCTTGCGGTCACCAAGGATGCCCGATCTTCCAAGTAGGGGCACAGTCTCCTTCAACTACACACAGCAGCAGGGTTTGTTAGCATCGCTGTCCTCACTGACACGAGTGACATATGTTTATTAGTATCACACAGTTCTGACACTGACATCAACTATAAATCTTAATCCGCCGAGTGATTAGTTCCAATGAATACATTCAACCCTAGTGTAAAGTGAAGGCAAAGCCATATTGACACCCTCTGAAGAGTAATTTTCAATTAATGAATGAACGTTTATTCAACAACAACAACAACATAATACATGCACAGTATGGTTTGCTGCTGCTGCTGCTGAAAGGACATAGCTGAAGTCATAGACTTATGTGTTGCTATGCCCTACTCGAACTATGAAAACTGAATAAATACAACAGGAATTATAAATAAATCACAAAATAATATTCACTGTTCATTGTTCTCCAACAGGTAGGAACATGAATGTGTACCTTTGAAAGAAATAGCTTTAACTAACTACCCGTATGTTTATGTAATACATCACCAATTGGTAGATGACAGATCAATGGTCCAAGGATGCAAATAAACACAGAGAGGTGAATGTACTCCATGCAGCCCCTTCTGGCTGGCAGACAAACTATTACATTAAGCTATGACGCAGTGAGAGTAAGAGATCCCTCACCCGAGACTTGCTGGCGTCCAGGTACCAGAACTTGACGTGTCTGTTGCCAACCGTCACAAAAGAGCTGCCATCTTCCGTGAATGCTATGCTCACAACCTACAGAAGACATTGACAATACAACTAACATCAACTTAAAATGAATATATCATAATTGCAATGAAGGCCTTTGACAAAGCAAAGTCAACAACAGCAAGCTGTTCATAAATCTAACTGACCATGGATATTCTTCTTTTATTGTGCACGTTCTATACTATTGGCGTAGCACTCAGAAATTCACTGTCAGATGGTGTCACAGCTTGCTATGATTTTTTACTGTTTCTAGTGGTGTAAAAATGGGTGGAATCCTTTCTTTTTAATGTGTACAAGGACGGCTTAACTGTCGAATACCTAGTCATGCAAATACAACATAAGCTGCACCATCACCGTTCCAAATCACACAGGTTGCTATGTGACTAACCTTTGCAGCAACTTTGTTTGAAGCCACCTTGGTATTGGTCTTCCAGTTCCACACATTCACCAACATGTCATGTTGTGTGCCGACCGACACAATATACTTGAGGTTTGGAGAGAAAGCCTGCAACACACGTTACAGCTACATGGAGCATCACTGAACCACAGTACATTACCAGGTTCAGGCATTGATACATTAAATGACCAAAATCCATGCTGAATTCTATCTTACCACACAGTTGATGCCAAACTGGTGACCAGAGAACTGTGCTACTGGTGTGTTGTCTTCAAGATCCCACACTCGCACTGCCGGCATATGACCACTCTGGAACAAATGTATCACATACATCACACACGCATCACACAGATACCACACACAAATTGTCGGCAGTTGACTACTCTAGAACACAATGCGTCAAAGAGAATTATTTTTGTGTATTGTATGTTTTCGGACAGCATATATTTTAATCATGTTTTTAGTGTCAGAATACAGTCATTACGGGGAGACTTATTTTGTTTTTAGTGTCAGAATACATAATCATAGTCATTACAGGGAGACTTACTTTGTTTTTAGTATCAGAATACTTACAGTCATTACAGGGAGACTTACTTTGTTTTTAGTATCAGAATACTTACAGTCATTACAGGGAGACTTATTATGCCCTATTAAAGGCCATATCCTGGGATAAAATGTGCTGTGTTCCATAATAACAAATGATGTATGCACTTTCAGATGATGCTATTGAAAATATGTTTATGAATCGCATAAGCGGATACAAGATAAAAAGAACCTCTAAATTTCCTGTGTAATGGAAACTGCCGAGTGACAGCGGCGTGAGACTGTGTGATGTCAGTTGTGGAACATGGATCCCGTCCTTTACACACAAAATTGTCTATTTTCTGCTTACAAATTGGGTCTTTAGGGAAATGTGCACCAAATTTCCAGTCAAACCCCGAATTGCGACTGTTTCCCACAACATTTACCTTCATCAGTTATACATGTTATTGATCAAAACAGCTGAAATTTAATTGTAATGACATAACATTTAGCCGCGTAGACCGTGTGACCGTGTGGGCGGTTCCACGAGTGACGCCACGTATCAGAAAACAGACATTTCCAGGTTTGCACTGTGACCGGTCACTGTTTAAGACCAATTTTATCAATGTTTTGGCAAACATGTGGCTTCGGATGTATGATAACATTGACTAACACACATGTACAAGTATATTTACATAGTTCTCTGGAAAAAAACATCTGGTCTTTAATAAGTGGATGAGTTTACCGAGCCTTATTCTGCCCTATCATCAAGTGGACTAGGCTTCTTCTGTCCTAATGGACTGTGTTATTCTCAATCCCTCCCTGGTCACACCTCACTGACCCTCCCTCTCCCTGGTCACACCTCACTGATCCTCCCTATCTCTGGTCACGGCTCACTGACCCTCCCTCTCCCTGGTAACATCTCATTCAGAGTCACTGACCCTCTCTCTCTCTCCTTGGTCACACCTCACTGACTTTCCCTCTCCCTGGTCATACCTCATTGACCCTCCATCTCCCTGGTCACAACTCACTGACCCTCACTCTCTCCTTGGTCACACCTCATTGATTTTCCCTCTCCCTGGTCATACCTCACTGACCCTCCATCTCCCTGGACACACCTCACTGTCCCTCCTTCTCCCTGGTCATGTCTCACTGACCCTCCCTCTCCCCGGTCACATCTCATTGACTCTCTATCTCCTTAGTCACACCTCACCCACTTTCCCTCTCCCTGGTCATACCTCACTAACCTTCCATCTCCCTGGTCACACCTCACTGACTTCCCCTCTAACTGGTCACACCTCATTGACTCTCTCTCTCCTTGGTCACATCTCATCCACTCTCTCTCTCCTTTGTCACATCTCACTGACTTTCCCTCTCCCTGGTCACACCTAACTGTCTGTCCCTCTCCCTGGTCAAACCTCACTGATCCACCTTCTCCCTGGTCACACCTCACCAACTCTCTCTCTCTCCCTGGTCACACCTCACTGCCTGTCCCTCTCCGTGGTCACTCCTCACTGCCCATCCCTCTCCCTGGTCAAACCTCACTGACCCTCCCTCTCCGTGATCACACCTCACTGACTCTCTGAGTAAGGACTCACCTCTCCGGTGACGAGCAGTTTGCCATCAGGAGAGAAGGCGAGACACGTGATTGTCTTCTTGCACTGGTTGCAGATGTGACTCTGTTTGTTCTTGTGGCTGTTGTACATCACAATCACACATCTGCAAAAACAACTCACAATCATGTGTCTCCCACACAGGCAATAAATACAGCCAGCATACTGGTCGATATGGTGTGAGAACAGTTGTGTGTGACACAGTACCATCTGAACTTTGGTGCTAGTTAATGCTACAGGATGATCATGGACTTTGTAGGACCATCAGCCATTGTGGACCTGAGGTAGGACATTGAGTCAAGTGAACTACTCAGAGCCATTGTGGATCTGAGGTAGGACATTGAGTCAAGTGAACTACTCAGAGCCATTATAAAGTAGGACATTGGCCAAGTAAACTACTCTGAGCCATTGTGGACCTGAGGTAGGACACCGAGTCAAGTGAACTACTCTGAGCCATTATGAAGTAGGACATTGGCCAAGTAAACTTCTCTGAGCCATTGTGGACCTGAGGTAGGACATTGAGTCACGTGAACTACTCTGAGCCATTATAAAGTAGGACATTCGCCAAGTAAACTACTCTGAGCCATTGTGGACCTGAGGTAGGACATTGAGTCACGTGAACTACTCTGAGCCATTATAAAGTAGGACATTTGCCAAGTAAACTACTCTGACCCATTGTGGACCTGAGGTAGGACATTGAGTCAAGTGAACTACTCTGAGCCATTATAAAGTAAGACATTGGGCCAAGTAAACTACTCTGAGCCATTGTGGAACTGAGGTACGACATTGAGTCAAGTTAACTAACTCTGAGCCATTATAAAGTGGGAAATTGAGTCAAGTGAAGACCTCTGAGCCATTGTAAAGTAGGACATGGAGCCAAGTGAACTACTCTGAGCCATTCTGGACCTAAGGTAGGACCTTGAATCAAGTAAACTACCCTGAGCCATTGTAAAGTAGGAAATTGAGTCAACTGAACTATTCTAAAGTCTAAGCTATTGTGGATCTAAAGTAAGACCTTAAATTAAGTGAACTACTTTGAGCCATTGTGGACCTGAATTAGGACCTAGAGCCAAGTGAACTACTCTGAGCCATTGTGAACCTGAAACAGGTCCACGTACCATAAAGTCAACTACTCACAGCAATTTCTGTTTGAAACAGAACTATATATCAATGAGTCAACTACTGAAGAGCAAAGTGTGGACCTGAATTAGAACAAATCAATCACAAGTGACAATAATACAGTGTTTGCCAAGGCAGTTGGTAGATCTTACCCTGCTGGGTAGGCTATTGTCCCAGTGGCAGGGTCTGTGTCCAGTGCTGCGCCATTCGTCACTGTCAGTCCAAACACTCTCTCCAGCAGCACCTGTAAAACACAATCTGGAGTAGACCTTTCAAAACACAACTGGTCAGACTGGTGTAAGCACAAGGACAGGAATAACAACTGTACCATTCACCAAAGGTTCATTCAAAATCACTGCTTTCAGTTAAACTAGGTTAATGCAGCAATTTCGACAAAATCTGTTCTTAATCTTTTAAACCAGATAAGTAGGATTAAAGGGAAACAACAGTCACTTGTGGGGCCCACACACTAGATAAGAGTTTAAAAATACAATCTAACTAAATTCAAAAGCCTTCTAGTGCAATAGTACCAAACATTGAAAAAGACATCCCTCACACCTGACATTTGGGTGTCTGTTCCAGTATAATCAATCATATCTTGGGAACCAGCTGTCATAGAGTAATGTACTACAAACATGTATGTGTTTCGGAGGATATATAATATGCCAGTCACAGCTAGCCTTAAAATAGAAGTACACGGTAACTTACATGTTAAGATAATGACATTGAGACAAGATGAACGTGGTGAATTTGCAATGGGAATATTTTTCATGGCCTGACCTATATATATATATATATGTATATACATATATACACACATTGTATATACTAGTAAGTTTGGTTTCTGCTTGACATATATGAATATGGAGATGACACCAGTGAGTAGTGACAATATAATTATTTTTGTTGGGATGGACATGTAAATATTATCTGGACAAGTAGTTAACCATAAAAATATGTAAATATGTGTATGCAGGTCTGTCAAAACTGTCTAGGACATTCCCAAATATATTGATTGAAATCATTTAGTGGTGGTTTTGAATTATTTAAAACATAAACTATCTACATGTATGTCAGACATGTAGATAAATAGTCTTGTGTAAAGACAATGTTTTTCAAGTACACTGATTCTTATAATCTGTTTTTCGCTATTTAGTTATTGTTGTCCTGTTTGTCCATACCAGATGCATGCAGTATTGCTGCGTGAATACGTTATGCCAAACATTATATAAATTTTAAACACTGCATTTCAAATCCACACATGTCCATTTCACATGCGTCTGGTATGGGTAAGTCATATTCTATTTGATGTCGCCGATAATATGTCATGCATGCACTGGGTCTGGATGAAAATTTGTTTACTCTATTTTGAAGCTACCAAACTACACCTTCACAGACAAATATTGATTTAATCAGAATGTCCAGGTATATTGTAATTTGTATTGTCTATATATGATTGTGTGGCAAATATGTGCCTCTTTATTGTTATTAGCATGAAATTTGTCCTACAGTGCTCAACTCTTCTTCCTCACTCATCCTCAGTTTTCAAAAAGTTACTTTAACCAATGGATTCATTTATCATTTATTTATGCTGTCTTTTATGGTATAATTTATCATATATTAACTGTCTGAACACATGGGTCACCAAGCAAGTTCCACGACCGGAATGTGGGTCGCAGCCACAAAAGGTGAAGAACCACCAGTTGAAATAATTGGTGAAATAGGACAACAGACCTTCTGTGTAGTTTTTCTATTTTACAAGGAGGCTTCAACATTCATGTATTAAAATACCCTTAAAGTACTCCATCACTTAAAAATTTGTACTACTCGCATTTCAGACTAGTTTCGCAAAAAAGGAAGCCTACCTAACTAGTATTAGCTGTGTACAATGCTAGTTCGTTTTAGTATATTTTTTATTTTGTTTTGGTGAAATTATCAAACTATATAATGATTGAACTGATTTGTTCATTTAACAATAATTTTATTATTAGTGATAGGACTTTAGTTAGGAAATTATGATTTAGCAAAACATGGGTATAATACAGTCTCAGCAAAGTAAAAAGTTTGGCCGAGATCAAACTCATGGCTAGTTTGTTTACATGACAAGTCTGCCATTTTTCATGCAAATCAAATAAGCTAATAGGACTCCGGGGCAATTTAAAGCCTAATTGCTAAACCCTAAAGTTGCTGATCATGGGGATGTATTTGGCAGCTTTAAAACAAGTATAGAATTACTATTTTAATGTAAATAACAAAAAACTAAACATTTCATAATTGTTTGCTGTGTCTAGATCATTATATTTTAATTTAGACCAAATTACCAATATTACTAATGACCCTGACAATACATCAATAAATTAACTACGCCAAGTTAATAGATGCATGAAAAACGTCATCAACATGTGTGTGTTTGGATTAGCTACTGCCATGAGAATGAGTCGTGACCGATAAAATTATCAAAAAGAAACGTGGACCAGCTGCTGTTAATGTCACAGATTCAGCAAAGAAAAGAAGGACAAATATATATGGAATAAATGGAGAACGAACACAGCGACAGCTCACGAGATGGATTGATTTAAAAGAAAAAACACCAGCTTTCCATGCACGAATGACATTGTCATTGATGACATTGAATGATTGGCATTGTTTTTGTTGGAATATAAAAACATATATCATGTTCCTTTTTTACTAGGTACATCTGGTTATACATTTTAAAAGTTTAGTTTTAATTAAACATTTAGATAATATAAACTTATTGAAGCTGAGAAACATGCAATAATGAAGCCATTTTGTTTGCACCATAAATCCAGCTGCTATTTCCAGCAGTTTGAAAAATATAGATCTATAAAGAGCATAATAACATTAGTGTTGACAAAATATTAAAATAAATTGCATCAGTGTAACAACAAGGGACATACCTCAGTTAGATTCATGTTTTATTTTGTACTGGAAGTGCAATTTGTTCAGCCCATCATTTATAGTTTGTTTCTGTCGAACTCCTGTTTCGATGACAACAAATAAAATGGCCACTGTATGATGGAAATAAAGTTACAAAACTTTAAAAGTAATACATATTTTAAAACACTGTTTTCAGTCATCATTGGTGTATTTAACTCAGGGCCTCACCCAGAGACCCGTCATTTGGAGTTAAAATTAGAAAATTGCGTTTTTGGAGGTTTGAAATTTATTGTGGACGGGGCCGTCCATGTCGGTTTTTTGTGTGCATGCCAGCCCGTCCATGCCATTTTTACGACGTCATTGAAACTGCCGCGAAGCCAGTTACAAAATCTACGGTGACTGGTTTTGAAAATCGCCCACACACGCCAGAAACCGATTAAGCCAGGCCTCGACTTCCTAGGGTAATTGTCGGTGGTTGTTTCAAAGGCAACCAACACTTGCGTAGACTAAATAATCCTACATGAGGTCAACGTCAGGGCGGGGAGATACAATAAGCACTTGCCGAATGACGGGATCTTGAAAAACGGATGGAATTTGTGTTTTCAAACGGAAACGCTGAAAGAGTAGAATCACCAACACCATAAATGATACTGAGTTTATTGGCGATATTTTGAAACAAACATGATTACTATGCAACGATATTCGTTTATTTTGGTGGATTTATGATGCAGGATTTTTTTAACGCGCAAGGCAAATCGTTACGAATGTTATCAGTCATGGCGCCACACTGGTTCTACCTCGTGTCAACTGACGTAAACAGGGACGCGGGCGGAAGGCGCTAACATAAACCATTTCAGCGCACTGAAGACATGTTGCAAATTAAATGTAATTGTCACATCGTTAGAACACGCTTAAGGCATATTAAGTGTACATATTCCGGTTTTGAACACAAAAGTCAAAGGAATAACAACAGCCTAGGTTATGCTGGCTCAAAGTGATATAACCAGCGTTTCGTAGTTCTAAATCTATAGCAGACCTGCAATCTAGTATACCAGTGCTTCACAATGTGCATATCTGCTAGTGTCCAAAAGTTCGTGCAACGCAAAACTCCATGGCAACACGATATTGTGTACTTTTTAACAAACCTAAAACTTTTACATTGAATGATGACATGCCAGCCAGGTTTACTAACAATCGTAGCTGTAGCATTAGAAACATTCTGTGAATGTACCAATCTCACATTTTCATGTCTTGGTTCAAATAAATGGGGAAATGGGAACTTTTCTAAAATATCTAACTGGAAAGGCAAGACCTGTAGACACACAGACCCAACCCACACCGACTGCCATTGCCCCCGTGCGGGCAGTCGGATTGATGGGTCAGATGTTACAGTTATACTTAATTGAAAAGTTACCCGATGGACGGCATTAGAAGCAGGGTAAATAAACAATGCATAAGCTTCCTACATTGTTAAAAGTAGCTGTCAATACACATTATGTCTATGAATTGCTGATTTAAAAAGCCATTGCTTGCAACAACTCACTTCAAAATCTGACATATTAACTGTGTGTGACGTCAACAGTCTATGTGTGTTTCACTGCACATGCATGAATATTCATTATACTTGGTCTGCATAATTAATCATCCACGTGACAGCAAGCTCAAAATGATTCGCGTAAACACAATTATTTATCTGCTTTTTAGGCAGATAACACTCAAATTATGCATAAACGTGCAAGACTAAGTAGCAATGAAAGCACTTATGAGAAATTATCAGGTTTTGATACAGTACATCTCGAATGTATATTAGCTTACAAAGAATCGCTTTACCTGCTGAAACCTTTTTTTGGCTTAACAGAGCTTTTGACACCTTCATGGTGTTTTCCTCGGCATTGTACTTTGTTGCTCTTGGTAGTAATTTACAAAGGACACCACAGCTACAGACTTCAATGACACAACATTTTCAGTTGAGAGTACAAATCACCTTGCATTTTGTTGCACGTTAAAATGGAGTTACAAAGTTTCAGACCAATTTTACTTAGCCATCTGGTCAAATTTCAGACATGGTTTTATTAGATTGTCCACCGCCACCAGCATTTGAATAAAGTTTAGAGTAGCGCAACTAATAAACAAAACGATTGTCTAACTCTAAACAAAACAAGTGAAACATGTATGGCTGATTCTTCAGTGTGTTCAGAGCCCATGGCATAGACCGAGAATCGAGATACTTGGTCTTGGGTATCCAATTCCAACCAGTTCTTTTTTTTGCACAAACTGTTCAAGTCTGAAACTTGCTAAAAATCTAAAGTAAAGTTTTACGTACTTTAGCCGGCCCACTCACCTTTTCTGAAACTGGTACAATTTTGCTTTTCCTTTTCAGAGAGGGTGATCGTAGAATTCTCCGAACCTGTATATTAGGTCTAGCTTCCATTATTATTGTTTGAAAATGTTAGCCTTTTCGTTGACTTGGTCTAGCTAGTCCCGGTCACTGAATCTGAAATCAAGCACGAACGAAGGGGAACTAGCAAGTTGCACTCCCACTGGAATTGGCCTATGCCATGGAGTTGCCAGCCTTGGTTCTTGAAACCGGCTGCCAAAGAGTAAAGTTTGTTGATCCGTCAAACCTGTTCTACAATGTCAGCCATTCTATAACGTCGAAAATGAATCTACATATTTTCTAGACGTATGAATGGAATGGACGTTGTTCCATTTCACTGTAAGAATTCATATCCCATTTGATGACAGATTCACAAGCTCCCGAGTAACACAGAAACTGTTTTAAAACGACCCTAGGCCGAGCCCGTTCTGTTCTAACGGTTCCGCGTTGTATCGGTGGCGCTACCGCGTCGGCAGTGACGCGGCGGTGACGCATTTTGAGAAATTGTTGGACGGTTCGGCGAACAAATATTAGCAGTTTCGGCGGTTTTGTGACAACACAATTATAAGGAAATAATCAATACTTCGGCCAACATTTAACACGGCACGACTTAGTCGTAGGGCCGATTCTCGAATTGCAGCTAGAAAGAGAGTTATATACAAATCAGAGTATTAAGTCATATAACATATTGTATGGTTTTATCATAAAAATTTTAATCCAGGCAAAGTAAGGTTGGAACAAATTGCAACATAATTTTGCTTAGTACACTGCTTTTCTCTGAAGTTACCAGAACATGTAGTACATTTTAGCAGGGGATACAGCCCTACTAAAATGTACTAAAGTTTATTATGGTAAACTATGATACATCCATAGTAAATCATGGTGAATTATAGTAAACCATAATATATTGCATTTTACCATTTTTTCACCAAAGTAAATCATAGTAAATATGGTATTCACTGTAATAAACCATGGTAAAACGTGATATTCATTATAGTAAAATGAAGTATTTACTATAGTAAACTATAGTATTTACTATGGTAAAGTATGGTAAAATGTTCCGCAAAAACACTGTAGTTTACTATAGTGTTTACTATAGTAAACTATAGTAAATTTACTTTGTAAACCGTAGTATTTTTTAGCAGGGTGCATGGGCCTTCTCGATCGGGGAGAGAAGTCCATTCTCTAAAACTCCGTCATTTTGATGGTCACAGGTTGACAACGTATACACATGTGTGGACAACAATTGTTCCACGCATACTGTAGGCCTTTCTGAAGTAACTTACTGAAGTAATCAAGAAGTAATTTACCACTTGTATTAGGCACGCTATACCCAATTGTATTAGGCACGCTATACGTAATTGTTATATTCTGTCGTGCGTGCGGGCCATTCCCTTGTGTCAATATTCACGAAAACTAGGGCTTTTAGCCTTTCCTAGGGGGATATGCGAAAAGCCCGACCATTCGGAACTATTTCCCTATTGCATGCATATAATGCGTTATAATGTATTTATATACTATAAACATCAATTTAACAATATTACATTAGTATCCTATTGTATGGCCGGATAGTAATGTAGTATTGTTAAATTGTCCAATATCGGTGAAAATATAAACGTCATTCCCGTGTGTCTCTGTTCATGAAAACTTGGGCTTTTACCCTTTCCTAGGGGGAAATGCTAAAAGCCCGACCATTCGGAACCATTCCCCTAGTGCATGCATAGAATGCGTTATAATATATTTCTACAGTATAGTGGAAATAACAATTAATTTAACAATATTACGTCATTAGTATCATACAGTATAATCGGATAATAATGTGATATTGCTGGAAAGCACTGCTCGTGGGCGTGGTGAGGCCGTATTCTATTTGACGTCCGCGGAGCAACCAGAAGCCATGCAGCGTTTAAAATATACGCTGACCTGGTGGTCACTGACAACCTACTTAATTTGCCGTCGGGTCAGTAACTTTTCTGAGTTACTGATGACCGCCTACTTTTTGGGGGATATTATAGAATGTTCTACAAAAATTAATATATCACTTCACATAAAAGTAGGCCGAAGTCCTTTGGACTATATTGTGAGTTTGTAATTATTAATGAACTATTTTTTGGTGACTCATAGTTATAGATCATTAAGAGTTATGATGGAAGTAAAGTGTTGACACGTTTAGTAGCTCTCTAGACTATATGCATGCCAGTGAAGGTACACCTGGAAATAAAACATTCGAGTAGACCATTTCGTGAATATTGTATATATTAGTTAATATGTTATTAACACATTTTATACTGTCGGATTTTATCCCGATACTCCGCTATTTAGGCCGATTTCCGGTGGTTGTAGTAATCTTGCAGGAGAGTTGGTGAGCTGCAATTTCGCATGACGTAGCACAATAAAACATTGTTTAAAAAAATGCACACGCATTATCTGTTCTCATTTTGCCCCTACCACCCTCGCCCAGAATCGGAAGAAGAAAGAGATGAAGTATGATAAAACTTTATTTGTTAACAGTGTACATATGCATAAAATGCATGTTGACTTAAACACAGTAGCAGTGACAATTAAAAACAGTAGTAACGACATAATACTGATATAACTGGAGTGACGGAATAACTGCAACATATATAGTAAAACATATGAATAATATTCCTTATAATTTTTGGCTAACTATGCTTTAACCTTTTCGAATATACCTGTTATTCGAGCGTGTGCGTGCGTGCGTGCGCGCGTGTGTGTGTGTGTGCGTGCGTGTGTGTGCGTGTAGACTCTGTGTGTGCGCGTGAGTGCGTGTGTTTGTTTGCGTGTGTGTTTCGTTGCGCATGCGTGTGTGCGTGCGTACGTGCAAGCGTACGTGCAAGCGTACGTGGGTGTCATGCGCCCAGTTGCGAAGCAGTCGGCTGCGCTCTGCTAAAAATGTATTACAGTTTATTATGGTAAACTATGATACATCCATAGTAAATCATGGTGAATTATAGTAAACCATAATATATTGCATTTTATCATGTTTTCACCATAGTAAATCATAGTAAAATATGGTATTCACTGTAATAAACCATGGTAAAACGTGATATTCATCATAGTAAAATGAAGTATTTACTTTAGTAAACCATAGTATTTACTATGGTAAAACATGGTAAAATATTCCGCAAAAACACTGTAGTTTACTATAGTGTTTACTATAGTAAACTATAGTAAATTTATTTAGTAAATCGTAGTGTTTTTTAGCAGAACTTTGCTAAGTGTGTATATGTATATATATATATATATATATATATATATACGTACATATATATATATATATATCCCGATTTGGCCGGATTTGGAATATGGCAGACTGAATACTTCCCAACATTTTAAACAAATATGCGCCGATTTGCTCTAGAAAATCTTGGTTATTTTACCAACCCTGCTACAGTTTTTTATTTTAGCAAATATCGCCGTTTAGTTCTATCAGTGTCGCTAGGTGTCAGAATTCCAACTGAACTCGATTCTACAGAACACGATAACGTTTGTAGCGTTTTCGAACTGTATATAAGAGCAATGTCTTTTAGCTGATCTGATGAAGAAGCGTGTCCAGAAGAGGAGATGTTAGAGAGTATCCGAAATAAACTGAGAGGAACGAAGGAAATTATAATTACACATACAACAATAGTGGATGGAATATATATATACGAACGCGGTGGACCTGCGAGGGTTTCTCAAAGCTGAGTGGACATGCTGGCAACGGGAGATTGCATCTTCAATCAGTAGACGAAATGTTGCATTACGTTGCAGCATCTGGACACACACTTAATGCAAAATCGGCATATGTAAGTATACATATAGCAATATAGCATTATAGGTTAATCAGACTGCATAAACAGAGCCAGGGGTGAAATGACGTTACTTCCGGAGGAAGGTCAAATGTCAAGGTCAACCAAACGGATGCTGTCGAATGCCTTCTCTAGGTCTACAAAATTGGTGTATAAAGGTGCGTTCCACTCTTTACTTTGCTCCAAAATCTGTCTCAGCGTGAAGATGTAGTCAGTGCAAAACCGTCCCGATCGAAAGCCCGCCTGTTCTTGTCGAATGTGCTTCTCAAGTGTTTCTGCCAGTTTCTTATAAATTATCTTGCTGAATACCTTGCTGGTGGGGGACAGCAAGGTGATGCCCCTCCAGTTGTTGCAGTTTGACAGGTCTCGTTTCTTGGGCAGTTTGGCTGGCAGTCCTGTCTTACATGCGTCTGGTGTCGTTTCATTTTTCCAATATGTTACTAAACATTTCTGTCAGTAACCTTGGTGCCTGTGTTTCTTCTGGCTTCAACACGTCTGTTGTCATTCCATCCACTCCTGCTGCCTTACCATTCTTCATTCCCATGATCGCTGTTTTCACCTCATCCATAGTTGGTGCGTTTATGTTGATGTCCAGATCCTTTATTGCTGCTGGTATTTCTGCTGCGTCAGGGGATTCTGGCCTGTTCAGAAAGGTCTGAAAATGTTCTTTTCACCGTGCAATCTTAATTATCAGTTTCACTGAATACCATGTTGTTTTCCTTGTCTTTCACTAATACATAATTGTTGCTGAACCCTCCATTTAGAGTTTTGGTAATTCTATACAGAGTCTTTAGATCTTGTCTTTTGGCCGCTTCCTCTGCCTCATCTGTAAGTCTTTCTATGTACGTTTTCTTGTCTGCTTTTGTAAATGTTTTTATTTCTTTGTCTAAATCTGTGTATCTTTCCTTAAGTTGGTGCTGAACCCTCTCTGATCTTGTTGAACGTATTTTCTGTTTGATTTCTTTTCTATCAGCAATTTTCTATCAAGTTTTTGCCTGGATCCATTCTTTTTTCTTCTTCTTTTTGTATCCTAAGACTTTCTTTCCTGCTTCTTGTAATGAACATAACACCGTCTGATGCTGCCACCTGTCGTATAGTTTATAGTGATTTAAACATGTTGGAACTCTCCTGTAGTTACGAGAATAAAGAAGTTAGTTCTGTCACCGAAGCCACGATGTACGTGTCACTATTTTATATTTGGCGACGAGAGATGCGCGAAACAGAACCAAAAGACAAGTGTGTGAGTAGTGTCGTCTACCACAGAGCACAGAGACGTGTGTAAAATGCGCATATGAAGAAACGGTTAGTGTTAAGTCCGTTATGAACGTGTTGTTCAATTTTAATCCGTTGGCCGTGTTGTCAGCCACGAGAACCATACCACAGACAGTGCCGTGTACAAAAATGAGCGGGAACCACGCATACTGAGAACGTGACATTCGTATCAAGTCGGTTGTTTACTGTGTAAAACTAGTAAACAAGCCAGCAGTCGTGATTCAGTAGACTGTATCTGCATGGAGTAGATTTGTGCAGGTTGCAGTCATGGCAACGTAATTAAATGTGCCGTGCATACAGCCTTTTGAAAGCGAACTTTCCGATAGTGACGCCTCGTTAGGTCCCAAATGGGATAAGTGGCTACTCAGATTCGAGAACAATCTGTCCGCCATCGCAGTAAATGACGAAGGACAGAAGAGAGCACTGTTGTTGCATGCAGTTGGCAGTACAATATTCGATATTTTTGTCAACCTGCCGAACAGAGGGACAACTTATGAACAGGCCAAAACAGCGCTAACAACATACTTCAAGCCGAAGGTTAATCGTGAGTATGAACGTGCCGTGTTTAGACGCATGCGTCAAGAGAATGGCGAAAAAATTGACGCTTACCATACCCGTCTCCGCCAGGCAGCGGCCAGTTGCGAGTTCAACGACATTAGCGGTGAAATTAAATCACACGTGATACAGACAACCACAGACTCAAAACTGCGTAAACAAGGACTGACAAACGATGCGTTGGCACTAGGCGACATAATCGAAGCGGGTCGAAATAACGAGCTAGCGCAAGACCAAAGTTTGGACATTGAAAACGACTTGACAGGCATCCAACAAGATGCCAAGACAATCGGTCGCAAGTTAGGACAGTCGAAACGTAGAAAACCACAACAGGGTGTAACAAAATGTAGATACTGTGGGAAAGCTTTTTCCGCATGTAGGAGGCAAGGAAACTTGCCCGGCATTTGGTAAACAGTGTTTTGTGTGTTATGGACGAAACCATTTTGCAAAATGTTGTTCTAAGAAAGGTCAAACAAATACCACAAACAAACAGTTTGTGAAGAAATCAGTTCGTGCAGTTAGTGATAAGGTTGAGGATTACGTATTTACAGTAGGGACTGTAACTGATGAAAGCACGGAGAGTGATGGTTGTGAAAATAGTATAAATGATGTTTCCGCAAACACTGAAGGTGATGTTTGTGAAAGTAGTATACATGGTGTTTACAATAGCACTTTTGTAGCAAAACCGCCGAAGTTCAAAATCGAGTTTGAAAAGTGTTCAGTGATGATGACAGCTGATAGTGGTGCATCGTGTAGTCTAATTGATGAGAGTACGTTTCAGAACCAATTCAAGAGTGTTCGTCTTGAAACATGTCATGACAAACTGAATGCATATGGTGGTACACGTATAGTAACCATTGGAAAGTTTCATAGTACTATTGTGTGTGGTAAGAAAACTGCTAGTGATGTATTCTATGTAGTGAAAGGAAACTGTGGATGTTTGCTTAGTGTAAATGTGAGTCAAAAACTCGGACTCATTCAGGTTGCAGATCATGTGGTGCATAATGTCGGAAATACTGAGTGTCCAGAAGTGAAGAAATACCCGAAGGTATTTGAGGGTATTGATAGGTTAAAGAACTTTGAGGTAAAGCTTCACATCAATGAAGCTATCCCCCCTGTTGCTCAGCGCCACAGAAGAATCCCTTTTCATGAACGTCAAAAGGTTACAAAGGAACTGTTTGAGTTGAAAAGGAATGATGTGATCGAAAGGGTAGAGGGTCCAACTCCCTGGGTGTTCCCAATAGTGGTGGTACCGAAACCCAAAAGGTCCGGTGAGGTTCGTATCTATGTCGATATGCGACAGGCGAACAAAGCAATCATGAGAGAGCGACACCCGTCGCCTACAGTTGATGACATTGTTCAAAAACTGAACAATGCGCGTGTGTTCAGCAAGATTGATCTAAGATCAGGCTATCATCAGTTGATGTTTGCAGAGGAGTCTCGCTGTATCACCACATTCTCCACTCATGATGGTTTGTGGCGATACAAACACCTTAATTTTGGTATTTCGAGTGCGAGCGAAGTGTTTCAGAATGTTGTTGAAAATGTCATTGAAAGAATTGACGGTTCTTTCAATATGTCCGACGACATATTTGTGTTTGGTAAGGGCAAAACCGACGAGGAAGCGTATGCCGAACATGACAAGAGTTTGGATCAGGTGCTGAAGAGGCTCGATGAGAATGGACTCACAGCAAATCTTGCCAAGTGTGAGTTTCGAAAGCCAAAGATGGAATTCTACGGTATGATGTTCTCAAAGAACGGAATCGAACCAGATCCGAAGAAAGTAGAAGCACTCCTAGAAATGGAGCCGCCTGTCGATGTGGGAGAAGTGCAGAGTTTGTTGGGAATGACAAACTATACCTCGCAAGGTTTATTCCCAATTACTCGACAGTAACAGCACCACTGTGGAAGCTCACATGCAAGAAGCAAGATTTCAAGTGGGAGCTTGAACAACAGTCCTCGTTTGAGATGCTGAAGGGTGTCCTTGGTACGTATCCAATCGTTGCCTACTTCGACATGAAGAAGGAGACAGAAATCATTGTAGATGCATCCCCTGTAGGGCTAGGTGCGATGCTAGTACAATACCAAGACAAGAAGCCCCAAGTAGTTGCATACGGGAGCAGAGCTCTAACACCAGTTGAGCAGCGGTGCAAGAGTCAACTAGAAAGAGAAGCGCTGGCAGTTGTCTGGGCCTGCGAATACTTTCATGTGTATGTCTACGGGGCGCCAGTGAAAGTGGTAACTGACCACAAGCCGTTAGTAACGTTGTATGGAAATCCCGGCGCCAAGCTGCCCCTGAGATTAGAAAGATGGGCTATGAGGCTGCTGCCATACCAGCCAGTTATCGAGTACCGTCAGGGTAAAGATAATCCGTCGGATTACTTATCTCGCCATCCGCAAGTATCAGACAGAAGTTCTCGAGAAGAACTTGTGGCAGAAGAGTATGTGAACTTCGTCACAGGAAAGTATCCCAAAAGTAATGAGTAGTACAGAAGTCTTAGAAGCAATGTTGGCAGACCCAACTCTCAGTGCTGTGAAAGATCTTCTGTTAACTGGAAAATGGTACATGCTTGAAACAAAGTATGGACAAGATCCAGGTGTGGACTTTGAAGCGATGCAATCGTACAGCAGAGTTGGAAATGAACTCACTGTAACACGAGATGGATTAGTGTTGAGAGGAACCCGTATTGCGGTTCCAGCGATTCTACAGCACAGGGTAATCCATCTGGCCCACGAAGGGCATCAAGGGATAAACAAGACCAAGGCTCTCCTCAGAGAGAAAGTCTGGTTTTCCAGAATTGACGCTATGGTAGCTAAGCTACTTGATGAATGTGTAGCGTGCAAAGCGGCTTATGATCCAAAGCCAAGGGAACCATTGGTCATGTCTGATCTTCCGTCAAGGAAATGGTCTCATCTATCCGCAGATTTTTATGGACCATTACCTACAGGTGACTACCTCCTTGTTGTCATGGACGAGTACTCCAGATTCCCTGAAGTCGAAGTGATAAGATCCCTGTCGGCTCAGACAGTTATTCCAGTCTTCGAGAAGATATTCTCGTCAAGAGGTACTCCCGACAACCTGAAAACAGACAATGGAACTCCGTTCCAAAGTGAAGAGTTTAAGAGGTTTGCTGTCAAGCTAGGTTTTCTCCACCAAAGAGTAACACCATATTGGCCTGAGGCGAATGGTGTAGCCGAGAGGTTCATGAGAACCATAGGCAAAGTCTGCAAATGTGCACAGGTAGAAGCTAAACCCTGGAAACGAGAGTTGTACCGGTTTCTTAGAAACTACAGGGCAACCCCGCATACCTCGACAGGATTACCACCAGCAACGGTTTTGATGTACGGTGTACCGTGTACCGTTGAAGATGAAGCTACCCCAGGTCCATGCTGAGGAAATGGATGAAACACTCCATCAAAAGGATTGGGCGGCAAAGAACAAGATGAAGGAATATGCGGAAGCACGACGAAAGATAACCAAGTCTGACATTGGTATCGGAGATAAAGTGTTGTTGAAGAATGTGGCCAACAAGGGAAACTAGTGCCAAAATTCCAACATGAGCCTTTCGAGGTCATAGACAGGAAAGATACAATGGTAACAGCACAAAGAGGCCAGGAGGTCAAGGCGCGAAACACAAGTCATTTTCGCAGAGTCAGCACTGACATTGAGCCGTTGCAATACAGGCCAGTCGAACCTGACCCAGCCCCTACTGTAGTACCCCCAATAGTCCCAGTAAGTCATCCAGTGGGATCTCCGTACTCAACTGAGGCTAGTACGAGTTTTTCCCCTTTCGTGCATGCTCCACCCAGTCGTCCACCTAGGGTTAAGAGTGTACCCAAACGGTTTGAAGGTGTTCGTGTAAACCTGCCTAGTTTCTGTAAACAGTGATGTAGTTTCAACACTGTACTGAGTATAGTTTCAACATATCAGGCGATATTTGTTTATTTGCAAAACATAATTGTATAAAGTTTGGGGAGATGTAATGAACATAACACCGTCTTATACTGCCACCTGTCGTATAGTTTATAGTGATTTAAACATGTTGGAACTATCCTGTAGTTACGAGAATAAAGAAGTTAGTTCTGTCACTGAAGCCACGATGTACGTGTCACTATTTTATACTTCTCTGAAAGCTTGATTGAAGGCGTCAATATTCATTTCATGTTGCTCTCCCAGAACTTGGAAGCGGTTCTTGACAAAACTTGTTTGAAGACTTGCTTTTCCCCAAACATCTTTCAGTCTGACAGAGTCAATCACTCTTCCCCTTTCCTGTCCTCTTCTTGCCTTGCGCAAATTCACGTTGATGTTTCCTACAAGCAGGCTGTGATCACTAGCTATGTCGGCTCCTCTACAAGTTCATATTATAGATAATTTATCCATTTCCCACTGATGAGGATATGGTCGATCTGACTTTTGGTTACTCCATCTGGCGATGTCCACGTTGTATTTTGGACATCCTTATGTTGAAACAATGTCCCTCCAACAATCATGCCATTTTCTTCACAAAAGTCACCGTTCTCTGCCTGAGTTATTGCCTCCGACTCGCGCATTGAAGTCTCCAATGATCGGCAGCATGTCATGCGCTCTTACTTCTTCTGTTGATGTCTGCAGTTGTTCATAGAAACTGTCTTTTTATCCTCTTCTGCATCCTCAATTGGTGTGTAGTATACGATCACTGTTAGCTTGGTGTATCTTGAGTTGAATCTGGCCTTGAGAAGTCTTGCTCCAAGTGGTTTCCATTCAGTCAATGCTTTTTCCAACTTGCTGCTGATTATTATGGCAACTCCTTGTGTGTGCTGCTCATCTGGTCTTCCAGAAGAGAGTACGATGTGGCCTGATGCTAATTTCCTCTTTCAAGCTCCGGTCCATATCGCTTCGCTGATTCCAAGGATGTCTAGTGTGTAGTTGTCAAACTCCTTCACCACCCGAGCGAGCTTGCTGGTCTGGTACAGTGTGCGCACATTCCAACATGCTCTGGTCCTCCTCCTCGGCTTTATAGGGAATCCAATTAAATGTCTTATGCGATAGTCTCGGATACCTTGGCCCAGGCAGTGTGATTAGCCAATAATAACCAATCATTTTGAATAGCTAGGTAGCACATCATGTAACGATGGTTATTATTGGCTAATCACACTGCCTGGGTCAAGGTATCCGAGACTATCGCATAATACATTTAATTAGGTCAACATAACGATGTTCCTTAATCTCTTTTGTTAAATTGTGCCAACCATGTAGATTATCTATTATCATTATGGAAATAGTCCTCTTTGCCTTAAGAATAATTTAATGATCACATTAGTGAAACGTATTTTGAAAATACTCCTTGATTTTTCCGACAGATTCTGTCCTAGGGAGGAATTTCCTTAAGAGCTTAATATGTTGGTGAAACGGTCCCCTGATATTGCGCTGTAGTAACATAATCGTTCAGACTGGCCTCGTGTGAGCTAGCGTGGTGCGAATCTTTTTTATCTGTTACACGCACCCGTGATTCAAGTCACGTACGCCACCGCGTCTGTAGTGCGTATGCGCAAATGTTCCGGTGTGGTCTGTTTCAGGTCGACGAACAAATATCCGTGTGGAACAGACGTTGCGTCTCTGGACGCTTCCTGTATGTACTTTATGCGACCGGGATACATCTGTTTGGCTAAATTAACCATGTGTGTGCTGTCGCGAGAATTCTTGAAAACCACCATGCATGTATTATGTATTTATGCTTATGGTGCGAATTTGTTTACCTTCCGGAAATACGTTTTGCAATAAAGTCTAAATACATTACAGAAATGTTGCAATGGTGACTCTTTTTAGAAAAGAGTTTCGTGACCCTATCGTATGTTTCCATCATTAGATCGATCGTCGAAAACCACCAGGTTTCTCGTTTTAGGATCAAACAACGCCATGTCCAGTAACCCTTCTAGAAATTCAATGTTGGCTTGCGTCGACGACAGTGTGGAATAGAATGGCTGTCATTTCCCATAATACCACGTGATCTTTTCGGGTGGTGAGTTTATGAGTGTAGCAGAATGATGTAGTAAAGTTGTAACAAACGCCGTTTTGCTACACCTTGTCGGATCGGCAACAATACAGGTAAACGGGTGAACTTAACGAAAATTATCAACGGGACGAGGTTGCACGGTATTTATACTAGGGAAAATGACACAAGATAAAGTTTGCACATTTCATTCGTGTACAATGACAATTGTCGATTACAACAAAACGACAAACATAGTCCGTTACTTACATACATCCTTCATTACTGGAAGCACCATTTCCTTTTTTTTGTTTTGCCACTTTTCTGAATCAGGGTCTCGCAAACATCTCTCGATACTACACAACTCTTTGGACGTTAAGTCAGATAGTTTAACACCTGCCTCTACTAAAACAGTCAACCAGTCTTTAATAACTTCGATTGAATTAACGACCTCGACGGCCTCCTCGAAGTGCATGTAAATTAGAATATCGGCTGGTGACAGACACTCGTGGTGAAATTTACTAGGACCTTCTATCTCGCAACCGGGACAGGGTAGTTTTGACAGCTTAACGGCCCTACATGTTATGTGACGTGCTAACGTCTTCTTCGATTTGATCACAGCAAACTCTTTCGCGTCGGAGGAAGTGATCGTACCAATAATTGCCGCGACGGCGGGAGAAGAGGCAGAAGCGGCGCGGCGGCGGCGGCGGCGGCGGCGGCGTAGGGCTTTTTATATGTGTGCATCAGGATTTAAAATTGCACACGATAGTTAACGGGTAACCAGTGTAGGTGTTTCAACACTGGTGTGATGAGGCTGTAGCGTGATATTCTGGTTACAATCCGTGCCGCGGTATTCTTTACACGTTTTAACTTGTTAATTGATGTCTGGTGCAGTCCACTAGCTGAGCAGAGCGTTACAATAGTCTAGACGGGATTTGTTACAAGCCCGTTGATTAGTGATTGAGTGGCATCATTTGTAAGATAACGCCTAATGTGCCCAATGTTGCGGAGCTGATAATATCCAGACATACAGACACTGTTCAAATGTTATTCCATGTTCACGGCAGAGTCGAAGATAACACCCAGGTTTTTCACACTGTTCACTGATGTAATGTCAGTGTCGCCAACATTCACAGTAACGTTTTCCATCTGCATGGCATTATGCTTGGATGTGAACAACACAACCTCAGTCTTTTCGCTGTTCAGTTTTAGCATGTTTGCGTGCATCCATCTTTCAATGTCCGTGAGGCACCTCTCAATGAGTTTCAGGGATTATGTTTGGGCTGCACCGTCCCTCGGCTTGAACGAGATGTACAACTGGGTGTCATCCGCATAGAAGTGATAAGTCCATACCGACGGATAGTGGCTCCTAGTGGTTTTGAGTACATGGTGTATCTCTTCGGTTCATCTATATTTTTTCCTAGCACCATATCACACGTAAG
Source organism: Escarpia spicata (assembly GCA_963995525.1). Classification (NCBI taxonomy): domain Eukaryota; kingdom Metazoa; phylum Annelida; class Polychaeta; order Sabellida; family Siboglinidae; genus Escarpia; species Escarpia spicata. The sequence continues at coordinate 15,319,250 of OZ023211.1, read as the reverse complement.
TTAAACAAAGAACAAAATAATATGATGCATAACATAGGCGGATCCAGTGGAGGCCTGAGGGCACGTGCCCCCTAGACCATTGGAATTTGGCCGCGCTGTCTGCGCTAGAGTGGCGTGCTCCCTAGACCTTTGGAATGTGCCTCCTTTACGTGCCCCCTAGACCTTTTGAATGTGCTCCCGTTACGTGCCCCCAGACCTTTTAAATGTGCCTCCGTTACGTGCCCCCCTAGACGTTCTGAAATTATGGACGTGGTCGCGAACATTTCCAATAGCACCCTTAGCTCACAACACCGTCTGTCGATCTGACGGCGCGACGACGGAGTGGCAACAGCGGAGTGGTGGTGAAGCTTCGGTCGAACATCTTCAACAATACCCCTCTCAGTCTTGATCTGACAGCGCGACAGTGCTACAGCATCATAGCCTGCATGCATGTCTACTATCAGATGGTAGAATTGGAAAGGACAGGTATCAATAAGACAGAAGTGTGGAGATGGCGCATAGTCGATGGAAGATGTTTACTAAGACAGATCGATCAGCTCTTGGCACCACCAGAACTACTGGAAATCATCGGCTGCAGTTGTAAGAAAAAATGTAGGGGAAGGGCCCCTTAAGCGAGATTTGTCATAAAGTTAACATTTTTCATTCTAATGCATTTCTTTCTACGGGATCATCTTCTCCACTTGCCTGACTACGTATGTGCTAAAATTTAGCGTATTTATATTACAATTACTATAGAGGTCTATCAAAAGTGTGTTTCAGAACACCACCCGCTTTTGACTCGCTAAAAGGGGCGCCCAAAACGGGCCCCTTGCACATCCACTTGTATTATTCAGCCATATGGCATCATCACACATTTCGCAAACAAACTGTGCACACTCGGACCCTGAGAAGTCATGGTGTACCCACGCTATACATTAGTTACATGTTATCCTTCTTCCTTGGTGCATTATTATTTCTGCACCCAGTTATCTCGCTCGTTTTTCGAAGCGATGAGACATGACAGTGGCATGGCGAACGATCTCGATCTTCCTTTCCCGTGCAGTTCCGCTCATGCTGGGTTGTGGCTCCTCCTGCGTCGTAGGTTTTTTGTTAGAGTTTGTTCCCAATCGAAGTTGACGTTTGTATGGACCGAGCGTGCAGATGCATGTCTTAAATTTTCTCCGTTACTCAACTTTCGTTTTGTTGAATGAGCTCCTTTCAGTACAGGTGATACACTCGCTATGGGGTTAATTTTATGCTCATGCTTTGGCGATACATGCAACTTGACAACATACTTATATATTAGTACACTACTTGATAATATAATATGTATCCATTCAGCTCATGCTTAATGGCACTATATAAAATATATTAGTAATATATTATTTTGCTTAAGAATTGTATTATTATTACTACTATTATTGCACAAATATAGGTAATATGTGATACGCTATATATATTTAGGTGCGTGCATTGTGCCAACAGCATATATAGACAATAGCGAACTCCTGTTAGCATATTTCGGACGATCCAGGGGCCTGTTTTGAGCGCACTTCACGGCCACGGGTTGATTATAAATGTGAAGGCAAGCTCTTCATGCTTTTATGGTCACCCTCGGGACTGGGCGAAAGTTATCTTAATGGCGAGGTGGCCGCATTAGCGAAACTAATTTCCTATTTTTACTTGCATGCACACACACACACACACACACACACACACACACACACACACACACACACACACACACACACACACACACACACACACACACACACACACACACACACACACACACACACACACACACACACACACACAGGATGACCGTAATTGTGAGGTGGCTGTATTAACAAAGTGACCGTAAAGTGAGGTTATATTACGAGGAGCTATACGTGCACATGCCAAAAAACATGGCCTGCCTTGCACTGCGCTGATTTCTGTCCGATGCCGACCAACCACACTATAGTGCGCGATGCCCCAGTAGGGGTCTTGCACTATAAACAAACAGAAGCAGAAAGTGCCAGAGAATGCTGCGGTGCCAGCTGTACCGATGTTCTGTCCGATGTCGCATCGTTTTAAAGATCTGTACCCAGAGTAGTACTCTCCACCAGGCGCTCTCATCAAAGCAATTTGCATGTACGTTATGTTATTTACATTTATTGTTTACACCTTACGCCTATGCAGCGTCAAACATCTTGTTCTGATTTACTTTTTGTTCCTACTAGAGTTAATAGTGTCAACACTGGAACCAGGGTTCACGCTCGGGCAGCATGCAGTACTTTCGAATGTTCCAATACAAGTAGGTATCTACTTTTTCACCATAAACCAAGAAAGTACAAGTGGCGCCACGTATCGGACTAGGGACCAGTCACTGCTTCCCGACCAGGCCTAACGCATGCGCGGAGATCGAGTTCGACGCCTCCTTTGTCACGTGATACAAATTTTGGTGTTGGCGGAAAAATTTGACACTGACAGGAATCTGAATAGAAGTATGATTTCGTAACTTTGTTACACATAAGTGCACGAAACTTCAAATTGTCGCGAAGTAAGTTGTTCCCTGGCCTTGTCTATATCTGCCAACCCTATCGGATATTCCGGGAGTCTCCCAGATTTGTTATGGAACCCCGCTCTAGCCTGTAGGCTCTAGCGCCCCCGAAAAATAAGTTGTAGCAATGTAGGTGCTGCTGAATGCTGTGTAGTGTGTAACACTGTGTTGGGCTTGGTTGGTCGTGTCGTGGTCTTTTACTTGGAGTTTTTAGTGAGCCTCAGCCCGGGATCAACCCAACTCCCAAGGCCAAGCCTTCACTTCAGGAACGTACAGTTGGAGGTTTTAGTGAACCAGTCAATGGATACAGTGGACGTATCAAGGCCAGGGCCGGGGGATGCAGTTGGACACGCAGGTTCTAGAGCCAGGGCAGAGGCCAGAGCCTGAGGAGGGGAGTAGACTAGCCAGTCGTAGCTTGTAGGTTAACATTGGTGAGCACGAATTACAAATTCTTCTTCTGGATTTTGAAACTCAAAACAAACGTTGGCAGGTATATTTGACATGTCTTACAAGTTAAATGTTACACGATAAAGTCAAAGATAACCTTACAGGATCGAGGTTGTCCATTCCTTTTTATTGTAAAGTCATAGTCTGTATAAACGTATACTATCTGCCAAGTCTCCCGGATTTTGGGTGTGTCTCCCAGATTGCAGGCAAATCTCCTGGATTTCTGCTGAAAATGTTCAACAGCACCACCCGTCTTCCAATGTCATGAGCCAAGCTGAGACAACAGAATTCAGCATAAAATCTGACGTTACAGTGGCAAAAAAGAAAAATATGGCGGCCACAAATTTTCAACAACACCCCAGTCATCTTCTGATGTCAAGATCAGAGACAGCATGAAACAGGAAGGGTGCTGAACTGGTGCTGAAAACCCAGATTTCAAGAAAAAACATAAGTTTACTATAAATTATACTATAATATATACTGGCAGCTGAATTGTTTTATGAAGCATTTGTTGTTGTTGACATGTAAGTGTTTTGGGAGGAAACAGTTTGTGTACATGGCAGTGTTTTGGAAGGACACAGTTTGTTTGCATGACAGTGTTTTGGAAGGAAACAGTTTGTTTACATGGCAGTGTTTTGGAAGGACACAGTTTGTTTACATGGCAGTGTTTTGGAAGGAAACAGTTTGTTTACATGACAGTGTTTTGGAAGGACACAGTTTGTTTACACGACAGCACACTGCTTTTGAAAGCTTAGTTGGCTTCAAATCCAATTACTAATGAGATGGATATATATATAATGTGCGGCATGTAATACATCATCATGTGTCGTCCGTCGGTTCCCGACCCTTTATGGAAGTTTCTCACTATTCAGGAATTTGAATGATAGCAATTTTTTTAAATATTGAACTGTTTAATTAATTCAAAAGTTGTTTCTGATTCGTTAAAACATTTCAGTGGTAGGTATGTTAGAATGCATAATAATCGTTTATACTGTAACATGATTTTACAATAAAAATGAACAAACCTCCTCCCTTTAAACAAATGTAGACCCTATGTTCATATCAGATTCCGATTATCCTATGTCATTACTTACTAGGGATAATCTCAGAATGTTGATGTCCGATATCAGATTAAATTACTTTCATCTGGTCTCAATCCCCCAACCAGCTCCTCAGACGAAAGTGTGTAAACATTGATATGATCCACTATTATTTATTGGCTGTAGTGTAGTTATCGATGGGTATGGGTCATTCTATGGGTTGTGTGGGCTGCTCGCATCTGCCTGGGATATTATGACTTTGTAATGTTTGCCATTAGGCAGCCTTACCCTGAATCCAGGTAGAGGATCACGTTGGCTCTCAGACTAACAATAAAACAAACAAAATTGACACTTTAAAATTTAACCTCAATTGAAACATAATCCACAAAAAATAAACCAAAAATTCAATATTTTGCATTGTTACTTTTTCTACCATTGTTACTTATCTCAGTCAAGGATTTTGTACCAGTGTTGTCTTACTTGTACTCAAACAACAGACCGAATAACAAGAAAATAACTCAAGCAAGAATTATTTCAAATAAACGACAAGCAATTAATGTTGAGATCGATGGTCGAGCTGACAACCAATATATATAGCTGTCAAAAAACACTGATATATATACAAATTATGTAGATCACAGATTTGATTATTATGCCACAACATGTGAAATTATGAGTATGAAAATTTTGTGTTGTGTTTACAACTATACATTATTTACCTTTTGGGTGATATAATTTAAAAACTCACTGCTCAAATTAAAATTTTTGACTTTTTTTAGATTTGATGCAAATAAAAAAATGACAACAAGGCGTCGCAATCCAATATAAACTAACACAATCTAACACCAGGAGGCAACGTGATAATTGAATGGTATAGTGTGCACTGGAAAATACTTGTCAACTGAGTATCTGTGATAAAATGGAAGACAACACGTATGACATTATATATTATAAATAGATAGTATAACGCATAGACACAGTGTCATACTAATCATAAAAAGGATTTAGTGCCAGGTATAAGGTAATGATAGATATTTTTGTCCTATTTTTTGCATTTAAAAAACATTAAACCAAGGTTTTGGTAACAACATTATGTGTGTCATACAACGACATGTGTATCAACTGAGAACATATGTGTATGTACCACATATGTGTGTACATATTTATACACACACTCGTATAGGGTAAGGCTTAATAATTAATGTTAATACGTATAGATGTTAATTAGTTAAGACGAATAAATTCATTTCGCTTTGTTGCAGAGAACACAATGGCTGTGTTTGATCTTGTCGAGACGGACTGTGGAGGGGACGAGACCATTGGTTTGATGGCTGAGTCTGGTACAACACTTTACCAGTTGAATACTGTGGCTACTATCTCACCCAATGGCCAGGTGAGGTGCTCATCTATGGACACAACTGGCTGATGCACATTGAACTTTTCATGACTGTGTTATGGGCACTGGTCTTTAAACATGGATAGGAAGTGAAGGCGATTACGTGAAGTCATTGTCCACCATCTTGCTTTCCTCAAACCATCGATAATAGAGGCAGAGGACGATTTACATGCAGTGATTACACGTCACATTTGGTGCATGAATACCTACGTTACGTCTGGCGGCAGGTTCAAATTAAATTAGCGGGAGGATCATGCAAAGATAAGAATTGTGGAGACATATGGACACGTTTTGTTACATAGATACATGAGAAAACGCGAGTGTTGCATGTGGACGCAACGCGTAACTTTGTTGAAATAATATGACGGCAAAATTATTATACGTAACAATAGGGAAAGCAATATGGTGGCCGTACTTCACGACAGATAGACAACATTAGACTTCCTATCTGGATATAGATCAATGGTAGATCATGTGGTTGCACAAGTTTGAAAAGTAAAAAAGATGTAAAGCACTATGTATGAGAGGGTTGGTCCGTCGTCAGTGTATCGTGGAGAAACTACATAGCATTAGTGGTGGCAGTGACTGTGCTGACAACTATTGAGCAGAACACGCACTAATGCATAGTTATGTAAAATTATGTATATTAGAAACTGGAAACATTGTGGGTAACGTCTGGGCATCCATGTCATGTCAGTTGAATCTGCTGAAAGGTACTGGCTGAGATTTAGGAAGCCGTTTACTCAGAAAGTTAAGTTCCATGCGACATGTTAGTAGGGGTTGGCGGTGGTCAGAACTAATATAAAACACTGTTGGAGTTTGCAAACTTATGTGAGCACTCGGATTGATTAATGGTTGTTTAAAAGAACTAGTGAATATCCCATTGATATACTGCCAATAATAATATTATGCAGAGGTTAGGCTAACATCTCTTCTTTTGGGAAAAGATGATTTCATGTGCATATAAGTAATGGTTGCCCTCTGCCAGCAAGTCAAACTTCCCCCATGTAAAATACATCCATGAGTTTTAAAACACATGGCTTCCCATCAGGCCCTTTGCCAGTCTTGAATTAGACAGAAGTGTGCCTTTTAGCACATGAATGGCTTCCGAGGAAGCCATTCACATCAGTCACAGCCATTATTGGCCAGTTTAGTTTTTTTCAAACGACAAGCCAGTGTTATTTGAGCCATTTATTTAATTAACACTGATCCATTTGGTTCACTACCAGTTGTGCCAGTGATAGACATTAATGTGGACTGGTCGACTGTGGAACTTTTAGTTAATCTAGTGGCCAGCTGACCCCCTCTAAATTCCACCCATCTGATCCTTTGTAATTACCCATCTTGGCCAGTCATCTGCCAGTCTTGAAGATGGGCAGATGGGTCTCTGCTTCCCATGCCAGCGAACTTACTGGACCCCCTGGGCCAGCAGATAAAAAGTTTAATGTTGAGGTAACCAGCATGTGTATTTGGCGACTGATGTAGGTGTCAGAGAAACCGACAGTTCAGGCGTGTGGCAGCAACGATGTAGTCTGTGTCGCTGCAGACAGGCAACTTCTTCTGTTTCAAGATGAGGGTCACCAGTTTCTCTACTCTGTAGGACTGGGTAAGTAATGCTGAACAAGACATAACCTCATCTAGTTGGAGTGCTCAGTTACGCTCAACCAGTCTAACTATGATGAATGTGATCCCGCCAGCGTGTACATGTAGGTATGTTTCCCTCCTAGATGTGGTTTCATCTATGACCCCTCGGAAGAAAATTAATGCCTTAAATGTTTCATAAACCCCAATTGAATCCATTAGCGATTACGTGACATCCGGCCGCGTATCCTAGCAACAGCCTTAGTCAAAACAACTGCCAGAATGCGCGTCAGCGTCTGTTGCAATCAAACGAGGGAAACAGTCCACTAGTTTTTTCAGCTGCACATCTTTGGCGGGTCACCTTAAGAACTTGTATATTACTGTCAGGCGTTAGAGATGTCACTATTCATCAAAATACTGCTGCATCGTTTCGGTTCCATGGTAAACAATACACAATATTCGATTGTGCATAGTCAAGATGGCGAATCACCTTGACGACCGAACACCAAATAAGGGCAATGATGTATGACTAATGGACTCAAGGGGTTAGGGTTTTTATTTACCATTAGATGGATGTAAATCATTTGTTCACAACGTCTTGCATATTTTCTGTGATTGTTCCGGGGAGCAAGGATCATTTGGGGATGTTATGAAAAACTGGCAAAATTTATGTGATACAAAACTTCAGTATGAATACTTCAGGAAACCATCTTTTGTGTGTATCTATGGCCGTCTGGAGGATGGGCATTTTTGCTACGTTGTTTTAATGTCTGAACAAAGACATCATATGAACGAACTGTGTTGTAGACTCACAGGTGGACTGTGTTGTAGACTCACAGGTGGACTGTGTAGTGAACATGGAGACTTCACGTGGACTGACTGTGTTGTAGACTCACAGGTGGACTGTGTAGTGAACATGGAGACTTCACGTGGACTGACTGTGTTGTAGACTCACAGGTGGACTGTGTAGTGAACATGGAGACTTCACGTGGACTGACTGTGTTGTAGACTCACAGGTGGACTGTGTAGTGAACATGGAGACTTCACGTGGACTGACTGTGTTGTAGACTCACAGGTGGACTGTGTTGTAGACTCACAGGTGGACTGTGTAGTGAACCTGGAGACTTCACATGGACTGATTGTGTTGAAGACTCACAGGTGGACTGTGTAGTGAACCTGGAGACTTCACATGGACTGACTGTGTTGTAGACTCACAGGTGGACTGTGTAGTGAACCTGGAGACTTCACATGGACTGTCTGTGTTGTAGACTCACAGGTGGACTGTGTAGTGAACTTGGAGACTTCACATGGACTGACTGTGTTGTAGACTCACAGGTGGACTGTGTGGCGTGTAGTGAACATGGAGACTTTGTGGCTGTGGGTGAGAGCAGTGGGTGTTTGCACTTCATGGCTACAACCTTCCAACACCCTCTCATCTCACAAGTAAGTTACGCAAGGCACTTGTATCGCCAGTAAATGACACCAGACACTCATTTTGCAAGTAAATGGCACAAGACACTCATTTCACAAATATTATTATTATTATTAGGATACATTTGTAATTCGCCATATATCTGAATTTAAAACCTCAAAGATGCTAACAATGTAAAATAAGGAAAGCAAAATAAAACAAGTAAAGCAAGGCAAGCTAAATAAATAAGTTAAATAAATATGTTAAATCAATAAGTTAAAACAATAAAATAAATAAATTATATCAGACACTCATTTCACAAGTAAATGACATCTGGAGACTCATTTCACACCTAAATTATATACTGATTTCATAAATAAATTACACCAGACACTCATTTCACACCTAAACAATGTCATACCCATTTCACAAGTGACACCAGGCACTCATTTTGCCAATAAATGACTCGGTTTCACAAGTAAATGTCACCAGACACTCATTTAACAAAAAAATGACATTGACACTCATTTCATAAATAAATGACACCATTCACTCATTTCACACGTAAATGACAACATATACTCATTGTGCAAGTAAGAAACAAATGAAAATCATGGCCCCAAAAATGTACACCAGAAATTCACACCACAACTAAGGTAAGTGATATGAGGAACTCAAGCTACAGGTCATCCTAAACATGAAACTACCATTTCTTTCACAGCAACTCATCAAAACAGACAAATTGGAATCACAAGGACAGGCAACTTTCACACACATTGTGTTCACACCAATGTCAGAGGAAGGTAAGGTGTTATCTTGGTGCTTCAATCACTTTAATGTTATGATAATCTAAAACATGGACTAGACTAAGAGTCACATAGTACTAGGCTAACAGTTATACCATTTCATATCCAGTCCTGTTCATATCAGCATTTTGACTAAATGGAAAAAAGGCAACATCTCATATTTAAAAATAAAAGCCAACCTATTTTCGCAAAAGTTCCAGTTCTAGAGCGATCAATCTATAACCAGTAATGCTAACCCCTTAACTTGACTAATTAACCAAGAAAATCAGTTATGTGTAACCCACGCAGGTGAAGGACTCCTGTGGAGAACACAACTGTTCTTTGGATAATCTTTAACCCTTGATGTTAAAGCTAGAGCAATTTTGCAGTAGGTGCCACTTGATGACTGACACACAGTTTGAGGAGACTGTCATGACTAACACACAGTTTGAGGAGACTCTCATGATGACACAGTTTGAGGAGACTGTCATGACGACACACCGTTTGAGGAGACTGTCATGACTGACACACAGTTTGAGGAGACTGTCATGATGCACACAGTTTGAGGAGACTCTCATGACTGACACACAGTTTGAGGAGACTGTCATGACGACACACAGTTTGAGGAGACTGTCATGACGACACACAGTTTGAGGAGACTGTCATGACGACACACAGTTTGAGGAGACTGTCATGACTGACACACAGTTTGAGGAGACTGTCATGATGACACACAGTTTGAGGAGACTGTCATGACTGACACACAGTTTGAGGAGACTGTCATGACGACACACAGTTTGAGGAGACTGTCATGACGACACACAGTTTGAGGAGACTGTCATGACTGACACACAGTTTGAGGAGACTGTCATGACGACACACAGTTTGAGGAGACTGTCATGACTGACACACAGTTTGAGGAGACTGTCATGATGACACACAGTTTGAGGAGACTGTCATGATGCACACAGTTTGAGGAGACTCTCATGACGACACAGTTTGAGGAGACTGTCATGACGACACACAGTTTGAGGAGACTGTCATAACGATACACAGTTTGAGGAGACTGTCATGACTAACACACAGTTTGAGGAGACTCTCATGATGACACAGTTTGAGGAGACTGTCATGACGACACACCGTTTGAGGAGACTGTCATGACTGACACACAGTTTGAGGAGACTGTCATGATGCACACAGTTTGAGGAGACTCTCATGACTGACACACAGTTTGAGGAGACTCTCATGACGACACACAGTTTGAGGAGACTGTCATGATGACACAGTTTGAGGAGACTGTCATGACTGACACACAGTTTGAGGAGACTGTCATGATGACACAGTTTGAGGAGACTGTCATGACTGACACACAGTTTGAGGAGACTGTCATGACGACACACAGTTTGAGGAGACTGTCATGATGACACAGTTTGAGGAGACTGTCATGACGACACACAGTTTGAGGAGACTGTCATAACGATACACAGTTTGAGGAGACTGTCATGACTGACACACAGTTTGAGGAGACTGTCATGACGACACACAGTTTGAGGAGACTGTCATGACGCACAGGGTTTGAGGAGACTGTCATGACGCACAGGGTTTGAGGAGACTGTCATGACGACACACAGTTTGAGGAGACTGTCATGACGACACACAGTTTGAGGAGACTGTCATGACTGACACACAGTTTGAGGAGACTGTCATGATGACACACAGTTTGAGGAGACTGTCATGATGCACACAGTTTGAGGAGACTCTCATGACGACACAGTTTGAGGAGACTGTCATGACGACACACAGTTTGAGGAGACTGTCATAACGATACACAGTTTGAGGAGACTGTCATGACTGACACACAGTTTGAGGAGACTGTCATGACGACACACAGTTTGAGGAGACTGTCATGACGCACAGGGTTTGAGGAGACTGTCATGACGACACACAGTTTGAGGAGACTGTCATGACGACACACAGTTTGAGGAGACTGTCATAACGATACACAGTTTGAGGAGACTGTCATGACTGACACACAGTTTGAGGAGACTGTCATGACGACACACAGTTTGAGGAGACTGTCATGACGCACAGGGTTTGAGGAGACTGTCATGACGACACACAGTTTGAGGAGACTGTCATGACGACACACAGTTTGAGGAGACTGTCATGACTGACACACAGTTTGAGGAGACTGTCATGATGACACACAGTTTGAGGAGACTGTCATGATGCACACAGTTTGAGGAGACTCTCATGACGACACAGTTTGAGGAGACTGTCATGACGACACACAGTTTGAGGAGACTGTCATAACGATACACAGTTTGAGGAGACTGTCATGACTGACACACAGTTTGAGGAGACTGTCATGACGACACACAGTTTGAGGAGACTGTCATGACGCACAGGGTTTGAGGAGACTGTCATGACGCACAGGGTTTGAGGAGACTGTCATGACGACACACAGTTTGAGGAGACTGTCATGACGACACACAGTTTGAGGAGACTCTCATGACGACACACAGTTTGAGGAGACTCTCATGATGACACAGTTTGAGGAGACTGTCATGACTGACACACAGTTTGAGGAGACTGTCATGACGACACACAGTTTGAGGAGACTGTCATGACGCACATAGTTTGAGGAGACTGTCATGACGACACACAGTTTGAGGAGACTCTCATGATGACACAGTTTGAGGAGACTGTCATGACCGACACACAGTTTGAGGAGACTGTCATGATGACACACAGTTTGAGGAGACTGTCATGACGACACACAGTTTGAGGAGACTGTCATGACGACACACAGTTTGAGGAGACTGTCATGACGCACACAGTTTGAGGAGACTCTCATGACGACACGGTTTGAGGAGACTGTCATGACTGACACACAGTTTGAGGAGACTGTCATGACTGACACACAGTTTGAGGAGACTGTCATGACGACATACAGTTTGAGGAGACTGTCATGACGCACACAGTTTGAGGAGACTCTCATGACGACACAGTTTGAGGAGACTGTCATGATGCACACAGTTTGAGGAGACTGTCATGACGACACACAGTTTGAGGAGACTGTCATGACGCACACAGTTTGAGGAGACTGTCATGACGACACACAGTTTGAGGAGACTCTCATGATGACACAGTTTGAGGAGACTGTCATGACCGACACACAGTTTGAGGAGACTGTCATGACGACACACAGTTTGAGGAGACTGTCATGACGCACACAGTTTGAGGAGACTCTCATGACGACACGGTTTGAGGAGACTGTCATGACTGACACACAGTTTGAGGAGACTGTCATGACTGACACACAGTTTGAGGAGACTGTCATGACGACATACAGTTTGAGGAGACTGTCATGACGCACACAGTTTGAGGAGACTCTCATGACGACACAGTTTGAGGAGACTGTCATGATGCACACAGTTTGAGGAGACTGTCATGACCGACACACAGTTTGAGGAGACTGTCATGACGACACACAGTTTGAGGAGACTGTCATGACTGACACACAGTTTGAGGAGACTGTCATCACGACACACAGTTTGAGGAGACTGTCATGACTGACACACAGTTTGAGGAGACTGTCATGACTGACACACAGTTTGAGGAGACTGTCATGACTGACACACAGTTTGAGGAGACTGTCATGACTGACACACAGTTTGAGGAGACTGTCATGACTGACACACAGTTTGAGGAGACTGTCATGACTGACACACAGTTTGAGGAGACTGTCATCACGACACACAGTTTGAGGAGACTGTCATGACTGACACACAGTTTGAGGAGACTGTCATGACTGACACACAGTTTGAGGAGACTGTCATGACTGACACACAGTTTGAGGAGACTGTCATCATGACACACAGTTTGAGGAGACTCTCATGACGACACAGTTTGAGGAGACTGTCATGACTGACACACAGTTTGAGGAGACTGTCATGACTGACACACAGTTTGAGGAGACTGTCATGACGACACACAGTTTGAGGAGACTCTCATGACGCACACAGTTTAGGAGACTCTCATGACGACACGGTTTGAGGAGACTGTCATGACTGACACACAGTTTGAGGAGACTGTCATGACGACACACAGTTTGAGGAGACTGTCATGACGACACACAGTTTGAGGAGACTGTCATGACGACACACAGTTTGAGGAGACTGTCATGACGACACACAGTTTGAGGAGACTGTCATGACGACACACAGTTTGAGGAGACTGTCATGACTGACACACAGTTTGAGGAGACTGTCATGACGACACACAGTTTAGGAGACTCTCATGACGACACGGTTTGAGGAGACTGTCATGACTGACACACAGTTTGAGGAGACTGTCATGACGACACACAGTTTGAGGAGACTGTCATGACGACACACAGTTTGAGGAGACTGTCATGACGACACACAGTTTGAGGAGACTGTCATGACTGACACACAGTTTGAGGAGACTGTCATGACGACACACAGTTTGAGGAGACTGTCATGACGACACACATTTAGAGGAGACTGTCATGACGACACACTGTTTGAGGAGACTCATGACTGACACACAGTTTAGGAGACTCTCATGACGACACGGTTTGAGGAGACTGTCATGACTGACACACAGTTTGAGGAGACTGTCATGACGACACACAGTTTGAGGAGACTGTCATGACGACACACAGTTTGAGGAGACTGTCATGACGACACACAGTTTGAGGAGACTGTCATGACTGACACACAGTTTGAGGAGACTGTCATGACGACACACAGTTTAGGAGACTCTCATGACGACACGGTTTGAGGAGACTGTCATGACTGACACACAGTTTGAGGAGACTGTCATGACGACACACAGTTTGAGGAGACTGTCATGACTGACACACAGTTTGAGGAGACTGTCATGACTGACACACAGTTTGAGGAGACTGTCATAACGATACACAGTTTGAGGAGACTGTCATGACGACACACAGTTTGAGGAGACTGTCATGACGACACACAGTTTGAGGAGACTGTCATGACTGACACACAGTTTGAGGAGACTGTCATGACGACACACAGTTTGAGGAGACTGTCATGATGACACACTGTTTGAGGAGACTCATGACTGACACACAGTTTGAGGAGACTCATGACTGACACACAGTTTGAGGAGACTGTCATGATGACACACAGTTTGAGGAGACTGTCATGATGACACACTGTTTGAGGAGACTCATGACTGACACACAGTTTGAGGAGACTGTCATGACGACACACAGTTTGAGGAGACTGTCATGACTGACACACAGTTTGAGGAGACTGTCATGACTGACACACAGTTTGAGGAGACTGTCATGACTGACACACAGTTTGAGGAGACTGTCATGACTGACACACAGTTTGAGGAGACTGTCATGACTGACACAGTTTGAGGAGACTGTCATGACTGACACACAGTTTGAGGAGACTGTCATGACTGACACACAGTTTGAGGAGACTGTCATGACTGACACACAGTTTGAGGAGACTGTCATGACTGACACACAGTTTGAGGAGACTGTCATGACTGACACAGTTTGAGGAGACTGTCATGACTGACACACAGTTTGAGGAGACTGTCATGACTGACACACAGTTTGAGGAGACTGTCATGACTGACACACAGTTTGAGGAGACTCTCATGACGACACAGTTTGAGGAGACTGTCATGATGACACACAGTTTGAGGAGACTGTCATGACTGACACACAGTTTGAGGAGACTGTCATGACGACACACAGTTTGAGGAGACTGTCATGATGACACACTGTTTGAGGAGACTCATGACTGACACACAGTTTGAGGAGACTCATGACTGACACACAGTTTGAGGAGACTGTCATGATGACACACAGTTTGAGGAGACTGTCATGACGACACACAGTTTGAGGAGACTGTCATGACTGACACACAGTTTGAGGAGACTCATGACTGACACACAGTTTGAGGAGACTGTCATGACGACACACAGTTTGAGGAGACTCATGACTGACACACAGTTTGAGGAGACTGTCATGATGACACACAGTTTGAGGAGACTGTCATGATGACACACAGTTTGAGGAGACTGTCATGATGACACACTGTTTGAGGAGACTCATGACTGACACACAGTTTGAGGAGACTGTCATGACGACACACAGTTTGAGGAGACTGTCATGACGACACACAGTTTGAGGAGACTGTCATGACTGACACACTGTTTGAGGAGACTCATGACTGACACACAGTTTGAGGAGACTGTCATGACTGACACACAGTTTGAGGAGACTGTCATGACTGACACACAGTTTGAGGAGACTGTCATGACGACACACAGTTTGAGGAGACTGTCATGACTGACACACAGTTTGAGGAGACTGTCATGACTGACACACTGTTTGAGGAGACTCATGACTGACACACAGTTTGAGGAGACTGTCATGACTGACACACAGTTTGAGGAGACTGTCATGACTGACACACAGTTTGAGGAGACTGTCATGACGACACACAGTTTGAGGAGACTGTCATGACAACACACAGTTTGAGGAGACTCTCATGACTGACACACAGTTTGAGGAGACTGTCATGACAACACACAGTTTGAGGAGACTGTCATGACTGACACACAGTTTGAGGAGACTGTCATGACAACACACAGTTTGAGGAGACTGTCATGACTGACACACAGTTTGAGGAGACTGTCATGACTGACACACAGTTTGAGGAGACTGTCATGACGACACACAGTTTGAGGACTTTGATAATTATTGTTCGATTTTGTGTTGTTGTAGTGTATAGAGCAGTAATTATGACATTGGTTGTTGTCACAGACAAGTCAGTTGTTGGTGTAGAGCAGTAATTGTGACATTGGTTGTTGTCACAGACAAGTCAGTTGTTGGTGTAGAGCAGTAATTGTGACACTGGTTGTTGTCAGGGACGTGTCAGTTGTTGGTGCTGGCGAGCCAGGGACGAGTCTATCACTTCCAGAATCTACAACTAACACACTTGAAAGAAGGTTTGTATCTGCTGCTGACAACTTACACTTTCCACACGTGATTGGTCAACATTAGGGTCATACTGCCACAGGGTGATTGGTTAACATTAGTGTCATACTGCCACAGGGTGATTGGTCAACATTAGTGTCATACTGCCCCAGAGTGATTGGTCAACATTAGTGTCATACTGCTACAGGGTGATTGGTCAACATTAGTGTCATACTGCCACAGAGTGATTGGTCAACATTAGTGTCATACAGCCACAGGGTGATTGGTCAACATTAGGGTCATATTGCGACAGAGTGATTGGTCATCATTAGGGTCACACTGCCACAGAGTGATTGTTCATCATTAGGGTCATACTGCCACAGAGTGATTGGTCATCATTAGGGTCACACAGCCACAGAATGATTGGTCATCATTAGGGTCACACTGCGACATAGTGATTGATCATCATTAGGGTCATACTGCTACAGAGTGATTGGTTAACATTAGGGTCATACTGACACAGTGTGATTGGTCAACATTAGGGTCATACTGACCCAGGGATTATTTAATATTAGGGTCATACTGCCACAGTGATTGGTCAACATTTGGGTCATACTGCCACAGGGTACTAAAGCATTAGTATATCTTCTATAAACATAATCAAAACATTGCAAAAGTTCTTGAATAATAAGTGATACATCTTATGTTAGATAGTCATACCAAGTACTTGAGAGGTCTGACAGACCAGGTATGTCATTAATTGTACTTGACAGGTCTGACAGACCAAGTATGTCATTGGTTGTACTTGAGAGGTCTGTCAAGCCAAGTATGTCATTGGTTGTACTTGTCAGGTCTGACAGACCAAGTGTGTCATTGGTTCTACTTGTCAGGTCTGACAGACCAAGTATGTCATTGGTTGTACTTGAGAGGTCTGTCAAACCAAGTATGTCATTGGTTGTACTTGACAGGTCTGACAGACCAAGTATGTCATTGGTTGTACTTGAGAGGTCTGACAGACCAAATATGTCATTGGTTGTACTTGAGAGGTCTGTCAAACCCAAGGATGTCATTGGTTGTACTTGAGAGGTCTGTCAAACCCAGGATGTCATTGGTTGTACTTGAGAGGTCTGTCAGACCTAGAATGTCATTAATTGTACTTGAGAGGTCTGACAGACCAGGTATGTCATTAATTGTACTTGACAGGTCTGACAGACCAGGTATGTCATTAATTGTACTTGACAGGTCTGACAGACCAAGTATGTCATTAATTGAACTTGACAGGTCTGACAGACCAGGTATGTCATTGTTTGTTGTAGCGCTCGTTTCGAAAGACATCGCGAGACTGAAACACCTTCAGAAAGACATCAAAGTGGACATGTTTGATGCCACCTGCGTCCACACTGAGACCACCCTCTGTGTCCAGTGGCTGCCCTCGTGTGTCGGCAGTAGCATACTCACTGTGGTCAGTATGTCAGTGGACACGCCTAGTTCTGGGTAACTGACACCGAATGATATTACTGCATAATAAAGGGTACCTAATAAAGAGTTTACACTCACCCGCGGAGCAACAAGCGCCACCTGGGAGTGTTTTGTCACTACTCCTCAGGTGGCGCCACAGTTTGTCCACTGAAAATGTAAGTCTAAACAACTACCTTTGTTGTTTTTTAAATACATCTCCAGTTAGCAGACTAGGCCAATGGTCCAACAAAGTAGACCAGAGGTCAATGGTCCAACAAATTTAGTAGACCAGAGGCCAATGGTCCAACAAAGTTAGTAGACCAGAGGCCAATGGTCCAAAAAAATTAGTAGACCAGAGGCCAATGGTCCAACAAAGTTAGTAGACCAGACGCCAATGGTCCCACAAAGTAAATAGACCTAGAAAGAGATGCGTGGTCCTCTGCGCTGGGGGGGATACGGTTACATTGTTAGTTTCAATGTTACCAAATATATAGATTATATTATTGCGCTACTATCAGAAGTGATCAATCAGACACAGGAGGTTCTAACACGAGTGGAAACATGTGCACGGACTGGTTTAAAGATCAATCCTGGAAAAACCAACTACATCGCATTCAACCAATTAGGAAACACCAGCATCATTGCCAGGGAAGGAGCTGTTTTAGAGAAGGTTGAAGACTACAAATACATTGGCTCCTGGGTCTGCACAACAGACAAAGACATCAACACCAGGAAGGCAATGGCGTGGAGAGCACTCAACCAACTAAACCTAATATGGAAATCTACACTCCCACGCAAAATCAAGCAGCGACTGTTTATTGCAACAGTAGAGTCTGTGCTACTCTATGGATGCGAAACATGGACAATGACGAAGAAACTTGACAAACAACTAGACAGATGTTATACAAGAATGCTTCGAGCCGCATTTAACATTCACTGGCAACAGCATTTGACAAACATAGAACTATACAGTGGAATGTGTAAAGTCACTGATAAAATAAGAAGAAGACGATTGAGATTTGCCGGACACTGCTACAGACATAAGGATGAAATGACATCTAAAACCATCTTGTGGCAACCAACACATGGAAGAACCAAGGCAGGAAGACCAGCAGCAACTTACATCGACTGCTTAAAGGAAGATGTGGATCTAGAAACGGAGGAGCTGAAGATGGCAATGATAGACAGAGGGATCTGGAGACGGATGATTGAAGCCACTAATATTCGACCCCAGTGGCCGACATGAGTGAGTGATATAGATTTAGAGCTAAAATAGTGTGTTAACATGAAATAAACAGTGGAAGTGGCACTATGATAAGGCAGTGGTGTGAACATGTACAAGTGACAGCAGTATGGACTGTGTTGTCCACTCACAACCGTGATTCAGTAGGTGCAGCTGACCATATACTCCACTACCTTTCCTTCTTTACCGAATCCAATTTTACTTAATAAGGCTTCTCTTTGAATGTAATAACTTGTAATATACCACAACAACTTAACTGTTACATTAACAAGGTAACAGGGCAAACAAATGCAATACCAAAGTGGAAATGACATGATTTCTTGAAGCATCCTGGGGAAAATGTCATCAGTCTGCCATTGTCTTGCCGACTCTCAGCATTGCGGTGTGGTGATTTACAGCATTGACCACATGGAATGTTGTTGCAGTGTGGTGAAGAGATGTTATTGACCATGTGGAATGTTGTTGCAGTGTGGTGAGGAGATGTTGTTGAACATGTGGAATGTTGTTGCAGGATGGCGGTAGATGGCACTGACTATGTGGAATGTTGTTGCAGGGTGGTAGGGAGATGGCATTGGCAATATGGAATGTTGTTGTAGGATGGCGGGAGATGACACTGACTATGTGGAATGCTATTGCAGGGTGGTGGGGAGATGGCTTTGACCATGTGGAATGTTGTTGCAGGGTGGTGGGGAGATGGCATTTACCATGTGGAATGTTGTTGCAGGGTGGTGGTGAGATGGCACTGACCATGTGGAATGTTGTTGTAGGGTGGTGGGGAGATGGCGTTGAGCATGTGGAATGTTGTTGCAGGGTGGTGGGGAGATGGCACTGACTATGTGGAATGTTGTTGTAGGGTGGTGGCGAAATGGCGTTGACCATGTGGAATGTTGTTGCAGGGTGGTGGGGAGATGACATTGACCATGTGGAATGTTGTTGCAAGGTGGTGGGGAGATGACACTGACTATGTGGAATGTTGTTGCAGGGTGGTGGGGAGATGGCGTTGACCATGTGGAATGTTGTTGCAGGGTGGTGGGGAGATGGCGTTGGCAATGTGGAACAAATCTGGATATAGCTACGTGTGCTCAAAGGCATCTCCATCAGCAATCGGTAAGTCCAACTTCCTTTTTGTCTGTGTCATTTATGATATGAACCACAATGAGTTGAAGTGTTGAGATGTTCAAGCAGCATTCAAAATAAAGGCCTTGAATTGGTGCTCACCGTTTCAAAATCCACTGTGCTGATTTAGTTTGCGAAAATGCTTAAGTTAACGGCCCTACTCTACCAGTTCATCTCTGCAGTCACGGACGGCTTCACTCTATTGGATATTTGATGTGCAGGTCGTCAGAATTCATAGATCTGACTCAATTATAGGAAACTGTAGTTGTAACTTTGGTACTAATTCAGATCACTAATTAGTCGAAACTCCAATCATATTAATTCATCAAAGAATCTGGACCTGAATTTTTTAGAAAATTTCAGAAAATTCATTGCCAGGAGGTACAGAGTGAAATATAAGCCAGCTGTCAACAATGCATGAGAATACAACTTGTCTTAGATGAATGGATGTGATATTTTATTAAAGACTAAGTGAAATGAAATGTTAAATGTCTGAACTTTGTATACATAAATGTAATTATCTTGTGTGCCAAATACGAAGCCTGTTCAGTGCGAACTCATGTCAATAAGCCCACTCAAACGTGGCCATTTACATGTCAGATGTTGCTGACGTCACCACAGGCAATGCCGTTTGAACATCGTGAATGCTCAACCTTGCATTATATCCGCAGGTTCATTTTGCTTAGTCTTTAATAAGTTTTAATTTCATTTTAATATATTTAATTGTTATGTTTTGACATGTAGTTTGATGCCTCTATGCCTGGATGTGTCTCAGAAGTACAGTGCCTCATGAGTGTAATAATAATTAATGTTTCTCTTGTATGTAGAATGTCCTCTCACAAAGGTTGCTACGACAAAGTGCGGCAAGTCATTATTTACACTCGATTCTGAGGTAAGATTAACATTGTGTTTTATTTAATTATGTGTAATGCATTTATTTAATACTTTACATTAGTAACAAGTGTATTAGGTATAAAACTTGCACCAACAAAGCAAGCAGGAAAAAAAAAAAAAAAAAAAAGTTACAAAATAGAAGCCACTGCTTTTTATTTGTGACATGTCAGTCACATCTGGTGATGTTTAATGATTCAGTCTGACATCTGTCGTTCACATCTTGTTTCAGTCACATCTGATGATATGTAATGATTACGATTCAGTCATTGATGTCTGTCATTCATGTCATCTTTCAGTCACATCTGGTGATGTTTAATGATTCAGTCTCTGACATCTGTCGTTCACATCTTGTTTCAGTCACATCTGATGATATGTAATGATTACGATTCAGTCATTGATGTCTGTCATTCATGTCATCTTTCAGTCACATCTGGTGATGCTTAATGATTCAGTCTCTGGCATCTGTCGTTCACATCATGTTTCAGTCTGATGATGTGTAATAATTATGATTCAGTCATTGATGTCTGTCATTCATCATGTCATCTTTCAGTCACATCTGATGATGTGTAATAATTCAGTCACTGATGTCTGTTGTTCCTGTCATTTTTCAGTCACATCTGATGTTGTGGAGCTCTCACACTCTCACTTGTATGCAACTGTTGAGAGATTCAGTCGTTGACTTCAGCCTTCAAGAGACAGCTGAAGAGGTTTCTGGGTAAGCTCAGTGCTCACACAACAGAGCGCAATAGTGTAGTGGTTAGCACGTCTGCCTGGCATGTCAGCGCTCTCAGTTCAAAACTCGGACTGGGCAGGTATAAATTTGGAGTAAAAACCGGACTCTCAACATTGGGGACTGTACCCTTCGTGACTCAGGGATCACGTTAATGTTGGTCCTTTTCAGTTTGGGACGTAAAAGAACCACTGAGGATGACAAGCATCCTGGCAGTGATAACCTCAATGCCAGCATAGAGAGGTCGGCTTGGCGAATGTTCTGAAAAAGGCTGACTAGTTGAATAAGACCTTATAAGACCATAACATTGTAACCACAATACAGACAAGTCAGTTAATGGAACGTTGCTGAGTGCTGGAAACATTTGAACACACAAGATTGTGGAGAATGTTAGTGACAATCACCGTAGATAGTAGAACACTGACAAACTGTCATCTTGTCTATTTCAGACTTGATCATGTGAAGTTGGTGATGTTGACAGTTGACCAGGACGACATCTGTAGTCTACAGATCTGTTGTCTGCCTTGTCTTGAGCCACTCTATCAGTTACAGCTCAGCAAGTCCTCCTGGCTCGTCAGTTGTCCCTCGTCACAGGTTTGTCTACCACCTACTTCAATGTCTACACAATCTTCTTCATTGTCTACACAACCTACTTCATTATTTACACAACTTTCTTCATTGTCTGCACAACTTTCTTTAATGTATACATAACCTTCTTCAATGTTGTGTACACAACATATTTCAATGTTTACACAACCTTCTTCAATGTCTACACAACTTTCTTCAATGTCTACACAACCTACTTCAATGCCTAATTATCAATACAGTCTCATTCAGTTGTTGCAACCCTTTATCTTCTGTCCTGTTTTATTGCCAGGAGTCGGTACTTTATCCTCTGTCCTGTTCCAGGAGTCGGTAATTTATCTTCTGTCCTGTTCCAGGAGTCGGTACTTTATCTTTTATCCTATTCCAGGAGTCTGTTCTTTATCTTCAGTCCTCTTTCAGGAGTATGTACTTTATCTACCGTCCTGTTCCAGGAGTCTGTACTTTATTTCTTGTCCTGTTCAGGGAGTTGATACTTTATTTTCTGTCCTGTTCCAGGAATCTGTACTTTATCTTCTTTCCTGTTCCAGGAGTCTCTACTTTATCATCTGTCTTGACCCAGGAGTTGGTACTTTATCTTCTATCCTATTCCAGGAATCTAATAATAATACAAATAAATGGAGGAGGCTTATCGCAGACAGTCACTATAGGAAATATATACCGACCTCCAAGGCCTTTAACTGAAAACTATAACGAATTTATAAATGAATTTACAATGGTCATATCAGCTATGCAACATCATCAAAACAACAACCTTATTCTTGCAGGGGACTACAATATAAATATGTTAAAAATAAACGAACAACAACACTGTAGCACTTTCTTTGACATGTTAACCTCATTTAGTCTCTTCCCCCAAATTACTTTTCCTACGAGGTTCACAACATATGCTGGTACACTTATTGAATTTTTTTTTTGTAATTTAACAAAGCATATTTTGCAAAGTACAGCAGGAATATTAATAAAAAAATTATCTGATCATCAACCATACTTTATGCTTATGAACATTGCTCTAAAAGAGGAACATACTACAAAATTTATACGAATTAATGTACAAAATACAGAGGCTATGTTAAAAGTCAGAAATGATATAATCTCTTCTGAAATACATAACAAATTAGATACTAGTTCAAATGCTGATCCAAACCATAATTATAACATTATTATTAATGAAATAAATCAAGCTAAAAATAAATATATGACTAGCAAATTAGTGAAATTTAATAAATATAAACATAAAAAATCTACATGGATAACTCAAGGCTTGCTAACCTCAATACGATACAGAGACAAACTTTACAAACAATTAAAAATCACAAACCCTGAATCTTCTGCATATGGCGTATTATTGATTAATCTGAAAACATACAATAGTATTTTGAAAAGAAGTTTTCGCAAAGCAAAGCAATCATATTTTGACAAATGTTTTAATCAGTTTAAATTTGATATAAAAAACACTTGGAAAACCATAAATGAAATCCTGTCCAAACATAAAATTAATAAATAATTTCCAAAATATTTTAAAGAATCCGATTCTATTGTGGCAGACAAACTAGAAATTGCAAATAAATTCAATACATTATTTACCAATATAGGTAGTAACCTGGCTAATGATATTAAATACAAAGGCATTCATGATCATTCATATTATCTAAATAATATAGTAAACTGTAATTTTACATTTAAATACGTTGAAGAAGATACCATAAAGAAAACAATAATTAATCTACCCAACAAAAGTAGCTGTGGATGTGATGGTCTCTCAACCAAACTGCTAAAAATGCTTGAACCTGCACTAACCAAATCTTTAACTTTATTAATAAATCAAGTATTAACCACGGGAATATTCCCTGATAAATTAAAAATTGCTAAGGTAATTCCGATTTATAAAAAAGGTGAGCCAGCAGTATTCAATAATTATAGACCCATATCTCTTCTACCAGCTATTTCAAAAATACTTGAAAAAATTATTTTTGACCAATTATTATCTTATTTAAAAGACTCTAAGCTTTTGTTTGACCATCAGTATGGATTCCGACCTAAACATTCAACTGAATACGCAGCACTAGAATTAATAGATAGAATAATAACCAAACTGGATAAGGATGAAATACCCATTAATATTTACCTAGATCTTTCCAAAGCTTTTGATACCATTGACCATTTAATTTTAATTGACAAATTGAAATATTATGGTATACATGGAACAAACCTGAACTTATTCAGCAGTTACCTAACAAATCGTAAACAATATACGGAAATTGACAATACAAAATCCAAAATGTTATCAATAAAAACAGGTGTACCACAAGGTTCAATCTTAGGACCCCTGTTATTCATCATATATATCAATGATTTTGCAAAAGCCAGTAAAATGTTTAATTTCATAATTTATGCTGATGATACAACTCTATCAAGTACACTAAACACTTTCAGCGATAACATACATGACGAAAATTTAGAATCTTTAATAAATGAAGAACTTTTAAAAATAAATGAATGGCTCAAAATAAATAAATTATCGCTAAACATAGCAAAATCGAAATACATGACATTTCAAAAGGCAAAGAAAAATATACAGACACTTACTCTGAAGATAGACAATGTAAATATTGAACAAGTCAAAGAATTTAATTTTTTGGGTTTAATTATAGATACAAATTTAAACTGGAAAAAGCACACTGAAAAAATTGCAAATGCTTGTTCTAAAAAAATTGGCGTATTAAATAAATTGAAACATGTGTTACCTCTTCATATTAAAATAATATTATATAATTCTTTAATAGTGCCACACATTAATTATTGCATCATGGCGTGGGGCTTTCAATCAAATAGAATAATAAAACTTCAAAAAAAAGCCATGAGAATTATTACCTTAAGTAATTATACTTCCCACACAGAACCACTTCACAAAAAACTCAACTTGTTAAAAGTAGATGACATCCTTAAATTACAACAATTAAAATTTTACTATAAATATTTACACAATGACTTACCAGTTTATTTACAAAACTGGAGGATAATGTTTAACTATGAGCTACATAATCATGATACAAGAGTCAGGAATAAAATATACACTTATAAAATTAAACATGAATTTGCTAAGAAATGTCTTAGGCATAATTTGCCACTTTTACTAAATAACATTCCTGATATTGTCAAAGAAAAGCTTAGTACACACAGTTCACAAGGATTTGCCAAGTATGTTAAACTTTATTTTTTACAAAACTATCAAGTAACATGCACCAGGCAAAACTGCTACATATGTATGCAAAATTAAGAACTGACAACCACCTGTCAACTTGATACAATACAAAACAGTGCCTAAACGACAAACACAACAATCATGTAAGCTTGCTCACACTACACACATGCATACATATTATGTTTTTTTGTTATTTGTTTTTTTCTTCTTCTTTTTCTGGAAGAATTTTATTAGGTGATGTATTGATTCAGTTAAAGTTTTATTGGAAAAGGTGGCTCCTCGATAGCGACTACCATAGTCTTAGAGGAGTCTCCTGACCCTACTTTGTCTGGGTCAAATAAAATAAAATTCTTCTTCTTCTTCTTACTTTATTTTCTGTCCTCTTTCAGGAGTCTGTACTTTATCTTCTGTCCTGTTCCAGGAATCGGTACTTTATCTTCTGTCCTGTTCCAGGAATATGTACTTTATCTTCTGTCCTGTTCCAGGAGTCTGTACTTTATCTTCTGTCCTCTTTCAGGAGTCTGTACTTTATCTTCTGTCCTGTTCCAGGAGTCTGTACTTTATCTTCTGTCCTGTTCCAGGAGTCTGTACTTTATCTTCTGTCCTCTTTCAGGAGTATGTACTTTATCTTCTGTTCTCTTTCAGGAGTCTGTACTTTAACTACTGTCCTGTTCCAGGAATATGTACTTTATCTTCTATCCTCTTTCAGGAGTCTCTACTTTATCTTCTGTCCTATTCCAGGAATATGTACTTTATCTTCTGTCCTGTTCCACGAGTCTGTACTTTAGCTTCTGTCCCCTTTCAGGAGTCTACTTGATCTTCTGTCCTCTTTCAGGTGTCTGTACTTTATCTTCTGTCCACTTTCAGGAGTCTACTTTATTTGTTGTCCTCTTTCAGGAGTCTGTACTTTATCTTCTGTCCTATTCCAGGAATCTGTACTTTATCTTCTGTCCTGTTTCAGGAGTCTGTACTTTAGCTTCTGTCCCCTTTCAGGAGTCTACTTTATCTTCTGTCCTCTTTCAGGAGTCTGTACTTTATCTTCTGTTCCCTTTAAGGAGTCTGTACTTTATCTTCTGTCCTGTTCCAGGAGTCTGTACTTTATCTTCAGTCCTGTTCCAGGAGTCTGTACTTTATCTTCTGTCCTCTTTCAGGAGTCGGTGCTGTTGGTGGAGGGTGAGACAGATGAGACATCTCCTCTCAGGTCAGTACAATCGCAATACTATGTTTGGCTAAGCTTAGGCTAGGGCATCACTATTTATAAGAGAATTCGCTACCTTTTGTAGGTTTGCATCTTGGTTTAAAACAGAAAATTACAATTGTTGTTTTCATGCATGTTGTTGTCATAACACAAAATGTGTAATTTCAAAAGTAACTACAGCTGTATCAGAAATAGATTTTTCCACTGCCCTTTACATTGAAAATGTTGTCGGATTTGAATTAACAATAATTATTCACCAAGCATCTAAAATAACAATTCATTTAGTGATGGAGACATATTAATCTATATGATACCTTCGTTATGATTATGCTTTATTTTATGTTTTTTTGCATCAAATTCATTTTTATCAGAAGTGACAAGTTGACAACCTAGTATTTGTATATTGATTTATTTATAATATTTTCCAAAGTCAGGTGTTTTTATTTCCATAATATTGCACGTTTAAATTAACTCTTGTGGATTACTACATTTTTGGACAGATAACAATGTAATACATTGGTAATCCATCTGGATCATCAGACTTGGCTCCTTATGATCTACTACTCTTGCAACTTAATTTGAATGCCCACTCCTAGAATGTTGGATACATTTCATATTACCCCTTTATTATGAGTAACTTTATACAACTAATCCGTGTCATATCATCTTTATTACAGAGACCAGGGAGACCTGATTGACAGTCTCAAAGTCCGGTGCTTGATGGAGACAATGCCAGAAACCAGGTTTGTGTTTGCTTACCTCTTGCGCACACACACACACACACACACACACTCACACACAAACTCACTCACACATATACGCATGCAGACATTTTCTAAAATGTTCAAAAATCGCTACTACATATACTACAAGATATTGGCATATATTTCAGTAACAGGGATGAGAAATTTCCGGTTTTTGCTGGAATTCCGGTTTTTATACTGCTCCAAAGATCACTTTTGTGAATCGTGTAAATCTGGGGAGAAAAAAAGAATGTTGGGGGGGAGGGCATATAAAATCCTGGACAATTCACTGACGATATATCTGCAGATTGAGTTAACCATCTATCCAACGGGTGTCGCCACGTGTTAATGACGCTACCTGGCGATTAGAGACAGAACCGACCCAACTGAACCCGTGAATCTGCGAAGTAAAACCCTTAGTTCTATCGGCTGTTTGTTTCAGCGCTTTCGAAGTGCGCGCACAAAAGCAGTGGACCAATAGGAAACGACGATGTATTTTGTGGAGATGTCAATCATTTTCGAACACAATGGCTAATCGACGACGCAAGACAAATGTTGCGTGAAGGACATTAACAAAAGTGTCAAGAATAAGTGGAATTGGGCGTGGCTGGGGAGATCGGCTGGAGACACTATGTTGGATATATTCATCAGTAAATTATCAGTTCCAGGGAAATCCTACTGTTTGTGGTGTGAGGCCGATGTCAACTATGCGGATTGGATCCTACAGGCTATAGTCAGAGGAGAACCGAAGGCATTGAAGTACACACGCTGGCACTGCCCACGCTGGTCACCATTGTTCTATTAGAACCTGAACAGAGGGCGTATCACATGGAAGTTCGCCGATTCCACGTAGACAACACACTTCCACAAGCACCCACAAGTTCCAGATTGGACTCGTCGTGGGGCACCATATTCTCTACTGGCAAGTTCCCAGCCTTGTCAAAGCTGATGGCTGCAATGATGAGCTGCATTCATGATCCTCAGGTGGAAGGGTGTTTTAGTCACATGTCTAGCATCATGAATACTGCCACTGCCAGAAAGAATGTTAGTACATTCAACACTATCCAGACAGTGAAGTACTCACTCATGGCAAGCAACAAGACTGCTATACAGGACTTCCACAAACAGGACTGGTCGCCTCGTTCACAACACGAGGGGTGCACACAAAATGTACTCCACCCATTTTGCAGAGGAAGGAAAGATGAAGGAGGAGAAGAAAACTGAGCTGAACATGTCAAAGACAAAGGCAGCCACCAAGTACAAAGCTAAGGAAGCAGTTGAGCTGGCAACGAAGAAAGCTAGAATGGCCCATCAACGGGCTGTTTTGACAAAGCTGGCCAAGGAGAAAGCTGCCCGTCAGCCAACTCGGGTTCAGTCCAGAAACTATCATTAACAAGCGAGTTAGTACTATGACAATGTGTGCATGAGTCCGTGTGCTTTTTTTGCTATTGGAAATGTTAAGATTTTCTATTTAGTATTGCTCAAAATACACCATATGTCGTCTACAATTAAAAAATATCTCTGAGGAGTCCCCCCCTCCCCCAATTAGATGAGACAGTCTTCTCGGGCTGAAATGTGGCCCACAGCAAAATATTCGGTTTTTTATCTGAATGTCACTCTCATCCCTGCAGTAAACAGTTTTAATTATGAACATTAATAACTTTTTTCTAATTTTCATATACCCTATGATATTTTGTGTTGATTTCCGTGCCATACTTGTTATGGACTTGTTATTGACTATTGAATCCAAATGAGAGATAGGGTTACCTAGAGATCATTTTGATTGTCTGAATGTTAATTTATTTAGTATTGATAGCCATATCTGTGATAACTAACATTTGTTGGGATTGATATAATCTGTGGAAATTTGATAAGACAACTATCCTAGTTACGTATCTCCACTACTGCCTATTTGCAGGTTGCTCAGACTGCTCAACAAGAAGCATTTTGAAAAGGCTGAATCCTTCGCTAAGCTCTTCAACTTGGATGTAGAAGTGGGTAGAAATTCCTATAACAGTTTTGAATAATTACTGTGTTACTCGCAGACGTTAAGTAATGGATTACTGGAACACTTTGTATTATCATACATTGAATCGAGTCTTAGATTAACCATGTGACACAACTGATGTAAATTGAACTTTTGACACGTATGTAACGTTTGATGCAGTTAAATTCATAATTTAGTTGTTCGCAGGATGAGTGCCATGGCAGTAGCTCAAGGTACATCTCCACTGGTGTCTCAGGTAATCATCAGGGTTATACTGCAAGGGTAACACTCCTACTAGAAAAGAGATAATTTACGAGATGATTTGGTGACATCCAAAGAATAAGTAACTTAACGTATGTAGTTGTTGTCGTGATAACAAACTGGATTAACTTTAGTAGACATATTTACCTCTCAAGAAACTTGTTTTGATCTGTATATTTTCCGCGTTGTTCTTGGCAGACTGAGATATGCTGAATGAAAAACCAAGATCATCCATTCGATGGATTCACTTTGTTAAATGTTTGCAGCTTGTCTACAAGACAAAGGCTAGTGCCATTCTCAACGAGTTGTCACCCTGGGGTGAGAGTTCACAACCCCCTCCAGCCGAGGGTCAACTCCTGGTCCAGCTGAAAGACTGCCTCATCAACATACACGTTTGTACTGCAGTCTGTAATGTCATACTACACTCAAACCTCGCATTACGGCCACCTCATGAGGCATGATTAGAGTCATCCACATACTTCCATAATAAAGTGCAAGTAACAACAGGATATAAACCATGTTAATATGGTCCCCTCGCAGGGATAAAGTCATAATAAAAGACAGGATATTAAACATGTTATTACGTTCTACCTGCAGGGACAGAGTCATAATAAAGTACAGGATATTAAATGTGTTAATATGGTCCCTCTCGCAGAGATAAAGTCATAATAAAGTACATGATGTTAAGCATGTTAATACGGTCCACTTGCAGTGATACAGTAATGATATAGTAAGGACATTAATCTTGTTAATATGAATAATTGATATGTATATATGATATATGTGTAAAGTAATGTACTTTGTAGAATGAAGACTTTGTTGTGGAATGTTGCATCAAGGCTCCTCTGTCAAAAGCGGGAGATGTATTTGACCTATTAACCTTTGCGAGAAATAGGGTAAGTTACTTTATAGTATTGTTCAATGAACTGTATAATAAAAAAAATTGTTGTTTTTACTGTTTTTTTATGCATTGCTGAAAAAAATTGTCATCCATCACAGTGGTTCTTAACCTGTTTGGGCTGCGACTCAAAAGTTGGTCATGGGACATGCATGGCAATCAATACCTTCAAATAGTTCAATAAATTGGTATTCATAAATATATGATAATGTACAACATTAATTAAACTTGCTGGCTGAACATGGAGGAATCACCAAATCAGTACAATTCATTGGTTTATTGATGTAGAAATCAAAAGCAAAGATGGACAAAGTCAGGAAAATTGTACAATTTTAACAATGTTTCAAGTATATTACGTTGATTTACTTCATACTGGTGATAATAAGGTGGCAGTATAATGTACCTGGACATGCTGATTAAAGTGTTATTTGTCCGATATGGATTGAATCAAATTGACGCATTTTCACTGGCATCAATCAGTCTGATACATAGGATGACTGGCTGTGTTTTCTGTTTCAGTTGGAGAAGTCACAAAGTGTTGGCAATGGACACAGTGTCGGTGAAGTTGACAAGTCAGCCCTTCTCACCAAGGTAAGTGTCCTCTCAATCTGTCATCTCTCAGTCTGTCGTCTCTCAGTCTGTCAGCCTGTCGTCTCTCAGTCAGTCAGCCTGTCATCTCTCAGTCAGCCGGTCGTCTGTCAACCTGTCAAATCTCAGTCTGACAGCTGGTCATCTTTCACTCTGTCAGCCGGTCATCTCTCACTCTGTCAGCCGGTCATCTCTCAGTCTGACAGCCGGTCATCTCTCAGTCTGTCAGCCGGTCATCTCTCAGTCGGTCATCTCTCAGTCTGTCAGTCGGTCATCTCTCAGTCTGTCAGCCGGTCATCTAAATCTTTCAGCCTGTCATCTGTCAGTTTGTCAGCCAGTCATCTTTCAGTCTGTCAGCTGTTCATCTCTCACTCTGTCAGCCAGTCATCTCTCAGTCTATCAGCTGGTTATCTCTCAGTCTGTCAGCCAGTCATCTCTCAGTCTGTCAACTGGTCATCTCTCAGTTTGTCAGGTGGTCATCTCTCAGTCTGTCAGCTGGTCATCTCTCAGTCTATCAGACGGTCATCTCTCAAGTCTGTCAGCCTGTCATCTCTTAGACTGTCTGCCTGTCATCTCTCAGTCTGTCAGCCAGTCATCTCTCAGTCTGTCAGCCTGTTATTTCTCAGTTTGTCAGCTGGTCATCTCTCAGACTCATGTACTTATTAAACATGGGGGCGTATTATACACAGAAACTTATGGTATTCATTATATTAAATGCACATGCTCTAATAATCGTACACCTTCATCAATCAATCTCCAACCAAAACTTACTACCCGATCCATAATTTATTGCTATTTTCTGTTAGTCAGAGACAACATAAAATTGAAATGTCCACCTTCATCGGCGGACTGCAGTGTCCAGGTAACTTTTGTGTGGCTGATTGGAATGTCTAGTTATTGGAAACTGAAGGAAATATATTGATTGGTGTTGAAGGTGTTGGAGACTCTTCACAGACTCAACACTTACTTCGTCACCTATGGAGTGCATAATTTCACGTAAGTCTGCCTCACCTTCTCTTCTACTGATATTGTGCAGCCACTAGTCCACAGTGACACTGCCTGCAAGTGTTTGACACCCACAACGTACTTAACCTCTTCGTGCCATAAGGCTCGCAACAAACAGAAAACAGTATATAAGTAAGCATATTTTGTATTTTGCAGTTTTATCATTTTTAATAGTGTTAATTTTCGAAGCATTTGTTGTAATATTCCAGCAACACAGATGAACAGTGTAGTTGAAAAAGGTTTGAGCCATTGACATATTCAACATCTTAATGTAAATACGGCAGAAACCCTCATTTAAGGCTAGGGTTGTAACGATTTGTCGATGCATTGATGAGTTGCAATACATTTTACAATAACGATACATGCATACATATTTTCAAAAGCTTTATAGTGTTGAATGTTGACAAAAGCATCCATTTGAACTGTTTTGGGTTTACTCATTTGGCGCAACTGTAACTGTCAAAATCAGAGTTCAATTGAATCTGAGACTGAAGTGTGTTGGTTTGAGATGGCATGACCAAATTATAATATACATCTATCCTTTTGTTTAACAATTACATCTTCTAAAACTTCTTGAAATATAGTTGTTATATAAAGTGCTGCCATCGGTTAGATTTAATCAGAAGTGACTGTAAATGTGTAATATTTAATCATTCATCAGTGGTAAAATTCAGATTGACCTGGAAAAAGATATGGATTGTTGATCAGGGAGGCTGTTCAACTTGTTAAATTGCAGTTAGAAACCTAGCAAAAATTAACCACTTATTTAGAATGTTATGGGCCTGTTTTCTACAATTGTCCTTGTTTTGTACGGGCCCCTAAGAACACCTAGTAAGAAATCTTGAGCCACACGGAACTTTGAAAAAATACAGGTGTTACATTTCTTCCGAATGCTTATAGATGGACCTCTGAAAGGTTGGGCCTGAGAGGCAAAGTGGTTACAGCTGCACACACACTATCACACGCACACATGTACATTCACTAGTTAGATTAAAATTGTAGCTTTCTAACTACTAAATAGTTCAGTTGTGATTCAATCCTACTGATTAGGTGTATTTAGAAATTGTTTTTGTCCACAACATTTTAAAGTAGAAAAACTGGTAAATAATATTGAAATTTTTTAATTAAAAATAAATTTTTCCTTATTCTTCCAACTTGATGAACATTTTCACAAAGTTTGTTAACTTTGTTTGATACTTATTTTGTATGTACATGTCTCATGTTTATGTATGTGTAAGTGATAGTGACACGATGAACAAAATTAAGTGAACTATTCATTACATGACCTATTTCCCAGCAAAACCTCTGTCAAGCCATCAGAAAACACGTGATGGGTTCGGACATTCCGGCGTATATTTGGTTGAAATTCTAGTCATAAATGTGTTTCTTTATGACAAAAACATAAGGCAAAGTTTTTAAAGTGACAACTGTATGCGGGAATGATTTATGAGATGTCATGCATCAATAGTAATGTAATTCATGTGTATAACTGTTATCAAGATTTTTGACAAAGGCAAAGCTTGACAGAGGCCACATGCAAAAATTTGATTTTGACATAAGCAAACCGCGACATAGTGGAAACATCTATTATGCATATTTTGTCTGTTGTAGGGGAGAGAGGTGGGAAGAGTTCCGGAAGATTTCCCTCGTGTGGGAGAGTTTGCGCTACCTCTCCCTTGGAGACATTTCTAAAGTCATCTGCCTCTGGAGCAGACACCCGGTAAAGTGAAATAAATACTTTGGAGCAGACACCCAGTAAAATGAAATCAATACTTAGGAGCAGGCACCTAGTAAAGTGAAATCAATACTTTGCAGCAGACACCCGGTAAAGTGAAATCAATACTTTGGAGCAGGCACCCGGTAAAGTGAAATCAATACTTTGAAGCAGGTATCTGGTAAAGTGAAATCAATACTTTGGAGCAGGCATCCGGTAAAGTGAATTCAATACTTTGAAGCAGGTATCTGGTAAAGTGAAATAAATACTTTGGAGCAGACACTCAGTAAAATGAAATCAATACTTTGGGGCAGAGACTTGGTAAAGTGAAAGTAATACTTTGACTATTACATAATCACACATATTTGCTGTATCATTTGACATGTTGAATTGAACATAGAATATATACTGAAATATGAAAAGATATGAATTTGTAAAAATTAATTGTAAATGTAGTAAACAATTATCACTAAATCACATGAATTTATTAGATAAGTTGATGCCTCAGGTGGACACTTTTAAATTAGGCAAATAATCCCAAATGTAGAAAACACTGATAGGGCAAAGAACATTATTATCCACCTGAAATGAGTTTTCACATAAAATGTAAATACTTATAGCTGGTTTTTAACCCAACAGTCAGTGAAGATTTCAACCAAGTGATAAACGTATGTGACTGTATTCAGTGATGTCATTGCCTGTCACATCAGTGACAATAAAATAATGTTCAATGTATTTCATCGACAGGGGGAGTTTGATACCAGTGTGAGCTGTGACTTTGTAGAGGATATCCTGGCGAATATCTCGCCAGAAATACCAAGTAAAGAGTTGACCTGCTGGCTGACCTCCCATCTCACCCCTTTCATTGTCCGGCAGTGTCGCACAGCCCTGGTCAGTCATTACGTCTAGTACTTGTTTAATCGCAGTGCTTTCTTTTCTTCAATTACAAAACTTGTGATATCATGTTTTCTGGGTATTGTAAACACTACAGTGAGCGACAGTTTGTGTTTTACTAAGTTAAGTACTTTGTTAGTAAAGTTTTGATAATGTTAGAAATAACATATCATTTTTTATTATTGTTTATGTCTGCATTTTTTACCTTTTATGGATTCAAACACCAAGGGAATTGTTTGAAACTATTTTAAATACTTTAAGTGCCACCGATAACCTGAGCATGCTGTAGTTGAGATTTGGGTTAAATGTGTACGTTTGTTGCAGGTGACCTTTGTGTCATGGTTGGAACAGCGGGCCCGTAACCTTGAGATACTGGAGAAGGTCAGTAGCTTCTACTGCAGTGTTTGCCTTCACTCTAGCAGCATCTGAATACAGTAATATATCATAGTGCCTGGGGATTGTAGTCCTGTGTAATTACCATTCATGTTAACATAAGGACGGAAGAGTATAGCAGGGCCAGGTCCTGATTAATGCTATCTGTAGTCTGTATAAGGGTGTGTAATGACACCCCTATATATGACCATACACATGCTGTGCACCTGAGACTTTTATGGAACAGCACACCTGATTCAGTCTTCTGTGTGGCCCAG
Organism: Escarpia spicata; assembly: GCA_963995525.1. NCBI lineage: Eukaryota > Metazoa > Annelida > Polychaeta > Sabellida > Siboglinidae > Escarpia > Escarpia spicata. The sequence continues at coordinate 15,283,882 of OZ023211.1, read as the reverse complement.
CCATTCTTATAATTTGCGACTACAAATACCTGCAGGATGCAATAAACCTAAGTGACATTCTTACCATGTGTTACATCCTGCGACAGTATTGTCTCAGTTCTCTGTTAGATGTATCGGTTTGATCAATGTTCCTGTGACCATGCTGGCGTGTGTGTGGTGGGGTGTATATTAATGTGTTCTTCCTAGACAGCTTGTACTTCAGGTGCCAAACTTTCATGGATTAATTTATGACACCTTGGAAGAAAAGTAATGCTTTTATTTTTGTGATATTCCCCATTGCAAGCAAGTTTTGTAATGAACTGTCTGGTTCGTACCAGACATTAGATGCACATAAATTGATTATTAATGGCGTTACCAGTACTTTTAGTTCCTAGCTGATTTCCAAGCCATTGGTCTGCTGGTGAGTAGAACACGTTATACATAACTTGTATTGCAAGTTACATCGTAACAAATGTCATGGACAAGTCAGCGGTTTCATGTTTTCCACTAAATACTTCTACTGCCTGTACATTACATGTAATATCAGCCACAATTTGTCCGCACCAAAATGGCTAATCTTAAAAAGCAATTGGATGATTTGATAATGAGCTCTGCCATATTTCCACATTTAGACAAGGTGATATACTGTACCAGGGGTTCTGAGAATGTTTTAACCCATTGCAAATCTGGTTCTTTAATGTCACAAACCAACCCTTGGTTCGAGAGGATGTTTCCGGGTAATAGAACTGATCAGGTCACTTTAATTGGCCCCTTAATACTATATATTAATAGCAATATTGTTTATTTGGCCCTCATCTTATAAGGTATTTGGCCCCACAATGCACTGCGTTATCACATGTTACAGGATGATTGGCCCCATAATGCACTGCACATGTGTGACCTGCCTATTCTGCGGCAGTTTACGACTGAAGATTGTGATCTGCTCATTGCTTCTGAGATCCTCAAGGAACAGGTTAGCCCTGCATGCAGATACCTGTCATTTCTATCTCGCTCTTATCTCCAAGCAGCTACATAACCTCATCTGTCTGTATGTCTGTTTTTATGTCTGTCTGTCTGTCTGTCTGTCTGTCTGTCTGTCTGTCTGTCTGTCTGTCTGTCTGTCTGTATGTCTGTCTGTCTGTCTGTCTGTCTGTCTGTCTGCTTGTCTGTCCAGATTTGAGTGTTGGAGATTTTGGGGTTGGTCAATGTTTGTTCAGACTTAAGCCAACAATATTTGTTTTCATCTAATTTATTTTATTTTTACTATGAGCTTGTTAAACCATATTATGTTCACTTCCATGGTTAGAGGTGTTTAGTCTAAGGAGTTCCATGAATTGTAATTATTGTGACTTATCATCAATGTATTTATAAGAGAAACTGTTGCTTGCAGTTGGACGACACGACTGGAGCGTTTAAGAAACTTGCTACTCTTGTTCTACATCTGCGCCAGTTCAACCATTTCTGCAGTCAATACAACTGCCAACTTTCATTCGCTGAATACCAGCAGGTAGGCACTAACTGATCAGTCAGATCCATTGCCATTTAAGTAATATGTAAGTAGATGCAGTGTCCGAAATTAAAGCCTTTAAATCAGCTACCGCTGATTCAAAATCCGTCTCACCAATTCAATTCACCAAAATGCTCAAGTTATCGGCCCGACACCGCCAGTTCATCTCGGCGCACACGGCTAGGCTGCGTCAGATGTGTAGCTCTTTAGAATTCTTATACCCAATTCAGTTATAGGAGACTGCAATGCCAACAAACTCTAAATCTAATAGTAAAATTACCACTTGCAGATCAGTTTTTTAAGATGGGACGCCACTTTTCCAAGTTTTATGCATCTTTTGAACAAAATTTTACAGTGTTTGGAAGTTGCCTCGGCTGTAGGTCAGAGTTAAGCACGCTTTTTTATCTACAAAAAAAATGGCTTACATCCAAAGTTGACAGGTGACTAAAGTGTATTTCATAACGAGACCAACGTGGGCAAGAATGAAACACTGAGCTTGATTTACACACAATAGAAGTTATCTTATTAGTATTATTATTATTATTAAATATACTGTATACAAACATCTGAGTACACAAAGGAACACCAAAACAAATACTAGATTTGGACATCATAATATAATCAGGATATATACTTGGAACAATATTTATTATTATTATAGTTTGGTAATTAAAAACACTATTATATAGTTTGCACATTATTATTATTATAGTGTGCTTGCATTCATTTCTGTACATTTTAGCCCAGGTATTACTGTTTAATATGTTATATACTTGCAGGTAAAATTCAAAAGATAAGACATTCATGTGTGTGAACAAAAGAATATTGAAATGTGGGCCAATTAATTTTTAGCTAATTTCGGACACTGTAGGTGATGTAATTATGTACACTTAGCTACAAGTTACAACATTTCTTAGCTGCAATGTGGACATAGCTTCAACAATTCAGTGCTAATGATTTAACAAGTGTTTAGAGGAACTGTTTGTGTGAACTTAATGAAATTATACCAGATTAATCCTTTACGATGTATATGATGGCACATTATTAATTTTACCTTAAAATCTTGTATTGTCAAGCCAGTTATGCTGATATGCTTATATGTATCATACTAGTTGCATTAATATTGTGTTAGCCTATTAAGGTAAAAAATCAAATCACATTTATTTTAACACCACATATCTCTACAAAAATGGATTCAGGGGTGCAAACAAACTATAACGTGAAGTAAACATATTGCATTAGTCTTGTGTTGTCTTGTCTTATATACTACATTACTCTTGTGGTAGGCTAGTTGCCTTGTAAGAGCATTTGTCTTGTATTTGCCTACTGATTTATATACTACATTACTCTTGTGGTAGGCTACTTGCCTTGTAAGAGCATTTGTCTTGTATTTGCCTACTGACTTATATACTACATTACTCTTGTGGTAGGCTACTTGCCTTGTAAGAGCATTTGTCTTGTATTTGCCTACTGACTTATATACTACATTACTCTTGTGGTAGACTAGTTGCCTTGTAAGAGCATTTGTCTTGTATTTGCCTACTGACTTATATACTACATTACTCTTATGGTAGGCTACTTGCCTTGTAAGAGCATTTGTCTTGTATTTGCCTACTGACTTATATACTACATTACTCTTGTGGTAGGCTAGTTGCCTTATAAGAGCATTCGTCCTGTATTTGCCTACTGACTTATATACTACATTACTCTTGTGGTAGACTAGTTGCCTTATAAGAGCATTCGTCTTGTATTTGCCTACTGACTTATATACTACATTACTCTTGTGGTAGACTAGTTGCCTTATAAGAGCATTCGTCTTGTATTTGCCTACTGACTTATATACTACATTACTCTTGTGGTAGGCTACTTTCTTGTAAGAGCATTTGTCTTGTATTTGCCTACTGACTTATATACTACATTACTCTTGTGGTAGGCTAGTTGCCTTGTAAGAGCATTTGTCTTGTATTTGCCTACTGACTTATATACTACATTACTCTTGTGGTAGGCTAGTTGCCTTGTAAGAGCATTTTTGTCTTGTATTTGCCTACTGACTTATATACTACATTACTCTTGTGGTAGACTAGTTGCCTTATAAGAGCATTCGTCTTGTATTTGCCTACTGACTTATATACTACATTACTCTTGTGGTAGGCTACTTTCTTGTAAGAGCATTTGTCTTGTATTTGCCTACTGACTTATATACTACATTACTCTTGTGGTAGACTAGTTGCCTTATAAGAGCATTCGTCTTGTATTTGCCTACTGATTTATATACTACATTACTCTTGTGGTAGGCTACTTTCTTGTAAGAGCATTTGTCTTGTATTTGCCTACTGACTTATATACTACATTACTCTTGTGGTAGGCTAGTTGCCTTGTAAGAGCATTTGTCTTGTATTTGCCTACTGACTTATATACTACATTACTCTTGTGGTAGGCTACTTTCTTGTAAGAGCATTTGTCTTGTATTTGCCTACTGACTTATATACTACATTACTCTTGTGGTAGACTAGTTGCCTTATAAGAGCATTCGTCTTGTATTTGCCTACTGACTTATATACTACATTACTCTTGTGGTAGGCTAGTTGCCTTATAAGAGCATTCGTCTTGTATTTGCCTACTGACTTATATACTACATTACTCTTGTGGTAGGCTAGTTGCCTTATAAGAGCATTCGTCCTGTATTTGCCTACTGACTTCTGTACAGCATCAGTCTTGTATCAGCCTGTTGTATTACTGTAGTGTTAGCCTACTGACTTATACACTATATCATTCTTGTGATAGCGTATTGCTTCTATTAGCTTACTTTTGCACTACATAGTAAGGTGGTCATGTGGTGTAAAGTAATTATTGTTTCAGATGGGTAAACCTGGCTAAGACTGCATAATATAATAACATATCTCTTCCTTCAAGCACAGTCTTCACTGCTGATGCATGAATCAGCAGGTTAATTAGATTCAATAATCAGACAACTATAACACTATCAAATATCTGATTGTCAGACTAGCTGATAGAAGTCTTTATTCAATGTTTTATAGGAAACGACCGAGACTCTTGCCTATAGGATGCTAGATCGTGTTGTTGCCACAGAACTGATCCCAGGCTTCATTGCAAAAACCATCCAGCCATATACGGCTGAACATGGCCTGGACGCAGACAGGATACTCTATGAGTATGTCAAGGTATGTCAGACATGGCCTAGGCAGGATACTCGACCAATATGTCAAGGTAGGTGAGACATTGTTAGTACACTCATGTAGTCATCTCAGACCTGCTATCTGGTTATGTTCATTGTCTACCTGTATGCTGGCAGTTCTGAAACAACACATTGCTGATATAAGACTGATTTAACACCTGGCATAACTAAGTTACAGGTACCTTGTTGTGTGATAAGCATGTGTACGTTACAAACCAGCATTGTTTAAGTTCTGGTTCAATATCGTTGACTGTCACCCATTGTCACTTGCTGTGACCCACTGTCACTTGCTGTGACCCGCTGTCACTTGCTGTGACCCGCTGTCATTTGCCGTGACCTGCTGCCACTTGCTGTGACCCACTGTCACTTGTTGTGACCCGTTGTCACTTGTTGTGACCCACTGTCACTTGCATTGACCCGCTGTCACTTTCTGTGACCTGCAGTCACTAGCTGTGACCTGCTGTCACTTGCTGTCAACCACTGTCACTTGCTATGACCTGCTGTCACTTGCTGTGACATGCTGTCACCCACTGTCACTTGCTGCCACCCACTGTCACTTGGTATTAACCACTATCACTTGCTGTGACCCACTGTCACTTGCTGTGACACGCTGTCACTTGCTGTCTCCTGCTGTCACACATAGTCACTTTCTATTAACCGCTGTCACTTGCTGTCACACACAGTCACTTTCTATTAACCATTGTCACTCCCTGTCAACCACTGTCACTTGTTGTCACCCGCTGTCACTTGCTGTCACCCGCTGTCACTTTCTGTCAACTGCTGTCACTTGCTGTGAAACCCTGTCACCTCATGTCAACCGATGTCAGCCACATGTGTCCACGTTGTAGGTCAGCACAGGCAGCATGAATAATCGACAGAGACAGAGGAAACTTGTGACATGAATGTTTGTCACTTGTCTTGACTGTGTTGTAGAGTCTGACGGAGTGGTCATTCAAAATGACCCTCCAGGTGGAGGAGACGGCGTGGGAAACCAAGGCCATCAGCATCATCGCCTGCATCCATAACAACAACGTATGTCTTCTACTTGCACACCGACTACCATTCCAGACCGACTACCATTCCACACCGACTACCATTCCACACTGACTATCATTCAACACCTACTACCATTCCACATTGTCTGCAATCTACATGCAAAAACACCTCAAATTACGGTATTATGTCGAGGGATAAAAATACTACAGAATTGTTATTTGTGTTCTTCAAATGTGCAACAGATAACAGCATGTATACTGCAATGTGTTGTCACATGATTGAATCACCTGGGAAGACACAATGGAGGATGGGATGTTTGGTTGTTGGGGGAATGGGATGTTTGGTTGTTGGGTGGATAGGATGTTTGGTTGTTGTGTGGATGGGGTGTTTGGTTATTGGGAAGATTAGATGTTTGGTTGTTGGGTGGATGGGATGTTTGGTTATTGGGAAGATGAGACGGGATGTTTGGTTGTTGGGTGGATGCGATGTGATGTTTGGTTATTGGAAAGATGGGATGAGATGTTTGGTTGTTGAAAGGATGGGATGTTTGGTTGTTGGGTGGATTGGATGGGTTGTTTGGTTATTGGTGGTTGAGATGTTTGTTGGGAGGATGGGGTGTTTGGTTGTTGGGTGGATTGGATGTTTGGTTATTCAATATTGGGAAGATGTGATGAGATGTTGTTGTTGGTTGTTGGGAGGATGCAGTGTTTGGTTGTTGGGTGGATGGGATGTTTGGTTATTGGGAAGATTTTATGAGATGTTGTTGGATGGATGGGATGAGATGTTTGGTTGTTGAGAGTATGGGGTGTTTGGTTGTTGGGTGGATGGGATGTGATGTTTGGTTATTGGGAAGATGGGATGAGAATTTTGGTTGTTGAGAGGATGGGATGTTTTGTTGTTGGGTGGATGGGATGTTATTGGGAAGTTATGATGAGATGCCTGGTTGTTGAGAGGATGGGATGTTTGGTTATTGCGAAGATGTGATGATATGCTTGGTTGTTGAGAGGATGGGGTGTTTGGTTGTTGGGTGGATGGGATGTGATGTTTGGTTATTGGGAAGATGGGATGGGATGTTTGGTTGTTGAGAAGATGGGATGTTTCGTTGTTGGGAAGTGCGATGGAATGTTTGGTTGTTGGCAGGATGGGATGTCTGACTGTTGTTGTAAAACCATGGGGAATGTGATGTATTATATTCTCAATTGGCCAATGTAGAGCTGTTTAACCATTTCAGTACGACAGGACGGTTTTCCGGCCGCACTGTCTGTGACGCTTCAGTACGACAGGCCGGTTTTCCGGCATTGATGATGTCTGCTATTCAAATTGTTTTTATTCATAATAATCCACTACGTGGAGCCACTTGTTGTGTACGGTTGTCAAGGCGAATAAATTAGTTATTCAGCAGTGGTCATTGGTTATTATCACTCAATAATAGTTTACGGTGATTTTCACGGTTTTTAATGATGGATTATCAAAATCTGTGGCGGCCACAATGGCAGACCGCATGACTTCAACTTGCTATTTACCACCGTATGTTTTGGACAGATTATTTGATAGTTTTATCAAAGAATCTTTGTCGGATGTTGACGATCGACATAATAACGATGTCGGCGAACTTAGTATACAACCGAGTTCAGCAACTGCAAAAACGTTGAAATCTTAGTGGCCATCTTGGATTGTTGGTTACCATGACAACAGAATGTAAAATTATATAGCTCATTTTATTCGCTGATTATCATACTTTCCGAAAATATGTAACATTCCTATTCATAAAATGCATTTTTGTTGCTCAAATCTTGACTTGAAGTGGGGTAATCCATTATGTTGCATATTCACTGGGAATGCAGTATTCAGTGGTCACAGCTGATCAGGACTATACAGTAGTACTGAAAGGTTAATATGTTTGTAGTACAAGATAGATGCCATCTTGGATGTGATTCTGAGGGCCTACATTCCATGGAGCTGTGCCATGGACGACCTGGTCAATGAAGGATTGGCAATGAAACATCCAAGGTGAGGCTTGCTCCATCTACATATCAACATGCTGACTTTGGGGCAGTGTCATTGTATCTCCTCCATCTACATATCAACATGCTGACTTTGGGGCGGTGTCATTGTATCTCCTCCATCTACATATCAACATGCTGACTTTGGGGCAGTGTCATTGTATCTCCTCCATCTACATATCAACATGCTGACTTTGGGGTGGTGTCGTTGTTTCTCCTCCATCTACATATCAACATGCTGACTTTGGGGCAGTGTCGTTTTATCTCCTCCATCTACATATCAATATGCTGACTTTGGGGCAGTGTCGTATCTCCTCCTTTTACATATCAACATGCTAACTTTGGAGCAGTGTCGTTGTATCTCTTCCTCCTACATATCAACATGCTGACTTTGGGGCAGTGTCGTTATATCTCCTCCATCTACATATGAACGTGCTGACTTTGGGGCAATGTCGTTGTATCTCCTCCATCTACTTATCAACATGCTGACTTTGGGGCAGTGTCGTTGTATCTCCTCCTTCTACATATCAACATGCTGACTTTGGGGCAGTGTCGTTGTATCTCCTCCTTCTACATATCAACATGCTGACTTTGGGGCAATGTCGTTGTATCTCCTCCATCTACATATCAACATGCTGACTTTGGGGCAGTGTCGTTGTAACTCCTACATATCAACATGCTGAGTTTAGGGCAGTGTCGTTGTATCTCCTCCATCTACATATCAACATGCTGACTTTGGGGCAGTGTCGTTGTATCTCCTCCTACATATCAACATGCTGACTTTGGGGCAGTGTCGTTGTATCTCCTCCTTCTACATATCAACATGCTGACTTTGGGGCAGTGTCGTTGTATCTCCTCCTACATATCAACATGCTGACTTTGGGGCAGTGTCGTTGTATCTCCTCCTTCTACATATCAACATGCTGACTTTGGGGCAGTGTCGTTGTATCTCCTCCTACATATCAACATGCTGACTTTGGGGCAGTGTCGTATCTCCTCCTTCTACATATCAACATGCTGACTTTGGGGCAGTGTCGTTGTATCTCCTCCTACATATCAACATGCTGACTTTGGGGCAGTGACATTGTATCTCCTCCATCTACATATCAACATGCTGACTTTGGGGCAGTGACATTGTATCTCCTCCTACATATCAACATGCTGACTTTGGGGCAGTGACATTGTATCTCCTCCTACATATCAACATGCTGACTTTGGGGCAGTGACATTGTATCTCCTCCATCTACATATCAACATGCTGACTTTGGGGCAGTGACATTGTATCTCCTCCTACATATCAACATGCTGACTTTGGGGCAGTGACATTGTATCTCCTCCTACATATCAACATGCTGACTTTGGGGCAGTGTCGTTGTACCTCCTCCATCTACATATGAACATGCTGACTTTGGGGCAATGTCGTTGTATCTCCTCCATCTACATATCAACATGCTGACTTTGGGGCAGTGACATTGTATCTCCTCCTACATATCAACATGCTGACTTTGGGGCAGTGTCGTTGTATCTCCTCCTACATATCAACATGCTGACTTTGGGGCAGTGTCGTTGTATCTCCTCCTTCTACATATCAACATGCTGACTTTGGGGCAGTGTCGTTGTATCTCCTCCTACATATCAACATGCTGACTTTGGGGCAGTGTCGTATCTCCTCCTTCTACATATCAACATGCTGACTTTGGGGCAGTGTCGTTGTATCTCCTCCTACATATCAACATGCTGACTTTGGGGCAGTGACATTGTATCTCCTCCATCTACATATCAACATGCTGACTTTGGGGCAGTGACATTGTATCTCCTCCTACATATCAACATGCTGACTTTGGGGCAGTGACATTGTATCTCCTCCTACATATCAACATGCTGACTTTGGGGCAGTGACATTGTATCTCCTCCATCTACATATCAACATGCTGACTTTGGGGCAGTGACATTGTATCTCCTCCTACATATCAACATGCTGACTTTGGGGCAGTGACATTGTATCTCCTCCTACATATCAACATGCTGACTTTGGGGCAGTGACATTGTATCTCCTCCTACATATCAACATGCTGACTTTGGGGCAGTGACATTGTATCTCCTCCATCTACATATCAACATGCTGACTTTGGGCCAGTGACATTGTATCTCCTCCTTCTACATATCAACATGCTGACTTTGGGGCAGTGACATTGTATCTCCTCCTTCTACATATCAACATGCTGACTTTGGGGCAGTGACATTGTATCTCCTCCATCTACATATCAACATGCTGACTTTGGGCCAGTGACATTGTATCTCCTCCTTCTACATATCAACATGCTGACTTTGGGCCAGTGACATTGTATCTCCTCCTTCTACATATCAACATGCTGACTTTGGGGCAGTGACATTGTATCTCCTCCATCTACATATCAACATGCTGACTTTGGGCCAGTGACATTGTATCTCCTCCTTCTACATATCAACATGCTGACTTTGGGCCAGTGACATTGTATCTCCTCCTTCTACATATCAACATGCTGACTTTGGGGCAGTGACATTGTATCTCCTCCATCTACATATCAACATGCTGACTTTGGGCCAGTGACATTGTATCTCCTCCTTCTACATATCAACATGCTGACTTTGGGCCAGTGACATTGTATCTCCTCCATCTACATATCAACATGCTGACTTTGGGCCAGTGACATTGTATCTCCTCCTTGGTGTCCGGGTCCACTCACCTCATTCTATGTACATTTGTTTACTTGGAGCAATTGGCGATGTCTTTAAAGACAGAGGTAGCAGTAGAGTTGTTTGCTTGTGGGTACCCAATATGCTTTTCACATGTTGGTAAAAAAATTAACCGTGTGAATTGTATGGTGAGTAACTGTGCAGCCAGGGTAGACAAGAGTAAGATCAAACACAGCAATGGTGACAATTGCTGCCTTAGGTTTGTTGCTCCAAGGCTGGGTGTAAGCTAGTGCATGTTTTATTTTTATTTGCTAACTTTTGGGGCCAGTCTTCCACTATCCACTGGTGTAATGTACGGTTTAGATAGAAAAGTTACTACATTTTTCTAATTATAATATACTAATAGTAATAGTTGACCTAACTGTGACATGTTCTCTTAAGCTTTGACTATCATAAACATAATTGTTGCATTCGCTTTTGTTTTTTTGTGTGTGCATGTGTATGCATGCATGCTGAGTTGCACTGTGCTTATGCTATGTGTGCGTGCATGCAGGGTTGTTGAGTTGAGCTACGTGTGTGTGCATGCATGCAGGGTTGTAGAGTTGAGCTACATGCGTGTGCATGCATGCAAGATTGTTGAGTTGAGCTACGTGTGTGTGCATGCATGCAGGGTTGTTGAGTTGAGCTACGTGTGTGTGCATGCATGCAGGGTTGTTGAGTTGAGCTACGTGCATATGCATGTATGTATGCAGGGTTGTTGAGTTGAGCTACGTGTGTGTGTGCATGCATGCAGGGTTGTTGAGTTGAGCTACGTGTGTGTGCATGCATGCAGGGTTGTTGAGTTGAGCTACGTGTGTGTGCATGCATGCAGGCTTGTTGAGTTGAGCTACGTGTGTGTGCATGCATGCAGGCTTGTTGAGTTGAGCTACGTGTGTGTGCATGCATGCAGGGTTGTTGAGTTGAGCTACGTGTGTGTGCGTGGAAGCAGAGTTGTTGAGTTGAGGTACGTGTGTGTGTGCGTGCATGCAGGGTTGCTGAGTTGAGCTATGTGTGTGTACGTGCATGCAGGGTTGTTGAGTTGAGCTACGTACGTATGCATGTATGCAGGGTTGTTGAGTTGAGCTACGTGCGTGTGCATGCATGCAGGGTTGTTGAGTTGAGCTACGTGTGTGTGCATGCATGCAGGGTTGTTGAGTTGAGCTACGTGCATATGCATGTATGCAGGGTTGTTGAGTTGAGCTACGTGTGTGTGCATGCATGCAGGGTTGTTGAGTTGAGCTACGTGTGTGTGCATGCATGCAGGATTGTTGAGTTGAGCTACGTGTGTGTGCGTGCATGCAGGGTTGTTGAGTTGAGCTACGTGTGTGTGCGTGGAAGCAGAGTTGTTGAGTTGAGGTACGTGTGTGTGTGCGTGCATGCAGGGTTGCTGAGTTGAGCTATGTGTGTGTACGTGCATGCAGGGTTGTTGAGTTGAGCTACGTACGTATGCATGTATGCAGGGTTGTTGAGTTGAGCTACGTGCGTGTGCATGCATGCAAGGTTGTTGAGTTGAGCTACGTGCGTGTGCATGCATGCAGGGTTGTTGAGTTGAGCTACGTGCATATGCATGTATGCAGGGTTGTTGAGTTGAGCTACGTGCGTGTGCATGCATGCAGGGTTGTTGAGTTGAGCTACGTGCGTATGCATGTATGTATGCAGGGTTGTTGAGTTGAGCTACTTGCGTGTGCATGCATGCAGGGTTGTTGAGTTGAGCTACGTGTGTGTGCATGCATGTAGGGTTGTTGAGTTGAGCTACATGTGTGTGCGTGCATGCAGGGTTGTTGAGTTGAGCTACGTGCATGTGCATGCATGCAGGGTTGTTGAGTTGAGCTACTTGCGTGTGTATGCATGCAGGGTTGTTGAGTTGAGCTACGTGTGTGTGCATGCATGTAGGGTTGTTGAGTTAAGCTACGTGTGTGTGCATGCATGCAGTGTTGTTGAGTTGAGCTACTTGCGTGTGCATGCATGCAGGGTTGTTGAGTTGAGCTACGTGTGTGTGCATGCATGCAGGGTTGTTGAGTTGAGCAACATGCGTGTGCTTGCATGCAGGGTTGTTGAGTTGAGCTACATGCGTATGCATGCATGCAGGGTTGTTGAGTTGAGCTACATGCATATGCATGCATGCAGGGTTGTTGAGTTGAGCAGTTGTTGAGTTGTGCTACGTGCGTGTGCGTGCATGCATGCAGGGTTGCTGAGCTGCAAGATCGATGTCTTCTGGCCGCCCTCAGGAAGATGCTCACCATGTATGACCTCTCACGGTACAATGTCTCGGAAACATCAAATGCACAGGTAGTTTTCATAAATTGTAGATAAAATATTTCTATACGACTTGTATACAAATTTAGCATATTACAGTTAAACCTCACTATTAAGGTCACCTTTGTGATTTAACAAAAGTGACCTGAATAGCAAGATGACTATCAGCGAGACTATTATCTTATAATTTACTATGTGGAAATAATTTGGGACTACCCAAGACCTTAATTGCAAGATGGCTGTATTACCGAGGTGACTGTAAAGTGAGGGTCCACAGTACTTGACCAAATAAATTACATTAATTAATTAATTGATAGAGATTCTGGTATCATTCATTGATCCAGAGACTGGTGTCATTCATTCACTGATCAAGAGACTGGTGTTATTCATTCACTGATCAAGAGACTGGTGTCATTCATTCACTGATCCAGAGACTGGTGTCATTCTTTTGTTGATCCAGAGACTTGTGTTATATTATTACTTTAACTTCTTTTTTATGATCAGCCTGCCATGATTTGGATGTGATAATTATGTATTCTAAGTGATGTCACATGTGTAAATTTATGTGTAACGGGGCAAGTATTTATATAAATGTTCCACTTCTTCTTGCCCTTTTTCGACAATTGTATATATCTATAATTTAATAATTAGCTACTTTATTATGTCTGTTGTTGAAATAAAGTTTCATTCATTCATTGCTGTAGAAACTGGTGTCATTCATTCATTGCTGTAGATACTGGTGTCATTCATTCATTGCTGTAGAGACTGGTGTCATTCATTCATTGCTGTAGAGACTGGTGTCATTCATTGCTGTAGAGACTGGTATGTCACATCATTAACAAGGACCGAGTGACGGCGGTGGTGGATGCGTTGGAGGTGGTCAAGGCTTACAGTCACCTCAGTGAGGACACTGTCTACCTCGCCAGACTGCGCTTCCTCATTGAACATGACCGGGTCAGTAACCAAGGAATACTAGCATTTCTACTGCAAGCACGACTCAGTTGTATTATATATATATATATATATATTATATAATTCAATTCAGTATTGTTTTTCTTTTCAGGATTAAGTTGTTATTATCCAGAAATGTAAGTTTCATTAAGCAATATCAGTAGGATAGAGCTGTAAGTAATAGGTTTATTATATTGGTACTGTAAACTATAGTTGTTGCTATGACACTTGATATCTGTAATATGTTATATTGAGATGATGACTCAAACTGGGATCATGACTGACCTGATTCAGTCAGTCTGGCACCACTCAAACTGGGATCATGACTGTCCTGATTCAGTCACTCTGGCACCACTCAGCAAAGGGCATCATGACTGTCCTGATTCAGTCAGTCTGGCACCACTCGGCAAAGAAACCAAGTTATGTGAAGAACTTCTACATAATCACCTTTGCATTAATCAAATACATTCTGATAGGTTGAAAACTTCTGACAACTCATAAGGCGTTCATATGAAATGGGGTGAGGACCGACATACTAATTATAGCCAAGTTAGTCACATGTGAATTGCACAACGATAGTGATTGCTGTGGACATGTCTAAGTTTACAGTTAGGCCGGGCAAGAAAGTCTTGATGTAGCATGACATTCTTGCTAGAAATGTAACTCTGGGACTTGGGGACCGTATAACTAACATTCTTATGAGCTCATTAGCCTGATTTTGCTCTTTAAAATTGTACAAGTGAGCATGCAGAGAACATATAGTTCATTATCTTAGTGAGATGGGTCCCAGGTCATCATGCCAATGTACAAATGAGCATGGAGAGAACATATAGTTCATTATCTTAGTGAGATGGGTCCCAGGTCATCATGCCAATGTACAAATGAGCATGGAGAGAACATATAGTTCACTATCTTAGTGAGATGGGTCCCAGGTCATCATGCCAATGTACAAGTGAGCATGCAGAGAACATATAGTTCATTATCGTAGTGAGATGGGTCCCAGGTCATCATGCCAATGTACAAGTGAGCATGGAGAGAACATATAGTTCATTATCTTAGTGAGATGGGTCCCAGGTCATCATGCCAATGTACAAATGAGCATGGAGAGAACATATAGTTCATTATTTTAGTGAGATGGGTCCCAGGTCATCATGCCAATGTACAAGTGAGCATGCAGAGAACATATAAGTTCATTATCTTAGTGAGATGGGTCCCAGGTCATCGCGCCAATGTACAAGTGAGCATGGAGAGAACATATAGTTAATTATCTTAGTGAGATGGGTCCCAGGTCATCGCGCCGATGTAAAAGTGAGCATGGAGAGAACATATAGTTCATTATCTTAGTGAGATGGGTACCAGGTCATCGTGCCAATGTACAAGTGAGCATGGAGAGAACATATAGTTCATTATCTTAGTGAGATGGGTCCCAGGTCATCGCGCCAATGTACAAGTGAGCATGGAGAGAACATATAGTTCATTATCTTAGTGAGATGGGTCCCAGGTCATCGCGCCAATGTACAAGTGAGCATGGAGAGAACATATAGTTCATTCTCTTAGTGAGATGGGTACCAGGTCATCGCGCCGATGTAAAAGTGAACATGGAGAGAACATATAGTTCATTATCTTAGTGAGATGGGTCCCAGGTCATCGCGCTGATGTAAAAGTGAACATGGAGAGAACATATAGTTCATTATCTTAGTGAGATGGGTCCCAGGTCATCGCGCCGATGTAAAAGTGAACATGGAGAGAACATATAGTTCATTATCTTAGTGAGATGGGTCCCAGGTCATCATGCCGATGTAAAAGTGAGCATGGAGAGAACATATAGTTCATTATCTTAGTGAGATGGGACCCAGGTCATCGCGCCGATGTAAAAGTGAACATGGAGAGAACATATAGTTCATTATCTTAGTGAGATGGGTCCCAGGTCATCGCGCCGATGTAAAAGTGAACATGGAGAGAACATATAGTTCATTATCTTAATGAGATGGGTCCCAGATCATCGCGCCGATGTAAAAGTGAAAATGGAGAGAACATATAGTTCATTATCTTAGTGAGATGGGTCCCAGGTCATCGCGCCGATGTAAAAGTGAACATGGAGAGAACATATAGTTCATTATCTTAGTGAGATGGGTCCCAGGTCATCGCGCCGATGTAAAAATGAACATGGAGAGAACATAGTTCATTATCTTAGTGAGATGGGTCCCAGGTCATCGCGCCGATGTAAAAGTGAGCATGGAGAGAACTTATAGTTCATTATCTTAGTGAGATGGGTCCCAGGTCATCGCGCCGATGTAAAAGTGAACATGGAGAGAACATATAGTTCATTATCTTAGTGAGATGGGTCCCAGGTCATCGCGCCGATGTAAAAGTGAGCATGGAGAGAACATATAGTTCATTATCTTAGTGAGATGGGTCCCAGGTCATCGCGCCGATGTAAAAGTGAGCATGGAGAGAACATATAGTTAATTATCTTAGTGAGATGGGTCCCAGGTCATCGCGCCAATGTAAAAGTGAGCATGGAGAGAACATATAGTTCATTATCTTAGTGAGATGGGTCCCAGGTCATCGCGCCGATGTAAAAGTGAGCATGGAGAGAACATATAGTTCATTATCTTGGTGAGATGGGTCCCAGGTCATCGTGCCAATGTACAAGTGAGCATGGAGAGAACACATAGTTCATTATCTTAGTGAGATGGGTCCCAGGTCATCGTGCCAGTGTACAAGTGAGCATGGAGAGAACATATAGTTCATTATCTTGGTAAGATGGGTCCCAGGTCATCGTGCCAATGTACAAGTGAGCATGGAGAGAACGTATAGTTCATTATCTTAGTGAGATGGGTCCCAGGTCATCGTGCCAATGTACAAGTGAGCATGGAGAGAACATATAGTTCATTATCTTAGTGAGATGGGTCCCAGGTCATCGCGCCAATGTACAAGTGAGCATGGAGAGAACATATAGTTCATTATCTTAGTGAGATGGGTCCCAGGTCATCGCGCCAATGTACAAGTGAGCATGGAGAGAACATATAGTTCATTATCTTAGTGAGATGGGTCACAGGTCATCGCGCCAATGTACAAGTGAGCATGGAGAGAACATATAGTTCATTATCTTAGTGAGATGGGTCCCAGGTCATCGTGCCAATGTACAAGTGAGCATGGAGAGAACATATAGTTCATTATCTTAGTGAGATGGGTACCAGGTCATCGTGCCAATGTACAAATGAGCATGGAGAGAACATATAGTTCATTATCTTAGTGAGATGGGTCCCAGGTCATCGCGCCAATGTACAAGTGAGCATGGAGAGAACATATAGTTAATTATCTTAGTGAGATGGGTCCCAGGTCATCGTGCCAATGTACAAGTGAGCATGGAGAGAACATATAGTTCATTATCTTAGTGAGATGGGTCCCAGGTCATCGTGCCAATGTAAAAGTGAGCATGGAGAGAACATATAGTTCATTATTTTAGTGAGATGGGTACCAGGTCATCGTGCCAATGTACAAGTGAGCATGGAGAGAACATATAGTTCATTATCTTGGTGAGATGGGTCCCAGGTCATCGTGCCAATGTACAAGTGAGCATGGAGAGAACATATAGTTCATTATCTTAGTGAGATGGGTCCCAGGTCATCGTGCCAATGTACAAGTGAGCATGGAGAGAACATATAGTTCATTATCTTAGTGAGATGGGTACCAGGTCATCGTGCCAATGTACAAATGAGCATGGAGAGAACATATAGTTCATTATCTTAGTGAGATGGGTCCCAGGTCATCGCGCCAATGTACAAGTGAGCATGGAGAGAACATATAGTTAATTATCTTAGTGAGATGGGTCCCAGGTCATCGTGCCAATGTACAAGTGAGCATGGAGAGAACATATAGTTCATTATCTTAGTGAGATGGGTCCCAGGTCATCGTGCCAATGTAAAAGTGAGCATGGAGAGAACATATAGTTCATTATTTTAGTGAGATGGGTACCAGGTCATCGTGCCAATGTACAAGTGAGCATGGAGAGAACATATAGTTCATTATCTTGGTGAGATGGGTCCCAGGTCATCGTGCCAATGTACAAGTGAGCATGGAGAGAACATATAGTTCATTATCTTAGTGAGATGGGTCCCAGGTCATCGTGCCAATGTACAAGTGAGCATGGAGAGAACATATAGTTCATTATCTTGGTGAGATGGGTCCCAGGTCATCGTGCCAATGTACAAGTGAGCATGGAGAGAACATATAGTTCATTATCTTAGTGAGATGGGTCCCAGGTCATCGTGCCAATGTACAAGTGAGCATGGAGAGAACATATAGTTCATTATCTTAGTGAGATGGGTCCCAGGTCATCGTGCCAATGTACAAGTGAGCATGGAGAGAACATATAGTTCATTATCTTAGTGAGATGGGTCCCAGGTCATCGTGCCAATGTACAAGTGAGCATGGAGAGAACATATAGTTCATTATCTTAGTGAGATGGGTCCCAGGTCATCGTGTCAATGTACAAGTGAGCATGGAGAGAACATAGTTGCTGATTCCATTGTGTCCCTGGAAGACACACTATGGTCCACGCATTCAACTGTAGTCAGGAACATGATAATTTATACATGACCCGCCCCAGCGAACCGAGTATTAAGTGACACAGACCTATTTTGCACACAAGTAAAAATAGCTGTCTTGCTCATGTCCCATTAATTTTGCGATTTTGGTCAGAAATGCACATATAATCTCATCTTTTGATGTCCAGTTTATTTTCCTTGACAAATAATCCAAAACTAGTAAAATACCAGCATTTACATACATACACACCACATATTATTAAAACAAGAGACTGCTTAAATTTTAGCAATTATAAAAAACTACTGAAGATATTTCAACAAATGTATCATTTTATATCTCATTATCTGTGGAATCCAAAATGGTTAAAAACTCACAAAACTCACAACTGCAACTGAATACCGACTTGGCTGTGGCAGGCCACAGACGTGTGTGCCAGCTAGGTTGCTTCAAGTGGTACTATTTGTTTATATGCTAGATGTTAGGACTGTTCCATGTCTGCCTACAGCAAGAGGAGAGCATGGTGCTACTGAGGAGTCTGCCGCAACAGCTCCAGATTGACTGCGGCAAGCAACTCGTCACTGGCACTCGCTTGCTACTGTGCAACAACGGCTCTGTCTTCAATCGACAGGTCTGTCTCTATATACTACAATAGCTGGCTGCATACAGTAGATGGACACTGATGGTGTGTGTGTGTGTGTGTGTGTGTGTGTGTGTGTGTGTGTGTGTGTGTGTGTGTGTGTGTGTGTGTGTGTGTGTGTGTGTGTGTGTGTGTGTGTGTGTGTGTGTGTGTGTGTGTGTGTGTGTGCGTGCACGGGTGGGTGTGTGTAGACGGTGGTTGGCAGGGATTAGCGTGTGTGTGTCTTTGCATTCGTGCATGCATATGTGCCAGCCACGGTTGAACAGTTAAAAACGAGCGACACAATTTTAAAATACACTAAACTAACAGTTATACTTTCAAGCACTTTTATGCAGTGAGTTTATGCTTGCTTAATTACTCCATTTTTAATTTCCTAAAAAGATAACACAGGTCAAATGATCTTGCTTAGCTTGGCAAATCACGAACATTTCTTAAGGCTTAAAACAACTTTTTGTTCTTTATATTTGTTAGCCATCCAGTGGCGAATATGACCACTTCACCAGGTGATCTGTGTTTGACATGAAGTGATCTGTGTTTGACACGAGGTCATCTATGTTTAACACGAGGTCATCTGTGTTTGACATGAGGTGCTCTGTGTTTGACATGAAATGATGTGTGTTTGACACAAGGCGCTCTGTGTTTGACATGAGGTACTCTGTGTTTGACACGAGGTGGTCTGTGTTTGATACAAGATGCTCTGTGTTTGACATGAGGTGCTCTGTGTTTGACACGAGGTGCTCTGTGTTACAGAAGAGGAATGCACAGAGGCTGTTACACACTCACAGTTCCTACGACATCCTGCGACATCTTCTTACTCTTGACTTAGGTAAGTGAAACCTTCAAACACTGGAAGGACTACAATTACTAGGTTTAATTGTGTGACTGCTTGTAAAATATGACAAGTTTTAGTTGGTTTTTTCTTTACTAGACAGTTTCTAGGTTTAATCAAATAAAGACCAAACATTTTATTGCAGACTCATCTACATACAGTAGCATATCTACACATCTTCTTCTTCACAGTCTTGTGGTTACTTCTATCCAGAAGAATATTCCACATAAGATATACAATACATTATATATATATATATCAGGGTCATGTTAGGGCGACCTCTTTTCCGAGGGCCCTCAAAACACGTAGGGTGGAACTGCCAAATAAATAGTTGTTCATGTACGGTTATTTGGAATGCAATAGTACACTGTACTAGAGTATTTTTTTTCAGTAATCTGGACATTCAATATATATGTAATCTAGGCACAGTTTATTTTTAATTATCTTATATATATATTTATTTAATTAATTTAAACATATAATTTATTTTACATATTAACTGGTTAATTCATTGAAGTTATTTTTTTTCATATACTATATTATAATTTACTCGGGTTTGTCTAACTTACATTTTATATAACTTTATGTGCTCCTCTTAAATATAATTTTCTTTTATCTTTCCATTTAATATGTTTTAGGTCAT
Organism: Escarpia spicata; assembly: GCA_963995525.1. Lineage (NCBI taxonomy): Eukaryota > Metazoa > Annelida > Polychaeta > Sabellida > Siboglinidae > Escarpia > Escarpia spicata. The sequence goes on along the minus strand of OZ023211.1, from coordinate 15,263,616 downwards.
TTAATGTATTTTACTTAGATTTTATTATTGTTAGCGTCTTTGAGCAGATTTTTTATCACGATACACGGCGCTCTATAAATTTTATTATTATTATTGTTTTCTATGGCATTGTGCTTTCAGCTGCAGATGAGCAGGAAGATTTTGAAGAGCTCCTGTCTAATCTGCAGAACATCCGTGTGCTGCAAGTAAGTGTGCAGACTGCAGTCGTAGCAGCCACAACTTGTATGACCAGCCTGTTTCATTGTTTCTCTATTATTACGTCATCTGTATAAGCAGCTACACTGGAAGTACAATGTACAAATGGTCCTGTTTCTGTGAAGGTGTGGAAGTGTTGTGAAGGGTGAGTTGTTGCTAGATGCCTTGTGTAGCATGAGAATGCCTGTATTGTATGCAGCATGACAGAGAGAAAGAGCAACAGTTTTTGGTTAAAATGAAGGCGGTTGCACATCTACTAGACAGTGCGTCAGTAATGGGAATTAAAAACCATCAGCCTGCTGATACAGTGATAATAATGCCATTATTTGTTGCATTGTGAACACTGTCATTTGTTGCATAATAAGTCATTGATCATTTTATGTAAATAAATAATAAAAATTTTAGTTTCGCATATTTGAAAATGGCAATTGAACACTCTTTAAAATACAATTGTTTCCGTAATAATACATCTGGCGTCATCAATATTTAAAATATTACATGTTTTAAGACCATTTCTAATTTCAGTAATTTCCAATAAAACATTCACATTTGGTACCGTTTCGTTGGATACACCAGCCTGCCACACACGGCCATACGCAGACATGACATGAAATGTGTTACATTCATATAGGGTGTGACGGTAACACTACAATTTGACCATGTATTTCCAGGAGATAATTTAGCAACACTGCTTATTACCAGTGAATTGTGGTTCATTTAGGTTGAATTTGGAGAGTTTCTGTCATACGAGGATTACTGCAACGATGACATACGACAGGCGATGTGCAAGAAATGGTTGTCGCAGAGACAGGCTGGTGTTAGTAGTCGCCACAAACATTCTCTCTTCTTTCTCTAGTCACGTCACGTCACTGAGTAATGTCTTTATCAAACAGTTCATGTAATTCCCAATATGTATTCTGTGCTATCTAAAATCAATTCATTTCATCCACAACATTCATGTTACTTTTCACATAGTCAGTGAATAGGTGGAAAGATTGTGCACTTTTGATAAAGCCATGACAGTTGGCACGTCTCTTCTACACCCCAAGGGAACCATTTTGATGATTAGAGGCTCTTCAGATTTTGCTGCTTTCTGAAATGGTGGCCATTTAAAAAAGGCTGAGGATTATTAATAGTTTAATTTCTGAACTTCTCTGACATTCCTATCCACCATTTTTAAAGATGGTGGTCATCAATATAATTTTCACATATATTGGGCATTTTTTTAAATGGCCACCATTTCTGAACGCAGCAAAATCTGAAGTGCCTCCAATCTTCAAAATGGTTCCCTTGGTATGTGGAATAAATGTGCCAAGTATCATGCTTTTATCAAAATATGCACAATTCCATCATTTTCTGCACCTACTCGATGGATTATAAGTTTTACTGTAAAGTGAAAATCATGATGGTTTTCAAGAGTGATGTTGAAGAAAGTTAATTTGTTTAAACAATTAGCGTCACAGTGTTGATTGTAAAAATAAACGCATAATTGTTAATTTTATTAAAAATTTAATCTCATCATGAACTTAGCTCATTTATAAGATGTACAACTTCAACTGTGTCCTTTCATCACACTATATACTTGTACATGTGTCGCATGTGTGAATAAACTCATTCATTCATTGGTTTGATAACATCAGTGGTTTGTAGAATTTGCATGCTTTTATCTTCAGTGTTTCTTTATTGTATAGGTTACAACCAGGTACTTAATTCAAAACCAGATAAAACATTATTTTAATTGACTCCATTGTCACACTGTAAAACAATTGTAATTTTACACAGGTTATTCACCTCTCTTCCTGTCAACATTAGCGTGTCTAATGCAGACTTTGGTTGAATAATGCTACAAGGTAAATTACCATAATACTAAAAAAAAATTCAAGGTAGGAATATTTAATGTGGAGTATTTGTTTTGATGAATGCAACATCCTATAATAGGCATATAAAATATATATGAAATGCTGCTATGTTTAATAAAACAACTGCAGTAAGTATGTCTATTTATTACAGATGAGAGACTATGGAGACAAGAAGCCTGGATTGGCAGCCTCATCTGACCGCAGCATTTACAGGTGTGACTATATTGCTCATAATAACAACGATTAGGTAACTTCTTTTGCACCTAAATCCTTAGAAAACAATCTCAGTTGTGCTTCAAAACAAAATGGTTAGTCAATCTCAAAATCAATAAGCTTTGTATGCAACTTTATAAAAAGTTAGTTTTTAAATGACAGAATTTTGTAATATTTTCAACTGATCTAACACTAAGAGGGAACAAATCCCCAAAAGCCAGAGAATGCCCTGATTCCAATATCAGTGTTGACTCTAGGAACAAAACATCAATCAGAACTACACGATTGAAGCTGGATAGGCTTTCTTACATGAGTAAGAAAACAAATATGCTGTTTGCTAAGACAAAAGTGGCTGGCAGGTAGTAGTACAGGCCAGATGTTTAAAATGACAAGATATCGAACAGGAAACCAAGGCAACGTCCTCAGAAGCAACAGTGAGTGAGAAAACCATGGCAACCGAAACCTAACTAGGCTGTTAGAAATTGTCATCAAAGATAACTGCTAGATTTTGTGCTGAAAGTGCAGATAGATAGCTAAGAAAAAAGCTTGTAATTGTTTTCATGCTGTCATGAAAACTAACATTGAACATTGATAATCCCCAAAGTTATGCCAGAGAACACAGGCCAATTCTGCACGCGAATGCAAAATAGCTGTGTAGATCATGTCCCATCAATTTTATTGTTTTGGTAGAAATGCATACCATATAATGTCCTGTTTACCTTCCTCAACATATAATCCCAAACCAATAAAATACAAGCATTTACAAACCCACAAATTAAAAAACAATAGATAATATGAGTCAAAATTATCTTGTTTCTCAAAACTTCCCTTTTTAGGTTTGCTTCAATTTTAGCAATAAATAAAAACTACTGAAGATATGTCAACATAAGGGGTATCATTTAAAAGCTCATGGTCGGTGGAATCCAAAAAGCTCAATTTCACAATTTTGATGTAGAACTGGTGTATGAGTGACGTCTTTGTTTGCTGTAGACTAGCCCAAGTACTCGGCATCAGTACAGCTGTATTGTGTGGACAGCAGATAATGGCTGCCATCGACAAGGGCAGTATAAACACAGCCTTGCACTGGTGCCGGTCAGTCATCATACTCTTACATTCATTCTTACTCTCTCGTATAACGTCTCTCATTCTGCTGGTGCCGGTCAGTCATCATACTCTTACATTCATTCTTACTCTCTCGTATAACGTCTCTCATTCTGCTGGTGCCGGTCAGTCATCATACTCTTACATTCATTCTTACTCTCTCGTATAACGTCTCTCATTCTACTGGTCCCGGTCAGTCATCATACTCTTACATTCATTCTTACTCTCTCGTATAACGTCTCTCATTCTACAAACACAGTTCTGTAATATATCATTCATTCTATTTCAGTCATACAGCATCTCATTCTATTTCAGTCAGTTATATAATATCACTTTCATACTATTTAAATCAGAGCATCTTTTTCATTCTATTTCTGTCATTTATATAATATCACTTTCATACTATTTCAGTCATGTAGCATCTCTTTCAGTCAGTTGTGTAATATTGCTTTCATTTCTGTTTCAGTCGTGTAGCATCTCTTTAATTATGCTTCGGTCATATAGCAAGTTTTTTGTTGTAATATTATAGTATTAATAATGTAATGTTTATAGCATCTCTCCTCGGTATAATGAGGCCTTCAGGATCCAAAACATCCGACTGTCTTACAAGTGAGATGGTACAACAGTTAGTTTACTTGTTTCGCCAGGGCAGTCACTACACAAAGTGCGACGGCCAAGGGGCCTGATTGATAAGACAGTGGAAACAATTATTTTCTGTTAAACAAATTCTTTTTCGATTCTGTTTAAACAAATTATATTTCAGTTCTATAAAAAAAGTTTTTGTAACGGCAAATATTCACATAAGGCACAGTTTCTTTGTAAAAGTGACAGCAAGAACTAAACTTAATTTTGGAGCAAATATTGAAACATATGACATCACTGAGTGAACAAGACCCGCAGTAGACAGATTGAAATGTCGCATATGTTTAAAAATTGGCTCCAAAGTAAGTTTATTTCTTGCTGCTTAAATGGAATCTTGGAGCCATGAACAATATATTTCATATTGTAAAAATGGAAATAAGAATGATAATATATGTTACTGCAGTCACCTATGTGGACATCTTGCAACACGGGAGACAGCCAAGGGGATGTTTGATACAGCACGGCGTCTCTGCTCACTCCTGGCCACCCAGGCACATGGGGAAGGGCTGACAGAGCTGCCTCGCACAGTGACTGAGCTGGCTGGGGAAGCCCTCACACACTGCAGTGCAGGTAGATACACCACAACATATTCTGTGTAATTGATTAATACAAAGTTATTAGAATGACTTAAAAAACATTCTCAACAGGTTTGAGGCGTGAATCTTCTCTAAGAGATGTTTTGGCTGCAATCATAGTTTCAACTGTACACAGTCAATTTGATGAAGTTATAATAACAGCAGGTTCTATGCAAGCTTTTTGGGTGCAGTTTTGTACTGCAAGTTTAGTTGATATGTTGTGTGGCATAATTTATCGACAAAAGTATTTAGTTAGGCATATTTAGTTTGGTTATTTCCATCTTTCAGATATTCAGTGCTCTAAAGCAATTTGGTTTCCATGTGGATTATTTGCTATATGAATAGTGTTTTGGTTGTATGCAGATCTGCTGTCAGACTGCCTACAGCTGTGTAGAAGTACAACCCTGGCGGGTGATGTTCTGCTACAGTGTCACACCACAGACTTCAGCGTGTCTGTTCAGGTAAATGACACTCACATGTACAACTCACACTGTGTCCAAGCCTTGTCATTAGCACTGGCCGTTTTAATATTCTACTGTTTCTTGTAAATGGGCCCCCATTGTTTCTGATCGAAATATATTGTTTTTATCCTATTGACTAACGTCTTTTGAAATCCTTTCTGTCGGTTTCACAACTAAACAAAATCTCTGTCTGACTTTGTGTTCTCGCTTCCTACAGTTGTTTTGGTCAAACTACCGGGTGGACATGTTGGTCTTATTTAAAAGTGTACATGGACTGCGGGGTTGCTAGGGACAATGAACGTTTGTGAAGTTTGTGCACTTCAGCATGTTGATCTTGGTTATTTTACATTTCACATCACATTGTGTCATGTTACATCACATTGTGTCATGTCACATCACATTGTGTCATGTCATGTCACATTGTGTCATATCATGTCACATTGTGTCATGTCACAACACATTGTTTCATGTCATTTCACGTCACATTGTGTCATGTCATGTCACATCACATTGTGTCATGTCGTGTCACATCACATTCTGTCATGTCACATCACATTCTGTCATGTCATGTCACATCACATTCTGTCATGTCATGTAGCATAATGTCAGATGTCATATATCAGGGATGAGAAATTTCAGGTTTTTGCCGGAATTCCGGTTTTTATACTGCTCCAGAGATCACATTAGTGAATCGTGTAAATCCGGGGAGAAAAAATGAATGTTGGGGGGGTAGGGCATATACAATCCTGGACAATTCACTGACGATCTATCTGCGGATTGAGTTAACCATCTATCCACCGAGTGTCGCCACGTGTTAGTGACACTGCCTGGCGATTAGAGACAGAACCGACCCAACCGAACCCGTGAATCTGCGAAGTAAAACCCTTAGTTCTGTCGGCTGTTCATTTCAGCATTTTCGAAGTGCGCGCACAAAAGCAGTGGACCAATAGGAAACGACGATGTATTTTGTGGAGATGTCGATCATTTTCGAACACAATGGCTAATCGACGATTTGTTGTACGGCAAGACAAATGTTGCGTGAAAGACATTGACAAAAGTGTCAAGAATAAGTGGAATTGGGCGTGGATGGAGATAACAACTGGAAACACTATGCTGGATATATTCATCAGTAAATTATCAGCACCAGGGAAAGCCTACTGCTTGTGGTGCGAGGCCGATGTCAACTATGCGGATTGGATCCTACAGGCTACAGTCAGAGGGGAACCGAAGGCATTGAAGTACACACGCTGGCACTGCCCACGCTGGTCACCAATGTTCTATTAGAACCTGAACAGAGGGCGTATCACATGGAAGTTCGCCGATTCCATGTAGACAACGCACTTCCACAAGCACCCACAAGTTCCAGATTGGACTCGTGGTGGACTACCATATTCTCTAATGGCAAGTTCCCAGCCTTGTCAAAGCTGATGGCTGCAATGATGAGCTGCTTTCATGGTCCTCAAGTGGAAGGGTGTTTTAGCCACATGTCTAGCATCATGAATACTGTCACTGCCAGAAAGAATGTTAGTACATTCAACACTATCCAGACAGTGAAATACTCACTCATGGCAAGCAACAAAACTGCTATATAGGACTTCCACAAACAGGACTGGTCGCCTCATTCACAACACGAGGTGTGCATACAAAATGTACTCCATCCATCTTGCCGAGGAAGGAAAGATGAAGGAGGAGAAGAAAACTGAGCTGAACATGTCAAAGACGAAGGCAGCCACCAAGGACAAAGCTAAGGAAGTAGTTGAGCTGGCAACGAATAAAACTAGAATGGCCCATCAGCGGGCTGTTTTGACAAAGCTGGCCAAGGAGAAAGCTGCCAGTCAGCCAACTCGTGTTCAGCCCAGAAAATATCATTAACAAGTGAATTAGTACTATGACAATGTGTGCATGAGTCCGTGTGCTTTTTTTGCTATTGGAAATGTTAAGATTTTCTATTTAATATTGCTCAAAATACACCATATGTCGTCTACAATTAAACAATTTCTCTGAGGAGTCCCCCCTCCCCCGATCAGATGAGACAGTCCTCTCGGGCTGAAATGTGGGCCACAGCAAAATTTCCGGTTTTTTCTCTGAATGTCACTCTCATCTCTGATATATTGTCATGTCTCATCACATAATGTTAGGTCATGTCACTTAATGTCAGGTCATGTCACATAATGTCAAGTATGTCATGTCATGTCACATCATGTCATGTCACATAATATTGTGTCATGTCATGTTACATCACATGTCAGGCCATGTCATGTCACATAATATCAAGTCACATGTCATATCACATAATGTCAAGTCATGTCATGTGATGTGGATGTAAAGAAATGCCTGTTGTGCCCCTGCAGGGAGCTGCTCTGGGAGGGGGAGAAGGTGGGAGGGATCCCTTGGAGTGGGCCTTCGATGACTTCTTCCATGAGGACGGCTTGATGATGGACGCAGCAGAAGTGACATCCTCACTCTACAACTATACCCTTGTGTCAGGGCCAGCACACGCGAGTAGGGGCACTTACTCTAATACATAACTCCTTCACATTCCTTGTCTATTGCGGAACACGTCTTGATATTCTAATACATTGTAATGTTGATTAATGCTTTCTGTAGACAATGAGATGGTTTTGGTTGGAACAAATCTGCCAGGAGTGAAGTGCTTTGATTGGTCCTAGGATATCTGCCATGTTAGAATGTACTGTACATTAATCCTACATTTATAGGGCCACATGTATCACAGCTTGCAGGGCCTGACATGTCAGGGCTAGAAAGGGCAGGGCAGGAGTACAACTAGAGGGATGTATAATGATATATATATATATATATATATTAAATATGTATGGATAGATCATGATTAAGTTTACTTACATACTTAAAAGAGGGCAGCAATTGTTTATGAACACCGATCGCTAGTTACTTATACATTTTATAGAATGTTTTGCTATGCTTGCCTACATCAGTCTATAGCCAGTATGTGTGTATGCATGTATTTATGCTACAAGATCCTGTTTATGCTGTACCCCCCCCCCCCCCCCCCCCGTGCTGCATTAACCCCTACTGTCTACCCTGTGTGTCAGTGGCTGAGTCGTCACCTCAACACCTCGTCACAGCTGTCGCTCCTGTCATCAGTCTACTCAAGGACAGCGGTCATCTATCACTGGCCGTCCAGTACTGTGTGGACACAGTGACCACTATGACTCAACATGTCACTAGTGAGACCATGGGCTTCACAGATCTCTCTCTGGTCAGTCTTCTCCTCCATGTCACATGCTTGTCCACAGCCATTTAGACCCTTTAGATCCCATTTCATTTTATGAGACACGCTCTGAGTCCCAGACAAGATCACCAAGATACGGGTGCATGAATTTTTTTTTGCATTGAACTGTTTTGTACTTAATTTCCTAACATTGCAATCTTATCTTAAAGATAACTGAATTCTGCACAAGGCAGTGCTAAATAAACTAATAAACTTTTAAATTAAACATGCAAAACATGATCCGTTGTGTCTGGGTGTGTTTGTATACAATGCTACGTATATCTATGAACTCAAAGCCTCTTGGAAGGATTCTCTCTTGCTATTGCATAAACTGTGAACATTTCAGGTCAATGGAGTTGTTTGGCGATCAATTCCTTCAAACAGTTAACTTGTGATAAATGTTTAGAAAAAGGATAAAATTAACTGCATACCCTAAATAAATGATAGATGATTTAAAGGTAATGTTGAGTCTTGTACATATTTATCTCTATGGACGTATAGCGCAATGGTGCAGTAGGCTTCAGACTCTCAACCGAGAGAAGCCGGGTTCGAATCCTGTGTGGTGGTGTCGAACCTTGGGCAAGTTTGTTCATGCTATGTTGCTCCATTCAGCTGTATGAATGAGTACCTGGCTATAGACAATGGTGGATATTTGTGTACAAATAGTCTTCGCACATTAATTGCAGCATGGCTTGATACTTCCCAGTGAAGTTGAGTTGGAGTTCGATTGAACAGGTCTGCCAGGGAGTAAAGTGTAGAGCGCTTTGAACAGTCCTGGCGACTGGATACTGCGCTATATAAGAACTTACCTTTTTAGTATGTATACACTCTCACCATAACATAAACATATGCATCCATGTACACATACCATGATATAACTTAGTTTTCTAGAACTACAATAAGGCCTACACAGTGAGGTACTGGACTAACATTACTCACGTTTGTTTCAGTCGGCCAAAGAACAGCAGACACAGAACTTGGACTTGCTCCAGAGTCTCTTGTCTGAGAGTCTTAGTGACATCACACAGATGACATCCTCACTCCTCACAAAGGTAGGCACACACACACACACACACACACACACACACACACACACACACACACACACACACACACACACACACACACACACACACACACACACACACACACACACACACACACACACACAAGCATGTACGCACGCACACACACACACGCGCACACACACAAACACGCACACACACACCCACAAGTTTGTGAGATCTCACACCTCATAAAGGTAGGTACACACAGGTGTCACTATCGTAAACAAGCTCAACAGATGTGTCAAAGTGTTGTGTAGCGTCAATGTTTTTTTTTTGTAGTGAAATGTTAATGTGCAGTGTCAGGGTGAAGGACCATGTTGGTGTCTGGAAGTGAAGGTTGCATGTGTTGTAGGTGCTGTGTCTGTAGTTTCGGTGTGCATTGCAGTGTCAGTGTGTAGTGCAGTGTCAGTGTGTAGTGCAGTGTCAGTGTGAATTACAGTGCAGTGCAGTGTCAGTGTGTAGTGCAGTGTCAGTATCTAGTGCTGTGAGTGTGTAGAGCAGTGTCAGTATCTAATGCTGTCAGTGTGTAGTGCAGTGTGTAGTGCAGTGTTAGTGTGTAGTGTTGATGCAGAGTGGTATTGTAGGTGTTGGGTCAGTGTGTCCTGTGTAGTGCTGTGTCAGTGTGTAGTTTCTGTGTGTAGTGCCGTGTTTAGTGCTGATGTGAGGTTGTGTTGTAGGTACTGGGTCAATGGCCAGTGGATCATGCCCTGGGGGTGGGGTTGCTGTGTAGTCTCCCACACAGGCTTGCCCTAGAGCTACTACAGCAGACCATCAAGAGGGTCGGCTTCCACTACAAACACATCCTGGTCAGTTCTTGTGCTATACGTTGCCATGTTCACTTCAAACCTGTACTAAGTCATAATGTATAGTGTATAATGGTGAATGACAATGTATGAAGCAGCTAAGTGTAAGAATAGATGAGCTGATGTTACATTATAAACACCAACCATACTGAAAAATAAAATCCATACTCATAGTCAACATGGTTTTGTGGCTTGCGCCAACACATTTCAGATACAAAAATATAACAACAAATGTCAAATTCTAAATTGTCATATTTATCAAAATCTATTGTAATTGTTAACCCCTATATTATGACTACTTATACCTATTACAATTATTGTAATTTGATAAGGATATAGACATTCTTATTCAAGGACTCTGTGTTTGTGTGTGTAGGCAGTGGTGTGTGTGGGCAAGGACTGTGTGTGTAGGCACTGGTGCGTGTGGGCAAGGACTGTGTGTGTTTGTGTGTGTAGGCAGTGGTGCGTGTGGGCAAGGACTGTGCGTGTTTGTGTGTGTAGGCAGTGGTGTGTGTGGGCAAGGACTGTGTGTAGGCAGTGGTGTGTGTGTGTGGGCAAGGACTGTGTGTAGGCAGTGGTATGTGTGGGCAAGGACTGTGTTTGTGTGTGTAGGCAGTGGTGTGTGTGTGTGGGCAAGGACTGTGTGTAGGCAGTGGTGTGTGTGGGCAAGGACTGTGTTTGTGTGTGTAGGCAGTGGTGTGTGTGTGTGGGCAAGGACTGTGTGTGTTTGTGTGTGTAGGCAGTGGTGTGTGTGGGCAAGAACTGTTTGTGTGTGTAGGCAGTGGTGTGTGTGGGCAAGGACTGTGTGTGTTTGTGTGTGTAGGCAAGGACTCTGTGTTTGTGTGTGTAGGCAGTGGTGTGTGGGCAAGGACTGTGCGTGTTTGTGTGTGTGTAGGCAGTGGTGCATGTGGGCAAGGACTGTGTGTGTTTGTGTGTGTTTGTGTGTGTAGGCAGTGGTGTGTGTGGGCAAGGACTGTGTGCGTTTGTGTGTGTAGGCAATGGTGCGTGTGGGCAAGGACTGTGTGTTTGTGTGTGTGTAGGCAGTGGTGCGTATGGGCAATGACTGTGTGTTTGTGTGTGTAGGCAGTGGTGTGTGTGGGCAAGGAATTTGTGTTTGTATGTGTAGGCAGTGGTGTGTGTGGGCAAGGACTGTGTGTTTGTGTGTGTAGGCAGTGGTGTGTGTGGGCAAGGACTGTGTGTGTAGGCAGTGGTGCGTGTGGGCAAGGACTGTGTGTTTGTGTGTGTAGGCAGTGGTGCATGTGGGCAAGGACTGTGTGTTTGTGTGTGTAGGCAGTGGTGTGTGTGGGCAAGGACTGTGTGTGTGTGTTTGTGTGTGTAGGCAATGGTGCGTGTGGGCAAGGACTGTATGTGTTTGTGTGTGTAGGCAATGGTGCGTGTGGGCAAGGACTGTGTGTGTTTGTGTGTGTAGGCAATGGTGCGTGTGGGCAAGGACTGTGTGTTTGTGTGTGTGTAGGCAGTGGTGCGTATGGGCAATGACTGTGTGTTTGTGTGTGTAGGCAATGGTGTGTGTGGGCAAGGACTGTGTGTGTAGGCAGTGGTGCGTGTGGGCAAGGACTGTGTGTTTGTGTGTGTAGGCAGTGGTGTGTGTGGGCAAGGACTGTGTGTGTTTGTGTGTGTAGGCAATGGTGTGTGTGGGCAAGGACTGTGTGTAGGCAGTGGTGCGTGTGGGCAAGGACTGTGTGTTTGTGTGTGTAGGCAGTGGTGTGTGTGGGCAAGGACTGTATGTTTGTGTATGTAGGCAGTGGTTCGTGTGGGCAAGGACTTTGCCAGCCTGTGCGGGGATCAGAAGACACATGATGTCTATGAGCAATTGGAACTGGATGCCTTCTGGGGACATAAACTGATTAAGTGCAAGGTGAGTGACACGCGTCAACAAGGTTTAGATGTTTGCTTATTAGGGCTGGTCGTATTTAAATACCATTGCAGTAGGTCAGATTTCAAACAAATATGTTTAAGATGAGAGAATTGTTCTACCATGTTGCAGATATACCTGGCTAAATATTTACATTAGCAGTTGTAGTTGATGATATATTGTCTGTATGCTGCCAATGCCAAATTAGAAGAATTGAAGTTGAGGGAAATAAAGCTACTGTTTCTTGTATATATTGAAATGTGTTTGCGTGTGTGTGTATATATGTATATGTACATTGATGAACATGAGTACATGTCTTTGGGACAGGTGTCCTTCAAGGGTGTATTTGTGATGGGTGACCGTCATGGGTGTTTTTGTGATGGGTGTCCTTCAAGGGTGTATTTGTGATGGGTGTCCTACAATGGTGTCTTTGTGACAGGTGTCCTTCAAAGTTCTCTTTATGATGCGTCCTTCGAGGGTGTATTTCTGACGGCTGACCTTCAAGGGTGTCTTTTGAAGGTGTATTTGTGACAGGTGTCCTTCAAGGGTGTCTTTGTGACAGGTGTCCTTCAAGGGTGTCATTGTGATGGGTGTCCTTCAAGGGTAGGGTGTCTTTGTGATGGGTGTCCTTTGAGGGTGTATTTGTGACAGGTGTCTTTCAATGATGTCTTTGTGACAGGTGTACTTCAAAGGTATCATTGTGACAGGTGTCCTTTAAGGGTGTCTTTGTGACAGGTGTCCTTCAACAGTGTCATTATGACAGGTGTCTTTGTGACAGGTGAGCTTCAAAGGTGTCATTGTGACGTGTGTCCTTCATGAGTGCCATTGTGACAGGTATCTTTGTGACAGGTGTCCTTCAAGAGTGTCTTTGGCTTGAGTCATTTAGAGAAGAGACCACTGTTGCCACTCATCTGTCGCAGTCCTGCCATCCAGGCCACTGACATCCGACAGTACTGCAGGTATACTTCATCAATCACACGCATGCACACACCACACCCATGCACACACACATGGTTGTTATATACTTGTATATGTTGTACGTAATATCCTGAAGTAGATATAAGAGCTAATGAAAAAAACTTGGAAGGCAAAATGCATCCAAGTTTTATATTCAGCTTAGCAAGCAGTTGCATTCCTGAATACATAAATGTTACTAAAGGACCAGACAACTCGTTGTTCTCACCCAACCATATGTGAAATTGGTACATGATGATATTCTTAATTAACTTATTTAGAAATAAAATAGTGCAGTGGAACCTCCCTATTAAGGTCACCCTCGGGACTGGACAAAAGTGATCTGAATAGCGAGGTGACCCTATTAGCAGGACTACTTTCCTGTACTTTTGCTGTTACAGAAATAACTTGGGACTATTCCACGGTGACCTTAATTGTGAGGTGGTTGTATTATTGAGGTGGCCGTAAAGCTAGGGTCTATTGTATTACTAAAAGAAACTGAAGGAGGCTGCTATCAAATGATTACAGGTAATTAATAAACTGTCGTGTTTTGTTTTATAATTAGATATTTAGGAATGTGTAATATATTTTATCAAAAATATCTAGGTGCACAAACCGAGGGAACTAGTAGAAATATGACTGTAGAAATGCTGGGCTAAATGAGATACTTCTGCTTGCGCAGCGACTATATGTTGGAGGAAGACGAACCACTGATGATGCACCTAAAACACCTGCTCCGACAGTGTGCAGCACTCTCACCAGGTGGTGCAACCTCACAGACGGAAGACACCACCCGTGTGATGTCATTGTTGACAGCCGCAGCCGAGCTGATTGATGGCTTTCACAACACAGAGCTACTGCTTCAGGGGCTGGAGAAGATGGTCACTCAGGTCATAGCTCTTCTGTGTCTGTAAAATGTTCTTAGGTCATCTCTTGTCTGTGTCTAGAAGATGATCACTCAGGTCATAGCCCTTCTGTGTCTGTAAAATGTTCTTAGGTCATCTCTTGTCTGTGTCTAGAAGATGATCACTCGGGTCATATATCTTTTCTATGTCTATAAAAATGATCACTCAGGCATGTTTCTCTTCTATGTCCGTGAAAAATAATCTTTTATTTATAAAATATGATCTCGGATCGTATTTCTCTTCTATGTTTTTTAAATGTTGCTAACTAAGGTCATATCTCTCTTCTGCGTTTGTAAAAGTTGCTTTCTCAGTTGTTAGTCTGAACAGAATATAGGTATGGTTTATCAAATCAACTTGTCATTAGTATAAATAAACAATTAATGACAATTTGCAATAAAGCCATTATATTGTTGCTAGATTAGTCCGTATGACTACGTGAGCCTGGAGTTTGTGTTGGACCAGACGTCTCGCCTCATTTCTGATCCTAGTGTCAAGAAGGTTTGTGTGCTCTCATTTACTAGCATGAATTTAACAGGGGACATTCCTACTTTATTAATAACATAAATACCAGTAAATTATCAACTATCATCTGTTTTCAAACTGTTGGTGTCAGTTGTCATGCTATGACCCCCATGTGACAGTCAGACTGTGACCCACAATGTGACAGATGTCAGACTCTTACCCACAATGTGACAGGTGTCTTACTGTTACCCATAATGTGACAGGTGTCTGACTGTGACCCACAATGTGACAGGTGTCTGACTGTTACCAACAATGTGACAGGTGTCAGACTGTTACCCACAATGTGACAGGTGTCAGACTGACCCATAATGTGACAGGTGTCAGACTGACCCATAATGTGACAGGTGTCTGACTGTAATCCACAATGTGACAGTTGTCAGACTATGACCCATAATATGACGTGTCATCTGCTCTCACTATACACTGTTGGCGTCAACAATCTTGATGTTAATTGCTCGGGAGTAATTTACAGATTACGAAGAGTACAAATCAGCCTATCATCTCCAGCCTGTTTTTTTATGAAACATTTAATGAGAAACAGATAAGAAGTTTCTACACCAGTTGTTTGCTTTCAGCACCAGAAGTTGTTGCGGTTTCTCTCCGAGTACAAGCGTGTTGCTCCACTGTCTTCTTACGAGCTGAACTACAGCAGTGCCGGGGACAAACAGGTGCGTGTTTCTCCTCCAGGTAGTCTTCATGTCACACTAGTCTACCAGTCAGAACTGGTGAATATATACTTCAATTATTAGTCTATTTAAAAATATTTATTTCATTTCAAGGACTAATATAGAATAGAGTCAGTCAGCCTAGCCATGTGAGTGACTTTGTCTAGGTTTGCGAGCGATCTATGTATTAATACTCTAACTATGGAGCATTGTCGGTCTACCTCCTCCGAGACACTTGCACCATTCATCTCTGATCTACCAGTTGGCAATGCATTTCAAATAACACAATGACAGGTTTTTAGAGATATTTACTTACAATGTCGGTGACAATTGGTTGTAATTTCTGTTCTATACCGGAGAAATATGGAACAAGTGGTGTACCATCTTCCTACAGATAGTGTAGCTACTGTCTTAGTTCAGTCGGAGCACATTTCTGTTCTGTACCAGAGAAATATGGAACAAGTGGTGTACCATCTTCCTACAGATAGTGTAGCTACTGTCTTAGTTCAGTCAGAGCACATTTCTGTTCTATACCAGAGAAATATGGAACAAGTGGTTTACCATCTTCCTATAGATAGTGTAGCTACTGTCTTAGTTCAGTCAGAGCACATTTCTGTTCTACACCAGAGAAATATGGAACAAATGATGTACCATCTTCCTACAGATAGTGTAGCTACTGTCTTAGTTCAGTCAGAGCACATTGCAGTTGAAAGTCCCAAGAGCGGTGCAATTGGAGTTTTATGATGATTCTTAATCGGGTGCAGTTGGAGATGCCAAAGGGAGCCCTGGAGTAATTGATATGGTCGAAGTAAGATTGTGACAGTATGTGTGTGATATTTCGAAGATCCAGGTAAGTTTTATTGCTTCCGTTGAATCAGGCATTGAGGAGGGATGTGTTGCAGAAATGTTGACCATGATCTCCTGTCACATGTTCTCTCTGCATACAATTACAAATGTAAACATAAACATGCAAGATTGAAATATATGAAAAACACATTTAACAAATCACAACCGAGTACATGTATAGACATTAAAAACACCCACATATGCCGACACTCTCATTTATCCATTCCTAGTTCTTCCTCTCTTCTGGTTAAAGACACTGATCGTCGAAGACACAGAAGAACCAGCATATCTTGTCATTTTACACTAAAACGTCCGTAACATTCAATGATTCTATTATCAGTGGGTG
The DNA here is from genome assembly GCA_963995525.1 of Escarpia spicata. Taxonomy (NCBI): domain Eukaryota; kingdom Metazoa; phylum Annelida; class Polychaeta; order Sabellida; family Siboglinidae; genus Escarpia; species Escarpia spicata. The sequence goes on along the minus strand of OZ023211.1, from coordinate 15,247,339 downwards.
GGTGTCATCATGAAGTATGTCTGTCTTCAGTGGGTGGGTATTGTTATGAAGTATGTCTGTCTTCAGTGGGTGGGTGTTGTCATGAAGTATGTCTGTCTTCTGTGGGTGGGTGTTGTCATGAAGTATATCTGTCTTCTGTGGGTGGGTGTTGTCATGAAGTATATCTGTCTTCAGTGGGTGGGTGTTGTCATGAAGTATGTCTGTCTTCAGTGGGTGGGTGTTGTCATGAAGTATATCTGTCTTCAGTGGGTGGGTGTTGTCATGAAGTATGTCTGTCTTCAGTGGGTGGGTGTTGTCATGAAGTATATCTGTCTTCAGTGGGTGGGTGTTGTCATGAAGTATGTCTGACTTCAGTGGGTGGGTGTTGTCATGAAGTATATCTGTCTTCAGTGGGTGGGTGTTGTCATGAAGTATGTCTGTCTTCAGTGGGTGGGTGTGGTCATGAAGTATGTCTGTCTTCAGTGGGTGGGTGTTGTCATGAAGTATGTCTGTCTTCAGTGGGTGGGTGTGGTCATTAAGTATGTCTGTCTTCAGTCGGTGGGTGTTGTCATGAAGTATGTCTGTCTTCTGTGGGTGGGTGTGGTCATGAAGTATGTCTGTCTTCAGTCGGTGGGTGTTGTCATGACGTATGTCTGTCTTCTGTGGGTTGGTGTGGTCATGAAGTATGTCTGTCTTCTGTGGGTGGGTGTTGTCATGAAGTATGTCTGTCTTCTGTGGGTGGGTGTGGTCATGAAGTATGTCTGTCTTCAGTCGGTGGGTGTTGTCATGACATATGTCTGTCTTCAGTGGGTGGGTGTGGTCATGAAGTATGTCTTCAGTGGGTGGGTGTTGTCATGAAGTATATCTGTCTTCAGTGGGTGGGTGTTGTCATGAAGTATATCTGTCTTCAGTGGGTGGGTGTTGTCATGAAGTATGTCTGTCTTCTGTGGGTGGGTGTTGTTATGAAGTATGTCTGTCTTCAGTGGATGGGTGTTGTCATGAAGTATGTCTGTCTTCAGTGGGTGGGTGTTGTCATGAAGTATGTCTGTCTTCAGTGGGTGGGTGTGGTCATGAAGTATGTCTTCAGTGGGTGGGTGTTGTCAAGTAGTATGTCTGTCTTCAGTGGGTGGGTATCATCATGAAGTATGTCTTCAGTGGGTGGGTGTTGTCGTGTAGTATGTCTGTCTTCAGTGGATGGGTGTTGTCGTGAAGTATGTCTTCAGTGGGTGGGTGTTGTCAAGTAGTATGTCTGTCTTCAGTGGGTGGGTGTCATCATGAATTATGTCTTCAGTGGGTGGGTGTTGTCGTGTAGTATGTCTGTCTTCAGTGGGTGGGTGTTGTCATGAGGTATGTCTGTCAGTTTGTTTGCCAGTCGTCCCTGGTAGTGTATGTCAAATCTGTCGTGTCTCTTGCCTGCGACACAGTAACTGTATTGGTGTACTTGTGTTTGTTTGCAGCTGGTCATTGAGGACAGAGCGGTTCCCGCGGTGGCCCACACCAGACTGCCCTTCCACCCCCTCGCTCAGGGGGCTCCGTGGAAGATTATCTGTAAGTCTTTCTCTTGTTTACTTCTGCCCTCGTTGATCTCACAGTCAGTCTGTACTTAGTGGGTTTGTGGGAAGAGGACACTTAGTCACTTATAGTAGTAATGGTAGTATGTGGGTGTTGTGAGTCACTTTACAGATAGTGGGAACTGGCCATGTTTGGGTGCTGTAAGTCACTTATAGAGGCAACTGGTCATGTCATCTGTCAGTGTGACTGCCTGTTATCTGTCAGTGTGACTGCCTGTCATCTGTCAGTGTGACTGTCCATCATCTGTCAGGGTGGCTGTTCGTCATCTGTAAGTGTGACAGTTTGTCAGTGTCACTGCCTGTCATCTGTCAGTCACTGTCACTGCCTGTCATCTATCAGTTTGTCAGCCTGTCATCTGTCAGTGTCACTGCCTGTCATCTGTCAGTGTGGCAGCCTGTCATCTGGCGGTGTGACAGCCTGTCATCTGTCAGTTTGACTGCCTGTCATCTGTCATTGCCTGTCATATTTATATTGTTGATTGTTTCAGCCCCTGAACTTGACATTGACACCCTTCCAGTGTGGCTGCCTGTCATCTCCTTACTTCAGGTCAGTTTATATAAACATGCAATATTCTGTAACTCTGGTGGCAGATATCAGGTATTGATATAAATGTAACCGGAGGGTATTTTTAGTTTTGAAATTTTTCCTTGACCCGTGGTGATTGGGGAAAGGAAAATTAGTTACAAAAAGTTAAATAAAAACCAAACAATATGGTATAGCTTAATGAAACTTATTGTAATGTCCACATATCAAATTTATCTTCCATTTTTTTCATATGTTTATTTGCCTAAGTTATATATTTCAATTTTGTGCTTTTCTCTTGACAGATGCTAAAATGCCCAAACAACACATTTCCAAATTTTCAAAACATGGTATCTTGAAAAATCATTCATATCCTGCTCATATTTTGCATACTTGTTGTATATGTTATTGTTAATGTCCTTGACCATGTGTATTATCACGAGATTCAAGCTATTAATTAAAAAGTTTTGCTAAGTCAAACATCGCATTTTTATAATAAAATGTATGCCCGATCCTAGTTTGTATATGTCTATATAATTAATATATGTATAGAAATATTTTGTTTAATGTTTTTTAAACTTAATTTATTTTCTAACAAAATGTACTAGTTTTAACAAATGAATGGTTTATCATGTTTCTTGTATTTGATTCAACCTCACGATTGCAATAAAATAAATAATTATTATACCTGACCTAGTGTGTTGTGTGTCAGCTCTCCACGGACCAGGTGTACATCACCGCCATACACAACATTGTACACAAACACCTGGAGCCAGCAGACAGGGCAAGACAATCACCCATTGGCTCCACACCCTGTCACACTGCCCTCTCATCAGACGGTGCTTCCTTCCTCGACACTGTCCAGTCGGTTCTTTGCAGTATCTCCAGTGCTGAACTGGCAGTTGGTTGCTCCAACTGGGTCGTCAAAGAACTGCCCCTCGGTCAGTCTCACGGTACTATTAACCCTTTAAATCAGGGCAGAATTTTGCAAGGCATAAGCTCAAATCAGGTGGAAAGTGTTTATCTTCGTGAAATGAATGACATTCAAATGAAGTCGAAAGCGTTTATTCAAACAAGTCAAACAAATTAGATGTACAAATGAAATATACAAAGCATATTGGTGAAACGTTTGAAAGGAGAAGCAGAACAGTAAAAATGCTTATAATGTCGTGCTTCTCTTTGGTCGACAATTTCTAGCAGCTTTTTACATGATGTTAAGTTCAATGTTCAATAGTGATACAGACAGGGCAATCATTACTAGTGATACAGACAGGGCAATCATTACTAGTGATACATACATGGCAATCATTACTAGTGATACAGACAGGGTAATCATTACTAGTGATACAGACAGGGCAATCATTACTAGTGATACAGACAGGGCAATCATTACTAGTGATACAGACAGGGCAATCATTACTAGTGATACAGACATGGCAATCATTACTAGTGATACAGACATGGCAATCATTACTAGTGATACAGACAGGGCAATCATTACTAGTGATACAAAAAGGGCAAACATTACTAGTGATACAGACAGGGCAATCATTACTAGTGATACAGACATGGCAATCGTTACTAGTGATACAGACATGGCAATCGTTACTAGTGATACACACCGGGCAATCGTTACTAGTGATACAGATAGGGCAATCATTACTAGTGATACAGACAGGGCAATCATTACTAATGATACAGACATGGCAATCATTACTAATGATACAGACATGACAATCATTACTAGTGATACAGACATGGCAATCATTACTAGTGATACATACATAGCAATCATTACTAGTGATACCGACAGGGCAATCATTACTAATGATACAGACATGGCAATCATTACTAATGATACAGACATGACAATCATTACTAGTGATACAGACATGGCAATCATTACTAGTGATACATACATGGCAATCATTACTAGTGATACAGACAGGGCAATCATTACTAATGATACAGACAGGGCAATCATTACTAGTGATACAGACAGGGCAATCATTACTAGTGATACAGACAGGGCAATCATTACTAGTGATACAGACAGGGCAATCATTACTAGTGATACAGACAGGGCAATCATTACTAGTGATACAGACAGGGCAATCATTACTAGTGATACAGACATGCCAATCATTACTAGTGATACACACAGGGCAATCATTACTAGTGATACAAAAAGGGCAAACATTAATAGTGATACAGACAGGGCAATCATTACTAGTGATACAGACATGGCAATCGTTACTAGTGATACAGACATGGCAATCGTTACTAGTGATACACACAGGGCAATCGTTACTAGTGATACAGACAGGGCAATCATTACTAGTGATACAGACAGGGCAATCATTACTAATGATACAGACATGGCAATCATTACTAATGATACAGACATGACAATCATTACTAGTGATACAGACATGGCAATCATTACTAGTGATACATACATAGCAATCATTACTAGTGATACAGACAGGGCAATCATTACTAATGATACAGACATGGCAATCATTACTAATGATACAGACATGACAATCATTACTAGTGATACAGACATGGCAATCATTACTAGTGATACATACATGGCAATTATTACTAGTGATACAGACAGGGCAATCATTACTAGTGATACAGACAGGGCAATCATTACTAGTGATACAGACAGGGCAATCATTACTAATGATAGACATGGCAATCATTACTAGTGATACATACATGGCAATCATTACTAGTGATACAGACATTGCAATCATTACTAATGATACAGACATGGCAATCATTACTAGTGGTACAGACATAGCAATCATTACTAATGATACAGACATTGCAATCATTACTAATGATACAGACAGGGCAATCATTACTAGTGGTACAGACATAGCAATCATTACTAATGATACAGACATTGCAATCATTACTAATGATACAGACAGGGCAATCATTACTTATGTTTTGGGTGCTTGCTGTAAAACTGAACAATGTGAAATTATATCTGCAAACAATAACTTTCAAATATAAGTTTGCTGTAGTGTGCCTTAAAACGGTGAAACGAGCTAATATTGAAAAAACTTACATGCAATGAGTTCCACAGTTTGGTTCTCTAGACAATTAATGACAAACCTTCTTGTGGTTGGTGCATGGGTTAATTCGTTTTTAAGCTATACTTTTTGTAATAAAAAGTTACAATTGCATGTTGTATGTATAAGATACATCTCAATGCAATTAATATTTTTGTTGGTGTAAATGTCATTATCAAGGAAAATAACTATTTAATCAGCAACTTCAGACAACATAGTTCACATCTTTATTCCTACATTAAATGTACACATAAAGTTTTATTATCATGGTTACCACCACTCGGACTGTAGCTAATTTAAATCACTATATTTTCTACAACACAAAATAGGGCCTACTTCACCTGCATATTAATGAGTTAACACCGTTAGGTAAGACAGTAAAAACAAATACAGTGATGAGTAAGTTTAAATCGTAAAATATTGAAAAAAAATTCAGTACACGCTTGCCGCACCGATCGAAAATGGCTTGAATCAACCGGTCAGAGTTTATATCTGTTTATTTCACCACAAGTATCCAACAGAAGGCGCAACTTATATGGGCATTCAAAGGTCTTGGCTGTCAAAAGCCGACTCAACATGTACAGAGTGAACGTATATCGCATATAGAGAATGTGTTTGATTTTGTCAGGTGAGGAGAAAGTAGCGGTGGCCAAGTGGAACATGGAACTGTCTATGAAGTGGCTGGAGGGAGCAACTACAGTGAGTGTACATGACAATAGACTGCTCTTGTACGTGACAAAAGGCCGCCCTTGTACATGACAAAAAGCTGCTCTTGTGCGTGACAACAGGCTGCTCTTGTACGTGACAACAAGCCGCTCTTGTACGTGACAACAGACCGCTCTTGTACGTGACAACAGGCCGCTCTTGTACGTGACAACAGACTGCTCTTGTACGTGACAACAAACCGTTCTTGTACGTGACAACAGGCCGCTCTTGTACGTGACAACATACTGCTCTTGTACGTGACAGCACTGACTGTTCTTGTATGTGACAACATACTACTCTTGTACGTGATGACAGGCCTCTCTTGTACGTGATGACAGTCTGCTCTTGTAACGTGACGACATACTGCTCTTGTACATGTCAACAGACTGCCCTTGTATGTGACAACACTGACTGCTCTTGTATGTGACAACAGACTGCTCTTGTACGTGACAACACTGACTGCTCTTGTATGTGACAACACACTGCTCTTGTATGTGACAACAAATTGCTCTTGTATGTGACAACAGACTGCTCTTGTACGTAACAACAGACTGCTCTTGTACGTGACAACACTGACTGCTCTTGTATGTGACAACAGACTGCTCTTGTATGTGACAACAGACTGCTCTTGTACGTAACAACAGACTGCTCTTGTATGTGACAACAAATTGCTCTTGTACATGCCAACAGACTGCTAGTGTACATGCCAACAGACTGCTCTTGTACGTGACAACACACTGCTCTTGTACGTGTCAACAGACTGCTCTTGTACGTAACAACAGACTGCTCTTGTATGTGACAACAAATTGCTCTTGTACATGCCAACAGACTGCTAGTGTACATGCCAACAGACTGTTCTTGTATGTGACAACACTGAGTGCTCTTTTATATGCCGTTGTGTTTGGTAGGTAGTCGTTGGTTCGTAGACAGTGACCATGTATTCAAATGAGTTCTTTTAGACATATCCAATATGTGAATTTTTCTCTTGTAGAGGCTTTCGTCAGTGAAGCACACCAACTTCTTCAACACGTGTGACATGACGTCACCATCATCATGTTCTTAATTCCCCTCGTCTCGGTTGATTGGTGTCCTGGCCTTTCTGAACATGAGCCGTCTGTTGTCATGTACACTCATTTATTTGTCATTTCCTTCTGTTGTCGTCCTTGACCACTATTTTCGTTCCCTCCCAGTCTACGATATGATTTTGTGTTGTTGCGTGGTCTGAGATCCTGTCTGACATGTACGATAACGTCATACATCACATGTACTGAAGATGTTGGCATGTTACGCTGATGAAAGCCTCTACAAGGTAAAAACTCACATATTGGATATATCTAAAAGAACTCATTAGAAAGAAATTAATTATCCTGAAGAAAGCTCAGCAGTCTAAAACTGTAACAGTGTGTTTGTTGTGTGTGTTTAAGGATGCTGAGAGAGATCACAGGAAGGAGATCCATGGTAAGATCTGTGAGCGCTACCGACGTCTGGCAACGGAACAGGTCCTGGAAGCCAACCATCTCACCCAGACAGACCTGCTGCAGCTGACCTCAACACCCGCCAAACTCATCTTCCGTCTTTACCAGCACTACAGCATGCTGACAAACAGCCTTGGGTCAAGGGTCACCTGCCAGCCAGGTATGTTAATGTAACAAAATCACGGGTTCATTATTTACAGAGAACCACAACACAACAAACTAATTAAAATCTAATTATAAAACTGTTTCGTAACATTAAACACAACTTGGGGCCAAGGGTCACATGTTAGTCAGGTATATTAAACACAGCTTAGGGTCAAGGGTCACCTGTTAGTTAGGTATGTTAAACACAGCCTAGGATCAAGGGTCACCTGTTAGCCAGGTATGTTAATCACAGCCTGGGGTCAAGGGTCATCTGTTAGAAAGGTATGGCTTAGGGTGAAAGATCATCTGTCAGCCAGGTGTGTTAAACACAGCTTAGGGTGAAGGGTCACTTGTCAGCTGGGTGCGTTGGTAGGAATGGCATCTACACGTGGTTTATTTAATAAAATGTAAAATATGAGTGAAATCACACAAAAATGGAACACTTCATTTTCTAAACTTCTCAGCTTTGCCATTCAGTTATTAAAATGAACATTCTGATTATTTATAGTTTTATGACAAAATCAAGTAAATTTCCAACCTAGAAACGATGGAATCTCAAATGGTCAGGGATGAGAAATTTCTGGTTTTTGCCAGAATTCCGGTTTTTATACTGCTCCAAAGATCACTTTTGTGAATCGTGTAAATCCGGGGAGAAAAAAATAAAAGTTAGGGGGTAGGGCATATAAAATCCTGGACAATTCACCTACGATCTATCTGCGGATTGAGTTAACCATCTATCCACCAGGTGTCGCCACGTGTTAATGACGCTGCCTGGCGATTAGAGACAGAACCGACCCAACCGAGCCCGTGAATCTGCAAAGTAAAACCCTTAGTTCTGTCGGCTGTTCGCTTCAGTGCTTTCGAAGTGCACGCACAAAAGCAGTGGACCAATAGGAAACAACGATGTATTTTGTGGAGATGTTGATCATTTTCGAACACAATGGCTAATCGACGATTTGTTGTACGGCAAGACAAATGTTGCATGAAGGACATTGACAAAAGTGTCAAGAATAATTGGAATTGGGCGTGGCTGGGGAGATCGGCTGGAGACACTATGTTAGAAATATTCATCAGTAAATTATCAGCACCAGGGAATGCCTACTGTTTGAGGTGTGAGGCCGATGTCAACTGTGCGGATTGGATCCTACAGGCTACAGTCAGATGGGAACCGAAGGCATTGAAGTACACGCTGGCACTGCCCACACTGGTCACCAATGTTCTATTAGAACCTGAACAGAGGGCGTATCACATGGAAGTTCGCCGATTCCATGTAGACAACACACTTCCACAACCACTCACAAGTTCCAGATTGGACTCGTGGTGGGCTACCGTATTCTCTACTGGCAAGTTCCCAGCTTTGTCAAAGCTGGTGGCTGCAATGATGAGCTGCTTTCATGGTCCTCAAGTGGAAGGGAGTTTTAGTCACATGTCTAGCATCATGAATACTGCCACTGTCAGAAAGAATGTTAGTACATTCAACACTATCCAAATAGTGACGTACTCACTCATGGCAAGCAACAAGACTGTTATACAGGACTTCCACAAACAGGACTGGTCGCCTCGTTCAGAACACGAGGTGTGCATACAAAATGTACTCCATCCATCTTGCCGAGGAAGGAAAGATGAAGGAGGAGAAGAAAACTGAGCTGAACATGTCAAAGACGAAGGCAGCCACCAAGTACAAAGCTAAGGAAGCAGTTGAGCTAGCAACGAAGAAAGCTATAATGGCTGGTCAACGGGCTGTTTTGACAAAGCTGGCCAGGGAGAAAGCTGCCCGTCAGCCAACTCGGGTTCAGCCCAGAAAATATCATTAACAAGTGAGTTAGTACTGTGACATGTGTGCGGGAGTCCGGGTGCTTTTTTTGCTGTTGGAAATGTTAAGATTTTCTATTTAATATTGCTCAAAATACACTATATGTCGTCTACATTTTAAACATATCTCTGAGGAGTCCCCCCTTCTCCCGATTAGATGAGACAGTCCTCTCAGGCTGAAATGTGGGCCACAGCAAAATTTCCGGTTTTTTCTCTGAATGTCACTCTCATCCCTGAATGGTTGACAAGTTGTATTGTAGTGTTTTGTTCACTACAAGCGTAGTGTCTTATCCAAGTGTGACATGTAGTGTTTCACTGTCATCAGTATCAAATTGTCTTATCCAAGTGTGACATGTAGTGTTTCACAGTCATCAGTATCATATTGTCTTATCCAAGTGTGACATGTAGTGTTTCACTGTCATCAGTATCACATTGTCTTATCCAAGTGTGACATGTAGTGTTTCACTGTCATCAGTATCATATTGTCTTATCCAAGTGTGACATGTAGTGTTTCACTGTCATCAGTATCATATTGTCTTATCCAAGTGTGACATGTAGTGTTTCACTGTAATCAGTATCATATTGTCTTATCCAAGTGTGACATGTAGTGTTTCACAGTCATCAGTATCATATTGTCTTATCCAAGTGTGACATGTAGTGTTTCACTGTCATCAGTATGACATTGTCTTATCCAAGTGTGACATGTAGTGTTTCACTGTCATCAGTATCATATTGTCTTATCCAAGTGTGACATGTAGTGTTTCACTGTCATCAGTATCATATTGTCTTATCCAAGTGTGACATGTAGTGTTTCACTGTCATCAGTATCATATTGTCTTATCCAAGTGTGACATGTAGTGTTTCACTGTCATCAGTATCATGTTGTCTTATCCAAGTGTGACATGTAGTGTTTCACTGTCATCAGTATCATATTGTCTTATCCAAGTGTGACATGTAGTGTTTCACTGTCATCAGTATCATGTTGTCTTATCCAAGTGTGACATGTAGTGTTTCACTGTCATCAGTATCATGTTGTCTTATCCAAGTGTGACATGTAGTGTTTCACTGTCATCAGTATCATATTGTCTTATCCAAGTGTGACATGTAGTGTTTCACTGTCATCAGTATCAACGACGTAGCGGTGTTCTGATAGAATGGCATCATCGTACACATGTGGAAACTCATAATTCCCATCGTCTCAGTTGACGGCTGCCCTAAGTTCCCTTGGTTTTCTTATCCACTTCTTTGCACGTGTATCCTGATGTCATTCTACATAGTACATAACCAAATACTGGCGGTAGTTTTGTTTACTCTGCGACAACGCCTGACCTCCGCAGCCAGTTGCAATGACACGTGACTGACCCCAGCGGGTGTCAATCAATCTTGTTTACCACAACAAGTTAACAGGACATCATTAGACATTTGTCATTACAGATACAGATGGTAGGGCCAACTTGGCGAAAAAACCTTTGGGGGAAATCACTATATGTCTGTCAAATCGTGTTGAAATAAGCCACCTGCCAGTGAAAAGTCACATTTCTAAGCAAACAAACACGCATCTTGTGACATTTGCATTGTCAGTAACAACCAGGAAGTATTACTTAATGTAACTTTTTATAACAACTACAATACTTACAAAGCTATAACTTGGCATATGAACTCGACTTGTGTTTATGCAAAATTGCATTGGATGGTTTTATGTTTGGTGAAGGGGTCGTGCCAAAAATGCAGTACGGATTTTGACTGTCTTTCAGCATTGTAGCAAAATCAGGAAGCAGGAATGACGTCATCTGCAAACATTTGAAAGTCTGCATTTATGGCCACAATTCTTACAAACTTACAAACACTAGATGTTATTGCCTCTTCACTCACACCTGGTGACAATCATTTCAGATATTAACAAGATAGCTGACGAGATCGCTCATATCAACCAAGTAAATGTGAAAAGGATCCAGCTGAATCTCATTGAGAAGTGGTTCAGGTCAACTTCAGAAGCCAGGCAAGACAACCTTGATGTAGTGAGTACTGGTTTTCAGCGGTGTGACCAGAATCTTTGGGGGGACATATGACTGTGTGCAAGTAAAGTATGACAGTGAGGAAATAAAGTATGAGCCTGTTTAAATAAAGTTTCATCATATTAAACCTTTACATATTTTGTAACAGACTTTGTATGTTACAATGTGTCAGACTGATGACTTGGATGTTTTGTTATAGACATTGGATGTTACAGTGTGTCAGACTGATGAGTTGAATGTTTTGTTACAGACATTGGATGTTACCATGTGTCAGACTGATGTGTTGAATGTTTTGTTACAGACATTGGATGTTACAATGTGTCAGACTGGTGACTTGGATGTTTTGTTACATACATTGGATGTTACAGTGTGTCAGACTGATGAGTTGAATGTTTTGTTACATACATTGGATGTTACAATGTGTCAGACTGATGTGTTGAATGTTTTGTTACAGACATTGGATGTTACAATGTGTCAGACTGGTGACTTGGATGTTTTGTTACATACATTGGATGTTACAGTGTGTCAGACTGATGAGTTGAATGTTTTGTTACAGACATTGGATGTTACAATGTGTCAGACTGATGTGTTGAATGTTTTGTTACAGACATTGGATGTTACAATGTGTCAGACTGGTGACTTGGATGTTTTGTTACATACATTGGATGTTACAGTGTGTCAGACTGATGAGTTGAATGTTTTGTTACAGACATTGGATGTTACAATGTGTCAGACTGATGTGTTGAATGTTTTGTTACAGACATTGGATGTTACAATGTGTCAGACTGGTGACTTGGATGTTTTGTTACATACATTGGATGTTACAGTGTGTCAGACTGATGAGTTGAATGTTTTGTTACAGACATTGGATGTTACAATGTGTCAGACTGATGACTTGGAGGATGTTTTGTTACAGACATTGGATGTTACAATGTGGCAGACTGATGACTTGGATATTGTGTTACAGACATTGAATGTTACTATCTGTCAGACTGATCACTTGGATATTTTGTTTCAGACATTGGATGTTACGATGTGTCAGACTGATGGCTCGGACGAACCTGAAGCTGAAAATAATCTAATGAGGTACATAAACTATTTGTGTGATATGTATATTAATAAAGGGTTCCCTACTCACAGAAGGGCTTCGGAACAAGTACTGGAGACAGGCAACGTATGTCTACGCCATGTTATATGCGGCTAGCGTATAGAATTTGTATTAGATGTAGTTCCAAGATAGCAGCAGCGAATTATGTACTGAGTTAATTATTGCACAATTTTGTGTACAGTTCCATATTTTAATTAATGTTGTTACCATTGGACTGGCTGAAGTAAAGAAGATATTTATAAAGGTATATCAGTACATGTAGTTGGTTTTGTCTCAGTCTAGCCACTGTTACTGAGAATGGTACTGATTTTTGTCATTGACATTTGTGATTCCAGAGTGAACTACCTGCTCCAGTATATGCCCACAGAGGCCGGCACAAAGTTCCTGCTTGGATATGCCTTTGCTGTGAGTATGTTAACATACGATATGTCAGCTCTCAGGATGTAAGCAATAAAAGACGTACTCAGCTTAATACAGTGTAAAAAAAAGCCATCCGGAACATGTAGCGTTGGATGGAAATCTTGTTAAATTCTTGTATGGTATCTAGCTGTGACGCTCCAAATGTGGCTTGTCCCTCTATGCTGTTGTATTTGCCCGTTTCTAAGCAAGATAAAGTTAAACAGGTTATTGGAAGAACCGTGCCCCACTGCAAGTATATGTTTTTATGTAACTCAAACTTTTGTTTCTGTGGAAATAATTATTGTTGTATAAAACCACATTTGTTCAGTTTGTTTGACCAGTGACACAGCATAACTGTGCGGTGAAGCACATCATTTAGAACGTATCATTTAACAAAATATTCAAACTAATGTAATTGACTATTTGCTATATAAAAACAGTTTAAAAAATGAATAATTGTTTATTACTGGTGTAGTTGGATTAAAGTACTGTTAAATACTTGTCAGCCAGTAATTCTAGATCAACCAGGCATTTCTAAACAGTTGCACTTGTCTGTTGAAGACGAATACTTCGACCAAGATAAGCCACCTTGGACGAGTAAGAGCCCTGAGATGTCTCTTCTCTCTGACGGACAGCCTTACCATAGAGAGACTGTCTGGGATGACCACTGACCACATCAGGCAAGCGCGTATCATGTATAGTCACCTTCACGGTTTCTGCCGGGTCTTAGTTTCTGCTGCCTTTTGATACTTTGCTGGATCTCACTGGTATTTATACAGTTAATGCATTGCGTCTTGTGCAGCGGTTTTTTGAACACGACTCGGCAGAAACCGTATTAATTTGGCGCCTGAAATTATATCGTCTTACAAATATTGTAAGTATTTCAGTAAAACAAACAAACAGGTTGTACATAGGGTTAACAACCCTACCTCGTAAAAAACAGCTTGTTACAGAAGTTCGTAAAAGTAACGCATTGGTTACATGCCATTGATGAAATAAGTGGTTCTGATTAATAATATCGATAGATCGCAGAAAGATTTTATTTTTTGTGAAAACTATTATGATTGCCCTCAGCAGAAACCGAGTGGACTAGTATATCTCACTGTATATGAACATGGCGGATACAGTGAAAACTATGGCTGGTGCGGCTGAAATACTGTATCGCTTGCAACTAGAAGTGTCAGGAAAGAAATGTACTTGCTGGCATGTGTCTCATGTAATTGTCAGTGCCATGTGTAGCTTGTAGCAAGTGGTACTCTTGTGCTACATAGCCACAGTACAGTCTGTATATAGTATCACTTTTTTACACTACTTCCATTATTTCATGCATGCATTTAGCCACTGCAAACCTTTTGAAGAACCACTATTGTTAATTGAAAACAAAAAGTGTTTCTGCAAGAATGCCATGTATACTTAAAACAGTTCATTCACAGTTCATTCACATTGGATGCCACTTCACATTCAGTTGTGGCTGAGCAGTCACATTCAGTTGTGGCTGAGCGGTCACATTCACTTGTGGCTGAGCGGTCACATTCACTTGTGGCTGAGTGGTCACAGTCACTTGTGGCTGAGCGGCCACAATCAGTTGTGGCTGATACAGAATCATGAATATAGAAATAAGGAGTTTGTGTCTGGGTGTTAACTTTCTAGGAGCATGATATTCTGTTTATATTAAATTTATCTTTGGGTGTTGAATTTCCATGTTTGTGTTTAGCGGTTCATGGAGTGTCATGTGATGTTTGTGTTTGTTCCAGGAGTGTCATGTGATGTTTGTGTTTGGTGTCATGTATTATTTGTGTTTGTTCCAGGAGTGTCATGTGATATCTGTGTTTATTCCAGGAATATCATGTGATGTTTGTGTTTGTTCCAGGAGTGTCATGTGATGTTTGTGTTTGTTCCAGGATTGTCATGTGCTGTTTGTGTTTGTTCCAGGAGTGTCATGTGTGGTCTGCAATACATCGTGGGGCTGGAAGAGCTGCAGATGTCTCAGACTCTAGAGTCATTCAGGAAATGCAACAAAGTTGGGCTTGTTAAGACGATCTTGCGCAGTCACGGCCACAAGGGCCGGGTAAGTAGAGTTACTGGGGTTCAGTCACGGCCACAAGGGCCAGGTAAATAGAGTTACTGGAGTTCAGTCACGGCCACAAGGGCCAGGTAAGTAGAGTTACTGAGGTTCAGTGACAGCCACAAGGGCCGGGTAAGTAGAGTTACTGAGGTTCAGTCACAAGGGCCGGATAAGTAGAGTTGCTGAGGTTTAGCGACGGCCACAAGGGCCAGGTAAGTAGAGTTACTGAGGTTCAGTGACGGCCACAAGGGCCGGGTAAGTAGAGTTACTGAGGTTCAGTCATGGCCACAAGGACCAGGTAAATAGAGTTACTGGGGTTCAGTGATGGCCACAAGGGCCGGGTAAGTAGAGTTACTAGGGTTCAGTGGTGGTCGGTGTAACTGAGGCTACTTCAGATGCTACAGTATCCATTAGTGGCACAAGTAGATCATTTGTTGGCTAACTTAATATAGTGCAGCCGAGAACGGGAGCGATTCCTTGTAAGTGGAAGTCTGTGACTTCAGCGATCTTAACGTCTTTGACATCAGGACTCCTGATGTCAAATACATCAGTAGTCCTGGTGTCTGTGACATCAGGATTACTGATAGCAAACATTCACTCTGTGTAAATCTCCTTCTTCAATCTTTTTTGACAGTTTAGATTGTGATTCTTTGATAAATCCATTCACTTTATTATAAGAAGCATTACAATTTTTTTTAAAGTATACTGTAGGCACTGTTCATACACGAGAGAAGGGACACTGTTGAAAGACTGGATAAAGCAGCCGTGTGTCAGCCGTGTGTCAGCCGTGTGTCAGCCGTGTGTCAGCCGTGTGTCAGCCGTGTGTCAGCCGTGTGTCAGCCGTGTTTGTCGACATTGTCCCTTCTACAACATGGCAGTGATTATTTTATTAATTGACATGATCTTAGGTAAAGTTCAGTCCTTTCTCCAAAACACTTGTTCCTGCTTCATTGAAATGCTGTCTGATATATTTGTCACCTTCTTTTGCATGTAGATTTTGCTTTTGCACACCCCTTGTTATGATATACTACTCAACGATTATGGCTTGTTGTGCCTTTGAGCTCGGGTCCTTAGATATTTAGGTTCTATAGAAGTTTATTATTAACTACTGCATCTTTGAAGGTAATGTTTACTTGCCCACAGGCTGGGAGATTGGCTGCCTAGTTGTGTCTTGACTACTCCATCTTTGAAGGTAATGTTTACTTGCCCACAGGCTGTGAGATTGGCTGCCCAGTTGTGTCTTGACTACTCCATCTTTGAAGGTAATGTTTACTTGCCCACAGGCTGTGAGATTGGCTGCCTAATTGTGTCTTGACTACTCCATCTTTGAAGGTAATGTTTACTTGCCCACAGGCTGTGAGATTGGCTGCCCAGTTGTGTCTTGACTACTCCATCTTTGAAGGTAATGTTTACTTGCCCACAGGCTGTGAGATTGGCTGCCTAGTTGTGTCTTGACTTCTCCATCTTTGAAGATAATGTTTACTTGCCCACAGGCTGTGAGATTGGCTGCCCGGTTGTGTCTTGACTACTCCATCTTTGAAGGTAATGTTTACTTGCCCACAGGCTGTGAGATTGGCTGCCCAGTTGTGTCTTGACTACTCCATCTTTGAAGGTAATGTTTACTTGTCCACAGGCTGTGAGATTGGCTGCCCAGTTGTTTCTTGACTACTCCATCTTTGAAGGTAATGTTTACTTGCCCACAGGCTGTGAGATTGGCTGCCCAGTTGTGTCTTGACTACTCCATCTTTGAAGGTAATGTTTACTTGCCCACAGGCTGTGAGATTGGCTGCCTAGTTGTGTCTTGACTACGCCATCTTTGAAGGTAATGTTTACTTGCCCACAGGCTGGGAGATTGGCTGCCTAGTTGTGTCTTGACTACTCCATCTTTGAAGGTAATGTTTACTTGCCCACAGGCTGGGAGATTGGCTACCTAGTTGTGTCTTGACTACTCCATCTTTGAAGGTAATGTTTACTTGTCCACAGGCTGTGAGATTGGCTGCCCAATTGTGTCTTAAATACTCCATCTTTGAAGGTAATGTTTACTTGCCCACAGGCTGGGAGATTGGCTGCCTAGTTGTGTCTTGACTACTCCATCTTTGAAGGTAATGTTTACTTGCCCACAGGCTGGGAGATTGGCTGCCTAGTTGTGTCTTGACTACTCCATCATTGTAGGTCATGTTTACTTGCCCACAGGCTGTGAGATTGGCTGCCCAGTTGTGTCTTGACTACTCCATCTTTGAAGGTAATGTTTACTTGCCCACAGGCTGTGAGATTGGCTGCCTAGTTGTGTCTTGACTACTCCATCTTTGAAGCTAATGTTTACTTGCCCACAGGCTGTGAGATTGGCTGCATAGTTGTGTTTTGACTACTCCATCTTTGAAGCTAATGTTTACTTGCCCACAGGCTGTGAGATTGGCTGCTCAGTTGTGTCTTGACTACTCCATCTTTGAAGTGCCATTGTGGACCAACATCTTGAAGCAACTCCTCACGTTCCAGATGGTAAAGTACAAATGTTGCATTTTGCAGAGAAACAGTAAAATGTGAAGCAAATAAATGATAAAACAGTTTAGATAGTATATTGTTAACTATTAAGACATTTTACACACATTAGCAAGTATTTAAAGTATGCACACATACAGGTGCATACACACATACATGCATGTATGGACACGAGTGTGCGCACACACACACACACACACACACACACACACACACACACACACACACACACACACACACACACACACACACACACACACACACACACACACAATGTAAAAGAATATAATACAGTACTTATATTTGAGGTAAACTTAGCCGTCTACATATTAATACAAGAACTTCTCCCAGTTGTCGAGATTCAGTCACGTCTTTCTGTGATCATTCATTTCCCTGGATGATTGTTCTCTAGCTGATCTATCCTTCGGCAATTTATTTCAAAAATGACAAACCCGGCCTTAGATATGAGCTTGCCAGTGGCACCCAAATATTGTCCAACGTTTTTTTAAATAGTGGGCACTATTTGACCAATGCATTTTTGTAAGTTGTATTATTTTTCAAAATAAACTTGCCACTCTAGAAATAATAGACAGAGTTGTCCAACAACTTGACCAATCAGCAACCCCAATAAACATATACTTAGACCTCTCTAAAGCCTTTGACACAATTGATCATAACATATTATTACAAAAACTAAATTATTATGGAATAAATGGTGCAGCACTAGATCTATGTAAAAACTACTTACACAATCGTAAGCAATATGTTGAAATTGGCGCTTACAAGTCGGAAGAAGCTGTCATAAACACTGGTGTCCCACAAGGGTCTATTTTAGGACCCCTTCTATTTATCATATATATTAATGACATAATATTTTCAAGTGATCATTTTAAATTCATAATGTATGCAGACGACACCACTCTTTTTAGTACATTGAATACATTCCAATCTCCGGATGGCCAAGTCCAAAATCAAAATATAAATAAAGAATTATAAAATATATGCAAGTGGCTAAAGGCAAACAAACTTTCTCTTAACATTAAAAAAACAAAATTCATGGTATTTCACATGCCCCAAAAGGAAATCAAACTTCCTAAAATAGAAATTGATGGGACAAGTATTGAATGTGTACATGATTTTAATTTTTTAGGTATCACCATAAACCAACACCTAAATTGGGACAGCCATATAAACAAAACAGCGAATAAAATAATAGGCATTTTAAATAAACTTAAGCATGTATTACCTAAGAATATATTATCTATAATGTATAATTCGCTCATTCTTCCCAAGATTAATTATGGCATATTGGTGTGGGGTCATCAAGCCCATCGCAACTTCAAAAGAAAGCAGTGCGAATAGTTACTTCAAGTAAATACAATTCTCACACAGATCCCATCTTCAAAGAATGTAAATTTCTTAAGCTGGATGACATCTATAGACTCCAACAGCTCAAATTTTATTACAAATTGATCAACAATGTTATACCAGAATATTTCAGTCGTATTCCATACACATATAACTTTGCAATTCACCAATACAACACACGTGGTAAAAACAACTTATTTATTCCCAGAGTTAATCATCAGTTTGCAAAAAAGTACATCAGACACAACATTATACAAACTGTTAACAATACTCCAAGCATCATCCTTGATAAAATGTATACACATAGTTTATATGGTTTTTCCACTTATACAAAAAATTACTTTATCAAGAACTATGAATCATGTTGTCATATTTCTAACTGTTACATCTGTCATTCTTAAACTAGACATGACTTTGCATTTGTTTAAACTAATTGATGTATTATACTATACTATAATATACTATACTAAACATACTATGTTTACACACATATATATATATATGCATATATAGTTGATCACGTGATAATCATATAAATATGTTACATGAGTGGGGTGGCTCCCATGATAGCGGCATATAATTGTCTTAATGGGAGCCTCCCTGACCTTACAATGAATGTTATATTGTAGTTTATGTACTTATGATGGTCAAAATAAATACTGTCTGTCTGTCTATGTAAAAAACTGCATTTTTATAATAACATGCCCGACCCTACAATAAATACACAGATAACGCCCATCAATACATCTAAGTTATATAAGTTTTATACAATTAATGTAGGTTTGATAAGGGTCACAAACAGAGGATATCATAAACAAACATATGTAATTTAGAAGCATATATGTATAGTATACACTGTACAAGGCAGGTTGTTTTGCAGGTGGACTTCTTACATGACGTTCTCATCAGACTGCTGCCAGTGCCTGCACTCTGGCAGGTCAGCTCAATCGGTGCCGTCTGGAAGGCCGTCCTTATGGCCCCCTTGCTGTCAGGTCAGTTCTCTTAACATTATCAGTTTGGAAGGCCGTCCTTATGGCCCCTTGCTGTCAGGTCAGTTCTCTTAACATTGGCCATCTGGAAGCCAGCCCTTATGGCCCTGTTGCTTTTTTATTGGCATAACATGTAATGTAACCGAAGAGGTGTTGGTTTGTATGTTAAATGTGTGTTAAGTATAACTAGAAACTGCATAACTTTGACAGGTACAAAACCAAATTGTTTTAAAATGACAATAAAAGAGTTGGGCTGGTACATCTGAAAATTGTGAAGTTGCAACAATTGATATGTTTGAAATATAAGAACCTTTAGCCAACCACACAGTAATTATCTACACACAATATTTTTATAAATAGAAAAGAATGACTATGACCTAAAATACAGGACAAAGAATTGTTGATAATTGATTGTGTATTGGTATAATCCACCCTCGTGCGCCAGGGGGCGCTGTTGATTACATCAGTCTCAGTACCCCATGGCATATTGCCTTGCGAAAAGCTGAAATTAAGCTCAGCCTAAAATATCATTTGCCCAAAAATGTTTGGCTTGTTTAAATTTCACCCAACATTTGCTCATGTTACAAATAGTGTACAGGAAGTAGAAGTAGTTATTTGAATACACAGTATCGCTCAGCCACTCTTGAGAATGGTGAATGGATAATTATATCGGGATTCCCGGAAGTCGAGAGCTTCGTCTTGGAATTGGACCGTAGTATGTCTGCCATGTTCTCACAGGTGGTACAGTCAAGACCAACAAAGTCAATTACTATTGTCATTCAGCTAACTTACATACAATGCGTAAGAGATCTGCCAGGGGTAATGTACATAGTCACCACCCCGGCTTTCAAGGGTGGTATAATCATAAGAATGGTTGTTTAGTTTGTTTGATGATGAAACATGCTGTGTTGACAGCGGCGAAGCCATTGGCAGGACCACAGCTAGACGACTGTCTCAGGACACTAGTGTTACTGCACAGGTAAGTCATGACACATTCTCAATGTATAGGTGCATCTTTTGACATATCAAGCAACAGCAGCGTACTTGATCACTGCACCAACATTTTTATGTGCATTGATGTCACCTATTGCATGTTTTATGGTTAATCTTCTGTGTTGATCTGCATCTCAGATTATGTTACATTCTATTACGTGCAAAGACGTGAGGGTACAAACAGAGTCACAAACTATGGTTTTGGTACTGGTGTTATTTGTAGTGATAAGACTGACCTGTGGTGTTCAGCTACTCACTGCTACAAGACCTCGGTAGACATGTTATTTGCTGTGATATATGTGCTTTGTGGTGTTTGCTACAAGGCCTTGGTAGACATGTTATTTGCTGTGATAGAGGTATCTTGTGGTATTTTATGTTCATTGTATATATAGGTATATTTTGTTGTATTAATTTTTAACATATTTATTGTCATTCTTTAGTACCACTTGTATTCATGAATATATTTAAAGTAGTTTTTAGAATATCTTAGTATATTTATTTTGTTAGCATTTTTATGATTTTTTTTAATTACTTTTTCTCGTATTACTAATTTTTTGTAACACTGTTATACCATTTTTCAACATGTTTATTTTGTTAGCATTTCTTTTAAGGAAAAAAATGAGTATGAAAGTATGAAAAGCACCCGAGAGCAATTTCAATTGATCGTTCACTATATATGTACTTTTATTATTGTTATTATTCAGGTTCCCCCTGTTACAAGACCTCGACCTGGCAGCATTCTGTCACTGCTTCCTGCAGTTAGACCTGCCTGTGTGTGCCGCAGCCTGTGCCCAGCTCATCCCAGCAGCAGACACCAGGACAGCCTGCTTGACCCACGGCCTCACACTGACCAGTCTACAGCAGCAGCTACAGCAGTGGACACACCAGGCCAGCACTGACCTCCTGTTGCAACAGGTTCTTACTCTCAGATCACCTGTTTGTTGCTAAAACCAAACTTAACATTGGCAAATGTGTTTCTCTGTAGCCGCACCCAGAATCTGCAATCAACTCCCTATCAGTTAAAAATCATCTGAAACTATAGCTAAAAAAACTCAAGACTTGTTTATTTGAAATCACTTTCCCACCCTAACCTTTGGTTGTCCTTGCTCTAATGACAACTCTTGTTCGTCCCTGTTCACGTTTGTTACATGTTGCGCCTCTGAGCTTAGATTCCTGGGATATAGGCACAACAGAAGTATATTATTATAATGTTTAATATTGGTTTAAATCACCCTCACCAATATGTCGTGTGGTTCTTTGAGTGATTTAAAATGTCCCATACATAATGCCATACATTGTTGGCGACACTGCAAACTTAGGCATTCACCTTCTAATGCACTAAGCCATTTTATTTATGTGGATGTCAAAAGTAAAACTAACAATGTCAAAGTTTTGCACTGTGAACAGAACACAGCGCAGACACTATTTCAAGAATACTTTAGTTTGTTATCACTTCTCAGCAGACTAAGTACTCATTCACTTTTTGTCAGCTACTGGTGCTTAACGTGGCTCCTACCACACTTTACCAAAGTCAATAGAATATTGTCTACAAACTAACATCTAACACTAGGTTCAAATTGTTTCAGTAAACATGGATTAACACATCGTTTTCAGAACATCTGTGTGGCATACTCGGGATTTATATCAATAGTCCAATTTGGTACACAACACATGACATCCAGTTTTGGAAGCATTTTGCACTTGAAGTCCACTAAAAATTTGATGCTATTGTGTGTATAAAACAGAAATGGCTGCAATTAACTACAGTGTTACAGCGAGTTATATTTGGATGTGTCAATTGAAGATACAACAAAGACTGATACTGTTTTGTTTCAGCTTATACTGATTGTACAGCCTCTTGACCAAAACACACAAGGCCTTGTGTCAGTCAAGTGAGGACATTTGGACCAACACACACAGGCCTTGTGTCAGTCAAGTGAGGACATTTGGACCAACACACACAAGGCCTTGTGTCAGTCAAGTGAGGACATTTGGACCAACACACAGGCCTTGTGTTAGTCACGTGAGGACATTTGAACCGACATACAGAAGGCCTTGTGTCAGTCAATTGAGGACATTTGGACCAACACACGGAAGGCCTACTGTAAGCCATGACAGAACCGATTGTGGACAGACATGAAGCCTCTCATTCCATACACAAGTTGCAACTGATTCTTTAAAGCAGTTTCTATATGTCTACAAGTTTGATGAAAAATTTCCTTTTTTAAACTTGATTTAACTGTATAAATTCAGCATATTGCTTCTGCCTTAGCTACATTAAATGGTATCTTGAAGGAGAGATCTGTATTTATAACCATTGTTTGACAGTATACATAACTATTTAGATGGTAACAATTTAGGTAAAATGAATTATTTGTAAACTTGGCTGAAGTTCAGATGCTTAATACATGGTGCATTCTTGCAACAAACATTTTAGACATGATCTTTATATTAAATCATATATACTAATGTTGGAATAAATTAAGGTAGTTATCAGGCCAAGCTCAGTTTCTGTACTGAGCCATCTACTAACTGCCATTTCAAGTTTGTCTCTTCCGTTTAAAAATGTTACCCCACATAGCGAAAGTTTCAATGGTTATTTGTTTATTTGCATGAATAAACTACTGGATGGTCTGGCAACATGGTTTGGAAGGAGCATGACAAAGCTTTTACAATGCACGCATGCACACACAAACACAACGCATGAATGTTGTGGGTCATGGTCAGTAATGCCTGCAGACATTGGCATCTAGAAGGCATGTCCAATACTTCTTGTGTTTATGTTATTTACCACCACCTTATGTCATTCCTCTGAATCATATAAAAAACACATACACATATGCCTGTGGGAAAACTACCCCATACTTTGTTGTTGTACACATATTGTGTGTCAGGTCTGACCCCCCTTGTATGAATCGGACTCACAATATGCCTACCTTGCATCCATTATGCAGTAACCTAGTCCCTCTATCCTATATACATGCATTGTTTATGCAATTACTGTTACCCCTCATATTTAAGTTGTAAATTACCCTTTGGACTATGATGAAATTTCACTGACAAGATGATGTTTCATATCTTTATTTCACACAGCTGAGTGTCGCTTATCTGTAAGAAACAAACTACAATTTTCATTACAAGTTGGTTACAATTATTACTGAGCACTGCTAAGAATGTACTGAATAAAAGTGCAGGAAAACCTCCTTTAGAATACACGTGTTCATAATGAAAACCTGTCTGCAGATAATACATGAATCCCCTGGTGGTAATCTGGCAATAACAGACATTGTATAGTCCTAACGATGTCCACTGCCTTGGACAGGTTTTAGTGATGCCACAACATGTCACCTTTATATTAATACATCAACACCAATAACAAGTTTATAATGAAAACCATGGCACAGGTGCACATGACGTGAACGGCAACAAGCACTTTGATGGTAGTACAGTAATCTACTCAACATTCAACAACAAATTTACTTACAAAAATATTTCATTTGAAATAATCATGTTATTATCAAATATATTTTTAATCAAAACATTAATAAAGATTGCAAATTAAATATACTGGAAGTATGAGTCTTTGCAGCAACAGTTTTCTGATACATAAGTTCATCTGCATCCATTATGGTAATTAAAAGGAAATTTATTTTGTTTGACAGGTAAGAATCTGACCAGTTAATAATCTACAAGATTATATAACTGATGCACAGTCCAGTTACAACACATGTAACTTTTAAGGCTGGTTGGTCATGTTTAGTGTTCACTACAAATACCACTATACGTAAGAAAAACTTTATAATGCTGTTTTTCGGGTCAACTTTCCCCACATTTATTTAACAAGATTGCCACCCAGAGAATTAACTCTAGATGGCAGGCGGACAAGGAAGCCCTTTGGCTTATCAAGAGTCCAACCCTTTTATCTGTGTATCCCGCCCTTCTGAGGTATGTGTCGATTTTATTTTTAAACATTCACGCTACTAGCACCCACACAATCAGCAGATAATCTTTTCCATTTATTTACAGTCCTTTGTGAAAATGAGAACTTTCTTATATCTAATCTACACTGCTCCTTTGCTAATGTAACTTTGTCCTCTAGTCCTTCTATCTAATTTAACTGAGAAAAAAATCTTTATCAGTATTTTCATAACCATTCAATATTTTAAACACTTCTATCTGATCTTCTCTCAATCTCCTGGTCTAGTGTTGTTTAACTACATTCTTTGAGACGTATTTCATAACTAAGATCCCTCAGTTTTGGTATAATTTTAGTTACTCTCCTCTACTCTTTCTAACATATCTATGTCCTTGCGATATGACCACCACACTTGTACACAATATTCTAAATGAGGCCTAACTATTGTTTTGTACAATGGTATTATTAGTTCTTTTTCCTTATACGCTATATTTCGCCTAATCAATCCAAGGATTTGATTTCCCTTTGAAGCTGCAATTCCGCACTGCTCTGAAACCTTCATATCAGCACTAATGGTTAACCCTAAATCCTTTTCTTTTACAGTAATACTTAGTACAGCACCCCCATTGTATATTCTACATCTTCACTCCCATGTCCTATGTGGAGGCATTTACATTTCTCAAAATTGAACAGCATTTGCCACTTTTCAGACCATTTTATCAACCTGTCAAGATCATCTTGTAAATTTTGTCTATCTGCATCACTTTTAATCCATCTAAACACTTTTGTATCATCCGCAAATTCAACAGCTTGCTTGTTATATCATCATCCAAATCGTTAATATATATTAAGAATAATATAGGTCCTAGTACTGATCCCTGTGATACCCCACTCAATACCGATTTCCAGTTTGAAGCCTCCCCATCAACTACTACCCGTTGACGTCTGTCAATCAGCCATTTTTTTATCCAGTTAATTATACTATTTTCTATACAATGGGCCTTTAGTTTAAGCAGTAATCTTTGAAGTGGCACTTTGTCAAAAGCTTTTTGAAACTCTATGTAGATGATATCAACTGGTGATCCCTCGTCTACCCATTTAGTAATATCTTCCAAAAAACAACATATTTGTTAAGCATGACCTCACTTTTAGAAACCCATGTTGAGATGGAGGTTTATCAAGTTATGTTTAACAAGAAAATCCATCTTTAGCCTTTCTAATAATTTGCAAATCACTGATGTTAAACTCGCTGGTGTAAGCTCTTTGTAGCTCTTGTGGCAACCCTACGTCTAGTCAGTGCTTTAAAGGGCTTTGGTGACAACCAATTTATTACTCATAAATCAACAAGGTTTCTATCTCATAGTCTGAAAATTGCATTCCCACTAAACTAGTAAGCATGTGAGATAGTTCGTAATTCCTCTCGGACTGGTGTCCTGGCATTTCTGATCCATATGGCTTCTTTTATCAAATATAGTAAGTTTTGTGATCGATACTGAATTCAACAACAGGAAGGTTCAGGATGCGAACAAGGACATATAGGGATTTTGGACTATGTCACAAGATGCATTTCTGAACTCGATTCTACACGTTTGCTACAAGTTGGTTACACACAAATCTAACTGCAAGTTCCCATCTAATATAGCTCATACAGTTGAACCTTGCTTTATGGTCACCTCAGTAATACAGCCATCTCGCAATTAAGGTCACCCTAGAACAGTCCCAAATTATATCCATAACAGTAGTGTAGGAAATTAAACCTGCCAATATGGTCACCTTGTTATTCAGGTCACTTTCGCCAAGTCCTGAGGGTGACCTTAACAGAGAGATTCTACTGTAGTGTGCTATTTTGATCGTCATTTGCATTACGACCTGCAAGTTACAGGCCTTCCAGTGTCGAGTTCCTCTACCTCATAATGTGTAGAGATTGGAACATGTACATATAACTACACGAATCTGCCCCTGTACATGTTCATGTTCTGGACCTCCCTACTGTTAACGTCGCAGTAAGAAACAACTTGGTACCCCATCCAGTTTGACCACGCAGTCAAATCATAGCAGCCATGTCTCACTGCATTACTTGGTTGCCAATATTTCATCTCCAAGATGGATGTCACCTGTCCAATCAGCCACAAAGTTTACCCCGAAACATGGTGCTTGTTCAAACTCTGGCACGAGTAGACGGTAGCTGGAAATACAGAAATATCCACGTTTATTACACAAATTGTACCAACGGTTTTTTCATGAAAATGACAAATCTGTTGTAGAACAAGGCTGCCTACCTGACAAAAACAATTTCTGTAATGACCCCCCCCCCCCGCCTCCCTCCACCGCACCCGCGATCCCCAGTCCACAATGTTGCCAATCAAACCTTTCTCTGAAGTAAATACAGTGACACGCCCAGCCCATGGTGCCTGGGAATCCAGGAAGTTACTATAAAACATACTTTGTTTCAACATAATTGTGTTGCCACACTGTAACTCCTGTCACCAGTTAAGGTTGTCAGTTTGCACTTCAAAGAGATGTTTGTTTTGCAACATCCAATAAGTTACATTGTCAAAGTCCATGCATGGCCAGACATGCCCAAGTGTTTACGTCTGTAGAGCACCACCGTGAGAAAGACAGCACCAGTGAATAGCCAATAATCATCCAACGAGCTTCCAAATTGACAACACAGCAGGAAACATTATAATTATTACTAACAGTCAATGATAATGTTAAATTATTGTATTTAAATAAAAAGTCCTGCATAAAATATGATAGTTTTCTATTGCAATGGTAACAGTCATAATTTTCAGAAACCATAACTATTTAATGTCATTTAATGGTTCTACCTTAGGTCATCTTAATTTATTAATTTCATAATATAATTCTACACCTATACATGCTATTAATGTGTAGAGGCACATTAATGACACTGATATTTTCCCCGCTGTAATTGCTGTTGACTGACAGCTGCAGATGTACGCTGTACTAGTAATATGTCCACGTGCCAGGGCAGTCATCAGCAGGCTACTGGCAGTCAAAAGTTGTAACATTGCACACAACATTAGATGACGTCACTGTACTGACTTTGTAGAACTTGCAGTGGATTAAACATGTGTTGATAATTGTAACAAATGATTGATGACAGTTTCTTCATGGCATCTGGAGAAGGATTATTGATAGATTTAGCAATTCTTTAATGTGTATCATGTTCTTCAGTTGGATATTTTTATTTCCATAATAATTACGGAAAATCCATAATGGTAGGCAGCCCTGGTTGTAGAATCATTAAATCAGTTTACAACAGATTTTTAAACCCGGATGACCGATGAATACAAATTATTTTTGGGAGGCTAACATTCAAGTCTGTTGTGACAGCAGCTTAAGAAATTAAATGAACAAAATAAAAATATTACTGGAACAAGACAATAAGAAATGAAAAGACAAAAACAATATGAGTTGCAATGAGAGGAAAATTATTAGTGTAATACAAGAACAT
The DNA here is from genome assembly GCA_963995525.1 of Escarpia spicata. Lineage (NCBI taxonomy): Eukaryota > Metazoa > Annelida > Polychaeta > Sabellida > Siboglinidae > Escarpia > Escarpia spicata. The sequence continues at coordinate 15,219,208 of OZ023211.1, read as the reverse complement.
CTCTTTACAGACTCATTTCATTGTGGGCGGGGCTTTCATATTGCATTTCCCAATACTTAACAGCAGTTACACAATGGCTTGTGGACGGGGCTAGTGTATCCTGGACAGTGAGTGCACATTGCAAATATAATTTTGTTCTCTGCTTAGCAAAGTTATTAAAGAGAAACAACAGGCAACAGTGTGGGCCTACACATCTAAGAGTTAATACAATCTAACCATTTACAACTGCAATCAATATCATGAATATTGTTTATTCATCCCGACAGCCGACATTTTGAGACACGCCCCCGATGCTTGACCAATAAGTGACTAGAGCTTCTTTGACCAATAAGTGCCTAGAGCTTCTCTGACCAATAAGTGCCTAGAGCTTCTCTGACCAATAAGTGCCTACAGCTTCTTTGACCAATAAGTGTCTAGAGCTTCTTTGACCAATAAGTGCCTACAGCTTCTTTGACCAATAAGTGCCTACAGCTTCTCTGACCAATAAGTGCCTACAGCTTCTTTGACCAATAAGTGCCTACAGCTTCTTTGACCAATAAGTGCCTACAGCTTCTCTGACCAATAAGTGCCTAGAGCTTCTTTGACCAATAAGTGCCTACAGCTTCTCTGACCAATAAGTGCCTAGAGCTTCTTTGACCAATAAGTGCCTACAGCTTCTTTGACCAATAAGTGCCTACAGCTTCTTTGACCAATAAGTGCCTACAGCTTCTCTGACCAATAAGTGCCTAGAGCTTCTTTGACCAATAAGTGCCTACAGCTTCTTTGACCAATAAGCGTCTAGAGCTTCTTTGACCAATAAGTGCCTACAGCTTCTTTGACCAATAAGTGCCTACAGCTTCTTTGACCAATAAGTGTCTAGAGCTTCTTTGACCAATAAGTGCCTACAGCTTCTTTGACCAATAAGCGTCTAGAGCTTCTTTGACCAATAAGCGTCTAGAGCTTCTTTGACCAATAAGTGCCTACAGCTTCTTTGACCAATAAGTGCCTACAGCTTCTTTGACCAATAAGTGTCTAGAGCTTCTTTGACCAATAAGTGCCTACAGCTTCTTTGACCAATAAGTGTCTAGAGCTTCTTTGACCAATAAGTGCCTACAGCTTCTTTGACCAATAAGCGTCTAGAGCTTCTTTGACCAATAAGTGCCTAAAGCTTCTTTGACCAATAAGTGCCTACATCTTCTTTGGCCAATAAGTGCCTACAGCTTCTTTGATCAATAAGTGCCTACAGCTTCTTTGTCCAGTAAGTGCCTAGAGATTCTTTGACCAATAAGTGCCTAGAACTTGTTTGACCAATAAGTGCCCAGAGGTTCTTTGACCAATAAGTGCCTACAGCTTCTTTGACCAATAAGTGCCTACAGCTTCTTTGACCAATAAGTGCCTACAGCTTCTTTGACCAATAAGTGCCTACAGCTTCTTTGTCCAATAAGTGCCTAGAGGTTCTTTGATCAATAAGTGCCTACAGCTTCTTTGACCAATAAGTGCCTACAGCTTCTTTGACCAATAAGTGCCTACAGCTTCTTTGACCAATAAGTGTCTAGAGCTTCTTTGACCAATAAGTGCCTAGAGTTTCTTTGACCAATAAGTGCCTACAGCTTCTTTGACCAATAAGCGTCTAGAGCTTCTTTGACCAATAAGTGCCTAAAGCTTCTTTGACCAATAAGTGCCTACATCTTCTTTGGCCAATAAGTGCCTACAGCTTCTTTGATCAATAAGTGCCTACAGCTTCTTTGTCCAGTAAGTGCCTAGAGATTCTTTGACCAATAAGTGCCTAGAACTTGTTTGACCAATAAGTGCCTAGAGGTTCTTTGACCAATAAGTGCCTACAGCTTCTTTGACCAATAAGTGCCTACAGCTTCTTTGACCAATAAGTGCCTACAGCTTCTTTGACCAATAAGTGCCTACAGCTTCTTTGACCAATAAGTGCCTACAGCTTCTTTGACCAATAAGTGCCTAGAGTTTCTTTAACCAATAAGTGCCTACAGCTTCTTTGACCAATAAGTGCCTACAGCTTCTTTGACCATGATGCTGCGGTGACGCATCAAATGCCCTGTTTCCTGGACATGTCTATGAATATGCCAGCTCAAATGTTGGTTTCTTTTATTCCCCTTGTAACACTTGTAACAACTGTTACCATTTTTATAGTTACAACGCCAAAACAAATTTGGCAATACAAACTAGAGTAATACTCTCAGTTTGACGACTGGCGAACTGGGAAGAGTAGACGTCAGGCTTTCTGTCACAATGGCACTGTCCATGCAAATTAAATGATGTGTCTTCAGCAAGGTTATTCTAGTTAATTGCTGGTATAATATTCTTGATTTTAGTTTGCTAATAGTTAGATTTTATAAACCATTTTTTATGCATAGGCCCAAAAAGATGCCTATTGTTTCCCTTTAAGCAATTTCATGCTGTGGTTACAAGCATGTATTTTATTTTTAATTTGCCTGATCACCTAAATACACTACCAATAATTTTCAACAATTTGTCAACCATCTAAACAATTGATTTCTTTTTAAAGTAGGACTTGGTCACCTTCTCAATGTCTTCAGCGGCTCCATGTCTGGATGTTTTGTTCCAGTCTGAGGATTCACAATTGTTAAGATGCATCTAGAAATTAGAAAGACAGCTGTATCAAATCTACATGTATGACAACCGACATGTTAAAATATGCTGTAGAAGGTTGTTGATCTTGTCTTTCTCAGTCTTATCACTCTGTTCTGTTGCTACATTGACTAACAAATAACATTACACCTTGGATGGCAACGACACTACACTGGATGGCCACGACACTTCACTGTGTTTCTGACAAATGAAGTTTCAAGACAAACCCAACTTAGATGATTACCGATTTGAAAATACCCGTGAACGGGTCATTAGTCCTGGATTATATGGTGTGTAAATAAGGTTTATTATTGAGTGAGTGATATCACGTTTTGTATTAATTCTCATTGCCTATATACATATAATGTATGTTCTGATGTAACTTATGGTTTTCAGTATAATAGTACTCCAAATGATGTATTCCTTAATGGCTAGCCAACGTGTAATTGTAATGTTTACTGTTTACTATATATTTTATTAAATGGGAATTTCACTTTGGTTCTGACATTAAACTTCCTGTGTTGTGTCTTACTCATGTTTCACCGTTCCTAGAAGCACCTGGGCCTTCGTCACGAGTCAGTCACATTTAGTGCTGCCATTCCAAAACTAATACCTAAATCTTGTGACAATTACGACTGGTCCAACAGATGTGATGTATGTTCACATTACCTGTCACATTTCTTGATGTTGGTGTACTTAACGCCCCCAATGTACACCTCCTTCCACGAGTCCTGCAACAATGTCACAATCTTTGATCTGCATGTCAGAATGTGGCAAAGGCAAATACAATCTAACGTAAAGTAAAAGCCCAACCTCTTTAAAATCCTGATTTTACCGAAAAGAATAAATCATTATAATTATATCAATAATGATTTTATGATTCCATCATATTATATAGTTTCAATTGTTTTTTATATATTGTTGTATGAATAAATGTATTATCCATTATATAAGTATGTGTCTGTCTGTCCATCCATCCGTCTGTCTATGTGTTTGTCTGCCCATCCATCCGTCTGTCTGTGTGTTTGTCTGTCCATCCATCCGTCTGCCTGTGTGTTTGTCTGTCCATCCATCTGTCTGTCTGTGTGTTTGTCTGTCCATCCATCCGTCTGTATGTGTGTTTGTCTGCCCATCCATCCGTCTGTCTGTGTGTTTGTCTGTCCATCCATCCGTCCGTCTGTCTGTGTGTTTGTCTATCCATCCATCCCTCTGTCCATCCATCCGTCTGTCTATGTGTTTGTCTGCCCATCCATCCGTCTGTCTGTGTGTTTGTCTGTCCATCCATCCGTCTGCCTGTGTGTTTGTCTGTCCATCCATCCGTCTGTATGTGTGTTTGTCTGCCCATCCATCCGTCTGTCTGTGTGTTTGTTTGTCCGTCCATCCATCCGTCTGTCTGTGTTTGTCTGTCCATCCATCCGTCTGTCTGTGTGTGTTTGTCTGTCCATCCATCCGTCTGTCTGTGTGTTGGACTGTCCATCCATCCGTCTGTCTGTGATCCCATCACGGCCACATCTGTGGACTGATCCAGGCAAAACTTTACCCTACCCCATGATACGGGGTATCACCCTGACAGACATGGACTGGTAGGAAGTGGAGTCACTATATTATCCTACATCAAATTACCTTTCGTAGATTGTTTGCAATGTTATACATGTTAACATGATTTGGAAAAATCATAGGAAACATGTAAAACAGCGTGTGCAATTGTAGGTAACAGTCAGGAAGGTTGGTTTCTACAACTGTTATGTCATCTTTGTGAAACAGCCTGTACAAAGTGAAACTGTTTTACCTTTACACCACCTAAAGCAGTTTGTACTACCAAGTTATCTCTTCTGGGGTATGGGTGTTTTGTTTTGTTACGTGCCCCGGGAGCGGATCTGTATGAAAACAACATATGGCCATATTTATCCCCAAATCTACAAAATCCCACTTGTGTATTGGAAACCTACTGATCTGGCCTGACTGTCTATTCATCAATTGCACTAAGTGTACATGTCACAGTGTTATGTGTTACGATGTAATGTGTTACAGTGTGTGATGTCATGATGTGTAATGTGTTACAGTGTCATGTCATGATGTAATGTGTTGCTATGTAATGTGTTACGGTGTAATTTTTTACTGTGTAATGTGTTATGATCTGATATGTCCTTATGTAAAGTGTTACGGTGTCATGTATTACGGTGTAATGTGTTACCACAGGCATGATCTGGCAGCATGATATTTTGTATAAAAACCTGGCTCTCAACATTGGGGACTGTGTATCCCTCGTGACTCACAAATCACATTAATGTCGGTCCCATCTCAGTTTGGGACGTAAAAGAACCACTGAGGACGACAAGCACCCTGGCAGTGACCACCCTCAGTGCCAGCATATAAAGGTTGGTTTGGCGATAATGTTCTGAAAAAGGCTGACTAGTTGAATGAGAATTCATAAGACCATTACATTGTAACCACAATAATACAAACTAGTCAGTTAATAGAACGTTACTGAGAACTGGAAACAAGTAGAACTAGAACCTGTTACAATGTGATATTCATATTATGATGTTATGTGTTACAATGTAATGTGTTACAATGTAATGTGTTACGGTGTGATGAGTGTGTAGAAAGCAAACCTCATCAAAAGCCTCACACCCAGACGCGACAAAGTTGGGGCGGAACTGGTCCATCGCCACCTTGTCCACGCCCCCCGGCAGCCTCTTGTTGACATCCGCCAGAGACGCCTCCGAGATCAACATGAATGGGGCCGCATCTTGGTACGCCACCTGGTGAGACACATGGGGTGAAACACAACATTATTTCTGAACAATGTGCAAGTTATGCATTAATAACATCTTTTGTAGCTGTCTAGAGTATGAATGTATAATAAATAATATTGCAAAATTAGCTTACTTGCTTGTTTGTATATGTATTAACTATTATCGTGTTGTTTTATATTTAAAATAATATGCTCAGGTAGTAACATAAACATTCATTTTGTATGTTGAAGAGTGGATTTGAAGGTCATCATCTGACATTACCGTGTAACGTTTACTTTTATCTATTTCTGGTATAAGATATTTGTGGTTTAAATTGAGGCTCTCTATTCATCATTTTTAATGTACAGGGAGTATAATGTTCTTAATACTAGAATAAATGTGTTGAAGATTTATTGCCCACCAATCAGTATTTAGTAAGCCAGATATTGTGTTTACAATTACTTCTGTGAAATGTTTAAATTATAAACAAAACATTCAGATTCTAGACACTCTATTTTGTTTATTATTTACTCTATTTTAGTTAGCTTAAATTATGTTTGCCACCTTCATAAAGTTCTGACATTCATGACAACGATTCATCAAACTTCCTCCTAATTCATCACACTTCCTGCTAATCATTACCGCTCTTACTGATTCTGGTAGCGGAACAAACAACAACGCTTTTATTTACACACCGACTTAAAATAGCTTTTACACAAGTGCTTGTGATATAGGACAGTGGTAAATGGGTCCCAAGTCCTGCCAGCTGAACTACTCAGTCTAAAGTATTTATGATGTCTCTCTTCTGGGTGAAGTGTTGGCCTGTGTGATGATCAACAGTAGAGTCAAAGGGGAGACTGACTCTGAGGGTGGGTAGAGACAAACACCTATTATTCTAACACCTGTTGTTTTTTCTTCTGGATTCCAAATACAGGCTGTAGGTCATTTTGGTGTATTTTAAACGTCCATTTATGCACTGGCCAGACAGACGCAAAAATATTCTTCCAACTGATTTGAGAATATGACATGATCATTGAATACGTGAGTATCACGTCTGATGTGGAAACCTGACATGAGTGCCCTGTTATTGTATGTGACAAATCTGATGACAGAGCTAACACGTGTGCCCTGTCATTGTGTGTGACAAGTGTACTGTGGACATCTCTCTTGAGTTGAGGTGTTTCAGCAAGTAGAGTGAGGTTACAACCTTGAAGCAGCTTTTCACATTGGATATACACTGTGTAATATGTAGATGGGACCCCATCTCTTTACCTGCATCCCTGGCCAAACCTGTTCACATCCCTTGCCATCCCCACCTACACTCTACCCTTAAAATTGGGCTAAACAGTTAATACTCATTATTATTCAAATCCAGATGAGAGGCGATGCGTATATTGACAACATCTTTTGCAGCTTCAGTTGTGGGGTTTCATAACCACGCTACAGGATTTAGTAGAAAATGTAGTGTGCTGGGAGTTTTTTGGGTAACGCCTCACTTTTGGATGGGATATGATTAGGTTTTTTATTGTACCCTTGATATGTATTATTTACATGAACACTTTGGCCAACTATTACTGAAATTACAATACACATTGAGGGTCTAATGTGGGTTTTTATAACAATGTTACCATTTTACAAGAAAAGTTAGAGAGGGTGCTTTCAATGTTGCAAAACCTCACCTTTGCCTCGGATTTGATGAGGGTTTTTGTTGTATATAGAGGCAAATACATGAACATTTTGGCAACCTTTTACTGAAATTACATTACTCCTTGCGGGTTAGATATTGAATAGCATCAAAATTAGCTGAAATGTACTAAATTTCAGGTTACTTAATAAATTACATAAAGTAATAAGTGCTGTCAGTTGATTTACACATATTTTAAATGCATATAACTTCGTATAATTATTATAACAACATACCAAATTGTAAAATTCATGCAAGTTTTATGTTTGGATAACAAATATATCTTATGTTATGACTAACACTGTTTACGATTAAACCTCAGTACTTTGCTCATTTTTACGCTGACGTATTGTTACAATGTCAGATATTTCAAAGTATACCCCCATTTTGCATTTTTTTTACTTCTGGAGTCAAATGGATTTCAAACAACCTTTAAAAGTCAATGTTTCATTACTACAATTTCATGGAAGGCACCCATCTTAAATAATAACATTAACTATAAGTTCTATAAAGTTATACATATGCTGCATAACTTCAATGAATCCACTCACAAACAGCACCCAGTATGTTAGTAATAGTTGAGGTTAGGTTTACTTTTTTATATCTCATGATGTTTTGACTGCTCTCAGCAATCTTCATCACACAGTTACCATTAGATGGCGACATGATAGTCATTCTGTGCAAAGGTATCCCCCTCCCCCACCTATCTAGCCATAGCCACCTGATGAAGATTGCTGAGAGCAGTGGAAACATCACAAGATATTTATAGTAGACTGACTGTGAAAAAAGTAAAACTATTACTAATGTTGAACCATCTAGTCTGATGAACCTCTTTCACCAAAAATATCCAGTACACTCAACAATGTTGAAGGACACTTCAGTGCTGCAGTCCAAAGGTTTCTATCTAAGCCGTCAGTCCAAATATATACCCTGTCAGTTAATACTGGAGGTGTCTCATGTGGCTGTCCTGCTTTTATTGTGCGCATTCTGTATCACTGGTACAGTACTCAGAAATTCTCTTAAGAAATTCACTGTCAGCTCAGATGGTGTCAGGGCTTTTCTAGATTTTTTATTGTCTCAAATGGTGTTAAACAAGGTGGAATCCTTTTTCCCTAACTTTTTAATTTGTACATGGACAACTTAAATGTAAATCTTTGTAAATAAACAAATTACAAATTGGTTGTCTTTATGCAGGCACCACAATGAATCAGTTGATGTATGCAGAAGACCTCTGTATTTGTTTACATAGTGTATCTGGGTTGAGAAAACTAACAGATTGTTGTGCCGTTCATGGGTTTTCTCCCACTGTATTACTATTAGTGTGTAGGGTCTGATATCTGTCACTATGAATTTCCTGATTTGTTTACTGATGGCAGTCGATCGTGGAGAATTGAACGACATCTTCTGTTTCAACTGAAAAGCCTCTTTCAGTTTTTGTTGTTTTGGGGCGGGATTGGAGATTGGTTTACTGTCACTTTCCGATAAATTTGTAGCCGAATTTGAAGAATATTCTGGGTAGTGTATGTTCAAATGTTGGAACTTGGATCATATTGCTGGTATTTCCAGTCTTGTATTTCATTACCGTACGACAAATCCTACAGACAGTTGTGTCCTTCTGTACCTCTCTGACTCCCTGAGATGTTTCTGTCATTGAATGGTTGAAATGTTTCCAAACATACAACCTATATGTCGATGCAGGCTTTGTTAAAACACCGACAAACTTTTCTTTGCTCGCCATGGTAGCGTGTTGGGTCTGGGATAACCCATGCAAACATGTCACATGAAGAGGAATCGAGTTCTGTGATTGGCTGAAACGCCTTATCGGGATTCCCAGCAGAGTGCTAGCTACGGAAACGCTGATGTGCCATTTAAAAAATCGAAATAAACCGCAGTACGCAAATAAAAAAAACTGTGCATCGAACCGTGGGCCTAAAACCGTGAATACTGTGTCCAACAGATGCTAATTCCGTCCGTTTTCCACATTCGCAAAAAATCAGTGTCCCTAAACTCACGATTTGTGTTAAAATAAATGTGATGAAGACAAAAGAAAGCTTCTTGAGATGTTTATTAACATTCCGTTTACCAACCTCCACCACAAGTTCACCAGAAAGCTGAAAATTTATCCGGTGCTGACAATATTTTGCTGATCTGCTGAACCAACATTTGGTGACTTAAAATTTGCAAAGTCGAAGACTGCCGAGTCCACATTGGTTGATATTGGTTAACTGGCCTACTACATAATTATTCTAATAAAAGCTTGTGATACTCGAATACACTATTTATTAAGTTCATCAAATGCGATCCATGCATGGAAGCAAGTTGACCGTTGGTAAAAAGCTCTTCCTACTAGAACGGCAGAGCTAGATCGGTGCAGATGACGCAGTTAACGGACACACTATGCTTCGCAGAAAATTGATGTGCAACATAGGATGACGGCGGAAAGATAAGACGCTAAAAAAATTGCAACATGAGTGATCGCTGATGAACCGTTTTTCACTAGAATTTCCACAAATTAGAGTTATAATTTTGCACACATCACTATTTACTGTAAATTTTCACATGTCCACCAGACAATCATGCAGGTCATTCTACTCGTCCGGACAACAATTATCCCTTGTCCCGGACAACTGGACAAGCGTTTATTTCGAAAGCTGTGAACGTATGCGTTCATCGATATTTAGCTTATTGCGTCGTCTTCAACAGTCTGAAAATCCACTTTTTGTGAATTGTTTTAAAACTGATATTCATTTTAGAAGTCCTATGTTTAAATACTGGTCAACCCAATTGTATACTTGAACACACATTATATATATATATTTATTAACCAACTATTTTTACTCCATAATGTGTGTCTACATCTTTGTATCTTTGTATTTTTTACTTGTATTTTATGTATACATATGGACTTTTGTCTGAAATAAACATTATTATTATTATATTAATTAATTAATAAAAAATGTGGAACAGGCTGCCTCCTTTCAAGGCCTATACTGCATCGATGTCGTTATGTCACGTCGAAAGAAACCGAGTGCTCCAGCATATTACCTCATCGACGTCCTTGGCGGTGACGTACCACTGGTCATCCTTGCGAGCTGCGAGACTCCTCAGTTGTATGCCTGAGGCGCAGTAGATGAGGCGACAGCGACTGGGAGACAACAACTTGTTGAGCCAGTCAGCAGCAGCCTGACCACAATCAACACCCTGGATGGATTCACCCCACACTCTGAAGGGAAACAAAACAACAAAACATAGTCTATGAGTAACTTACTGAGAAAGGGTCAAACAGCTAGGTGAACATTTAAGGAGTTGCATGAAGAAATAGGAATCATCCCGCTTTGTGTTCAACACAGCGGTCTTAGCCAGATACCCGTCTGTGCATCTTAAAAACTGGCAGATGACTGGCCAAGCTGGGTCATTAAAGTGAGAAGACTGGTGAATTTAAAGGGGGCCAGTTCGCCACTAAATTAACTAATACAGTTTCAAGTCTAGTGGCCCACATTAATTACTATCATTAGCACAACTGGCAGTGAAACAAATCAAATTAATTAAATAAATGGCTCAAACGACACTGGTTTGTCGTTGAAAAAACTAAACTGGCGATTGACATGAAAGTCTTCCACACAAGCTGTTCGCACACTAAAAGGTACACTTTTGATTAATTCAAGACTGGCAAAAACTTATTTCTGGCTAAGGGCCTGGTTCAACAACAATTACAGTCAGTTGTAATCAACTGTAGGATATCATTGTAATTTTTATGATCCATTGACTGTCAACTGGCAGGTTAATATCAGATACAGGTGTAGTAGGATTTTTGTCTTAGTGTGGAATAAGGGTTCCTTACCTACAGGTAACATATTGTGGTATACCAATATCCAGGAATGGCTAATATAATTTTTATAAAATGAACAATTAGATGTACCTCAGATTCATATGATTATTTTGCCCTGCACTAAAATAATCATTAACATATATGCAGAGTAATGTATGCATGCTCAATCATGCCCATCATTATATAAATATCAGATCCAGCCATTTTTTGGTAATTTCTGTTAAAATTCACTAAAAGCGTTTTTGTTGGTACAGTGACACAATAATTCATATATTTTACATTTTTTAATATTGTTGTTCTTTTTGTCGCTGTGGCTGCATCATTGATCCAATTCTACAATTTATGATTTCACTGCAACATTAGTGCATTGCAGTATGTACTAAAGGTGCAACAGGTTATCTAAATTATTTCAGGTAGCTTCTAAATATGATTGTAAACTAGATTGTGTTCTAAGATAGCACTCACATGGCATCGACAATGTTTGATGGTGTTGCACTGATGTTGTGGGGGATCTTCATGGGATCCATCCCAGGGGCATCCAGCTGCAGACAGTCGCCATGGAAACTTGGCTGGATAGTCGTCATTTTTGGTGCCTGTCGTCCAGTCAGGAAGCGGTTATTGTCTTCACGTATGACCAGCCAATGCCTACATCACAAACATTTACACTGGTCACTTGCTCAACAAACATTCTACCAGGTAACATAACTACATAGCTGGCCCTAGCCTATCAGCCTAGACAAAAGTCCTAAATACACACTATACAACACTTTTACAGCTATTACTCATGCTAGTAAATCAAATGCAATTAAATGCTAAGTAATCAAATTATTATTTGTTGATATAATTTAATACATTATGCCAATTGGTTCCTCTTCACAGAAGATTGAATTTTGAAATGAATTAGTATAGTATTATGCAAAAATTTAACAAATATCATGTTACAATATGAAACTTGTTCTTTTCTGCCAGCCCATAAATTAAATTATAGTCTGCATAAAAATATATCTAGAATGACTCCGTGCAAAATGACTTCATCAGATCCAAGGTTCTGGACCGAAACAACATCATCACCAATACCCAAGACGGTTTTTGCGAAACACAGCTAATACTAACCATCGATGACCTTGCAACTGAACAAGATAAAGGGGACAGACCGACACAATCCTTCTAGACTTTGCCAGCGCCTCCTCAAAAAGCTTGACCACTATGGCATCTGAGGCCATACACTAAAATGGATCGAGGCATTCCTCTCTCGCAGGACACAGGAAGTAATTGTTGAGGGAACAAAATCATCAATAGAAACATGTTTTCTCTGGAGTTCCCCAGGGATCTGTCCTGAGCCCAACACTCTTCCTGATATGCATTTAAACGACATTGGTGACAACATCCAAAACTAAATCAGATACTATTCAGATGATACCATCCTGTACTCTCATAAAAAACACCAATGACAGCAGGAGACTCCAACAAGACCTAGACGCTCTGGGGTCGTGGGTAGAGACATGGCAAATGCAATTCAACTTAGACAAATGCCAGGTGATGACAAAAAAGCTGAAAATCCACTTTTTGTGAATTATTTTTATACTGATATACATTTTAGAAGTCATGTTTAAATATTGGACTACCCAATTGTATACTTAAAGTTGAACGTACATTTTATATGTATCTTATTAACCATTTATTTTTTATTTCATGTGCTTCTATATCTTTGTATTTTAGTTATTTATTACTTGAAAAAAAAATGTACTTGTATTGTAAGTACATATGGACTTTTATCTGAAATAAAACATTATTATTATTATTATATTATTATTAATGCGCGAAGACTATTCATACTATTCATACAGATATATCCACCACTGTCTATAGCCAGGTACTCATTCATACAGCCGAGTGCATGAACTGGAGCAACTTAGAGTAAACGAATTTGCACAGGATTCAAACCCGGGTTCTCTCGGACGAGAGTCTGAAGCTCTTACTGCTTCACTACTGCGCTCCACATATTGCATCATTGATTTCAATTACTGGTACCATAAAATGAGCTCAGATGCCACATTTATAACTGTGCATGGTGGCCCGCTCTCCCCTATACTTCTTTCCCGCTGACGGTGAATATAATTTTACTTACCTATCATAAATATTTTGTTCTGTCATTTTGAGCCCCGAAAAAGTGCATTCAGCCGCATTCAAATCAATTCCCCGTGCCGACTTCAGTGGAAACAATGTGATGCGCGAAATCTTCCCCACGCGTTTGGCTTCTTTCGGCACACTTCTATAATTTAAGTATGACAGAAGAAACTTGAGGGCGGCCGTAGCCGATAAGAAATAGAGAACAGGGTCCGGAGAGCCGACCATTTTCGACGTAATTTACTAAGCGACACGTTTGACTGACTACCACGATTAACCCTCACTAAGAAAATAGAGCGACGTGTCGTGAGAACGTTAAGGTCGTTAAACTACTAACTCCAAACGCCCACTAGCCCCTCCTTATCGTTGCTCAGCGGCTTGGAACTATAGAACGCTTAAACTCCTCCCACAAGTCGTTGATTGACAGCATCTATAGAAGAAGATAAACATAATTCAGTCCTCAGCAACGCTTGATTGATAACTCCACAAATGCACTTTAGCCGTGTTTTCACGTACGTGGTATTGGTACGCGCATGTATGTGTGCATATAAACAGCTTGCGTTAAATCGTTCGTACGTACGCAGATTCGTGCGTGAATTTTCATTTGCTTCCATTATAATGATTATCATTGCTGCATTGCAGTAGTAGCAACGTGGTCTATAATGGTACGACCTTGACCTTTTAGTATACACTAACCAGAGTGGCGACGCACGTGCTGAGTTTGCGTTCTTTTAGATTACGTGCCTGGATAAGATGCGTGACCCTGGCCACAGTGACAGCGAAGTGTCACCGAAGCGAAGGAAAACGGGTTTGTCACGCAATAAGTGTTCGATTAGCCGATCAGATGATTTCTGGATTGTAGCTTGAACATGACAGACCGATCTAAAATTTGCTTTGCCGTTTGGTTTTGCTAGCCTACTACCCAGCCTCAGGCTGCTGCCAAGTCTACTGAAAGTGACAGTGTCAGTGACATGTCATGATAACGTCAGTTCAGTGCCCCACCACAAGTTATGTGTCCTTGACATATCCTTTCACACTTGACCTACATATGGGATTAATGAAATAATTTATTTGTAATAATTTTTTTAATGGGTTACCACTTTAAACGTTTTCGAGATCTAATTAAATTACGACCGACAAAATGGTCGACGAAATAGTTACATCGTAGAACGAAAATAGTAATTATACATTTCAACGACGTAACATATGCTATTACGAAGTTTTTAACAGCCTGATATGGGAAGGTGAGGCATGTCTGCACCCCTAGCCCTAAAGTAAAGGCTAGCTAGATTATCATTAGGGCTTGGTTCAGTGGAACTGTTATTTGTATTCTACTTGAATAAGATGCCATAAGATTGGTTTTGTAACATGGTAAATATTGGCAGAGCTACCAAATCTCTAGCATTTGGCATTAGACTCATGCATTTAGCACAGGGTTGCACTCTAGCCGGTAAAAACCTGTTTTGACTGCTTAGCGGTTAAAACCAGGTTAAAATTTACATGTCCTGTGTATTTTTTTTTATTAATCTGAATATATAAAAGTTTTTTGTTGTGCTAATATAATACACAATTTGGGAACTGATGTAAATGTATGCTTAATTGTGAAAACCCACAAACGTAACACATTATGTGCATGCCACCTGGTGATTGTATTGGCGTTAGCCTCTTGCCGTGGTGAAAGTGTCGACGTGATTTAAATTGTTATGCAATAATACAGCAATATTGTATGATTTTAACGAGTACACTTACGTCAAATAAAATATCAACTACATCGCACTAATGTGTCAGTGAGATATCTTGGTTCTTATTCATATATTTTGACATTTGCATTATTTTGATAGTGATTAACAATTAATTACAAAAATAGTGCACACAATTATCACTAAATTAGGTTTTAACCAGGTTTTGACCACCTTTCAGGTATAATTAGCCAGTTTTTAACCAGGTTTTAATCGGGCAGTTAAAATTGGGCAGTTAAAACTGTTCAACCCTGATTTACCACCTCACACTCTCACGCATCAGCATGTAAATCTCACGCATATTTGTCATTTCAAAAAATATTTATACAAACAGGCTTATTTGTTTGCACATGTTGATATATTTATATTAATTATTATTCATATGCACTGCAAAGCATCCATAGAATCCACAACCTTATTCTTATCATCGTCAGTGACATGTATATTATGTTGTTTTGATAGAAAATTTGAATAACTAAAGGTGCAGCCACCTAGTGTCCTATTTAGAAACTACAGTGCTGCCACCTATTGTCATGATGGGAATTAGATCTCATGCATATTTCCTGACACAAATGGCAGCTCTGTATTGGAGGCTGAGCTGGTTCGATAGGGGGTAGTGTTGGAATTTTTTTTAATTTTCAAGAGGGTTTAGAATTGGAGATTTTTCGAGGGGTAGTGTGGAGATTTGTTGTGGTTCAGGAAGGTAGTGTTGGAGTTATTTCTCGGTTTGTGGGAGGGTACTGTTGGAAATTCACGAACCTGCAAATGCTCTAACCTTCAGGCTGACTGAAAACATAAAACGTTAGGGGCTAAGCCCCCACTCTAAATATTTGGACTTTCAGCCCCCTGCTCTAAAGCCTATGCATCATTAAACCATCAGATTTTAACAACAATATTATATACAGACTGTATGTATTTGGAAACTTTTAAAAACATTATTTATTTTAATTATTAGCTCCAAAAACATATGATGCACAAGCACAAATCTCAGATACTCTGTCTGAATGCTTACTGATGTGAACGAGTCTGGATGTCATGTCATCCCCATTTTATTACCCTAACAGGCCCTTGTAACTTCATTACAGTTAACTAAATTTACAGAGGTGTCCGAAAGCTTACGGTACACACAAATAATTAATATTGTAAATTTTTAGTCCTTTGGGCAGAAGGTCCAACTGACTTATGCCATCACTCTGCGTGCGCCGTCTGTCATCCGCCGTTAGCTGCCATATCTCAGAAACCGTTCAGTAACTTTTTCTCTGATTTTGTATAGACATATCATGTGGTAGTGCCACAATACACAATAAATCTGTATTTGATTGAATCATTCTAAGGGCACCTCAGGGCCCCCCAAAACGCTAACTTTTCCTACTGTTTCTCTACTGCTGTAAACCTCCTGCACTGATCTCTGTTTATAACTGCCACTGATCTCTATTTATAACTGGATAGTGGACTTTGCCCTGTCTCTGATCACTGGGGTGGCTTAGTGGAGTGGCCTGATTATACTGTAAGCCTGTGTATTGGACTAGCATTGGATCACTGCCTGCCATTGTCCCAGTGTCAAATGGAATGCCTCCCTCCACATGGGCTGTAACTATAATATGTATTGGGAATCCCTACTGCACTGGCAGAACTTGAGAAACTTTAAAACAGCAATAGACATAATTATCAATGCAATCTAAAGATATGATCTAGGATTAAAGTAAATAACTTAGGTATAAAATAATATATAAAATAACTTAGGTATTCTCGAAAAGGTTAAAGCATATTTAGCCAAAATTATAAGGAATATTATTCAGATGTGTTACTATACATGTTGCATCTATTACTTCACTCCAGTTCAATCAGTATTATGTCATTAATTGCTCCTGTTTTTTTTCTTCAAAATGCATGCTATGTATATGTACCTTGTGAACAAATAAAGTTTTATCATAGTTCATCTCTTTCTTCATTCCATTCTGGGGCAGGGTGGTATGGGCAAAATGAGAACAGAAAATGTGTGCACATTTTCTTAAACAACCTTTAACTGTGCTACATGCGAGATTGCAGCTCACAAACTCTCCTTTTTCTACAACCACTGGAAATCGGCCTAAATAACAGAGTATTGGGGATCAAATTCTACAATATTTTTAATAACACATTAACTAATATATACAATCTTCACGAAACGGTCTACTCAAATAATTTATTTCCAGGTGTTTCTTCGCTGGCATGCATATCGTCTCCACTAAACATGTCAACATTTTACTTCCATCATAACCCTTAATGGTCTGTAACTGATTCACCAAAACACATTTAATTAATAATTACAAACTCACAGTATAGTCCAAATTACTTCAGGGCCTCTTGGCCCATTTTGTTGTCCGAGTACACAAAGCCATTAAGGTAATCAGCTGGGTTATAGGACATTGCTGAGTGCTGGAACTAACCTGGAAAGTAGAAATTTTATACAAAACATACAGATTGTAAACATACTCTATTGGCAGTATATAGAAGAAGCAGGTGGGACAAACTGCAATTGCCCTTTGTCTAAAGTTCAGTGAATTTGCTTGGGTCACACAATCAAGACAGCAAGTCACCCACCCCTGGCATGAGACAGTTTCTGGATAATGGAACAAAACAGACAATTATAAAAAATTACAAATATTTTGGTTTGATTTTTCAGAATGCCAAATGGTAAAACATGTCAGACTTGTTCCTGTCTTAGCTGATGCATTTACTCAGGAAGTTCAGCTAGGTAAGTAGCAGATGTGGAGTAACCGATAACCGTATTCTAAAATAATTTATATATTTTTCCATTAATTGTAATGACGGTTGAAAGTAGTTGCAATTACCTGGTAATTGTTTTTTATACAGTATATATATTATACAGGGTTATGTCTCTGTCAGAAACCTGTTTTCAACGAAACTGTGGCGGAAACCGTCACAAATTAGTTTTCACCATTTTCTGCTGGTGGAAATCGGCAGAAAACTACAAAGTTGTTTTAAATAAACCACATAAGCATAAGGCAATACTTTAAAATGAAATGACATTGCCTAGTCAAGTTATGGAGATATCTAAGATAAGAGATTAAGCCTAATCTAAAATTCTGCGTGCTCACAAGTTTAAAAAAAAACACATTCAAATAGAAAAATCACAGTTGCACAGCTGCATTTGTGAAAGCAGAGTTGTTTGTGTATTGTGTAAATTAGGTAAATTGATTTTTTCTTAGCGTGTTGCATTTTATAAGAATTATATATAATGTATTAATTATATTGGGACAATATTAGTGACCGTATTGACTACCGATAACTCTGAAAGTAATATGTAATGTCAAAAAATGTAACATCTTCCACAATTGATCAAGTTTGATATTCTGTTTGTGTTTACTTTGTGTACTTTCATATTTTTAATGTCCAGTAGTCACAGACGTCACTACCATGTGGTCTAGGAAAACAATCTCTGTATTTCTCTGTCCTCAATTTGTATAACAGGGCTTATTGTAACCAGCCTTGTTGTTAATGGCAATGTTTTAAGAATAACACCATTAGGTTACTTTGTAATGAATGTTTAATGTTATAAATATTCCACACAGAACAAGCATTGGTGTGCACCATTGAAGACAAGAAGTTAACATCAACCATAATCCGGTGAGTCCACGGCATTGCAAACAATTGCTAAAAGCAAAGCATAATATTATTATTGCGGACTTGAATCCTAAGTAAATAAAGATTCTCATTCTCTATAAATATTGTACTGTGTAATTGCCACCCTGACAACAGGCCAACATGTGTTATGTAGCTATAGACATAGGTCACAGATGTAAAACAGTACATAATCAACTAAAGATTGTGTTGCTTGGTTTCTGTCCTACACATCAGACAATAATGTTTTCCAAGTAATCCTTGTGGAGGATGGCTAGTGGCAAGAATGATAAAGAGATTGACTACTTTGTGTCTATGCAATATTTATGACAAACACTGTTTATGTGTTGACAGGCAGCTCTCAGACACCTTTCCCCTGCGCCGCTGGCAGCACCTGAAACGTGTGAGGAGCACAACCAAAGGTAAGTACTGCTGGCTTCTCTAACAGTTGGTGGTCTTCTGCAGTACTTGTAGATGTACGCTGGCTTCTCTAACAGTTGGTGGTCTTCTGCAGTACTTGTAGATGTACGCTGGCTTCTCTAACAGTTGGTGGTCTTCTGCAGTACTTGTAGATGTACGCTGGCTTCTCTAACAGTTGGTGGTCTTCTGCAGTACTTGTAGATGTACGCTGGCTTCTCTAACAGTTGGTGGTCTTCTGCAGTACTTGTAGATGTACGCTGGCTTCTCTAACAGTTGGTGGTCTTCTGCAGTACTTGTAGATGTACGCTGGCTTCTCTAACAGTTGGTGGTCTTCTGCAGTACTTGTAGATGTACGCTGGCTTCTCTAACAGTTGGTGGTCTTCTGCAGTACTTGTAGATGTACGCTGGCTTCTCTAACAGTTGGTGGTCTTCTGCAGTACTTGTAGATGTACGCTGGCTTCTCTAACAGTTGGTGGTCTTCTGCAGTACTTGTAGATGTACAGCTGTTGTTGTGTTTCTGTGAATTTAGCCTATTTTCAGGTCTTGTTGCTCTTGTTGAATCAAAATTGGGACAAAACTCTCAAACAATAATGATTCCATGACAGTTTGGAATATGCAACAGAAGATATACTGGTGACAGTGTAAACAACAATCTAACTGTAAAATAATTAACTAGGCTATACATAAAAGATTATCACAACATTATTTTTAATGTTCAGTTTCTGGACAACTCTGGTATTGTTTAATTGTATTAGACTAACCTCCACAGAATCTGAAGCTAGATCACAACAGTGCTATAGTTAAATGTAATTATTTAAATAAGCCTCAATCAATTACCTGTTTAATTGTACTTGATTTTATCTATATACCATATTCGTGTTGTTAAGCATACATGCCCTAATTAGTATAAGCCCCTTTTTTTAGCAGCATATACAGATATAATAAGTGTGTTTCTCTTGTGTTGTGTGTAGACGCCCCCCTGTTGGTACTTCTATGCCCCCTGTCGGAAGTAACCAGCCATGTGATGCCGACACTGACTGAGGTGTTTGGGGGGAGAGATGTCAGTGCGCCCCCTGGCCTGGGTGAACCAGTGGTGCAGTGGGTTGCCCGAGATGCTCCTGTCACCCGTCACCAGTACACCGTTGCCGCTCAACACTGGCCCACATTCTTCCATGAGGACAAGCAGTTAGTCTCATTACTTACTGGATTTGTCGTCGAATGCCCCAATAATATAAACATGTCATTTTCATAAAAATCTGAAGAAATATTTGTGAATACGTCTATACTGTAACTTCCTACAGGTTATTTATTTCACTTTATGCAAATAAATTGTTAGACAAGCTGGCTTTAGGGAAATACTTGCCATTGTTATATGAAAAATAAAATGACCAGCACCCGGATTAGCCTCAATTATCCAGGCGCCGTGAGATGGGAGCACTCTAGAGCTCCCTGTTCTACCGCCTGGAAGATAACGCTATGACACTGATCCCGGTTTACCCTGAATCCGGGCAGAGATTATAATTGGCTCTCATGCTAACAATAAAAGTAAAAGTTAAATAAGAGTCAACTTATATAAGTTTATGCTACGCATTGGAAACTGGTTATATTGACACAAGTGATACAATGAGATGGGAGCACCGTAGGAGCGGTAATAGATGCGTGCATTCATAATGCGTGTTCTTGGCCAGACTCTATTTCCCAGCAAAGTCACGCAGCTTGGTGAGAGTCGGTTAAGCGAGACTACGCTCGGATGTCCGACTTCTAGAACTTTGCAAACGTAGTAGTGACACCTGCCATATTTATTCATATTCGCTTGGTGGCGCAGCCAGAGCCTGACCTGGTTTCGCGAAGCTAGTCAACAAAGGTCAACCCGCCAAAGGAACTTGAAATGTGGAAGTTTAACGAAGAAGACGACATTAACTCAGAATAAATTTACAACACAGCAAGCATTACAAACTCCTGACGTACAAACTACGAATGAATTGAGAACCTTTGAATGACGTTTTGACAATACGAATGTTTCGTGAAACTGGCCCTAGACCGCATTGTTGGAAACGTTTTCACAAAGCGGGAACCAATCCTTCATACAACAGTCCAAACCTAAATCGATTCATGAAACTTGTATAGTTATGACACAATCTCCAAGCTAAAATGCATTCTAGATGAGTCAAACCTCCAGGGTCTCGTGGTAATACTTCTAGTTATCAGAAGTTCCACGTATCACGACCTACGTTTTAGAGTTACATCATTTTCATCAGAAGTCTGTCAATGGCAATGTTTCCTATTTAAATTAATGCTTCATATATGGTACGAACGCTTTGTGAAACCTGGCACTAGTCAGTGTCCAATTGTTATCTCGTACACCCGCTTTAAGTTTATGTTGCTTGTATCATTTTTGTATGAGGGGGGCGATAATGTGGATCTACATCATTAGCACACATGTCTGCATAACCGCCCACCCCCACTTTTAGAATATCTCGAACTAATCGTCCGTGGGCGATAATGTGATAAAATACGGTATATTCCATTTAATGTGGTAACATGGTGAGATATTTCCAGTATTTTATGTCTGACATTGCGTCATTCAGACAAGTCCGACTGAGGCGGGAGTCCTTCGCAATGGTGTCTCTCAGAGTCATGTTAGGGAAACCTCTTTTCCGAGGACCCAAGGGCTTCCATAGGAGAACTTTGTTTGTTATTTCATTTCATCGTGGCACATCACATGCCCTGCCAGACATAGACGACATTGCTTCATCGTGGCACATCACATGCCCTGCCAGACATAGACGACATTGCCTCACGTTGGTGGAGATATGTGGTAGATTGCCATAGAATTCCTGGATGGTGATGTGATCTCATGCCAGAACACATTGTAGATTTTGCATAGAAGTCTTGTATAAGAGCCGTCAAACATTTTCTCTAGTGTTTTTGTCAGTGTCCACGATAGAAGTTGCCACACTTCAATAGAAATGCCTTCTAGTACTGGCATTTGCAAAGACAACATATCTGCTTAACATGCGATCAGTTCATACTAGTCATTTACAAAACCTGTTGTAAATTGAAATATTGTTATCGGTTCAGCACGTGTGCTGTGGTTTTCCCTGTACACCCACTGTACAAAATTAAGCCTTACTTAATTGATTAATAGTCACCTTTGGTATGATATTATCTGTAAGCAGTTTATTGACTTTGTGTTTAGGATAACAAGACTACTGGCAGGAGAGCTGTTCTCTCCGTCTGACACGGAACTCGTTGTACACTTCATGGAAAAGGCACAGGAAGCTGCCACAGTGGCCAGAAACCACAACGAAGTAAATGTTCAATTTCTTTTCATTTCCTGTGAATCAGTCATAAAATCTGTGACCCACCACTGAGAAGCAGGTGTTAAGGTGCCCAGATATATTCTGCACATCAGCCGAAATAGCTGTTTAGTTCGTGTTCCATCAGTTTTATGATTTGGCAGAAATGCCTACCATATATTCCAAATTATTAATGTTCAATCTGTTTGTCTCATCAAAAACCAATAAAATATATGCACTAATGAACCCAAAGATTAAGAAACAATAGACAGTACAAGTAAAAATAACCTTGTTTCACAAAACATCGCTTTTTAAAAGTTTGCTTCAATTTTTAAAATAAATTAAACACTACTGAAGATATTTCAACACATGAGGTATCATTTTAAAGCTCATGATCTGTGAAATACAAAAAGGTATCAAACTCCGTTTCACAGCTTTGAAACTTAATATGAAGGATTTCAGGGCAAAACGCAATATATCCATTTTCTTAATTTTAAGAAAAAGTCACTTTTGTGTTTCAACCTCTAAGTTACCAAAGTAGGTAGCAAAGAAATATTTGATACAGATTTGTTATGCCAAATGTGATATTAAATTACTTTGATATCAAAACCCCGTGTGGAGCCTGTGCCGTCACTCCATGTTGCTGCACATGTGGCACGGCAGTGCTGATTAGCTGAAAATGGATATATCGCATTTTGATTTAAAAAATGGATGGTGCTTATCGCGTTTTGAAAACAAACACAGTTTTGTGCACATCGCTTAAAGTGGATATATCGTGTTTTGGATAAATTATATAGTATCCTTGCTCAATACGTGTTTAAACAAATGGTTCGTCGTGGTTTGATCAAAATTTCAAATATGGCGTTTATCGCATTTTGCCCTGAGGCTGAAACCCTTCATATTCACATCACTGTGGAAGGTCACATTATGACATATCTAGTACAGGGTTCAATCTAGGATCTTGACACATCTGGGTGGTAGAAGTGGCCATTTTGGCTAATGTTGCACAGAATGCAGGAGGATTTAGTATCTGTTCCTGTTTAAAATATCACTTAATAGAATCACATTTGTAGGTTTCCAGAATACGATACATAACAAATTAAACATAATACCTGGTAGTGTGAAATAGCAGGTTCTCTGAATAACTTCAAAGCATTTTGTCTACAGTGAAATGTTCCCACATGTGTGTTGTGTAAATTATTAATAGAGAACATTTGGAGGCATCCTGTGCATCTGAAGTGAAACGTTCCCACATGTGTGATCTGTAAAGTATTAGTAGAGAACATTGGAGGCATCTTGTGTATCTGCAGTGTAATGTGTCCTTAGTGTGTATTCTGTAAAGTATTAATAGAAAACATTGTAAGCATCCTGTGCATCTGAAGTGACACGTACCCACATGTGTGTTGTGTAAAGTATTAGTAGAGAACATTGCAGGCATCCTGTGCATCTGCAGTGAAATGTGCCCTTAGTGTGTGTTCTGTAAAGTATTAGTAGAGAACACTGCAGGCATCCTGTGCATCTGCAGTGAAATGTGCCCTTAGTGTGTGTTCTGTAAAATATTAGTAGAGAACATTGTAGGCATCCTGTACATCTGCAGTGCAATGTGCCCTTAGTGTGTGTTCTGTAAAGTATTAGTAGAGAACATTGGAGGCATCCTGTGCATCTGCAGTGAAATGTGCCCTTAGTGTGTGTTCTGTAAAGTATTAGTAGAGAACATTGTAGGCATCCTGTACATCTGCAGTGCAATGTGCCCTTAGTGTGTGTTCTGTAAAGTATTAGTAGAGAACATTGGAGGCATCCTGTACATCAGCAGTGTAATGTGCCCTTAGTGTGTGTTCTGTAAAGTATTAGTAGAGAACATTGTAGGCATCCTGTGCGTCTGCAGTGAAATATTCCCTTGGTGTGTTCGTTGTACCACCAGGTGGCGGTAGGAGCAGTGATTGTGGATCCAGCGAGCAATGAGACTGTTGCTGTTAGTCACGACAGACAGTCATGTCACCCTCTACAACACGCTGTCATGACGTGTATTGACCAGGTTGCCCATTCTCAGGGGGCAGGGGCGTGGCAGTCTCAGGGTAGGTAACACAATCTCACATATTATGTATTTTATTTCCTGTAATAAATGATGCTGCACTAGACTGCAGAGAGACCACGAGAACCACTGCATGCAGACACAGTGACTAAAGAATTAGCCACGGTTAGAAGAATTAACACCATCTTGCTTCTTTCTTGTATTCCCTTCAATTCACCAGCCATTACCCTTTTTATGAACAATCAAATTACAGTTGTTCAAAGTTCCATAAATCATCCCCAACTGATGAAAGGGTTCTCGGGCAAATATTCTGTGAAACCATTCCTATGTCTATGTATGTACTTGTGTAGTGTCATCTACCTCATACAACCAAAGGAAGGGGTTGATTGCTTCATTTCTCACCTACTCATGAAGAAGATAATGTAGCTATGCTTACAAACTACCAAATTCCGCCTTTCTGATGATAGGTGCTTTTCTAATATCGAATAATGAACTCTTTCCCCTAGTATGTTTTATTTCTTGTAATTTATAGGCCACTTTGTGTGTTGTTTGCAGAGGTGTTAATCAGCTACATTTATTGCCTTTCCAGAAGAACATTTCTACCACAGAAAACCTTTGGATTGTGAGAAGTTTACGGAATATTTATGCACTGGCTTTGACCTGTATGTGACCCATGAGCCATGTGTAATGTAAGTTGGCTGTAACCACTCAGCTTAAAGAGAGCCAGTCTCTTCCTCTACGTGCAATTAGTGGGTGTAGTAATTTGTAACAGGAATTCTGCTGTTTTGAACATGGGAAATTTGGATATCTTTGTACATCAAAGGGTATCACAGTTAACTCAGCCCGACTTGGCCGTATTTCCAATAAAGCTTGTTTTGAAACTGTATGTTTTTTTACTATTTACACCTCTGGGGTCATAACTTCTAAATTGTGAATGTTAGAACAATTTTGACACAAATCCTAACACAAATCGAAAACCATATTTGTTTTCCTGCAGCAAAATATCCACTTTCAAAATTGTTAACATAATAAAAAGCCAATATTTGTGGTTGTACCAGTAATTGTGTGTTTCAGTGTAATTACATTACCAAGGCCACCAGCTGTACAGATAATCATTAGCATAATGTTAAATATCTTGTTTGTCTGCAGGTGTGCAATGGCCCTGGTACACAGTCGCATCCACAGGGTGTTCTACGCCACCCCGTCACAAGGGGGTGCTCTAGGCTCTTCCTGCAAGGTGCATGTGCAAGTGGGGCTCAACCACCATTACGAGGTGTTCCAAGTGACCACAAGTGACACGTTCACCTCCCTCTGTGTCGCCTGCTCAAGTCACTCTCGGACAAACGAATCCAGACAAAACAAAATCAGTTAATCCCAGTTGTATGTGTCTGTTTTTATGGGTGCAGTGGCACAGTGGATAGAGCAGCTCAGTCGAGAAAATCCCAGTTCGAATCATGTGCTGCCATGTCGAACTTTGTGCACGTTTGTTCATTCTATGTTGCTCCAGTTCACTCGGCTGTATGAATGAGTACCTGGCTATAGACAGTGGTGGATATTTGTGTACATGTAATCTTCGCGCATTAACTGCAGCATAGTTGAATGCTTCCCAGAGAAGTTGAGAAGGTGTTTGCGCATTAACTGTAGCATGGTTGAATGCTTCCCAGAGAAGTTGAGAAGGTGTTTGCGCATTAACTGCAGCATGGTTGAATGCTTCCCAGAGAAGTTGAGAAGGTGTTTGAACAGGTCTGCCAGGGAGTAACGTGTAAAGCGCTTTGAACAGTCCAAAGAGCTGGATAATGCACTATGTAAGAATCTAATTAACTTTTTTTATTAACAAATGTGATGGATTGTTACAACATGTCAAGTAAGAATTGTTGTAGCCTAGGTGAGGCATTGTGTGACATGACGTCAAGTGAAGACCTTACTAGGTTGTACAGTGCAGGCAATATAACACTGCTAGATATCAAAGGAACACAACTTTGCGGGTGCCTAATTTGTTAAATAGGTACACAATATATATACATATACATCGTGTATGTACATGTAAATTAATTATGTTACTGTGAGATATCTTGCATTACTCCTATCATTTAGAGCCATTTTCACTTGATTTATGGGTGTAGATATCCATTTGTTGAACGTTTCACCTCCCAAAAATGTTAAGACACTAGTGCAAATGCAAATCCGTATCCAAATAAAATTGTTTTATGGGTACAAGCATTGATTTTGTGTTCAAAGCAGTCTCCCTCCAACCCTGTAAAGTTACGAGTGCCTATTTTGTCCTCAAAATACTTGTTGAGACACCATTGTAAGATTTTAGCTAAATAAACTTCATGTTCTGCTAATGTAACAACAATAAACAATACTTCTGGTAATTTTGGAGTAATTTTTAACCTATTCGTGTGTGCATACCCTGGACAATTTATTTCCCGGTGAAAATATCTCCACCCTATAAAGTCGTGAGTGCTGTTTTTATCACCAAAAATACACATGATTTTAAAGTCTTAATTTAATGGGTATTTTGCTAATGTTACACCAGTGTACATTATTCCTGGTCATATTAAGGTATTTTGTACAATTTTTTGCATGCAAACTTTGACTTTCTGGCCAAAATGTTATCCCCACACAGGCTTTTGGGTCAATCGCGACTACTTATTTTGTCAAATAAATACACAGTAAAATAAGATACAAATTTAATCTTTATGCATATTATTTTTGTAATGTGTAATTGTACTTATTGATTTATGTAGCACCATATTTATTATAATGATATTCGACAGTGCTGTACAGTAAAACAACAGCACAGCATAATAAAATGTAAAAACAGTATACAAACAAGTGACAATATAAATGGTTATATAAATAAAAAGGTAAAGATATATAAATTATTAACACTAATTCATAACTTGGTTGTATGTTATGCTAAACTAGTAAGTCTTCAGTTTGCTCTGGTGTCACGTAGACAACAAGAACAACTGCTTTCCAACAATGAGTGCCATATTTGCAGTGTGCAAACGTACATTGTTTTTAACTTGGTATTTACAGAAAAACAGTTTTGATAAACCATGCTTTTACAAACCCTTACAGTATTGCTCGTTGAAGTATGACCACCCTGTTTTATTCAGAACAGTAAAGAGTCCACTATTAACAGTAAACAGTACGTTGCGTCTCACAAACGGTGAAAAGTAAACAGACTCATATAAGAGGACAGATGCAACTTCCATGTTAACATATATGAGAAGTACTAGTTAAAAAATTGGCTGTGCAATTTTGACATAACCACTGCAAACTAAGGTTTATTCAGTTTGCGAAACAAATGCATGTGACGTTTTCCGTGTCAGTGTATTTGAGAGCCAGGAATCTAAGGATCAATGGACATTAGGTCTGATAAACCTATGTTGATCCAGTTGATACAAATCCAATTCGTTTATTTGTTCAGCCCACCCCATCCAGTAATCAGCCACCCTTTATGTACTGCTCACAACGTAAATAGGTCTACCAGTCATCGGAAGGAAAGGTTACGGATACAGGTATTGAACCAGCAGCTTTCCCCATTCATGGTCTGTGGTTCCTCAAGTTTGTGTAAACCCAACATATAATGTAGTCTATATTGTTTTAAAAGAGTGCCTAGGTGCTCATCATTTTCTGAATAAAACAGTGGTGTTGAGCAAGATTGTAAGACTTCTCATATTCATTTTTAAATGTTCTATACTTAAAACACATATTCTGACTACTTAAACAGTTCTTAGTCAAACCTATTTACAGACCAAATGGTTTATATAAGCAACAGCAAAAATACCAAAACCACCCAGACAACCCTCCTCTTCATTTCTGGCCTCTATCTCAAACCGAGTGTTGCCAATGGTGCAATGAGACTCATTCTGTGGTTGTGGAGAACTTGTGTTTGCCCGTAGTTGACTAGCTGGTGTCCGACGGGAAGTCTTGGTCGAGGTCGTCCTTCAAGGCGCTTTTGCTGCCATCGTCTGAGAGTTCCCGGACACCGAGCACACCGATTGCATTACTCGGCGCCATCATCGCAAACATCCTGCAAACACCAACACAGCTGTCGTCAGCACAAACACCCTGCAAACACCAATACAGTTGAGATCAGCACGAATACCATACAAACACAACACAGCTGATGTCAGCATGAACACCCTGTAAACACCAACACAGCTGACATAAGCACGAATACCCTGCAAACACCAACACAGCTGACATCAGCACGAACACCCTGGAAAAACCAACACAGTTGAAGTTAGCACAAACACCCTGCAAACACCAACACAGCTGACATCAGCACGAACACCCTGGAAACACCAACACAGCTGATGTCAAGATGAACACCCTGGAAATACCTACACAACTGATGTCAGGATGAACACCCTGGAAATACCTACACAGCTGATGTCAGGATGAACACCCTGGAAATACCTACACAGCTAATGTCAGGATGAACACCCTGGAAATACCAACACAGCTAATCTCAGAATGAACACCCTGGAAATACCAACACAGCTAATCTCAGGATGAACACCCTGGAAATACCAACACAGCTAATCTCAGGATGAACACCCTGGAAACACCAACAAAGCTGATGTCACGATGAACATCCTGGAAATACCTACACAGCTGATGTCACGATGAACACCCTGGAAATACCTACACAGCTGATGTCACGATGAACACCCTGGAAATACCAACACAGCTAATCTCAGGATGAACACCCTGGAAATACCAACACAGCTAATCTCAGGATGAACACCCTGGAAATACCAACACAGCTAATCTCAGGATGAACACCCTAGAAATACCAACACAGCTAATCTCGGGATGAACACCATGGAAATACCAACACAGCTAATCTCGGGATGAACACCCTGGAAATACCAACACAGCTAATCTCGGGATGAACACCCTGGAAATACCAACACAGCTAATCTCGGGATGAACACCCTGGAAATACCAACACAGCTAATCTCTGGATGAACACCCTGGAAATACCAACACAGCTAATCTCAGGATGAACACCCTGGAAATACCTACACAGCTAATCTCAGGATGAACACCCTGGAAATATCTACACAGCTAATCTCAGGATGAACACCCTGGAAATATCTACACAGCTCACGCAATGATGTTGTGGTTGCAAGGACGTGCAACATTTTAAAATGTACCATTTTCTAGCCTTTTTGGAATCGGATCTGTCCGCATGCACAAACATGGAAGTACTTGACTTAAATGCATATACCTGGTAGGCCAACTTGATCAGATCACTCGCTGTTTTCCTGGGTGTCACACCCCTCCATCTTAGCGATCCAGTGTATACCACTCCGGTGTTAATAGCGGGAGTCCAGTGTCATGTTTGATTTGGTAACCCCACATCGTCTGTCTTTCTCCTTTCCTTTGTCCGTTAATTGAATTGAATTTATTCAACATAAATAAAAAAAATTCAAATAAGGTGTCAAAGAGCACATTTGTAAGCTACCCCACCATAAATTGGTAACAAATTGGTCTTGTATGAGCCACAAAGTCAGCCTTTTGACAAATCCAAATAGCTCTTTTCTGAATAATATGCAAGGGTTGCATACAAGTCTTATATGTATTGCCCAAAATTTCACAACAGGAATTTAAATACGGCATGATGAGAGTACTGTATAGTGAGTGTAATCAAGGCTTATTCAATAAATGTTTTACCATATTCATTAGATAATTTTTTTGAGATTTTACTTTTTATGTGGCTAATGTGTTAATTCCAATTTAAATGGGAATCAATGTGTACACCAAGAAATTTTGTAACTAGACTCTATTAATGTTCTTGCCATTAATACTGACCAAGTGGTTCTTTTCACTTTGTCTATTACCAAAAATCATAAAGTTTGTTTTGGCTACATTTAGGGAGAGCTTATTAACTTGAAACCATCTATATAATTTGTTGATACTGTTTCACACACTTGTGACAGATTGTCACCTGAGTAAAATAAATTAGTATCATTGGCAAAGACAACTGATTTAATTAACAACGACATATTACACTTATATATATTATATAATAAACAACGCAAGACCCAATATAGATCCCAGTGGGACCCCACATGTAACATTCGTGCATTCTGATGTTGTATCATTAATACAGACATATTGGCTTCTGTTATTAAGATAACTACAGATCCACATATTAGCTATTCCTCTTATTCCACAATGCTCAAGTGTTTTATGAGAATGTTGTGATCCACTGTATCAAAGGCCTTTTTCAGGTCAATGAAGACACCAACAGTAGATTTACTATCATCAATAGAAGCAGTAATTTCTTCCACGAGTTCCACTAATGCCAGTGATGTTGACATATTTTTTCTAAACCTATATTGCCATTCATGCAATATTTGTTTGTCATCTATAAATGACAAAATACTATTGTGGAAGATCTTTTCTAGGATTTTTGAAAACAGATAATATAGGTATAGGTCTGTAGTTAGTAAAATTATTAATATCGCCATTTTTGAATAACGGGATAACTAGCAATTTTCATACCATCTGGGAAAATTCCCTTTTGTAACGAGGTATTAAAATATGCGCTAGGGGTCGTACTAGATACAGTATTAGTTGTTTAACTTGGCACATGTCAAGATCATCATGATCTTTAGATTTCTTTCTTTTTGTTTTATTCACCAGGTTAAAGATTTTTTCTTCAGTAGCAGGTTTTAGAAACAGAGTATATTCAACCACATCAGATAAATAACTTGTAAACATATCATAACTCTTTGGAATATTATCTGGTAGAGATGGCCCTATATTTACAAACAAATTGTTAAAACTATTAGCA
Source organism: Escarpia spicata (assembly GCA_963995525.1). Taxonomy (NCBI): domain Eukaryota; kingdom Metazoa; phylum Annelida; class Polychaeta; order Sabellida; family Siboglinidae; genus Escarpia; species Escarpia spicata. The sequence continues at coordinate 15,188,295 of OZ023211.1, read as the reverse complement.
ATATTTGTGCTACCTGTGACTGGCTCTATTGCTATTAATTCAGTGGGATATTTTGTTCCTTTAGTTTTTTTGTTAATCAGACTTTATAATTGTCCATGTTTCTTTTACGTTTCCCTTGTTTGTTTCCAGAAGTTCTGTAAAGTGTTGTTTCTCACAGTACCTGTCAGTATGCCTGTCAGTTTCTTCTTATATTTCCTGTATGTTTCTTCATTAGTAAATTACCTTTTCTTCAGGAACTGTTTATACAGTTGATTTTTTTCTTGCATGCATTTATTAAACAATTGGTCATCCATGACCTGTCTGGCCTTTTGTTAACAGTTTTCTGTTTAATGAATAGACAAGTTGTATTGCATAATTTTGTCAACTTTTCAGTAAATGTATTATACATACCATTTACATCTTCACTTTCCAGAATTTCATTCCAGTTAGTTTCTTTAAGCTCATTTATCATAACATTTATGTTCTGTTCACTGACTATTCTCCACGTCTTATATTGCTGCAGTTTTTATGGACGGATTCCATTATTTGGAAAATGGGCAAACGATTGCTCACATAATTTATTAACAACCCATTCTGTACATTTGACAGGTTTGTTGTGAATATATTATCTATCAAAGTTTTGGAGAGGCTTGTTATCCTGGTTGGTCTTGTTATTAAAGGGTGTAATCCAAAACTGTACAAATGGTCAATGAAGTCATTTGTGACATTATTGTGGTCATATTGTAGGAGATCAACATTAAAATCGCCACACATATAGACTATTATTGTGGTCATATTGTAGGAGATCAATATTAAAGTCACCACACATAGACCATTATTGTGGTCATATTGTAGGAGATCAATATTAAAGTCACCACACATAGACCATTATTGTGGTCATATTGTAGGAGATCAACATTAAAATCGCCACACATATAGACCATTATTGTCGTCATATTGTAGGAGATCAATATTAAAGTCACCACACATATAGACCATTATTGTGGTCATATTGTAGGAGATCAATATTAAAGTCACCACACATAGACCATTATTGTGGTCATATTGTAGGAGATCAATATTAAAGTCACCACACATAGACCATTATTGTGGTCATATTGTAGGAGATCAATATTAAAGTCACCACACATATAGACCATTATTGTGGTCATATTGTAGGAGATCAATATTAAAGTCACCACACATAGACCATTATTGTGGTCATATTGTAGGAGATCAATATTAAAGTCACCACACATAGACCATTATTGTGGTCATATTGTAGGAGATCAACATTAAAATCGCCACACATATAGACCATTATTGTGGTCACATTGTAGGAGATCAACATTAAAATCGCCACACGTGTAGACCATTTTATTACGTATGTTTCTACAAATGTTATTTATATACTCAATCAATAGCTCCAGTTCTGTGTTTGTTGCACGATAAATGCAACAGATTATTGTTTTTTTTAACCATTTTAAGAGAAATGTATACAGGCACCACCTCTGCACAAGTATCAATGCATTTAGACATCTAGTAGGTATTTGTGTTGTACTGTGTCATTGATACATAGTGCAACTCCACCTCCCTTTTTATTTGTTCTTGAGCAGGCAAACATTCTGTAGCCATCAATGTTAAAGTTTTCATAGTCATCTCCATTGAACCAAGTCTCAGATAGAGCAATGACATCAAATTGCAAATCTAACACTTTAATGCTGTCTTTTAGCTCATTAAAGTGACATGCTAAATTTTGGCAATTGAAATAATATTATTTTAGAAAAGCTTGCAACGCCTTCTTTCGATGCAACAATTTATTTTAAAAATTGTTCTTCTGTATAATATAAATTGTTTGTGGAGTTGTCTATGTCTGATGACATCTGAGATCGATTCTGGGATAAATGTCTCCTAATCCAGTTATATCTTCTGGTCTGCCCTAGTAACACCTCTGATAATCCGCAGGCAAAGCATCTCAAAACCTTCAAGACAAGTCTCGTGATCTTAGTGTCCCGGTTTCTGCACCTTAGATTGTTATAGACAATATATAAGGGACCCACACAATAGGCATGGTTTAGTGCAGCAATATTTAACCTGAGGGTAATTACCCCCTTGGGGTAATTCGGGCATTTTTGGGATAATACAAAGTTTTTTAAAGTATAGATTTTCAGTAATTAAATCATCATAACTATGCTCGTGTATCATGCCACATCGAAGATGTGTTTTAGAAAGATGTACACGAAGTGAAGAATATATCATGCTGAATGTAAGCAATCCCTCAAGGAACAAGGGACATATATGAACTAGATATCGCTGTAGGGCACAACTGTGAACATTAAATTCTGACAAGAGCGAGGTCGCTTTTGGACTAGGCCGTTGTAGTTGCAGATGCTATGGCCTTTAGTTGAATGAATTAATGCATATAATGATTATTGTGTACAACTGCTTGTACCTGACAGGAGACAACAGGGTGCTTTTCTTCGATGTGGAGGATCGATGGTTATCACAGAGACAACATTTCAATATATGTTTGAAGTAAGAGAACAAATAATCATTTTCATGAAACGGGAGAATTGCTACAGCCCAACATGTCAGGTGATTGACGTTGTGAGACGAAGTGGCCAGCCAAACAGCTATTATTGAGCTAGGCTATGTTGCACATCTTTCGGTGAGATCAGTCAACTGTACGTATCACAAGAAATTAATATGTTGAATATTGTCAAAGCGCAAGGCAAGGTTGCCAACTCATTCGCAAATCCAATTCAACCAACACGAGGTCTCTGTCTTCTCCAAATTGTCGACGCTGTTTAAAGAGAACAAAGATTAGTGTCCTTATCGCAATGTGCACAATTTCTTTGGACACTTCCCGGATATGGAACACATTGAGACAAATGCATGGATAGTGATACTTTTTCAGTGGACAAAAGAGTCACCAAAGACAAAAGAGTTCCTTGGCTTGCGAGAAGAGAGCACAGGTCCTACTGAAAGAAGACTTTCAGGATTCTGACCTGGTAATTTTCTGACAAAAGGCTGATGGTGAATACCCATCTCACTATCCTCATCTCAATGTATTGCTGTGGAGAACTGGCATTTCTACAAGGATCAATATTAAAATCGAAACACAAAATATATTGGACCGTGTTGATGACCTGCGATGTCCTCTAGCTGTAGCAATGCAGCCTCGCATCTCAAAGCTTACCAAGAAACTGCAACTTCAACCATACTCATGCTTTCATTGGAAAAATATTGTAATATGTTTGATCATATTTCAGTTAAAGGCTAGGTGGCCAAGGTATAGGTAATGTTATTTCAGTTAAAGGCTAGGTGACCAAGGTATAGGTAATGTTATTTCAGTTAAAGGCTAGGTGGCCAAGGTATAGGTAATGTTATTTCAGTTAAAGGCTAGGTGGCCAAGGTATAGGTAATGTTATTTCAGTTAAAGGCTAGGTGACCAAGGTATAGGTAATGTTATTTCAGTTAAAGGCTAGGTGACCAAGGTATAGGTAATGTTATTTCAGTTAAAGGCTAGGTGACCAAGGTATAGGTAATGTTATTTCAGTTAAAGGCTAGGTGGCCAAGGTATAGGTAATGTTATTTCAGTTAAAGGCTAGGTGGCCAAGGTATAGGTAATGTTATTTCAGTTAAAGGCTAGGTGGCCAAGGTATAGGTAATGTTATTTCAGTTAAAGGCTAGGTGGCCAAGGTATAGGTAATGTTATTTCAGTTAAAGGCTACGTGGCCAAGATATAGGTAATGTTATTTTATAATAATGCATTATTGAATATTTCAATTATGTGACTAAATGATCTTTAAAACATTTACTTTTCTCGAGTTTGGTATACTTATAAATGGAGAGGTAATTATGGTTTTGTTAGCTCGTTCAAGGTGTAACAGTACTAAAAAGCCGCTAGTTTTGTGTCTTGTGGAGATGCTTCTGTGCGAAAATGTGACGTCTCTCACAGTCTCGAGTTCTTCGTTTTCCGTGACAACATGCTTATCTGATAAAGTGATGATCTTGTATTTGGAGAGGTGGAATTTCATGCCCCATTTGTTACCGACAGATTGACGCTCTTCAATGGCAAGTTGTAACTTCTCGAACACAGTCGGCATTAGTGCTTTATCAACTGTGTATTTGATGTCAAAACTGCGGTCGGTATCTAGCGCTTGAAATCTTTGGATAAGCTCTTCAAGTCAGCCGAGACGAACTCTAGGAACAACGTGAACAGGATAGGTGAAAGCAGACAGCCTGGCGTACTCCTGTTTCTACATTGAACCATTCTATCTGTCTAGTTATAACACATTGTATTTAAATGACTGTAGGACTAGTGGCATTTTGTGGATGTCAGTACCTTCATGAACTCCGCCTGGAGTTCTCCTCTCGGAGACTCTCGTCGGTCCCAAGCTCGGATAAAGAAGGAGGATTGAGCGTGGGGCTAACAACCCCTCCTTGTAAAAAGACACATTGTTACGCAAACTAATACCAGAGCACAAACCATTTGTGGTGACAGGGATGAAACATGCCAGGACACCGGATAGATGACGGGTGACAGCCAAACCCAGCAGGGAGCTGGCACCCTGATGGCGGATTCCCTGAAACCGAAGAGGAGGACCAGAGCAGGAGGAAATTAGCATCAGGTCACACCATACTCTTTTCTGGAAGAATAGATGGTCAGCACACAAACGGCGTGGCCTTAACAATCAGTAACAAGCTGGATAAAGCACTGACAGAATGGATTCCACTTGGACCAAGACTTCTCAAGGCCAGATTCAACTCAATATACACAAAATTAACAGAAATCATAAGCTAAGCACTGATTGAGAATGCAGAAGAGGAAAATAAGAATAGTTTTTACGAACAGCTACAGGCAGCAAGAGAGGATGCAAAATGCTGCTGATCTTTGGAGACTTTAATGCTAGAGTAGGAGACAACAACAGAGGCAGAGCACGGGTGTTGGGAAGACATGGTTTTGCAACCATCAATGACAACGGAGAGCGGCTATGTGACTTTTGCGAAGAGAATGACAAGATTGTTGGAGGGAAATTTTTTCAAAATAAGGATATCCATAAGACAACGTAGACATCGCCAGATGGAGTAACCAAGAGTTAGATTGACCATTTCCTCATTAATGGGAAATGGAGAAATTATCTACAAGACGTCAAGTCCTGTTTAGTAGCTGACATAGCCAGTAATCACAGCCTGCTTGTAGGAAATATCACCCTGAAATTGCGCAAGACACGAAGATGAGAGGAAAGGGGAAAACTGATCGACGCTGCCAGACAGAAAAATTTTGGGATGAGAACTCAATAACCGCTTCCAAGTTCTTGGAGAAGAACAGGAAATGAATATTGACTCCTGTAATCAAGCTTTCGTAGAAGCAGCCGAGAAAGTCTTAAGATATAAAAAGAAGGAGAAAGAAGAATGGATCAAGGCAGAAACTTGACAGAAAATTGCTGAATGGAAAGAAATCAAACAGAAAATAAGTTCAACTAGATCAGAGAAGGTTAAACACCAACTTAAGGGAAGATACACTAAATAAAAAAGTGAAAACGTTGGCAAAGGCAGACAAGAAAGCGAATGTGGAAAGACTTGCAGACGAGGTAGAGGAAGCGACCAGAAGACAAGACCTCAAGACATTGTACCGAATCACCAAAGCTCTTAATGGAGGATTCAGTAACAATGATGTACCAGTGAAAGACAAGGATGACAACATCATATTCAGCGAAGCTGATAAGATTGCAAGATAGAAAGAACGTTTTCAAACCACTCTGAACAGCCCAGAGCCTCTTGACATAGCAGAAATCCTAGCGGCAACAGAGGATCTGGACATCAACATAGGCGTACCAACCATGGAAGAGGTGAAAGCAGCAATCAAGGAAATGGAGAGGCAGCAGGTATGGACGGAGTGAGATCAGAAATGCTGACAAGAACAGGTGGGCTTTCGATCAGGGTGATCTTGCTCGGACCACATCTTCACGCTGAGGCAGATTTTTAGAGCAAAGCAAAGAGTGGAACGCACCATTATATGCCAATTGTTTAGACCTGGAGAAGGCATTCGACAGCTTCCATCGTGAATCTCTGTGGAGGACATTACGCCACTGTGGAGTTTAAAAGAAGCTTGTAAATATAATGAAGATGCCGTACAGCGATTTTTTTTATTACAAGTGATCTGCAACAACGAATTGACCGACACATTTTATGTCAGCACCGAGGTGAAACAGGAATGTGTACTCCCCCTTTATATTCATTCTTGGAATGAAGAGTGTGGTTAATAAAGGAAGGAGAGGTATACGATGGACCCTTGCCAGTCCTCTGGAAGACCTGGATTTTGCAGACAACATAGCATTGCTCTCACACTGATATCAGGATAAGAAAGCCAAGACCGACGACATGGCAAGAACAGCTGGACAGATTAGACTGAAGATCAACACCAAGAAAACCAAGTACTTAAGAAAGAACAGCAAAAAGGACGCAGTCATCATCCTTAATGGAGAAGAAATTGAGGATATAGATGACTTCACATACCTGGGCTCCAAAATGACAACCAATGGAGATACAGAAAAAGAGCATTTCGAAGGCTAGCCAATCGTTTGTAGCACTCAGAAGCACATGGAGTCCAAGCTGCATCAGCATGAAGGCCAAGATTAGGCTGTTCAAGAGTAACTTTTTAAGTACCCTCCGGTATGGAGCTGAATCCTGGAAGATGATCAAAACCACAATCACAAGCTTACAAACACATCACACAAGAATGATGGATTGGACACGTACTCCGAATGTCACCTACAGCCCTACCCAGAGTTGGTCTCAGATGGACTCCTGATGACCACAGAAAGAGAGGCAGACCCACAGAGATCTGGAGGAGGACGGTGGGGAGAGAAATGAAGGAGCTGGGATGGACCCGGGGATACCTGGAAAGATATGTGATAGACAGACCACAGTGGCGAGCTCTGGTGGCGGCCTTTATGTGCAACCCCGCACGAAGAGAACTAAGTAAGTACCTTCATGTCTGCAGTTCATAAGCATTCTTGTGCTGTTTTTGTTTTACATATCGGTAGGTAATGGTTTAATCTAGTATGCTGTAAAGGTAGTTTTGTATGATGCTATACAACTGCTGTACTAAATACACACATGCACGGACGCCCGCAAGCACCCACGCACACATATATACAGACCAGTGTGTGTGTGCGCGCGCGGGCACGTTTGTGTGAGTGTGTGTGTATGCGTTCGTTCGTTCGTGTGTGCATTCGTGCGTGTATGTGTGATTCAGAATTTCCAGAAGGAAGTCTGCTTTTCAGTAAACTAATTACACGCTCAAGTGCACCAAACACGTATGCATGTACGCACGACGTACGCGCGCACGCACGCACGCACGCACACACACACACACACACAGTGTGGGCTCAGTTATGTGTGGAAGAACATATTATATATAACCGATCGCATATATCAAGCTACTATTTTGCCAAAATGAAACTAGAAAGATTGTTCCATACAGCGATGTTAATTATACTTAAGGTGAATCAATTTGTTTAGTTGACCATTTCGTTAATAAAATTAAACTGACCTAACACTGAACTAACGGAACCACTATCTGGATACCACTGGCTCTGGTGGGCAACAATACTCAGGGCCGGATCCAGATAGGGTACGCTTTTTTCGCAGCGACGTTCATCATTTCCAAAGGTCTAGGGGACACGTGCCCCCTGTCCCCTGGATCCGTCTATGATACTTGCCCGAAAATGATGAATGGGACGAGAAGAAAGAGTGCGCCGACGAAGAAGACGGGCGCGTTAACGAAGCCGAAGGACATCTCGGTGAGTGGCGGGTAGACGACGAAGGCGAGGAATACGGCTGTCGTCTCACCGAGCGATATGAACGCGAAGGCAATGCCTGCAACCGATAGGCACACATCTAGCATCTTGTGTAATATCTCAGCAAGCACACCACGTAACTACTAAGTTGCAAAAAGGTGCCAGTTTGGTGAAAGTGGTATTGACGTGGCAGATCCATGGTCATGACTTTGAAAAAAATGGCAGTTTGGAAACACACACACACACACACACACACACACACACACACACACACACACACACACACACACACACACACACACACACACACACACACACACACACACACACACACACACACACACACACACACACACACACACACACACACACACACACACACACACACACACACACACACACACACACACACACACACACACACACACACACACACACACACACACACACACACACATGCACGCACGCATGCACGCACGCACGAAGGCACATAACCGACAGGTAAACATCTAGCATCTTGTGTAATACACTGTGTTGGCCGAATGCAATTGAAACATTAAAATTGTTAAACTGGTCAGAAAAGCATAATACACTTACAAAATTAACGGGTAGACCATGAACTGAACGAAACGATGTTCTTATGATAGGGTTAGAAGAAACATTCGAATCCGCTTGGAATTAAATTAGCAACCTTAAATCAGCTCTTTAGCGTTACTAGTGTGTAATGCAGTCAAGCAAGTTATTATTATATCCAGAACCAATGCCGTTAAGGCAAGAATTGTTTGCCTTTTAATGATCTTGAAACCAATAGTTGTACCTTACCACGTTTTTGCGGCACGGTGTGTTTAGACGCAATGGACAACAACACTGGGTAGGGTACAGCGTGGAAGAGAAGCAAAGCGGCGACTGTCGGACAAAACAAAGCATAGGAATGATGTTGTGTTTCATGTACTCGTCATTGCTACGTTTAAGTCGATGCATTGTGTTACATTTGATCAGAAGGTCCAGGGATATGAATGCAATTATTTTATTTTGGACAGCCTCGTTGTGGATGGCTTGATTCCATTTGGGCCATATCCATAACTGATGAATGTGGTTTCTATGAATGTATCATACCATATGACATTCCACAGTCCTGATTCAAGTTGCATCACGTTTCCCATTCATGAACCTATGCAGAATGTCGTGGTATAGTACCTACATCGACCTTTGGTAATACCCAAATCTGGCATAGTTGGCATACTTTGATTAGTGAAGTGTAATATGATTCAGAATCGTCCTAAGCCGTGCCACATACCTTCAAAACATGGGTTTAGACAGTTCATTTTGTTGTGCTATTGTTAATAATAACTGAGATATTAACAAAAATAGAATATTTGATAATGGCGATACTAATTTGCATATTTTGAAAAATGCTCAAGGTGAACGGATGGTGTCATTCGGAATCCTTATAAAGACACATCACATATATAGAAACTGCAACAAAAACGTTGATCTATTAAGAATACATGCGTATTGCATAATATTATATAATTTTATATATGTGCGCGTGTGTTTGGTTTAGCCTTAAAACACCATTCGAATACAACTAGTGCCTAACCAGCTGCATGATGTGTCCTATCAATTACCAACCGGATGAAGTGTCTTACCAAGAAGTAATTCCCATGAATGGTTGGAGAAGCCCATAAGGATTCCGCCCGCCAGTGCTGACGATATTCCAATGAGTCCAATCTTGTAATCATCCAAGAAGTACGTGAACATTGTAACTAGCAGCAACCCTGTGTGCAACAGTACCGGGGGTGAGTCAAGACAACATAAAAGTACTGTATTATATTCTTCTACATTATGTGTGTGTGTGTGTGTATGTGTGTGTATGTGTGTTTGTTTGTGTGTGAGTGTGTGTCTATGTGTATGTGTGGTGTGTGTGTGTGCGTGCGTGCGTGTGCGCGTGTACATTGTCTGCGTGCGTGCAACGTGCGTGAACGTATGCATGCATATGCGTCTGCGTTTCTGCATTTGTTTATAAATTTAGTCGTTAAACTATATTGAACGACTTTTGTATGTCACAACTTGTCATTATGTGGTATATCCTTAATGTAAGCTTACGTTTACCACCTGCAGCCTGTACAAAAATACACACGCGCGCGCACACACACGATTTTCTTTGACGTTGACATTGTAGAGAGTTGGAGCGAGACACACCTGTGACTGAGACGGCCTGCATGCCGCCGAGATAATGCCAGCCGACGAGAGGCGTCACACAAAGAGGCTCCCTCTCCGCCACCGCCAGCACGACGAAGAAGAAGCCGCCCTCGACGAATGCGAAGCAGCTGTATGCGACGAGGACCATCACGTAGACGCGGTTGGCGACGGTGCGCAGGTTGCGATAGGTGCACGCCTCGAGGAAGGAGACGAAGTCGCCGGCACGGAACTCACGATCGAGCGGGTTCGACTCGTTCATTAGGTGAGTGACGAATTTGAGGAGCATAATGGTGAACGCGAAGCCGATCCACATACATGGTTCGAAGCCCTGGGATTGGCAGGACCACATTAATCCATTATTAATGTTATCATTTGTTATTACATTAATTTGTTAAACATATGCCTGCAAGAAAACCGTTTGTTTCAACATACATATTCCATTGGCAAATCTTTTCATTACAATACCATCTGGACATATCTGGGAAGCACCCACTAAACCTATTAAAGTCTGCACTGCGTAAGACAGTAAGGCTACTTTTGCTGATCATACAACATGTTGATTTATAGGTAATTATGTAAACGTACACATAGGCAAATGACAACACACACCCACTCACTCACGCACGCACGCACGCACGCACACCAAACGTTTACGCGCGCATAGGCACACCTAAATGTAAGTTCTTATATCGCAGTATCCAGTCCTCAGGAGTGCTCAAAGCGCTTTACACTTTACACCCTGGTAGACCTGTTCAATAAAACACTATCTCGACTTCTCTGGAAAGCATCCAGCTACGCTGGCTGCAATTAATGCGCGAAGACTATTCGTACACAAATATCACCACTGTCTACAGCCAGGTACTCATTCATACAGAACTTATACTTATACCGATAAATATATCAAACGTCTCGCCTTTTTATTGAACCACGTGGCAACCGATAGCGATGCCGTCGCCGCAGCCACCTGTCGTAGAATCTCCATGACGACCAGACGTTGCGTGCGTCGTTCAACTGGCGACGTGTCAGAAACGAAGGCGGTCATGGCGATGCGGACAGCGCCGTCACCTCCGGTCATTCCCGAGGTGATGGCTCCTGCATAGACGTACGACAGTGTGCCGGGGTGTATGTAGTAGTCGATCACGAAGCCGAGCCAGAAAGCGGCGAGGCCGAGGAGCGGCACTGCGAGGAGAAACCTCCGTCGTCCCGTGTTGTCGGTGCGCACCCCGAAGAAAAAGATGACGAGAAGCGACGGCAGATACTCGGCCAAGTAGATCTGTCGCAATCATCACAAACATAACGCACACAGCAACATATCTGCATATACTGGGCCAAGTAGACTTGTCGTAACCACAACAACACAAACATAACGCACACAGCAACATACTGGGAGATAGGCGGCCAAGTAGACCTGTTAAACAAACATTTCGCACACAGCAACGCACCCCAAATATTGCCCGACGCTTGTTATCATATTGCACTATCAGATCTGGGGAAACCAATTGCAATAATCCTTAGCAACTCCCGCGCGACCACCGAACTCCGGTAATTCGGCACTAATGGAAATTCTGCGCTCTTTAACATTTGATAGCCAAGCAGATATATAAACTTTGGAAGGATGTGCTACTTTAGTGAGACAATAATGCAAGCAATACGTTTGACATGCATGCAGTTACATTTTGTGTAGGTATGACTTGACTTGACTTAGAGCTCTTGCCGGATATCCAGCGTAGAGGTCACATCACATTCTTTATCATCGCCTTCCAGGTGGGGCGGTCAACGGCCAGCTGCTCGGCCGTCTCAAGCGTGAGGCCCAGGTCATCCAAATCGTGCTTAACACAGTCGATCCATCGACGGCGAGGACGCCCACGGCGCCGTTTCCACCGGTGTTTTGTGGGTGGAATCGGTATAATAGAGCGGTAGGGTAGTTTGGTGCCATACGTTGCAGGTGGCCGAACCATCGAAGGCGTCTCTGAGTGATAGGTATTGATGCATGCTTCTGACCAGTACGTTCCATGATCGTGTTATTGCTGATGTAATTGAACCACTTTATGTTCTCGAGGCGTCGGAGGCTCTTCATGGCGAAAGCATCGATTTTCTTGGCCTGTTGAATGGTCAGTTGCCAGGTCTCAGAGGCATATAGAAGGATGGAAATGACGAGAGCATTGAACATCTTTAGCTTGGTACCCCGCGAGATGGAACGTCTGCGCCACAGAGCAGTTGACAGTCGTTTTATTGCACCCGCTGCTTTGCCGATTCTAACTGCGACCTCGTGGTCGACAGAGCCATTAGCAGATTTGACGGAGCCCAGGTAATTAAACTCATCCACAAAGTCGATGATTTCGCCATTAATGGTGATGGGGTTGAGTAAATCGATGTCTGCGCATATTGCCATCGCTTTCGTTTTGGCCCAACTGATGGAAAGGCCAACAACACTGGCTATAGAGCAGAGTTCTTTCTGGACGAGGACGAGGTCAGCACGCGATGTACAGAAGACGGCAATGGCATCTGATTAATCCAGGTTTGTCACAACAGTGTCTCCAAGTCTAATGCCGAGGGAAGAACCGGCATTTCTCTCAAGTTGTGCAATGATATGGTCAATGGTAAGATTAAACAGGTCAGGGGCAACCACACAGCCTTGACGTACACAGGAGTCAGGGGCAACCACACAGCCTTATCGTACACCGGAGTCAGGGGCAACCACACAGCCTTGACATACACTGGAGTCAGGGGCAACCACACAGCCTTGACGTACACCGGAGTCAGGGGCAACCACACAGCCTTGACGTACACCGGAGTCAGGGGCAACCACACAGCCTTGACGTACACCGGAGTCAGGGGCAACCACACAGCCTTGACGTACACCGGAGTCAGGGGCAACCACACAGCCTTGACGTACACCGGAGTCAGGGGCAACCACACAGCCTTGTCGTACACCGGAGTCAGGGGCAACCACACAGCCTTGACGTACACCGGAGTCAGGGGCAACCACACAGCCTTGACGTACACCGGAGTCAGGGGCAACCACACAGCCTTGACGTACACCGGAGTCAGGGGCAACCACACAGTCTTGACGTACACCGAAGTCAATGGAGAAAATATCTGAGGAATCATTACCGAGGCGGATACAGCTCTCACTGTCGCTGTACAGTAGCTTGAACAATCGGCATAACTTTGGGGGCAGACCAGTGTTTTGAAGGAGCAACCAGAGACTCCTGTGGTCGATACTATCAAAAGCAGCTTTAAAATCAATAAAAGCAATGAGGGCGGTTTGACGAAATTCATTTAATCTTTCGATAATCTGGCTTAGAGAGAATATCTGATCAACCGTGGAACGGCCCGGAACGAAGCCAGCCGGCTGCACTCTTCTTGTTGACGTAATAGCGTCAATAAAACGATGTAACAAGATGAGTGCGAAAAGTTTTCCAGGTATGGATAGAAGTGTTATTCCTCTGTGATTGCTGCATACCAGGCGGTCGCCCTGGTGTGTCCAGAATGGCAGGATGATACCACGTCTCTAATCAGTAGGGATTTCTTCGTTTACCCAAACAGAGTTTATGATATTTTGAAGCCACAAAATCATAAAGGGTCCGCCGGCGTTGAGCATTTCAGCGGTGACATTGCATATTCCAGCTGCGCGTCCATTCTTCAGTTTGGAGAGAGCCTTTGTCAGTTCCTCGATGGAGATTGCTGAAGTATTCTTTCCAGCGATTGAGGCAGTCTTCTTTGTTTGTAAGATTAGAGCCGTATTTATCCTTAACAAAGTTGATTTTGTTGTGGATTGTGTGACCAGCTGCCAGGGTTCTGAATTCCCGATACATGGTGGCATGATTGTTGTGAATGGCAGCATTCTCGATGCATTTCGGTTTACAGTTCCAGTAGATTTATTGATCCTGTTTGAGTGCGCGTTTTCGAGACTGTATCAGTTTTCGGTAGGAGTCAGTGTTGCCGGAGAGTCTGGCTTCACGACACTCGTCGATGATTGAGAGTGTATGGGTCGTGATCTATGGTTTACGAGCAGTTTTGACATGGCCGATGGTAATTTCAGTGGCTTTGGATACTTCTGATTTGAAAGTATTCCATCTGTCTTCGAGATCTGTTTCGTCGAGAGAAGCAAGCGCGCCAAAACGGTTAGAGATCCCAATGGCATAGGCATTTTGAATATTTGGTTCACAGAGAAGACTAGTTTTATACCGCGGTGCAGGTTTGCATTTGGCAGGCATTTTCAGTTTGAGTTTGAGCTTGGCAATCAGTAGGCGATGATCAGTGTTGGAGAGTTCAGCACCACGATAAGTACGGCAATTGTGTATTGATGAGAGCCACTGGCGATTTGTTATGATGTAATCAATCATCTTCTTTGTCCTGCCATTGTTGCTGAACCACGTGTATTGGTGGATCTCTTTACGAGGGAACCAGGTGTTTGCTATGGCGAGGCCATTTGAGAAGCACGTTTGAAGAAGTCGTTCACCGTTGTCGTTTGTTTCGTCGGGAGAGATGGGCCCAATAACATTGTGTCAGAGGTTTCTTGAAGTAGACGGTGTGGAGACAGTCGCATTGAGATCGCCGAGAATGAGAGTGACGTCATGACGGCTAACGGTTGAGAGAGTGTCCGAGAGTGATTAATAAAATCTGTCTTTGTCAGCATCGGAGGCCACATTAGTTGGAGCGTAGCACACAATGACAGTCAACTTGCCATGTCATGTCGATGATGCAGACGAGCCTTGAGGAGGCGAGACGAAATGGACTCCCGGTTAATGAGGGCATCGTATGACTTCAGATTGAGGGCTAGGGCGACACCCTGAGAACGACAGTCAAGGCCAGACCAGAGGAAGGTGTAGCCATCGATTGTTTGCTCGCCAATCAAAGGCCAGTGAGTTTCTGTAAGCCCAGCAGTACTAATGTTGTTGGTTCTCTTGATAGGAGAGAGGTTGTGCCTGGAGTGTTCAGTGTCAACACATTCCACGTAGCTATTCGAGTGTGTTTGCGCTAGACTGTCCGATCGTAAAGAATTTAATGTGACTTGTGTAACCGAGGGTGCTTGTACTGGGTTGGTCAGGATCCCCCCTGTATTTCACCAGGATGCCGAGTTAGGGCATCGCTGGCTAAGGTGAGATAAGGTACAGCAGTACATGGGCGGATCAACATAGACCAGGTGATGACCGCTAAAAGGCCCACGCACTTCCAGTGGCACGGACGTGGACGTCTCCCACCACCAATACCTACGTAGGTATGCCAACAGAAAAATACCATTGCCAATTTTTCCTATAACAACCATATACTAAGTTGGCCACTGCGAATCAATATCATGGCGCAGTTTTATTGTGCACGCACGCACGCACGCACGCAGGAACACACACACACACACACTCAGGCACGCACGCACGCACGCACGCACGCACGCACGCACGCACGCACGCACACGCCCACCAACACGATATTCCCTCAAGCAACACGCAAAACGATCCACCAGGCAGGATGTATCGGGAGTCAGGCAACTAATCTCTAGTCAGACACCAGGGCCTTAGCTAGCGGGGGGCAGTTGTCTCCAGAACAAATACAAAAATGCCATTTTAATTTAAAAGTGCCCTTTTTGTTTAGTCTATATTACGAACGGTTTGGTGGGGGTCGGTCACATTGTATAGTTGGGGTGACCTGGTGGCGGAGTGACCCCCACACATGTGGTGAATAGTGTATATATTGGTGGAGTGACCCACACACATATGATGAATTGTATGTAGTAGACAGTAGTGCTTAGCAGTCAGGGGCCGGCATGCTTGCTGTCGTTGTCACAATGGATGTGTATGTAACAATTTATAACACTATACAGTCAATAAAATTGCATGTCATTAATTTGGCCTAATTCAATCAATACCTGACTTGCGTTGTTCCTTCTGCATAAATGAATGTATATAAACAACGGGGACATACTGCGTTTTATGTGGAAGTAACAACACATGCAGCCTAGCTATTGGCTCATAACATGTTTGGTTACGAGGCTATGCGACTCGCGCATGCGCGTTAGACACCAGTATTTAAGCAATAGCAGCAGCGGGATCGACCTCATTCATTCAAAATTATTGGGGAGTATTTACAGGGTTTATTCAGCTTATTTGGATTTCGATTTATGTAGTTAGAATGTAGTTGTGCTGTATGCTAGATGAGTGTGTTCGTGTAATATTATTGATCAAGTTTAGAATTCCCACCCTCCCTCCCCTTTAACAGTGGGTGACTTTTAGCAGGGCGGAGTGACCCCCACACGGCGGAGTGACCCCCACACATGTGGTGAATAGTGTATATATTGGTGGAGTGACCCACACACATATGATGAATTGTATGTAGTAGACAGTAGTGCTTAGCAGTCAGGGGCCAGCATGCTTGCTGTCGTTGTCACAATGGATGTGTATGTAACAATTTATAACAATATACAGTCAATAAAATTGCATGTCATTAATTTGGCCTAATTCAATCAATACCTGACTTGCGTTGTTCCTTCTGCATAAATGCCATTTTAATTTAAAAGTGCCCTTTTTGCTTAGTCTATATTACTGATGTAATTGCCGTTTTTGTGATTCCATGCCCACTTATTGGTCAAAGTGTCTTATTTAAAGAAATTGGCCCGCACTATATCAGCTAATATCCTGGATCCGTGCCAGAAAACAATCGTGCCCATGCTTGAGGCCTGGATAAGGGACAGAGTGAAGGGTGCGAGTAGTTTCTTCAAGCACAGTAATACTGCCATTGAGTAATTCCCACTATCTTAAGCGCTCTTTTTCCCGATATGAAAATGGCACCTTTTTCTTAAAAGGGCAATTTCGTCCTGTCATATCCGCCTCTGATCAAGGCCATATAATAATATAATAATAATAATTGCTTTATTCACAGACTCCATGCAACATACAAGTACATTATCATGGTTCTATAGTTGTGTTATAACAATAGTTACAATGTACAGAATGAAAAATCACCCGTCAACAAAATGTATGTACAGGGAATTGAACCAATATTTCCATATTCTTGACATGTATTTCACGTCACTATTAATAATGTTACAAATCAATATGTTTTTTGAGAACTGCAGTCGGCATATAAACCTATATGTCAGATTTCTAATAACAGCAGCACAGTTAGGTAAATTATTGTTAACAAACATTTCACTAGCACTACAGTATCTGTCATAACCTAACACCATTCGAAATATATTGTTGTAAGAGACATACAATTTCCTGATTGCATAGTTATGAAAATTCCACCATAGATGGGCAGTATACATAGGTGAGCAAAAAGTAGTAAACAATGTCTTCTTTACATCACTTGAACACATATGAAATTTTCTTATGATCATGTTGCCTTGTGCATACAACTGGCGACATTGTCTAGATATATCATTGTCATCTAGCATACTATTTGAAATTATATGACCCAAATATTTTACAGATTCTACCTCACATAGTTTGTCGTTACCAAGCATAAAACTTGGAAATTTAACATTCTTACAACTCTTGTTTCTAATTATCATGACCATACTCTTTTTGGCATTGTACCTTATGTCATGAGATACTCCATATTGATCACAGACTGTGAGAAGGGTCTGTAATCCCCTGCTGGACGGACAAAAAACTACAAGATCATCAGCATACATAATATTATTTACACAATTATATCCTACATAACATCCTGTATTGCAACTATTAAGTACAGTGGATAACCCATCCATGTAAACACTGAACAAATAGGGGGATAAAATACCTCCTTGTCTAACTCCATTACTTACATAAATACTGTCAGACACATGACTACCCCATCTTACACACATCTGTTGGTTCGCATACCAAAACACTAGAATTCTAACAATGTAACCAGGAACCTCTCTGTCTATTAGCTTTTTAAAAAGTACACTATGGTTTACACGGTCAAAAGCCTTAGATGCATCAAGAAAACACATAAACAAACAGCTATTTAAGGCTTGATATTTAGCAATAACCTCTTTTAGTACATAAATGCACATGTCAGTGCCATGCTTCTTTTTAAAACCAAACTGGTTGTCACTGGTTGTTAAAAAGTCATCCATTCTGTTGAGTAAGATTTTTTCAAAAACTTTAGACATAACACTTGCCAGTGCTATTGGCCTATAGTTGTCTTTACTGTTTATCTTGCCGGATTTATCCTTGATTATGGGCACTAATATAACATAAATAATAGAACTTGGCAGTACGCCATGCACCAACAGACCTGTGAAGCACATTGACAGTAAAGGCAGTATGCGTTCACTGCAGTACTTCAGGTGCTCTGCATACACACCATCAAGGCCACAACTCTTGTTACAGTCAAGGTTTCTTATAGCATCTTTGACTTCTTCAGGTAACACTCTAATGCTGCTCTCATAACTAACATCAAATGCTAGGGTTTTGGCACTACTGTTATTTACACAATTAAACAAGTCACGAAAGTGTTGAATCCACATATTCACAATAGCTTCTTCACCACTGTTACCATTTATATTAGTTGGCAAGAGGATTTTACTATTGTTAATAGTTTTGATCTCCTTCCAAAATTGATCATTTGTATGGTTAGCCATCTTCTTGGCAAGGGCTTCACGCCTCAACTCATTTTCATGTTTTTTAATAAACCTTATTGCATATTTGCATCTAGCATCAGCTTTCTTTTTTAACTCAAAAACAGGACCTTGTTTAGGTTTACCTATACTGTCCCATAGTTGGAAAGCTTCATTAGCAGCTTTATGGATATCTGCCACATAATCAGTCCACCCAGGCCGACATGTATAGTTTCCTTGTTTGTGAGTAGACAAACAGCCACTAGCATCAGTTAAACACCTGGTTATATTATCATACATGTTATTAAGTGCTTTCTGATGAGACTCATCATTGCAGTTGACATCAGTACATATAATAGCATCAATAGGTAATACAATGTTTTTCAGTTCAGTATCAGTCTGTCTACAGTAATTGTCAATGGAACCTTTGTTAAGTCTTGACCAGTTAAGACGTGGCTGAGTGTTATTGTTAGTACCGGGTACTACACCTGGCACACTGTCTACATTGACATCGATTATCACAGGGATATGATCTGTGGTAGCAAGATTATAGCACACACTAATGTCATTTATCACATCATTACCATCATGTGTAGCTATACAATGATCTAGCCATGAGGTGCTACCCCATGCATCACTGATGTACGTGAACGAATCAGGTGGTAGATACTGCTTACTGGACAGCACCAGATTGTATTCAGTGCAGAAGTTTATAAGGGACCTTCCAAATGACGAAGTCTCGTCAGAAATGTCGGCGTTATAATCCCCTACCACCAGTACACATGTAGTTTCTAAATCTTCTATAATACATATTAATGTGCCAAGTTTTTCCTGATATTCATTATTTTGATAACTTTCATATGGCATGTAAACACACAAAATTACCATTTTTTTGTTGCCACAATTATATTCGACACCAACAACCCAGTTAAGGTCAAACTTTAGAGGGGTGATGCCTGCTTCAAGGTCAAGTTTCCACAATATTGCAACACCACCATGTTTTTTCAATATTATGCCATCTCTTTCATCAACACAAGATTCACCAATTCCATGAAAGTTTTCATTGATGCTGTTTAGCCCACATAAATCCTGTTTCGAGAGCCATGTTTCTTGTAAGCACACAAAGTCACATTTGTTAAATAACTGTTCAGTTACGTGTCTGTGATGCTTGTTGTTATAGCCAAGTTTCAAGTTCCTACAATTGTAGCTGGATATATTTAGCGATCTGAACGTTGCTTTTCGTTTATGTCCTTGGCAAGTTCTAGCCGAGAACGCATATGTGCGTAGAAGCAAATAATTTTTTTTTTTGCATCTAATTACTCTTAAAATTATACAGATAAATCAACAGCTGATTACCATCGCATCAATACATTTTATACATTTATTGATCACGACCATGACGAGTTGGCTGTACGACTTTCGAGTGACCGCCATGGATTCACTGCAGCTCAAGACCTCCTGCCGTCCAACCTACAGTAACTAGATGACACAGGACTAACTGAGTATTGCAATAGTTATATCAGTTCAGGTGAACAAAACGAGCTTTCTGTGGAAAACGAAAGAGGTACGATGACCCTCAAGTTCCACGACTGTCGCCTTCGCGTAAACTGATTTCGGCGTGTGGTCAAACATTTGCCGTCATCAGCAAGATCGTAAACATCTTCCTGACTACACCAGTCGGAAGCGTTGCTTGCGAGCGGACTTTTTCTGCCCTGCGACGCCTCAATGGCCTCGGAATGTTATATGTCCATAGAAAATCAAACTACCATCCCACCCCAAAGTGGTTTATTTGTGTAAAGCCAATTGGCGAATCACTGCACAATGCACGCGACGGCGAGAGGCGGTGATCTTGTAAAACAATTTCAGACGCGTGTAACTGTTGGATCGATATTCCGTATACGATGCATAGCTGTCGATGTTGATAAATGTATTGTCATTTTATATTAAGTGTTTCTTCTCATGTAGTTTTCGTTCACACGCAGCATGCGACCGACACTGAAACAATACTTGAGCCATGGGCGAAATTCTCAAGAAAATACGCTAGATTGCACCAAGAGGAGGCACATTTTCAACATTTTATGTCAATTTATATGCTTTACTGTAATTTGTTTACTGCCTCCCAATTGTTTTAGGCTAGCTACGGCCCTAGACATACTGGTGTTTAGGGATGAACCAAGCAAGGGGGCACGTGACAGTTATATTGTACTATATCCTCCCACCCAGGCCCTAAATCATGGATTGTGAAATTACCCGTTCTAATTTTGTTATATACCAGTTAACTTACGCTCATGAAAAAACCACTATACATACGTCGGTCATTGGTGTCTGAAGTGGTGAATATTCAGGGGCTGGGGCTCTCCAAAAACCTCCAGCTGCACCTCCTTGAGGCTCTCCAAAAAACCCCAGCTGCACCCCCTAAGGCTCGCAAAATAATCAAATTGCATTCCTGCGCTCACTTTCACACTAAGTACTAGGCTAATTTTATGGCACCGCAAACAATGTTTTGATCTTCTTTTTGGGAGAATCCAACCATGTTATGGTCAAACACAAGACCGTGGTGTCTGTCAAATAAAAAATCCGTTTTCCGAAGACCAAAATAACCGTTAGTTGAAAAGAAAATTAGGTATTACAGTTTTCTATTTATATATAAAAAGCAATTACAAATTTTAGTAGCCACTTAATATGTTTGCCATCTTTGATTTTCATTTCGCTAGTAGACGGGCCTCTGTAAACCGCGGAACGAGGCGGAACAAGGGGAACCGATGTAAAATCTCTAGCATTTGGTGTGTGCTTCGAAACACACTCATACTTCGCCCATAGTTAAATATTGATGTAATACCACCTGTCCGACAATATGAAGGGATACTATCTAGATTAAGTTACACTTTTATGAGAGAGAGAACGTCGATGGAACAATTAACACTTACCGGCGGTTCCGGCAATCACCAATGCAGTTTTACTGTTATTCCGCGACGTTACATCGCATACAAATACACATTTAGGTAGATATTATGCCTTCATATTGTCAGACAAGTTGTATTACATTTATGTTTAACACATTACATGATGTACTAATCTCATACAAAGCACACATCGAATGCTAAAGAGAATTTACAATGGTTCCGCCTCGTTCCGCCTCGTTCCGCCCTCGTTTCGCCCTCTTTCCGCGGTTTACAGATGCCCTTGGTAGACTGGATTTGAAAAATGGCTCAATGGGAATATGTAAGCCAAGTCTCATGCTTGTGTCACCATTTGAATGATAGGTCTACTTCGTCATATCTTCTTAACAGTGTAAGGTAGTGGAGATACGTAGGCCTGACAGGGAGTAGTTCAACCTTTGTTAAATTATGTTTAAAATAACTGCGGTCTGTGGCGCTCTTTCCTGCATGTATCATCTCATGCCTGGCCCTGAGATGGCTCGAATAATCCACCAGACGCAGTGGGTCCAAGAGGTCACACTGTCACACTACATAATTACTTTTAAATTAGTATAACTAGTTATGTACGAAACGAATCGTGCGGCGTTTGTGCACATATGCCGAATATTCATTTATCGCATACGTACTTCAAATCAAACCACAAATCTAGCGTTTACTCCTTCTTGGTCCGCAAAAGCTGTGACGTAACATTCAGCAAATCCGCGCACGCGTTCAGCATTAGCATCCGCGTACGTGCTTAATTGGGCTTACTAATGGTCTCTAATGATAGTGTTATGCAATAGTCAATAGAGCCTATTGTATTGAACGTATCATACCTTTGTCAGTTCGACGTCCACTTCGTGTTGTATGTTTAACGCGGCTAATGACGCGTTGTCCGCTATGCAAGAGTTGTGTAGTGAGATGTCCACTGTAGGCCGTATCCGCAGCGGGGTCGTCTCCAGGTTGACGCCGTCCGGTAATATTGCGAGGCCATACTTCACTGCTCGAATATACTCAATGAGGAGTGGAAATATAAACTGTTTCACAAAGAAATATAGCGCGAAGTAGATCTCGAACCTGCCATTCAGCCATCCACAGAGCATCGTGTCGCACCAGTCCACTATATTACACGTGTAGTGGTGTCGCACCAATCCGTTGTATTGCACGTGTAGTGGTGTCGCACCAATCCACTGTATTGCACTTGTAGTTGCGTCGCACCAATCCCAACTACGCCGCTATAGGTTGTAACCTGTATTGACTGACAACGCAGATCTATAATCCCGTTTCTTCCTGGCGATTACCAAAACGACATTGTTTGTGTTCTTGATCTGTTTTTATTGTGCATATTTCTCATTGTAGCACCTGCATTTGCCCCTGCGAGGTCTATTCTTACTCAGAAGCACTGGCCAAACTTTGTCGTCATTGGCTGCTAATGTAGAATGAACTGCGACAGGTTCAGACGTGTTGATGGCTCTCCGCTAGGCATAATACGTCGATTAAGTGAGCGGCCAAGTATAAATACGCAGCAGTGGAGCGGAACGGTTGAGCGAATTAATACTCGGAGATCTCGGAGAGGGGGCGCGCGATAGTGTAGTGGTTAGCACATCCGCCTGACATGCCGGCGCCCCGAGTTCGAAACCCGGACCGGGCAGGTATGGTATATTTGGTGTAAAAACCTGGCTCTCAACATTGGGGACTGTGTATCCCTCGTGACTCGGAGATCACGTTAATGTCGGTCCCGTCTCAATTTGGGACGTAAAAGAACCACTGAGGACGACAAGCACCCTGGCAGTGACCACCCTCAGTGCCAGCATAGAAAGGTCGGCTTGGCGATAATGTTCTGAAAAAGGCTGACTAGTTGAATGAGACCTCATAAGATCACTGTAACCACAATATATACAGACTAGTCAGTTAATAGAACGTTGCCGAGTGCTGGAAACAACTAGAACTAGAACTAGATCTGCCGCAAATCATTTGAACTTATTACTTGGGGGACTGTGAAATAACACTCTGCCAAGACTGGGCACAGAGGGGAGGATTTACGTCGCCGGGCAGACCATAAGGCTCTCCGTCTTTACCGGTGTTTAACCGTTTGACGACTCAGTGTCAAGTCAGTGATTTAAATAAAATAAATACTTTCAAGTACATATTTTGAAGTGCAAATTAAAAAGTGTTGTAGAACCCTACATTCACTCACTCGCTCCCTCCCTCGCTCCCTCCCTCGCTCCCTCCCTCCCTCGCTCCCTCCCTCGCTCCCTCCCTCCCTCGCTCCCTCCCTCCCTCCCTCCCTCCCTCCCTCCCTCCCTCCCTCCCTCCCTCCCTCCCTCCCTCCCTCCCTCCCTCCCTCCCTCCCTCCCTCCCTCCCTCCCTCCCTCCCTCCCTCCCTCCCTCCCTCCCTCCCTCCCTCCCTCCCTCCCTCCCTCCCTCCCTCCCTCCCTCCCTCCCTCCCTCCCTCCCTCCCTCCCTCCCTCCCTCCCTCCCTCCCTCCCTCCCTCCCTCCCTCACTCACTCACTCCGTCACTCACTCACCCACCCACTCACTCACCCACTCACCCACCCACCCACCCACCCACCCACCCACCCATCCACCCACTCACTCACTCACTCACTCACTCACTCACTCACTCACTCACTCACTCACTCACTCACTCACTCACTCACTCACTCACTCACTCACTCACTCACTCACTCACTCACTCACTCACTCACTCACTCACTCACTCACTCACTCACTCACTCACTCACTATGTCAAGTAGAACGCCACTTTGGATAAATGTTGTGTTAGCGGTCCGTACGCACGCGCGCGCGCACGCACGCACGCACGTACACACGCACGCACGCACGCACGCACGCACGCACACATGCGCACACGCGCACACACTAGCTGTAGACATGTGTGTTTGTTTGTCCATGTGTGTGTGTATATATATATATATATCAGTGTTTTACCTGGGTAAAATGATGAGCGAGGTGGTAGGGGTGGGCTACGTGAGCGCCGCAGGCTAGGGGGGTCCGGGAGCATGTTCACCTGGAGATTTTTTTAAACTAGCTTAAAATTATGCATTCTGGGGTCTGTTTAAACCTTTGCTCTTGAATATAGAGGGGAAGATATAAACCGACAATACACTACTTGTAAATGTAGTAATCATGAGTGTTTTATCATGTCGAGATGTGGTTTCCATGTTACCACTGATACTCAGTTGAGGTGTGGTTTTCACTTGACGATTGGTACTTGATTGTGGTGATGTTTGTCTTGCCCTAACCCTAGGCCTTGTTACCACGTTGACATAGTCAGTAAAACTGTAAAAGGTGAGTTCTTATATAGCGCAATAATCAGTCCTAAGGACTGCTCAAAGCACTTTACACTTTACTCCCTGGCAGACCTGTTCAGTCGAACACCATCTCGACTCCTCTGGGGATGGTATCCGATGGTATCATCTGAAGACTCTTTCGTTATCACTTTTGAATGATCATAATATCATAATATTATGGTAAATTGGTGGTTTGTGTTCCAAAGATTATATTTTATTTGTTGCTAGCATGATATGCAATTAATTAAACAGGCATTTCTGGAATGCCACAGAACTATCTGTCTATTAATCGCAAGAACGTTTCTCAAATGGTGTCCTTTTTTATAAAACAGTTAAAGTTGTTAGACATATCCAATTGATGTGCAAACATATCATTGTCTAGCCGAAGTTATTGATAACCCGTTAGTTTACACGGGTTTGGGCAATAGGCGTCTTTTAGGAGATGTGAACATCGATGGTTTATATTCGTAAGTACTTCACTCAAATCAACTTTCCTAAAAGTTTGTTTGCACAACTTTGTCGGAATATGTATTATATATTTAGCACAAAGATAGAATAACATTTCTTATTTTACTAAAACAAAATCGGCATAGAACATTAGTTGAATAGACTTGTGGGCACTTGTGACGAATCCGGACCCACCTCGATTTCGCCGTTATAACTTGAGTTTTGCCTAATTTTGATACCTCAGTGAGATAGTTCCATCATTCAACATTATCATAGGCATTTTTACCTTTAAGAATATTGCGTCTTACACCCATTTGAGGCGTAAATAGCGCCCCGGTTTGTATAAACTTACGCTGCTATATCGCTCATTTTACGCGCGCTGTGCGGTAACGCACGGCCGCAACGGCCCAGACTAGCGCAAACCGGGTCGCTATTTGGGCATAAAGAGGGTCCAGATTCGATACAAGTGCTGACTAGTGAATAGGATGCACGGTTTTTATCTGGGCATCAAAAGGGTCCGGATTCGACACAAGTGCCGATTAGTGACGTAGTGCCATCAGCCTGCACGGTTTTTATTCCAACCACCGTCATAAATCAGAAATTCAACATCAGCTACACTAGCATTCTGATTTAATGTGAGCACTTTTTATAACAGTAAATTTGAGCGCAAAAGACATCTTAGTTCAGCTACCATTTCCTTTATATTTTGTTCCCCGAGTTCCACATGTCTCCCAAACGCAGTTACCGTTTGGGCGCCATGTTACTTGAATGTCCAGATTTCTAGGATGTCAAAATTCCACAAGGTGTCACCATTGGAGACACCGGGAATCCCGCTGGAATATCCCGTGATTGGACAACTGATAAGTGATGTCATTCACGTTGTCCAATGGAGTTAATTCCAAGAGGTCAATCCTAACCTGCCCTGAGCGATGTTATGATGACTATACGATGTTGCTACAAATCTGCGATTTTGCAAGAATATAAGTAACGCTAAATATATCGCGAAAGAACGAAAAAATGGGCGCACGGAATAGCTACGAGGCGGCAATTTCGGCATATTTTAGAAAAAAACGGCCCGCCTCGCTTGTCATATACCAGGGGAAACACGGTGTAATATATATATATATATATATATATATATCGAGTTACATCCGGACAGCCGAAAGTACGTTACCATCAACACACCGAGGGGGCTATTCACATATAAACGTCTGCCTTATGGAGTGTCCTCGGCACCAGGAATCTACCAGAGAGTGATGGACTCATTACTGAAGGGCATCAAAAACACAATGGTTTATCTTGACGATATACTGGTGACGGGCAAGGACGATGAGGAACACTTGCAGGCGCTCGACCAAGTCATGAGACGCCTGGTGGACGCGGGTTTCTGCCTGAAAAAGACGAAGTGCCTGTTCATGAACAAAGAGGTAGAATACCTGGGCCATCGCATCCATCGGGAACGCGCTCGAAGCCGTCCGAGATGCGCCAGCCCCTACGAACGTTACAGAGCTCCGTTCGTACTTGGGTATGGTAAATCACTACAGCCGCTTTATGCCCAACCTCTCGACCATCATGGCCCCATTGCATGGCCTGTTGAAAAAAGAGTCGAAATGGCATTGGGACAAAACTTAGCAAGATGCATTTGCTCGCTCAAAGGAGAGTCTGATCTAGCCGCAGGTGATGTGTCACTTCGACTCAACAAAGCCGATTGTGCTCACCTGCGACGCCTCGCCATATGGTGTTGGCGCAGTTCTCGCACACGTCATGGAGGACGGGGTAAAAAAAACCATCGCATACCATTCACGAAGTTTGTCGACAGCCGAAAGGAACTACGCTCAAATTGACAAAGAAGAGCTAGCTGTCGTCGCGGGACTTACAAAGTTCCATCAATACCTGTGGGGACGTTCATTCGTGATCGTTACTGACCATAAGCCGCTGCTGGGCCTCTTTGGTGAGAAGAAGGCTGTTCCACAGATGTTATCGCCGCGCATGCAGCGCTGGGCGTTAATGTTGGCAACCTATCAGTATCAGATCGTCCACAAGTCGGGCCTGAATATACCGCCTCCCGGTAGGTGGCGCACCGACTCGCGTACCGGTGCCAGGAGACAACATACTGACCATGCAGTTTATAGACATGTCGCCAGTCACAGTCGCCGACATTCGACGCGAGACGGCACGTGATCTGATACTCTCGCAAGTATTCATCAGAACTAGAGACGGTTTCCCACAACAGGAAGTCAACGACCTACTGAAGCCCTACACTCAACGGAGAGACGAGCTCAGTATCAACGACGGGTGCCTCATGTGGGGCACCAGGGTTATTATTCCCAGTCGTTATCATAACGGACTGCTGGGCGAGCTGCACAACGCACACTCAGGCATTGTGCGAATGAAAGCCGTGAGCCGCAGCTTCATGTGGTGGCCTGGCATTGACAGTGACATTGAGAGTACCGTTAACTCGTGCGATGTCTGCAGATGCAGTCGTCACAAACCTGCGGAAGCTCCTCTACAACCATGGTCATTCCCCGATCAACCATGGTCCCGCATTCACATTGATTTTGCGGGTCCGTTTATGAACAAAATGATCCTGGTGGTCGTCGCCGCACATTCCAAGTGGATCGAGGCATACACTACGTCAGGGTCCACATCCGCCATCACCATAAGCAAGTTTAGGTGGATATTCAGTTCACATGGCATACCGGACGTAATCGTGAGCGACAATGCGACAGGTTTCGTCAGCGAAGAGTTCGACAGTTTCTGTCGACACAACGGCATCAAACATCTGACGAGTGCGCCTCACCATCCAGCTTCAAACGGTCTCGCCGAGTGAGCCGTAGGCATCCTCAAAGAAGGGGTACAACGTTTACATGGTGATCTAGATACGAGAATCGCACACTTCTTGTTCGATTACCGAATCACCCCCCACACCACAACCGGTATATCGCCAGCAGAACTTCTGGTTGGGCGAAAGCTGAGACACGGTTGTGTAGAATAACACCAGATGTGACCAGCAAGGCGGGCGCTAAACAGACTGTACAGAAAGAGCTGCACGACCGGCGTACTCGGGTTCGAGGTTATCAACCTGGCGACCTGGTGTACGTGCTAACGTACCGCGGAAATGCCACCAGTTGGGCTCCGGGTACGGTTGCGAGACAGACGGGTTCAGTGTCCTACACGGTGCGACTCGAGGAAGGTCACATTGTCCGGCGTCACGTAGACCAGCTACAAGGAAGGGTTTCGAGTCATCAGGTGATCGGCCGTGAGACACCTGCGTCACAAATGGAGGAGACCCACCCGCCTGAGGTGATCGACATGGCAACGCAGCCGCCGGGACAGCCGTGCTTGCAGCCTACACCGCCAAAGCCAGCCCAGACGACTGAGGTCGCGTCTCCAGAGACGGCGATGGAACTACGACGGTCATCGAGAATCAGGCATCAGCATAAACGCTTAGATTTGTGACTGTTGCGATTCATAGATCGAACATAGTATATGCCAGTTGGCTACTTAATTATTGACTTTTGCCAATTGGGCATGCGCATTGCGATAATAGTTTTAAGTCGTTCATGTGCTTATCACGTTATCACTGAACTCTAATTAGTGGCATTTATGAACATTCTGAGTTTAACAGTACACTGTATGTTCTCAGCTACTGACGTTGGGGAGGGATGTTGCATACGTAACTAGCACGCCCTCGTACTTATGAGCCGATCCCCGGATATTGATCCGCTACGGGGTATACATTGAGTTTGCACGGAGTTCAATAAAGCTACATACACCACAACCAACTATCGCTTTATATCAAAGTTAAGTTTCCTCAGTAAGACACTGAAGCGAGTGGTAGCCAAACAACTGTTTTCATTCCTGGCCGACAATAATTTTATGGATGAATACCAGTCAGCCAATCGTGCACACCACAGTGTAGAAACTGCAATAGTAAACGTTCACACAATGATCTACTGCAGGCCATGAACTACGGCAAGATTACCCTTCTTGGGTTACTCGACCTATCCGCAGCTTTTGACACTGTCGACCATTCTATACTTTTATCTCGCATGACCAGCCACTTCGGAATATGCGGTGTTGCACTTGACTGGTTCCAGTCCTACTTGAGCGACAGAACCTGCTGTGTGCGCATTGACAATGTAACATCGGATACACCGCAACTAACATACGGACTCCCGCAAGGCTCTGTCCTTGGGCAAATACTTTTCTTAATGCATAGGATACCCATTGCTGATATCATCAGGAAGCATATGGCCTCAGTTATCATTACTACACTGACGATACACAAATATACCTTTCGGCCGATCCCACACAGTCAAAATTAATGACGCAATACAGCAAATTGAAGCCTGCCTTGAAAAGCTACGTCAATGGATGTCGCAGGACTTCCTCAAGCTGAATGACGGAAAGACAGAATTCATTGTCGTCGGATCCAAGCAACAGAAATCAAAGGTCAGCATCACACATATCAGAGGGCGCGACACCATGGTTACTCCTTCGGACAGCGTCAGGAATCTCGGTGTTATCTTTGATGATAACCTTTCCATGGATAAACATATCGCCGCTGTATCCAGAGCCGTCTGTCTGTCAATTCGTAATATTGGCCTGATTCGTAGGCACATCAATCAGCCGGTTGCGGAACTACTTACTCACGCTCTCATTACGTCTAGACTGGACATCGAATCCTGGCGCGCTAGATTGTTTTTTTTAATAATTGTATAAATTGCTAATTTTTATAACCACGGAATTCAACATAAATGTATATGCATATTAAGCTGGTCAGAATTGTCAAAATGCTACATTTTGGGAAGTAAAAAAATTTCTCCCCGAGACCTGTCAGGTCGTAGGGGAGACACGAGGGACGGAATCGCAGCGAATGGTCTACAGCTGGGGCGGTCTAACGCAAGTCTCAGTAGCGTTTGGACGTCAAGGTCGGTCCACTCCCGTATGTTGTCCATCCAGGTCTTCCGTTGCTTGCCTTTCCGTCTGCTGCCCTCCAGAATGCCCTGCGTGATTGTCGTGGCAAGGGAGTCGTGCATGCGTGTGACATGGCCGTACCATGCCAACTTTCTCTTCTTTACTGTTGCGCGCGGCTCCTGTGGGCCTGCCAGGGCAGTGATCCGGTTTCGGACAAAGTCATTGGTCTTGTGCTCGGCCCAAGATATGTGCAGCAGGCGTCTGAAGTACTTAGTCTCAAATGCCTGTATCTTCTTTGTCATTGCAGCCGTCAGTGTCCAACTTTCGCAGCCATAGAGCAGGATGGAGACAACAAGTACAGTCTGATCTTAGTTGCTAAACTGATGTTAACGTTTCTCCATATCTTACTGAGTTTGGTCATTGCTGCTGTCGCAAAGGCTATTCGCATCTGGATCTCATTGTCCGACCGTCCATCTTTGGTGAGTGTGGAGCCGAGATATTTGAACGCGTCCACTTCATCAAGTTTCTGGCCGTTCATCGTGATGTCAACAGTGATATTTTCAGTGCTGCTGGCCATCACCTTGCTCTTTTCGTTGCTTACTTCCATGCCGTAAGCGCCTGCTCTATCCACTAGTCTATTGGTGAGATCTTGGAGCTCGTTGTTGCCTCCTCCAAGAAGATCTATATCTTCTGCAAATCACAGGTTGCTGACAGATCTGCCTCCCACAGAGATGGTGGTGTTGAAGTTGTGGAAGGCTTCTCTCATGATGTTCTCGAGGTAGATGTTGAAGAGAACCGGCGACAGCAAGCAAACTTGACGGACTCCGACTGTGGTCATGAAGTACTCCCCTATTTGGCTGTTGAGAAGGACCGCACTGCTGGCGTTGTTATATAGTGCGAGATTATTTTTACTAGATATGTATTAATAATAATGAAATCTTCTATTTTTCTAATTTTTCTAATTTTAAGATTTGTAAAAGCACTATTCTAAAATATAATAATTTAAGAGCAACGTTCTAGAAGTTGACCTTTCTACCCAGCTCTGGTTGATCAGTCAGCTGCCCAGTGATTGGGACTAATGCTTCATAATGCCCAGCATCTTCACTCAGATTTAGGTATTTGACTATAATTGCACCAGACTCCTGAAATTCCGTCCCAAATTCAAGTATACTCTCTCCAACGCCGACATGCACTGGTCGTCGTAGACAGCGTGCCGTCGCAACAATCTCTATCTCTCCAACGCCGACATTCACTGGTCGTCGTAGACAGCGTGCCGTCGCAACAATCTCTATCTCTCCAACGCCGACATGCACTGGTCGTCGTAGACAGCGTGCCGTCGCAACGATCTCTATCTCTCCAACGCCGACATGCACTGGTCGTCGTATACAGCGTGCCGTCGCAACGATCTCTATCTCTCCAACGCCGACATGCACTGGTCGTCGTAGACAGCGTGCCGTCGCAACGATCTCTATCTCTCCAACGCCGACATGCACTGGTCGTCGTAGACAGCGTGCCATCGCAACGATCTCTATCTCTCCAACGCCGACATGCACTGGTCGTCGTAGACAGCGTGCCATCGCAACGATCTCTATCTCTCCAACGCCGACATGCACTGGTCGTCGTAGAGAGCGTGCCGTCGCAACAATCTCTATCTCTCCAACGCCGACATGCGCTGGTCGTCGTAGACTGCGTGCCATCGCAACAATCTCTATCTCTCCAACGCCGACATGCACTGGTCATCGTAGACAGCATGCCATCGCAACAATCTCTATCTCTCCAACGCCGACATGCACTGGTCGTCGTAGACAGCGTGCCATCGCAACAATCTCTAGCTCTCCAACGCCGACATGCACTGGTCATCGTAGACTGCGTGCCATCGCAACGATCTCTATCCCTCCAACGCCGATATGCACTGGTCGTTGTAGACAACGTGCCGTTGCAACGATCTCTATCTCTCCAACGCCGACATGCACTGGTCGTCGTAGACAGCGTGCTATCGCAACGATCTCTATCTCTCCAACGCCGACATGCACTGGTCGTCGTAGACAGCGTGCCGTCGCAACAATCTCTATCTCTCCAATGCCGACATGCACTGGTCGTCGTAGACAGCGTGCCGTCGCAACAATCTCTATCTCCCCAACCATTTCATTCAGATTCGCCATGGATGCGATTCTGTCCTCGATAGATGCGTAACACAGTCTCTGAGGTAGATCTGCGTTCACCATCCTTTCAGCAATGTTTTCATAACAGTTAAACAGAACGGCAAGTTACGAGGGGGGGTGTGTGGTGGTGCTTTCAAATTTTTGTTTCGCCACCACACCTCCTATTACTAGTGGGGCAGAAAAAATATTTCTACCCTCCAATTGCACACACATTTCACAGTCAACAAAAATACACATAATTAATCGTCTCATAAAATTTTCAGTTCCATTCGCCATTGACTTTCGCCACAAAAACAAACATTCACGCTCACATGTAATGTATTTTCATACCAAGATGCAGTCAACATATACGTGGGAACGGAGGGGGGGGGGGGGCAAAGTGGCAGCTGCCCCATTGCATTTCTCTGCCCCCCCGTTCCCACGTATATGTTGACTGCATCTTGGTATGAAAATAAATGTTACACAGATATCCTAGGAACTGTTTTATTACAACCAATATATGCAGTAGTCATAGAAACATGAGACGTATCCTGCAAGTCAGAACGTTTGACAGTTGTTTTAATTCGACTAGACGAGTCCCGTTTCGCGGGTGAATTTCTTAACGAATTCGATCACGCTGTCAGGTAGATTTCCCAGTCTAGAGCCCCGCATCTTCTTGTCTTCTCCAATAATTTTATGACAGCGGGTCGAGGGTCATAGTAGGCGTTGTTCACACCATTCAGTGCCACCATGATTCGTTTCTCGTGTCCTCACTCGTACTGGTGCGGTGATTATCGACCACGAGGTTGTGGTGGCTCACGATCCTTTCGGTCTGCATAGGGTGTGGACACATGCAAACCAGAGATGCCAACACCTTCTGAACTGAACCTTGAAGTTGGCGCAGTCTAACAGTCAACTTACAACCGAGATCACAGCCATCAGGCAGGAATGGCACATTCAACATGTGTTCCCACTACTCGGCTGTCCCGTCCGCAAAGTCAGATGCCTCATCTAGGAAAAGACGCCTGACGATGCGCACACCATGCTCAACGAATGATCTCAGACTGCGTGACATCGCTAACTCCTTCGTGTCTTTGAAGTCCTGCTGCTCCAGGTATTCGTGCGATGCTTGCACGACCTCCAACATGATTGCGCGCGTCCATCGCGGCGGTTTGTACAAACGAATTGGTGATTATAAATTCGTTGTGTTAGGTCCTCCTTTATATTATCGGTTGGACAACTCACTTTCTCCTCCCTTCTTCCCGGGAATGGTCTATGCTTCATTAGGTTCAACTTCTTGATTGCCGCACCAGTCAGAGTGATAAGATCGCTGATGAACAAATCACTCTTTTGCAACTTATTCTGAAGTGTTTCAAATATCTCTAGGATGTTGTTGTTCAGCACAGCATCCACCAGCTGCAGCTCGTGCTGGGCAAACTTGACATCGTGGTGCCGGGGGAACTGTTTGACATTCCCGGCCTGCACTAACAAAATATTCATCCGTCTCGTCGTCCGAAAGAATCGTACGAGTCCCAGTAGATTTGACTTCCAGATTCCCAACTCAGGTACGGTGCTGACGACCGACTCAATGGCTAAGTCAGACCGGTGAGCAGCACACCGGAATGTTGCCAAACCTCTCTGCATTTGGTCAGCAAGCAGACGCCATAATCCACCTTGTCTGCCGGTGATTACCGCCTTGCAGTCAGTGGTGACACCAACCAGCTTCGTGTCTTTACCTCCTGTCAGAACCAGAGCTTTGTTCACCGCTTCAAGTAGTTCAGGGGCACCGTTCGTTTCTGGCGGTAACACACTCGTTACGCTGCCACCACCGTTAGCCATCCGCCCACTTACAAACTTGTGGTCAAATTAACATTTTACCTGTCACAGCTGCCAACGATCTGCACACTGAAGACTATGCATCGGCTGAACATATATTTATGTGGGACAGTGTTCCCTGTTAGTGTAGTGGTGTTACTGACTCAGAATCGTAGCTAGTTTGCTGTAAATAACAAGACAGATGTAAGTTTGTACCAGAGCTTTGTATTAAGCCAAACATTAAACCATACAATACAATATATACATGAAGTGCCTTAGCCTATATAATTCTAATAAATAAATTACAGCAAAGGTGAGGGGAACCAACCACACACAGGTGGTGGAACTCACTCATGAATTGCCAAACTATAACCCTATGCAGAAGGGGAAAGCGTCAAAGCGCCCCAAAACCCCTTCGCTACTTCATGTAGGGAGATGAATAACAGAAAACGCCCGTGAGGTCAGTTGGAATTGACCAATGTAAAACTTATGACTACAAACATTCTATACAAATATCCAACATGCATATACAATGTGACATGTAAAAACGCCAAACAGAATTCTACTAAAAACCTGCAATTGTAAACATGACATGTTAAGTTGCCAAGACATACTAGTGGTCAGATGCAGCAAACAAATCCCACTAGAAATTAATCACCTAGGTGCAGATGGGGTAGGCGGGTGGGAACAACAGATCTAAATGCAATGTAACCGCAAATTATCGCAGGGTATAATAAACTCTCT
This sequence comes from Escarpia spicata, assembly GCA_963995525.1. Taxonomy (NCBI): domain Eukaryota; kingdom Metazoa; phylum Annelida; class Polychaeta; order Sabellida; family Siboglinidae; genus Escarpia; species Escarpia spicata. Next base: position 15,153,461 of record OZ023211.1, on the reverse strand, counting down.
TAAATCAGAGCAAACGAACAATATGTAAGAGACAAATGTAATGTAACACATTAAACACATATTAACATGCTGTTATGTGCCATTGATTTAAGAGCACATGTGCAATGCATTTGGAAATAAAGCTGAACTGTGACAATTTTCATAACATGAAATACTCAGATTTATGCACAATTCCATAATACCCTCCAATTTATGCAAAATTTCCCTCCAATTTACGCATATAAATGTCATGCATCGGCATTTCTGAAACTTAACGTTTTACTATAACATGATTATTAATGTCTACGGAAAGTATCCTTTTTTGTCATATTTTAATCCGATTTATGTATAAATGCCTGATTTTCCAAGATCCTCCGATTTACGTATCAGTGCCCAATTTTCTGAGACCCTCCGATTTACGTATAAATACCCGATTTTTCGAGACCCTCTGATTTACGTATAAATCTCCTGGATTGGCGTTTCTGAAACTTAACATGTATGAGGTTGTATAACATAACTGTTTAACTATGCATGAAGTACGAGTCTGATATGAAGCACACACCAATGTTACAACTTACAGATATTTTATATCAATTTCTCATCGTTCCGCGGTTTACAGAGCGCCGTCTACACAGGTGATGACATAATAATGATACAAACGTCAACGTGGGCGCGTGGCGCAATGGATAACGCGTCTGCCTACGGAGCAGAAGATTCCAGGTTCGAATCCTGGCGCGCTCGATCGTTTTTTATAATTGTATAAACTGATCATCTTTACAACCACGGAATTCAACATAAATGTATATGCATATTAAGCTGGTCAGAATTGTAAAAATGCTACATTTTGGAAGTAAAAAACTTTCTCCCCAAGACCTGTCAGGTCGAAGGGGAGACACGAGGGACGGAATCGCAGCGAATGGTCTACAGCTGGGGCGGTCTAACGCAAGTCTCAGTAGCGTTTGGACGTCATGGTCGGTCCACTCCCGTATGTTGTCCATCCAGGTCTTCCTTTGCCTACGCCTCCGTCTGCTGCCCTCCAGAGTGCCCTGCATGATTGTCTTGGCAAGGGAGTCGTGCATGGCGTGTGACATGGCCGTACCATGCCAACTTTCTCCTCTTCACTGTTGCGTGGCTCCTGTGGGCCTGCCAGGGCAGTGATCCGGTTTCGGACAAAGTCATTGGTCTTATGCTCGGCCCAAGGTATGTGCAGCAGGCGTCTGAAGCACTTGGTCTCAAACGCCTGTATCTTCTTTGTCATTGCAGCCGTCAGTGTCCAACTTTCGCAGCCGTAGAGCAGGATGGACAAACAAGGGCTCTGTACAGTCTGATCTTAGTTGCGAAACTGATGTTGACGCTTGCTTCGACCAGTTCCAGTCAACATTCTGCCGTGTCAGTCCTCATATTGGCTCCAGGTCGCTTGCTAGACCTGACACGAACCGCGCAATGAATCATGCTACAAAATCGTTTGACTCCATGCACATCGGTCGGTGCTGGCATCTCAAGAATTCCTTTGACTTTTCCGTCGTCTGCTTTGATGCCTTCAGTGCTTATTATGTGTCCCATGAAGAATGCCACTCTGTTCTGTTCCATCACGGATTTGTCGTCGTTCAGCTTGACGCGTCTTTCTAAGTATAATTTTCTTCTGTAACTGTTTCCAGTTTTCATCGTGGTCGCGTTCCGCAGCTGCCTTTGTGTCACCGCTTCCAATCACGAGGATATTATCCGCCACGCATATGACACCTGTCAGACCTTCCAGTGCTTCAGCCGCTTCTCGAAGATTTCACTGCTCACTTGGTAATCTGGCCAATTGATATCTACCAAATGGCGTAATCATTGTCGTCAGCTTGCTAGATTCTGCGTCAAGCTCGACGTGCCAGAACGTTTCCTTCACGTCGACTTTGCTGAATACTTTCGCGTTGTTCAGGCTTGGCAACACTTCGTCAATATTAGGCAATTTGTAGTGCTCTTTCACAAGTGCCTCATTCAGCGGTTGCGGGTCAATACACAGTCGTAACTTGCCGTTCTGTTTCTGACTTACCCTTATAGGCTAATGTACTGGAGTAAACAGGCAGTCGCCGAAATAAAGTAGCCATATAAACTAGTATCACTGCGTTGAGTATTGCCTTCATTGTTATTGTATGATATAGTATTACTTCGCAGCAAGTGACTACGTAACATGGTGTTCTAAGTGATATTTCACACCATGTACCAATGTGACGTATGAACGGTATACAACGAAACCAGGAACTTGGTAAGATTTTCGATGCATTTCTGACAGATTTAAAGAACCTGGAGCCGGTTTCATGAAGCGTACTTAAAAGTACGCAATTACTTAGCGTCACGTGTTTGTGTAAACTCCTATGTTCGCTGATATAAAAAAAATCACGTCATTTATTAAGACAGTCATCTTAGCGTTAAGAACGGTCTTAGCCGCTTCATGAAACCGGCCCCTGATCTCTTCATGCAAATATCACGCTGAAGAGAGAGAGACAATACTCTGCGAGATCAAATCGTGATGAACATTACATCAAACACGGTACGTGAGAAATTGCTATCAAAAGCGGACTTGAAACTCGAAGAGACGATAGACATTTGCCGTAGCAGTGAGATAACTGGTCAGCGTATGACTGGCATGAGCCAGCAGGAACAGACACATACAGTGAAAGGCACTAGCAGTAACCGTAACCGTGACACTGGTAATGACACGTGGCAGCGTTCCAAGAACCCGATTAGGAATGACCAGGGTTCTAAGGTCATGTCATGTAAATTAGGTGGTACAACACACGCACCCAGAAATTGTCCGACGTATGGCAGGAGCTGCAATAAATGTGGCATGCGCAACCACTTTGCACGATGCTGCATGACGCTGAATATTTACAATTCGATACATTCATAAAAAGTTGTATATATATATATATATTAATGGCGATGACTAATTTGCATATTAATGAGTTTATGCACTGCATTGGCCAATTTATTGGGCGCCTGTGGGCAGTGTGGGGTGCTCCAGGTTGTACTTGTGGGATGCCCGCTTGGCCTCGCGCAGCGTCTGTGGCGTCACGTCAAAGTCATAGCAAGCACGTGTACTGTCACAGTTCATCTTGCATTGCATGAAAGCAGTATTCGTGTCCGCGTGGAAGCTGTTGCGTGGCTCGGTGTGGATCTTGCGAACCACTGAGAACGCTTTCTCGGAGAGAATAACCACCTGACATCTGACGCCAGCCTGAAACTTTCTGCGCAGCCGCTAAATCCTTCAACATTTCGGCAATCCGTGAACATAATTTAAACTCGTTGTATGACCAATACTGCAAGTATTCTGTGCTACGTAACTCGAAGTATGGCCGGAAACAAAAGCGGAAGAAAAACGAACAAGACGAACGAATCCCCGGCCTCGCCGCCCAAACCTGCCAAACAAGATGGCGACGCAGTCGGCGTCGTTCATGATAACGTCAGGACAGCAATTGTGAACTTGCTAGAAAATGATGCCGACATCATGCGTGTGGTCATTGAAGCAGTCAGCGACGCAATCATTAAGAAGATTACCGATGACAATACTTTCACTGATAAACTGGTCAAACACATGATGGAAACCGAGGCACTCGATGCAATTCAACAGCAGGTGTACTTATCCTGCAAGATGGATATCGAGACTGTTGAAGAGAACTCCGCCAGCCTTCAAGCGCGAGTAAGTGACCTGGAAAGCATGAACATGTCACTCCACGACGAGCTGGACGAACTGGAGCAATACAGCCTTGTGTTTCACGGAATTCCAGAAACAGAGACCGACACGACCCGAACGATAATGGGGGTTTGTCAAACATCACTCGGCGTGAAACTCCAACAAAGTGACATAGACAGAAGCCACCGCATGGGCCATAACACGGAAGATTCCACCCGCAACCCACGACCCATTATCGTGAAATTCACGTCATATGAACCGCGCAACTCTGTAATCACAGTGAAGAGGAAATTGAAAGGTTCCAAGACGGTCATAACCGATAATCTCACCAGGAAACGGACTGATCTGCTGAAAAAGACCCGGGCCTCTCCCGCAGTGAAAGCAACATGGACAGTTGGTGGACCTGCTGTATGTCTTTTGACGAGTGGTCGAAAGGTGACCACAACCACTGTTCAACAATTGAACGGACTAAAGTGAATGATGTGACTATGCCCGAGCTGAGAAGCATGTACTATGCTTAATGTGTGAAATGGCTTTCATATCAATGTCTTCAGTGATTGTTCTATGTTTTATGTGTGAAATGGCTGTCCTATCAATGGCTGTCATATCAATCCCTTCAGTGACTGTAATGTACTACTATTGCAATTCTTACTCTACATTACCTGGCATCCATACTGTTAACTTATTACACCTGGTATTGAGTATGATATTAATTGTGAATAACATCGGTGATCTTTGGGAAAATAGTCCTGGGAACTCCAATATTGGAAAATGTTATACATATAACATCAACGCAAATAGTACATACGCATTCAAATTTGTAATGTTTGTCATTAGTTTTATTGCAACTGTTGTTGTATTGTTATGTAAACAACAACTACATATTCACCAAAATTATGGCTCTAAATAATGAAGACCAACCTTGTATTATAATTGAATCACTTAATTATTCCCGAGATGAACTTGGGATATTAATTAAACAAAATCAAAACAAACATTGTTTCTCTGTTCTAAACATTAACATACGAAGCCAGAACTGGAAGCATTGTTGCATGAACAAATTACTATAAACAATGTAGCATTTGATGTCATAACCCTACAGGAGTCCTGGTTAAATGATAACCTGATGCAACTTGCAAATTTTGAAGGATATCAGATGGCGTGCAAACACAAACCCACAATTAAAAAAGGGGGTGGCTTGTGTATATACATACAGGATGGCATTGACTATAAAGTAAGGAACGATATTGCATTCCTAAACAACAACGTAAACTACTATGATTGTCTATTTATTGAAATTATAAACAACACACATGATGCCACTCATAAGAATTCAGTAATAGGTACAATATATAGATCACCAGACCTAAGTACACGAAACGTATTTATTCAAGATCTTGATTTAATAATGAAACGATTGCAAAATGAAAACAAACACATCATTATCTGTGGTGATGCAAATGTTAACCTACTAAATGTTGAAAATAACATTCACAGTGCTGGCTACCTTGACATGTTCATTGCAAATGGCTTTATCCCCACAATTACAAAGCCTACAAGAGTTACTTTAACCTCAGCCACCCTCATTGACCATATCTTCCTGAAGTATAACCCTCAAACTACTTATATTGCAGGATCAATTATGACTGACATTTCAGACCATTACCCTAATTCCATCCTCATACATGGAACCTCAAACTAACCTATCGATGATAAAGCAAAGAAATTTTAACAAATCCAATACAAAAAATGTAATGCCCTTTTAACAACAAATTGGGATGACTTGATAATTGCATGTAAAACTGAGTGTCCAAATAAGGCATACACCTTACTTGTTAACACATTCAATAGTTTACTTGATGAACACATTCCTGAGCAGATAGTAAAATCTAATAAACACAAACATAAAAAACATCCTTGGATAAAACAAGCCATGTTAAAGTCCATACGCACTCGGGATCATCTGAGTAGAAAACGCATTCACTCAAAACTGACCCCAGATTTTCATAATGTTGACCAGCAATACAAACAGTACAGAAACGTATTGAACAGGGTAATACGTAATGCAAAATCACAATACTGGAACAAACAATTTATATAATCTAAAAATGACATAAAAAACATGGACAAATATTAAAAGCTGCATGTCCAGACTAAGCAAAACTTACCCTCATCATTCCAAATCGACAAACAAATGAGCAATGACCCAATAGAAATAGTGAATGGATTTAACAAGCACTTTTTAAATATTGGCCCCACGTTAGCAAATAAAATACGCTCTACAAATAGCTATACAGATTACATGCCGAATCAGTTGCCAAATAGTTTTGTCATGGAAGAAACCACTTGTGCAGAGATAATATCATTCAAAGTATGAAATCAAAATCAAGTACTGGGTTTGACAATATTTCTACACAACTGATGAAAATTACTATGGAAAGTATTGCCTTGCCCATGAGTGAGATTTTCAATTCTATGATACGATCTGGTATATTCCCCAATAATCTAAAAATTGCCAAAGTGATACCTCTTTACAAATCTGGTGATGCCAAACTACAGGCCCATCTCACTGCTACCAGCTTTCTCCAAAGTTTTTGAAAGACTGATCTATAATAGACTACAGCTTTCTTGATAAGAATAACATTCTATTTGCATCCCAATATGGGTTTCGCAAACAGTGTTTAACTGAACATGCCACTCTGGAATTAATCGAAAGCATAATTAATGTGTTGAACGACAAACAGTATGCACTTGCTGTATTAATAGATCTAAGCAAAGAACATAATTTGTTATAAATAAAGACTCCGTGTCTGAATATCAAAGTACAACATGTGGAGTGCCACAGGGATCCATTCTAGGACCTTTACTATTTTTTTTATATGTAAATGATATGCCATTATCATCAAATGCTGCTAATTCCATACTGTTTTCTGATGACACAAGTCTACTATTCAAAAGCAAAGACCTCAATAGTCTCAAAACTAACGTTAATACTGAACTAGTAAAGATTTCTCAATGGATAAGTGCCAACAAACTTTCCCTAAATAAAGGTAAAAACCAAATGCATGTTATTCCAAAACACTCAAAGTCAGTTACACAATCAAGTGGAAATTGTTCTACTTGGTGATAAAATAGAAATTGTTGATCAGTTTACATTTCTAGGTATCTGGATTGATAAAACCTAAATTGGAAAAAAATACTAATGAAAAATGCAAAAAATGTCCCAAATATTAGCAATAACTAACACAATCAGGCCACTACTACAATCAAACACATTAAAACAAATATATAATGCATTAATTCAACCCCATTTGTCTTGCTGCCTACTTGCATGGTACAGTAACATTCGTGGTGATGTAACCAACATAAATATACTATTTCAGCTTCAAAAGAAAGCAGTACGTTTGATTCACAAAAGCAAATTCATAGCACATACAGATCCCATCTTCAAAATGTACAGAATACTTAAGTTAGAAGATATATTTATAATTCAAGGTGCTCAACTGACAAAATAATAAAAAAGCAATGCCCTAAGTATCTTTTCACATCTATCACAAGAAATAATGAAATTCATAATCATGTTACCAGGCAAAATAATAACATTCATTTAAGTGAGATACGAACAGAAATAAAAAAACTGGGATTGTGTAACAAACTGCATATTATAATGTTGCATGTCTCAAATGTACTTAACCTATTATTAAATAGAAGGCACAACCTGAAAAAAACTATTGTAAGTCCATATTCCGGGGTATGCTTAATAAGAAACTGCTATTCCTGCTTGAAGAATGGCATCTATGTCATTTCTTATTTATGATGTACTTCATCTTTAACTACAGGTAGATTATTATTATGTAGTATTTAGGGCGTCCAGTTGCTTCAACTAGTTTAGTTATCACTTGCGTCCCGGCATTCATTGTTACCACATGCACCTTGTTCTTTGTAGTATTTATGCCAAATAAATTTATTCATTCATTCATTCATTCATTCGGAGTCTGCGTTGCTAGGTGGCAGACTGAGCAGGGTCTGCAACAAACGTGCCAGGCAGGGAAAGCGCAGTTGCTGTAGCGCCGTCTTCAACGCCATCACATCAGCCCAGATGCAGTCACAAAATATGCGAACATCACCTCAGATTTCGTCCTCGCCTTGAAAATGAAGTAATCGGTGCGTGTAGTCGCGATGATTTTGACTTGATAATGTACGCCCGACGCCGCGACCATTAGAAGTATAATAGCCTTATTGGTTTTACGTCGCGCAAACACACTGCGCACCACGCGTAATGCTCGCCAAGCTTCTACTTGGTTATTATGCCGTCGAATAGCTGGACCAATTCTGGCTGGGATACAGCCGCATAATTTTTTCGCTTCTTTGCTTGTAGAGCATTCATAATTTTCTAGCGCAGTGGAAAGTATGTGCTCAGGTTCCAAGAAATGAGACGTAAGCGAGGCGCTTCACTGTGTTTCAAAATATGCTACCGGTGGCGCCGCCATCAAAACTAGTAATCGTCAAGCCCGCACCGCGGCGCCAAGGACGCTACAGAAACGAGATGCGACGCACGTGTGCCAGCATTACGGTCCACAAGTCGCATTTAGCGTGTTAGATATGTTGGTGATGGATAGCGTAGCGACAACTTGGCAAAAATTCGGGTCCACGGTCGACCGCGCTATATCCAAATCGGAGTTGTAAATTAACGAGTCCCGTTATAACGAGGGTTGAACAAAAATGCATCGTCTCACACGGCAGTGCATGAGCCTGCGTAAATCGCAAAAATCCGTGAGACTTACGGATAAACCGTGAGACTTAATACCTCTGACATTACTGAACACCAGGAACTGGATACAATAGCAAATTGTTCAGTTTTAATAGCGTGGAGCGCATCGGCGCATTAACCATAGAGCGTGTGTTACAACCGATAACGTAATAATCGACTGATAATGTGATAAGTGCCCGATACTTAACAAATCAACCGATAATGTAATAAGTATTCGATACTGTAATAAAATCAACCAATAATGTAATAAACACCCTGCCCGATGCTGTAATATTTTTTTACCGATAATGTAATAACATAGACATTTCATGTGGACTTAGTCGATTTCGTGGATTTCGTGGATTTTTTTGACTTAGTCCATTTCATCCATTTTGTCCATTTCGTCCTTTTCGCCTGTCATATTTTTGACGATTATTTTTTAATCACATTATACTCGAGCCGGGCCCGGGTCCAGATATCGAGAGAAGAGGCGTCGAACCATACGCCAACGACATCGTGAAACTTATTACACACCTATGGGTCCGACGGGCGAAACGGACTGGCTTGATCGTCATGACTTGGATACGGGACAAACCTGCACCGAATAAAAATTGCCAGTTCGAGGCAATACCCGACCAGCTAAGCCGCGTCGGGATTTTGAGATCTGAACGCACTTTACGTGCAGAGATCGTCAGGGACATTGAGCAGTACCCACACCTCAGGGATGGTTCATCGCTAACTAACTTCTTGGATAATCAGGATTTAATATCATATCTCCAAACGATGGCCCAAGACGCTACTTATGGATACCATATTGCCCTTCAGAGATGCACTGTGATTTTCAGTGTACAGTTTATAGTTTTGTTGTCTTTGAGACATGCTGCTACTTCTATTGTCTCCACGACTGACAGATATAACGAGCACATTCTTACACTGTATCTCGCCCACCCTTGAGAAGGACGGGGTGATCATTATCTCAGCGTCGAGGGCTCAGACGAGGGCGTGGCGAGAGTGAACTCCATATTTGACATAGCGGATAGTGAGGATCGTAACGATGAACAAGATAATGAACATGATAACAATGGAAGAGTGTTGATTGACAGTGGGGACGGCCGTGAAGAAGATGCCATACAATTACCTGACAATGAGGACGAGGGCAGAGGAGGGTGATTACCTGACAGTGATGACGAGGGCATAGGAAGGTGATTAGCTGACAGTGCTTACGAGGGCAGAGGAGGGAGGTTAGCTGACAGTGATGACGAGAGCAGAGGAGGGTGGTTAGCTGACAGTGAGGACGAGGGCAGAGGAGGGTGGTTAGATGACAGTGAGGACGAGGGCAGAGAAGGGTGGTTAGATGACAGTGAGGACGAGGGCAGAGGAGGAGGGTTAGTAGACAGTGAGGACGAGGGCAGAGGAGGAGGGTTAATAGACAGCGAGGACGAGGGCAGAGGAGCGAGGTTAGCTGGCAGTGAGGACGAGGGCAGAGGAGGAGGGTTAGTAGACAGTGAGGGCGAGGGCAGAGGAGGAGGCTTAGTAGACAGTGAGGACGAAGGCAGAGGAGGAGGGATAGTAGATAGTGAGGGCGAGGACAGAGGAGGAGGGTTAGCTGACAGTGAGGATGAGTGCAGAGGAGCAGGGTTAGTAGACAGTGGGAAAGAACATATTGAAGATAGATCAGTTGACGATAAATCAAAGATCGACCATTTACCGGACTTAGATGATAACGATAACAAGACTAGAACAAGTCTCGAAGTTGTTGAAATTACTCGCGGCGAAACTGTACACAGATCCGAATCAGATTCAGACCGTTTATTACCAAATAACGAAATGTACGAGGAATTATTGGCGTTATGGCGTCAACATACGTACACTCGCCCCCCCCCCCCCCCCATCATGCACACGCGAAATATTCAATCAGAAACATTATAAAATTATGCTAAAACTAGTATAAATTTAAACCAAGGCCAACACATTTTAAGACAGTCGTACATCTATTGTCATAAAGTGAACTTGGTAACATAATATTAATACCGTCTGAACATTACCTAAAAAGTTAAAAAGTATACATGTACTTCAATAAATAATAACTAAATGAATAAATAAATTAGCTGGCGATATAAAAATTAAGCTTACAGTTTAAAATGTACATGCATCTTATATACGTGTAGTTAAGTTAGTAAGTAAATAAAGAAACAATTATAAATAAATAATTTAGCATGGCGACATAAAATCTCAACAGACTGAAGAAGTATCATGGCATCTCGCGGTTCAAGTTACTCACAGCCTAGTGGTCATTGTCTTAATAATTCTATAGCGCTTGCCAGAGGGAAGAAGTTCAAAGAGATGGTTGGCTGGGTGGGTAGTATCCCGCACAATGATATGATGATGATGACGATGAAGATCTAATGAGCAGTCTGCCACTATTCCCGAGCGAAACATTTTCACGTATCATACACTTGACACTCGCATCCGATTTGACAATGTTAGACATCATAAATCGCGTGTCTGTAACTTTCAGGGAATTAGCAGCCCTTCGCCTGACAAACCGTTTTTTCTCTGCCACGCGATTACATATTTCGTCTACTTGATCAGAAGCTTTGAACTTTGATTCTGATTGTGACGATACTGTGAGCATCAGAAGACTGATGCAGAAGGCCCGTCCAGGAAGTGGCTTCCTCTGGCAGTCAAGACTTTCGGTTGGTATAGAGTAACTAATATTTTTTGGCGATGCAGGTGATCAGATCAGGCCATGGTGATGATGCGTTTGAGGAACAATCAGTTCGTTTTTCTCAGAGAGAGCATACAAATTGTTTGCTATTATTGTGAAATAAAATGCATTGTTTCTATATGAGTGGAAATTGTTACTCTTTAATTTATCATAATTACGCTCAAGAGCATTACTAAAAACATAATAGGCTTATCATTGTAGATATGCAAGGAGTCAGAGAGTTGGTGGAGCTGCTAAACAAATCACTTTGCAACTTGTGTCACAATGTGTTTATTTAAGGTATTGTGACTATTTTCGCGTCAATGTGAAGGGCGACTGCGTATGTTCTGATTATAAAGTCATCTGCAGAATTGCGAAATGGGCGAAATGAACGAAATGAACTAAGTCCAAGAAATCAGCGAAATCCACATTATCGGTCGTAAATTATTACATTATTGGACAGGAGCACGTTATTACATTATCAGTCAAAAATATTACAGTACCTGTTGATTTTATTACAGTATTGAGCAGTTATTACATTATCGGTTGATTTTATTACAGTACTGGGCACTCATTACATTATCAGTCGATTAGTTCTTGGCTATAGGCAATGGTGGATATTTGTGTATGATTAGTGTTCGCGCAATCATTACAGTGTGGCTGAATTCTTCCCAAAGAAGTCGAGATGGTATTCGACTGAACAGGTCTGCTGGAGAATAAAGTGTAATTTAAAGCGCTTTGAGCAATCTCAAGGATTGGATACTGTGCTATATTTTTATATAAGCACTTACCCAATATTATAAGCTGGTTTGTGTTATTAATACATTTAAGTGTATAGGTGGATTGTTTTGTTATAATAGGCAGGGACCTACAGATTAGCAACAATTAATGTGGGCTAACTGGAGAAAAACATATTACCTTTAAAGCTAGTGCAGTTACCATTACAGTTCAGAAGTACTAAACAGTTGCATAGTCATATGTAATTTACCGATACTACTGTAATGCAAAATATGTATGTTTCCAGTGGGCAGTAATCCGCGTGATTAATAAGAAGCCATATAGGGCCTATGACCAGGCCACGGTTTGTTCTTCATGTCCTTTCATGCTCTTCCAGTGATGTCTTTTGTTTCCTAGATGGCCTTTCTCTTACTTGAAAAATAGTATTCAGCGAATCGCTCTCCTCCAAGCGGCACCACATGGGAACACGTTTTAAAAGATCAAAATATTGTACGCCTAATATTGATGCTGCTGCACTTGATTTCTTGCTCCACGGGTAGGTGGACGATAGTTAGTTAAAATAACGCAAATGAGATATGATCAATTTCATATTAGTTATTCAAAATCCATAAAAAATCAACACGATCGAGCGCGCCACAACCTGCCATCTTTAGCGCCTTTGCGACAGCGGAGGACGAGACCGCGAAGCCGAAATGAGAATCGTCCGCAGGGCAGTACGTGCATTCATGCAGATATAATTATGTAAGTAGGGTCTATACTTGTGTGCACACTACATAAGCATGGTTTTTACCATGGATAGATTCAAAGAAATCGATTTCGCATAGCAGATAAATCTTTATTACTCAAAATAATTGTATGCGGAATTATATATTATCAACAAGCAATACAATATTTAACAATTACATTGTTACAATATAAGAATACATTAAACGAATTAAAATAGTAACAAGTTGTGTATACATTATGTCACCAATAAAATATATTCGCAACGAGCAATACGATAGTAATCTCATTAATAAGTACTTCAATAGAATGCACGTATCACATTTACTTTGGTCGATGTATAATGAGGAAGAGCCTATAAGGAACGTAGCTAATGCAACGACAATAACAGCTACGTGTAAAGGTATATGTATATGGATGATTTTCATCTTAATAAAATAGGCACCTGTTTAGAGGTGGCCGTCAGCAAGGCTTGACCCACAGCAAACTCGTGCAATGCGTGTACGTGGTACGCGCGTTTTGGCACATCGATTTATTTGACAGACAAACTGGCTTCGCGTTAAGGTCACACCTGCCTACTTGTTGAAGAAAACATGTGAACGAAAACCAGCTAGTCATACAACACATCCAACACATATCATGACCATCTGCTCTGGTTGGTTACAGCGCCCGCATTGCACCAGCTGATAACCACCAAACTGAACAAACCTGCACCATCGCTGTGAACCTCGTTTTAATATCGAATACCCAACTTTATTGCATCAACACATGAAATTGTGTACTAGAAACTGAAATTGCAATGTGCTCAGTGTTGTTAGATAGTGGATTAATGACGACTGACAAGTAGGAATTGGGTCAATAATTGTGTCCAGACATTTTGATGGTACGAAGATACAATATTCCGATATGCTGGAGACTGTTTCTATCGGAGAAAATGTAAAATATTTACATAATAAGTGTACTCGGTTTGTTTACTGATAGTGCAATATTAAACTCCACATAAACATCATAAACATTTTAAACCTACGGACAATATGCTCGTCGCCGTAACCTCACGATAGCGATTTAGTCTAGATATAATAACTGGTATTTGGCAGATATGAAATCCAGTTTTGAGTTGTCAAATCGCATGTAATTATGTTTAATACTAGGTCTAACAGGATGATGAATTAAACATGTGTTCGTGTAGTTCACGATGTATACCTGTTGCTCACAACTGGCATAGCCTGAAGGTATCTATAATAGCTATAGGGCACACTACGCCGGTCGTTCGGTGTGCAGTTAAACCACAAGTTAACCACATAAACTGTAAACATGTTACAAGAAACATATGTTCCACTTCACTACAACTGCATGTTGTTTCGTAAACTATTCTCACTAGGAGGCGAGTTTGTTTCTTCTGAATAAATGCCTGATGGGGAATACGGACGTGGTAATTGTGGCACATCTGCTATTTCACACATGGACACATGGCAACATCAAAAACGTTACGTCTATATAACAATCGGCAAGAACACGAAGGTCATTTCGCTAATGTAGGGACTGAAATATAGATGATTGCACCCTAGCTTACATCAGCTTATTAGCATGTCGTGTCCACTGACTCCGCTAAGAAACTAAATTAAGTATATACAAACAGACGACACGGAACAAAATAGCACCATCAAAAATAGTTAATTCGATACTAAACAGTGGTCATCTGAATATCTGCAGGAAGCCGTTTATTGGGACCTATGGCGGGTTGACTAAATGACGTCCGTCGTTATTCTCATCCGGGGGGTGTTGCGCAAACCCGCTGACTTCAGACAACGGGGTCATGGTTGGTGTGAGGGGCTGTGGGGCATTAGCCCCTTCCATGGAGAAGTAACCCTGGTTTCTGTCTTTATGTTTGATCCACCTGAAATAGGTAGATATAAGTGTGCATATTATAGTGCGTACAGTGTATGTATGCGCCCCTGCCACATACACCTTTCTGTGCAAAGCAACGATACAAGACCAATGTTGATTGAAACAGGCCAACTTAATGACATTTATTCACTAACACATATTAAACAACACCATATATACATAAAACCACACCATATATACATACATCAATACACAGCAAGCATGCCGTCCCCAACAGCATTGTTAAGCAATACCTACAATTTCTAAGCATATAACTTCCGAGACATCTACTTACTAACATGACTAACTACATGACTGCACTATAATTACCACTACCACCGTAACGGTGGGGGTCACTCCGCCCTTATAGTGAAAGCGCCAATTAAAAAGCTTCTGAACCAACAAGTAAAGTGATATAGGGAGGAGGGTGGGCAAAACAAAGATACTAAATATAACTAAATCGACATAAAAACTCAAACAGAATGTTGGTGATTGGCGAGCCAATATGATACACTAAATCAAACCAAACCAGAGAGTGAGGCTGGATTTCCTTTGTGGCTGGCCTTTATAGCCCCTATCACTCCTTTACATATTCCTCCGCGTTGTTCTCAGCTTGATCACTAGGGAACTCCAGGCCTCTCTACTAGAGGGCGCTACCATTTGCCCCTTTACTACTATCAATATTGCATCGCTGCCTCACACAAAATCAATTTATGTGTCGATTCTGGTCCCCGGCCAGCCAAACAATGCACGGTTGTGCGTGAGGTGCGTGCAATGTTGACGTTGTCTGTTCCGGTACCCGGAATCAGCCTCGATGGTAGTACGTTATTAGCAGGAAGTACGCTGAATCAAGTGTGTTCCTCCTACATTGTGTGTAGGAAGCAGCCGACGTCACAGGTATTTGTTGGTAGAGACGTCTGCTACCAAACTATCTGTTTACTATATGAATGTTTTGTTTACAATTTGAACATTTCGTGTGTGCAACATTCAAATTGCATATACACATACTGACATACATACACATACATAACCATATTTATGTACATACATTTACCTACACCCACACACCCACACCCCCCCACACCCCCCCCCCCACACACACTCACACACACACACACACACACACACACACACACACACACACACACACACACACACACACACACACACACACACACACACACACACACACACACACACACACACACACACACACACACACACACACACACACACACACACACACTGTGTAACGTGAGGTTATGATAACAACGATTAAACTGTACATTTTGGAGACATTTAGAACAAAGATACTTACAAAAGACAGCCTAGTAAGTCTACGATATAATACAATAGACAAACGTAATTAAGGATATACGTAAATGTATTACTTACACTAGCAGGAGCACTGGCACCACGAGGACAGGCCCCGACACAAGGAACACAAGGCCGCTCATCGAGTGCAGTGTCATGGCGAAGACGGCGTTGTGCACGAGTGGACCGAGGAAGACGGCCAAAGACTGGACACTGTGCAGCAGAGCGTACACGGAGCCTGCAAATGTAGACCGTTGCCATTGTATGTGTTGTGATTATGGCGCCAAGAACCGTAACAACAAGGAACGTGGAAGCACGTCATTGCAACACACATGCATGGTTTATGCTGAGATATACACTTTACAATCGTTTTGTCCTAGTGTAAATAGGGGCCTACATTAGATATAACACATTTAGAAGGCGATAGATAATAGTAAGAGAAGGGTGGAAGAAGGGGGTGTGGAGGGAGGGAGTGACAGGATGGAGGAAGGGATGGAGGGGTGCGAGAGCGACAGAGAGGGGGAGGAGGAGCGAGTGGGGTTAGTGGAAGGAGACGGAGGGACGGGGATGGAGAGAGAGGACGATGGGCAGAAGGAGGCAGAGAGGAAGGACAGGGAGGGGAGAGATGGAGAGAGAGGACGAGGGAGATGAGCAGAAGGAGGCAATGAGGAGGGACAGGGAGGGGAAGAGGTGGAGAGAGAGGACGAGGGAGATGGGCAGGAGGCAGAGAGGAGGGACAGGGAAGGAGAGAGATAGAGGGGAGAGGACGAGGGAGATAGGCAGAAGGAGGCAGAGAGGAGGGACAGGGATGTGGAGATATGGAGAGAGAGGACGAGGGAGATGGGCAGAAGGAGGCAGAGAGGAGGGACAGGGAGGTGGAGAGATGGAGGGAGAGGACAAGGGAGATGGGCAGAAGGAGGCAAAGAGGAGGGACAGGGAGGTGGAGAGATTGAGGGAGAGGACGAAGGAGATGGGCAGAAGAAGGTAGAGAGGAGGGACAGGGAGGTGGAGAGATGGAGGGAGAGGACGAGGGAGATGGGCAGAAGGAGGCAGAGAGGAGGGACAGTGAGGTGGAGAGATGGAGGGAGAGGACGAGGGAGATGGGCAGAAGGAGGCAGAGAGGAGGGACAGGGAGGGGGAGAGATGGAGGGAGATGACGAGGGAGATGGGCAGAAGAGGCAGAGAGGAGGGACAGGGAGTTGGAGAGATGGAGGGAGAGGACAAGGGAGATGGGCAGAAGGAGGCAGAGAGGAGGGACAGGGAGGTGGAGAGTTGGAGGGAGAGGACGAAGGAGATGGGCAGAAGAAGGTAGAGAGGAGGGACAGGGAGGTGGAGAGATGGAGGGAGAGGACGAGGGAGATGGGCAGAAGGAGACAGAGAGGAGAGACAGGGAGGGGGAGAGATGGAGGGAGAGGACGAGGGAGATGGGCAGAAGAGGCAGAGAGGAGGGACAGGGAGGTGGAGAGATGGAGGGAGAGGACGAGGGAGATGGGCAGAAGGAGGCAGAGAGGAGGGATGGAGGAGGGACCACTGGAGGGACGGACTGAAGAATCTATTTTTGAACACGTACTAACCTTGTTCGTTCTCTCCTACTTCCTTGGACGCCATGGATCTGGCGACGGCGTACGGCGTCAAGTGGAACAGTTGCACCACGGACGCTGCACACACACAGACAGGAACAGTTGACGTCTTCACACAAACACACAGTGTCATTGCTATTACGCTACTGATATATGTTCTGTCAACAGCCAGTTGACTTCACCTTTACCCATACATGCATTGTATGTACGCGATATAGTATGAATAGTTTCAGACTTCCGAGAATACTGGTCCTGAAATGACGAGCTTTTTGCTCACTTAACATAACTCCGTCTCGTTATAATTGTAATGCCACATCGCAACTTCCGGTATTGTAAGTATAGAGGTTGCATCGTGCAGAACGTCCCTTTAATATTTAGACCCTGCACTAATTTTACAGTTCATGAAAATGTAGCTTAATTATGTAATGTTACCTAACAGTTGCCCATGACTAGTATATATATATGAATACATATTTGATTTTCAAAATACACCATTCGTTGAAATATATATATATATATATATTTCAACGAATGGTGTCTTTTGAAATTCAAATATGTATTCAATTTGCATCCAAACTATGGTACTTACACAAATACACCATAGCGTCGTTGCGTGCGAACGCCAACAAAAACGACCCGACGGCCTTCGAGATCATAGCAATGATGGCTATGGAGATGTCATCGCACACCCGGTGCAGGAGAGGGATGCCGGGCCAGCAGCCAAGGCCGCTGAGGGTGTACAGCACGAAGAGGAACAGGCCGATCTGCACCGACTTCCAGTAGAGTGGCGAGTTCTGCAGGAACAACACAAACGTACGTTCCTGGCCCTGCTGCACGAACACGTAGATCTGCAACGGACAACGAGTTCAGGTACATACAAATTCACATATAAAGGACACTGGATAATATAGAAAAATTATTAGTAAATTTACTGGCGACAATTCATATAATGACGTGATATAATATGTAAACTCAATATAATATGTGTAGATCAATGAAACAAATGAGCGCAGTGATTAAGAGATGGGCCAAAGATATTCGTGCCTACTAAAGTTATTGATTCATAAAAGTTGTCTAATCGAGTCAACGTGGCGTAACCTTCATACACTACTACAAGTATTACTACTACTACTCCAGCTATAAATACAACTACTATACTAGTACTTCAACTACAACAACAACTACTACTAATAATAATAATAACTCTACTACTACTACTATTACTACTACAACTACCACCACTACTACTACTAATAATAATAATAATAGTAATAATATTAACACGTTGCCTCTACATAAACAAATAACCCATTTGCCCCGGAAACAGTGGACAAACGCAGGCAACGACGTTTTGTTTCAGTAAACAACAACGACCTTACCTGGAAGGCGACGAAGATTGCCCAGAGCTTCTTCTGCGATACGGTGGTGCAGCCAAAGACGTTCTTGATGGCGCGGAAGTCTTTAAAGACCGTCGGCTGGCCCAGCTGGCTCGTCAGCTCACCGTTCGGCTCCTGGGCAAGACGCAATCACAGGTTGACAATTAGACCAATCATGACGCTAAGTTTTGGTTACAATTATTCAGACACGTTGTAGTTAGGGTCTCGTTTCAGTATCACTGTACTAGAATCAAAGGCAGAGCTTTCTCGCAGAGATTGAAGCTTTGCCGACTGATGTGTAGTAGAATCTTCCCAACAAAAGTAATACCTTCTATGTCAAAATAACACATGGATAGTGTTAAAGGCGAAAGTGCTACAACCACTGACGAAATGCAGCGATGACAAATGACCCGACCTTGAAAACGATGAATCTATGTGCCATCATCGAAGAAAGGTTGCACAAAATCGTCGATATAGTTACACCATTACTGAAGGAAACTTCATTCGGCCAGAAATAACAATACTGAAGGAAACTTCATTCGGCCAGAAATAACTAACCTCTCCAACCTCACTTTCATTGGAAACATTGACTGAGAAAGTCGTCCTCGTGGAATCAGTCCGCTTAATTTCCACTAGGGACTAATCCATATCCATGTTTTGTTTTGTACCCGCATGCAGTTTCCGTACATATGAAATACTAGCTTTAATCTGCACGTGATGGTAAACAAACGCTGAACGACACTATGCAGTCAGCTTATAGACAACACCATTCCAAAGAATCTTATGAAAGTTCAATACGACACTGTGCAATATCTAACAAGATCATCATTGACCAGTTGTTGAACACACTGGTTTCACAATTCAACATTGGCAGCACGCCACACGGCATATATTTGACCTGCAGAGTTGTTATGATGTGTTTTTCGCCTTTTTCATACGCAGTTGCACCACGGACGCCCACCAACCACGGTGTACCTGAGGTTCTAATACTTGGACATCGCTGGCACCGACAAGAAATAAAATATTTACGACCATCGCTTAGCTAAGGACATATATGTCAACTATAACATGGCATATATGACTCGAAAATCGTAAACAGCTACTGGTCCAGTGTATTGGCGAGATTAGAGCCTGAATGCTGATATATATATATATATATATACGATTTGATTTGATTGATTTGACTTATGGACTCAACAATAACAAAACAGAATTGATAATGGTACTGTCACGACATAACCTACGTGTTTACGGCAGCCCCAGCTGGGAACTACACATGTACCTCGACATAGGGTCTACATTACACATTACTTTCAGCACATTCAGAATATGTGCAGCTACTGCGAGAGACATAGGTCTATGCAATTAGACCGCCTCGCCTCCAGTAATTAGTATTCTTCAGCTTACTACAATCTGCGTCTGAACTGCATAATTCATCACCTACTGCCATGAGACGCGCGCCATGCTGCGGTACCATGTCTTCGTCTAAACCACCTGGATTCTTGTAAATACTACTTGGAGGGTAACAATAACAAAATCAACTGCCTTCAATGAGTGCAGAACTCGACCGCACGTATCATCCACCGCGTCAACATGGATGCGAAAATTGCACACAAGTGTTTTCTTCGTAATTAAAACATAGACACACCGCAGAATATCAGCATTGTAATAGTATGTCACTATCTATTTTGTAATGATTTGCCGATTTTGTAATGTGTCCCGATTTTGCAATAATAAAAGGTTGATTTGTTTTGCAAACCGTGGTACGACCTACCAATGTTGTGGCAGCATCGGCCGTGTGGTCGAGTTGTAATAAAGACAGCTGTATTGATTTTGTAATAACACATCAACCAAACATGTAATAACAATACCGATCCACCATATAGGCCCTATCATTTCTAAAATTACTAATAATGCACACATGATTGGAAAATATGGATATAGGTGACAACGAACGCCCCATTCGTCTTAGGTAGACGTCAATATGTAGCTCAATTAGTATGCCTCATAAGAATATATATAATATGCCACCAAATAGGCATTGTTGTGGCAGTAGTTCCTGGTTTCCGTGTAGATGGCGTTGTTGTATTCAGTACAGAAATGTGCACACACATACACGTAAACGTACACGGATGCACACATGTGCGTGCACTAAGAATGCGTACGTACGTACATGGCAACACATAATATGTATGTGCGGCCACGCGTGAGAGCGTGTCTATAATACTGTGTATAAGTATTTCCGTACTGAACAATAATAAAAAACTACTCTAAAATCAGGGGACATTGCGACATAAATGGTTCAGTGTTGGCATACCGCTTTTAATAATTGAGCTAGATCTAAAAACCGTATAATTAACACAAACACGGACTTATTAAACAATCACAGCTAATAAAATTAATGTCCAGTAAGACGTTTTGCACGAATGCAGTTATACGCGGCGAAAAGCGGCAGGAAAAGCCGACAGTTAATCGAACCGAGTCAAACAACTTGTTGAACCACATTTATAGAAACAAACGATTTGTTGATTTATTTAATTATTTCTGGCACGATTTTAAAAACTAAACCCTACGTCAAGCACCGTGTTAAACCACATTTAAAGGAAACGTTTATGCGTCTAGTAGCTTTTTGAACAGATAGATTGGTATATAGTTGAACTGATACCATGTCGCTACTGGTGAAGCTCTCGTGCAAATCGCCGGCTAATTCATTTCTGACTGCATTAACAATAGCGCATCGGTTAATCACAAAATATATTTCTAGCAGCACTGATGTAATCTATATTATTAGAGTAATGACGTCGTGAAACGTGGACAGATGGTGAAACAGCGTGTTACGTATGGCAAGTGGAAAAGATGCAAACCTTGAGACAAAAGAAGAGCATGAAAAATGGAACGATCGAGCATCCGAAGACGAACCAGAGGGGCTGTTCGTAGTGCTGCGTGGCGCGGATCCAGAAGCCGTTGAGGAGGTTGGAGAGACCGAAGGTCATACCTATGGACAGTTCGACGATGGCCAGTCTGAGGGTGCGTCGGCCACGGGTGTCCGTGTCGGAGATGTAGCTGGCGTTACCGGAGAGGAAGCCGGGCACCGAGCCGCTCAGACCAGACATGATAGAAGCGACGACGAAGAAGGCCTTCGTCAGAGCACTGTCGATGTTGCCGTCACATATGTAGAGAGGCAGTAGGAAGCCCAATGCGTACAAGGCGTTGCCGACGCACGGCAGCCACATGAGGAACTTACGCTTCCCGGTGAGATCACTCCAGAACCCGAGCAACAACACAACGATGGCGGCCGGAAGTAACTCGGCCATATTGAGGTAGAGGATGATGAGGCTACTCTCCTCATTCACGCGGTCTGCCAACGTTTCGTCATACTGCGGCTGGCTTGTAACACCGCCTGACGATGTATTACGGTACCCTCCATCGTTGACTTCGGCGCGGTTGTTACCGTTCAGATTACCGAAACCCGCGACGCCGCCGGCGTGTTTCTTCGCCACAAGGAAATATATATATTGCTGTACTAACGGAATCGCCGAATTCTTTGCTGTAAAGTACAGCACAGTACTGAGTTCAAGCAGGATTCGTTGCGTGCGCCCTAACAGCTGTCCTTCCCCCTCGCCAAACATGGCCGCCATCTTTCTCCCGCTGTTATCAGCGAGAGTGCGTCGAGGCACCTAGCAGCCGCTGTCGCTACGTCGGCAACGCGCTGTGTTTAGGTAATTTAAACTGAACCCGATAAGTGCTTGTACGAAGTCCGCGCCTAGTTAATAACACTCGCGGGCATTCGCCAATATTCCATGCCATGGCAGAGTCACCACATTGATATCCAAATACCTCTACGGACTTGTTGTGTTCTGTTTCGCCGGAACCTTGTCGCAGAAATCAATACACGCGCCGACTCGATCGCTGCTTATGCTGGCTACATCGTCATCTGCCCATTGAGCCTGCTACATGTGCAAGTAGTAGGGTCCGACGCAATGGATCCAATGCCTTCGCCGAGAAACCAACGCCATTTGCATAATTGCCATCTCCGTTGGCAACTGTAACGTTGGTGCTCTCCGGGTGCAGACGGTGATTGGTCGCAGCGAACACAGCCTCCGATCAATAAAATGCCGACAAGAGCTGATTATTAGCCGTCGGTATTGTTGGATGCAACATCACTGTAGAACATTCCGTGAACCTTAGCCCATTTTCCCCGTGATATTTTACCTTCTGATTGTTGCATTATCTTGTTTTTACGCGGAAAACCGTACCGAGGCGTACCGGTTAAAGCAGCGGACTCTCAATCGATAGAATCTGGATTCGGATACTCTTTGTACCGTTTCGAATTCTGGGGAAATCGTTCACTCAACGTTTGTTTAGTTCACTCAGTTGTATGAATTAGTACCTGGCTATAGTAAGTGTTGGATAATTTCATACGATTAATTTCGCGCAATAATTGCAGGGTGGCTTAATGTTTCCCCGATAAATCGAGGTGGTGTTCGATTGAACAGACCTACCATGCAGTCAAGTGTAAAGCGCTCTGAGCACACTAAGATCTGAATACTGCGCTATATAAGAAATGTTCAGAGGGCTTACAATTACGTGTACTTTTAAAACAAACTGTAGTTATACACACACACACGTGCGCACGTGCGCGCACGCCCCCCCCCCCCACACACACATTCCAATAATAACCTTTTCCAATAGCCTGGCCCACATAATAATAATCTTCAAAAGAGGTTATGTTGACTTTAAACAACAACAAAGTATTACTGATTGACTTAAGGGCAGTGATACCAAGTTTGAGTTGAACGACAGCTTCGACATTCATTGTCCTGGACGAAAGGCCTACACTGCATGTTGGATTCTAGGCTATATACTGCGGAGAGTGTTAACATAGGCGGTTCCGGGGGCTGGGGCACGTGCTGCGCTAGGCCTGCGTTAAAGTGGCGTGCCCCCAGAAACGTGTTGAATTGCCGTACATCTTCGGAAATTGTAAACGTCGCGGCGACAGCGGAGTCGTGTTGAAGCTCCGGCTCAGCCCACCCAATAGGAATTGGGTTCCCACTAGGGTTTTTTGGTGAACCTCAACGGAGGTGCAATCGGAGGTTTGGGCCCCCCACTAGACAATACCCTATCTGGAACCGGCGCTGGGTAAGCATAGTTCCAACGTAAATGCTTTGTCCTTATCCTTAATATTCCCCACATATAGAGGTGTTCAACGCTCCCCTCCGGAGCCGACGGGGCGGCCATGGGACCTATAAGACCCAATGGATCTGCTGTTGAAGGGAGTCTTCAAACGTAACTAAACGTAATAAAAAACATAAAGTGTCTCTTGATTTATTGCTTTGGTCATTATATGTTGGGTCTGGCCTGCGTAAATCCGGCAAAAGACACCATTGTGGACTACCAATGACATGGGAGGGGAAGAAAATTAAAAATATACCGAAAGATCCC
Source organism: Escarpia spicata (assembly GCA_963995525.1). Lineage (NCBI taxonomy): Eukaryota > Metazoa > Annelida > Polychaeta > Sabellida > Siboglinidae > Escarpia > Escarpia spicata. The sequence goes on along the minus strand of OZ023211.1, from coordinate 15,129,286 downwards.
TGCAAGCTTGCATTTCACAATAATACGTCGCACCACATGTCATTTATAACGTATAACGTGACATCCTCATTGCGAAAAACCGCGGGAGTTATTTAATGCGCTGATTGGCGTATGCTCCGTCAAATGCGCCGATGACATCATGAAAGAGTTGGCGGTTAAAATTTTTATAACAACCCCAGAAGCCAAGGGCTAAACATGTATTGAGAACGACACCGAAGCGAAGATCTGTAGCGGCCAAGACATCTCGCAAGCTGGCAGGAGGGTGCAGCCTAAGCACACACCGACATCGCCTACGACCGGTTCGCTACGACTCCTTCGATGCTAGTCACCGCGTCTCTCAACCTCGTCGCAATCTGCCGGAGAGACGAGGCGTGCTAATCGCACATATCGTATACAAACTTGCACTTAGAGCAATCATTCACTCTTGCCGTATTTACTTTTTAAAATAACTATACAAGGCAGAGACACGTGAAGGCACTGCAGGAATGTGTTGTGCACCCGTTGACCAAGTAGGGCCTACTCCACGGTCGGGACACCCACATTATCAGGTAAGATTATCATACTACTCTATAGAAGTATTGCAACTGATTCAATCTTTTCAGTTTCGGTAATTATTCTTATATTATTTACCATAACTTTTAACAATGATGACAGAATAACCACATTAGCGAGTTAACTAATTATCGGTTATCTTTGCATTTCAGGTGCCTCACGTGTCCGTTCCGTTCGCCGGCGGGATCGTTGTTGCCGGCCGGCCGACCGTATTCGAACGCGGTCTTCGTTGCGAAGTCAGCGTAGCAACAACAGCGATAACGACGCCGAACCTGATTCGCCGAGTTGCTATTAAGGGTCGGTTTTTTAATAATTATTTTACATTCATAATTTAGTTTTATGACGGTTTTATGGAACCTGCACTGGAAGTGACAACATGTTGCTAAATGTTATTTTAATTTATTATGGCTATGAATGTTGCTCGCTCAATGTCTAGTTCTGTTTCCGGAGTGAGCCGGAAGTCTATGAGTCGACCGATCAACGATTGGCGACCGAAATCCCGACACGCGATCTCCGATCGTCCCTCGTCGACACCAACGTCTAGGCGCGCTCTCGGACCGTTGACCGCCGTGTGAAACGTCCGTCGTCGTCGACGTCACTACACGCGTGCACCAAAACAAAATGTCCGTCAACGTCGGTCAAGAAGTCCGTCGCTGGTGCCATTTTCAGACTGCATTTACATCTATCAAGACGCGCCGATCGGCCAACTCTGATCGTGTCGTCTCTATTTGCACAATTGAAAACATTTCTGCTCCATTAACTTTGAGTAAAATTGTTGATGTCGTTCAGTCTTTAGCTATGTTCTGTCATCTGATCTCGTAATTTTATATTTGTTCCCATTAAAAACATTAATTATTCATAAGGCGTAAATATATCATTCTACACAAGTGTATAGATCACAGTACATTCCCCGCTATATACAGATGTGTGTGTGTGTGCGCGTGCGCGCGTGTGCGTGCGTGCGTGTATATATATATTTATATATATATATATATATATATATATATATATATATACATATATTTATTTATTACCAAGATGACAGTCTACCAGGTCTGTGTGCTGAGCATCCTTCTCTACGGCAGCGAATTGTGGACCATCTACATGCATCAGGAGCGCCGCCTCAACATCTTCTGCCTCAAGCGCATCTTCGATATCATCTGGCAGGACCGTGTCCCCGGCCTACAGCGATACACTAGACAATGCTAGGATTCCCAGCATGTACTCACTGCCACGTACGGCGCACAGAGGACGGTCGCTTGCCGAAAGATCATCCTATGGGCAACTCACCACTAGTGCGAGGCCAGTGGGACGCCCAGCCCTCAGATTCTAGGGGGCGTGGCATAATGTTTACTTTCAAAATTTATCCTTCGTTTAATGTTCAATTATAGCATACTAACTATTTTGAATAGATTACTTTTAATATTACGTAACTTGTAAAGCGCTACAGAATAAATAATTCAACCATAAGCTAAGTATATTTAAATTATAAGCATATTTTAACAAGTTTTGGTCCTGTCATATTCAACTTAATAAAACCGGCGTTAAAGCCGTTATGATTATCGCTCACTTTCGCCGGTCGGCAATGTTTAGCTTTTTTGTTTGTATAAATGTTGTCGTTTTTACCTATTATACTGTTAAATGATTAAGTTACAAAACATGTTGCCTGTGGGTTTTTTCAAATGACCTTTTAGATTACTATTGGCATTTTATATTATTACAATAAATACGGTATTTAAATAGGAATCATAGTGCAGTTAATTGCCATTGAGTGATTGATACTACAGTCAGTGTCTGCCTATCTAAGACTATAAGGCTACGGCTGAGTGAATTATAATAAATATAAATAGTTCTCCCTCCCTTAATAGGCCTGTAAGTCTCAATTTAGTTACCGGAGTTGGCCCCGGTTCAACATTTTCTAATTAAATAAAGTAGGCTTTATTGTTAAAATTGAGACTCTACTGATCTTGTAAATATAATTTAGTTGTTTTACTTATGCCGTAGGGCGATAGATACAAACAAAGTATGCGGAGTAGCTCTGGGTTTAACATTCTTTACTATTTATTATCTATATGATATAAAATTATATGGTTTTGGTCTATTAATTTCTACTAAATATGATAATAGTCTAACATAATTATGTCACCATTATTCTTATTGGGTGTTTTCTGCTTGTCTTGCTCTGTTGCTGTAACCGATATCGATTTTGTTTCATGCAAACCATTGCCATCTAATCATTTTAATATGCTTTTTCCCAATCACCCTAAAATTCATCATTCTATTTCAATTTTGCATAGTCTGCCATGTCTTCATGTTTGTTATAATAGAAAGTTACTGCCAATCCCCCGCTCTACGCCAACATTGAAATTAGCAATAATTTTATTACTAGCAGGATATGAAAGTCTCAGTCCTGGGCCATCTGTTAGACGAAACATTCGGGTGGCCACTATAAACGTTCGATCTGTACGAGATAAGACAGCCTCACTTTGTGATTTATTAATTTCAAAGAAACTAAACATTCTAGCTGTAACTCAGACCTGGCTCAGACCACATGATACACCTGCATGCATTGCTGACGTTTCCCCTTCTGGTTACACCTTTCACCATCGACCACGTTTAGTCGGCCGTGGAGGTGGTGTTGGCTTTCTTATATCACAGCAGTTCAAAGTTAAATTGTATTCTAACCCTGAATACTCTAGATTTGAGTTTATCTGTGCTGAAATTTCAGATTCTTCTTTCTCCGCATACTTTGTTTGTATCTATCGCCCTCCAGGACAACCGGCAAATTTCTTTGAAGACTTTCAGGATATGTTGGAAAATCTGGCAGTTATTCATTCAGAATTTTACATTCTTGGTAATTTTAATCTACATTTGGATATACCTTCTACAACTACAACTACGTTTGATGATATTCTGGCATCATTTGATATGATACAACATGTTACCTTTTCGACACATATACATGGCCATTGGCTTGACCTCTTGATAACCCGTTCAACTTGTAATAATATCCAAGCACCTACTGTTTCAGATGGGTTATCAGACCACCGTACTGTCATTGCCAATATTAATGGTTCTATAGCCCCTTTACAGTCGAAACGCAATGTGAGAGAGCCATTCATAGGATTGACATTACAGCTTTAATGGCTGATATCCTTATATCTGACCTTATCACAGATAAAAAAAACATATATCTGACTTGTATAAACAGTACAGTCAAGTACTCAATACATTACTTGACAAACAGGCACTTATAAAATCCAAACGAGTGTCAGAAAGGCCACCGGCTCCATGGATGACTTCCGAAATTATACCATCTAAAAGGCTTCGTCGTTATTTAGAGCGTGTATGGCGCAAATCACGCTCACCATTAAATAGATCACGCTATTCTAAGCAATGTCACCTCTGTAACAGACAAATGGCTAAAGCTAAATCAGATTATTTTACAAATATGGTCATAAATAAGTCTGATAATCCGCGTCAATTATGGAACTGCATCAATAGCATTATACACAGACGGCCTACTCCATCGCTACCTGATCATGTGTCAATTAAGTCTCTATGTGATTCGTTCTCTAGTCAATTTAAGAATAAAATCAGTATTATTCGTATATTTCCCACGTCATAATATAAGTAATGTCTGTGGACTTTCCACAAGTAAATTCTCAACTTGTATCATTTGAACCTGCAACAGTTGATGAAGTTAGGAACATAATTATGTCCTCCCCAAATAAATCTTGTGCACTTGATCCATTTCTAACAATACTGCTAAAAGCATGTCTTGATGCACTAATTGGACCTATAACAAATATTATAAATACATCAGTTTGCTCTGGCTGTTTTCCTGATGATTTCAAATACGCCCACCTCACACCACTTCTTAAGAAGTCATCTCTGCCTAAACAAGACCTAAACAGTTATAGACGTATTTCTAATATCAGCTTAATTTCCAAAATACTAGAAAAGTCATCTAAGGTCTCACATTAGCACAAATGTCTTAACTAATGTGTCACAATCAGCATATAGGCAGTTTCATTCAACATAGACTGCCCTCTTAAAGGTTCATAATGACATTAACTTGAACATTAATAATGGTAAAGTGACTGCACTTACCTTACTAGATCTCTCTGCCGCGTTTGACTCGATTGATCACAGCATTCTCATTGAATGCCTATTAAAGTGGTACGGCATATCTGGCACGGCTGTAAGCTGGTTTTCTTCATATCTAACTGATAGATACAAAACTATAAAGGTTGGGAACTGCTTTTCAGCTGCACTGCCGGCTTTATTTGGTCTTCCCCAGTGTTCTGTTCTTGGGCCTTTGCTTTTTACTCTTTACACCACGCCACTAAGCTCTGTTATACAAAGACATAACTTAGATCATCATCTTTATGCTGATGATACTCAGATCTACATTTCATTGGCTACCCCGGATACAAATCGCTCCCTTAACCAACTTAGTGATTGCTTTCAAGATATCTTCCGCTGGATGACTGACAGCAAGTTGAATTTAAATGCAAATAAAACTGAATTGATCATTATTGGTACTCCAATGCAGCGTAGTAAACTGGATGGTTTTTCTCTACGCGTATTTTGAATTAGTACATCACGCCAGCAACCTCGGTGCGGAATCTAGGAGTGATCTTTGACAGTAACTTCAATTTCCGACAACACATATCTCAAACATGTCGCTGCCGTTTTTATCATATTCGTGATCTTCGCCATATTCGCCGGTATATGTCACTTTCTGTTGCTAAGACTATTGCAACAGCGCTTGTTAGCAGCAGACTTGACTACTGCAATTCCCTCCTTTATAATAACGCTAGCAAGGATATCACAAAACTTCAGCGTGTCCAAAACTGTCTATAGCAAGAGTAGTTACAAGATCTCCTCGTTTTTCTCGCTCTGCACCACTTTTGAAGTCTTTGCATTGGCTTCCTGTACGATATCGTATAATATTTAAGATATGTACCATTACATACCAGGCACTGTCCAATAAGCAACCATCTTATTTGCATTCATGCTTACTCCAGCTTCGATCATCTAGTTCTGACCTACTTTTTGTTCATAGAGTCAACACTGACATTGGAACTAGCGCTTTTTCTGTTGCTGCACCAACTCTTTGGAATATGCTCCCTCTTAGTGTTAGATCAGTTGAAAATATTACAAAATTCCGTCGTCATTTAAAAACGTATATTTACAACCTTGCTTATCCACCGTAACTCCCTAGCGCCTTGACCCATCTGTTGACAACTGGAAAACTACTTATGGATTTTGAGATTGACCAATCCTTTTGTTTTGATGCGCCTTTGAGCTTGGTTTCCAAGGATTTTGGCGCAATAGAAGTTATCTTATTATTATTATTATTATATAGAGGCATCGGAAGGGCTGACGGCAAGAGACACCAGCATGCAGCTGAGACGAGGATGCGGCGCAAACATCAATCAGCATTACCACGGTCATCCTGTTTCGTCTGCTCTGGCTGCGGCAGGGACTGTCACTCGCGATCACGAATCGGACTGAACAGCCATAGCGGACGCTGCCACATCTCCAGAAACTGAAAACAGGGCGCATCAGCATCGTCTCTCGAGACTACGCTCTGCCTACTATATATATATATATATTTATATATTATATTATATATGCAAGTCATAAAAAAAACCTGTTCAAAACCCTCACCGGTGCAGTATTCGCCCGCAACGGTTGCAACTAATTTAGACTGTATATGCTTCTCATCTATCAACAGGATTCAACTACTGAAATCGTGCTTGGACTCCACAATAAAACGGGTATTGTCCTTTCCCAGCTAGTAATATCCAACGGGTCAATGAAATGCCGATGAAGTTTTGATAGCAGTATTAAACACTAAAACACACACACACACACACACACACACACACACACACACACACACACACACACACACACACACACACACACACACACACACACACACACACACACACACACACACACACACACACACACACACACACACACACACACACACACACACACACACACACACACACACACACACACACACACACACACACACACACTCACGCACGGACGCGCGCGCGCGCGCCCACCCACCCATCCCCCCCCCACACACTGGTCTGCCTATCAGGATTATTTCAAAAATATTCTCTGGAAAACCCGTGCTGTATGCGTGCGGCATTCGAACGTCATACATGCATTTAGGTATAAAGAATTGACATTTTAGGCCCGTTGATACCGTTTCACGGTTCAGTCAGTGATACTTTGTTGCACCACTGGACAATGTTGATCTGACCAAACGTCTGTGTCACACCGTCACAGAACAGCATGGGAAGTAATGGAGCAAAGCCCCACAGTCCAGTACACATTCACACTAGAGGCCTACAACAAGTACTTCATACGTACGTGGTTCTCGCAGCATGTAGGAAATAGGAAAGAGTCGTGGGTAGCTGTTATATAGCTTTATGACGCAAAGCGGAATATTGCCTCTCTGTGTACGTTCTGCTGGTTCTTCGGCGTAGCTATAGTAGCGATATCGGCCTATACGCCGCGGCTCGGCGGGAAAATTAAAATGCCTTAATTATTTGTATTTACCATTCTAAAGTCTATTGATATGTATTATTTATAGAAAGTATATATATGTTTTATTTTTATTATCATATACATCATCTATAACTATATGTATAACACTATTATATAGCACTTAGGGCAGGGTTCCGCAAACACTTTTAGGCGTGGGGCAACTTTTATCGTGTAGTCTGTGTGCGAACCAACACTTTTACACTATTTAAACGCCGTGTAAAAAATAACGTCTAAACCAAATGGTTGCGCTGCCTATTCTTCCACAAACTAGGCATACTACTGCCTGGAGTGAGCAAAGAGATCGCAAGTCGCAAAACAACGTTCTGACGACATCGAAGGTGTTCTTGGTGTGGTTCGTCGTTGGAGATTCCGATTCAATCAAATGCTGCCGAAAAGTAACATTTCTGCGTATCTCAAACTATGCAGAAAATCGACATTTTTTGTCCCTAAATAAAGCAGGAAGTTAACTTTCGTTTTGAAACATTTTTTTTTCAACCCTGTATAATTTTGCAATTAACTTCTAAAACGTCAAGCTTAACAATAACGAACTTGCTATGAAGCAGCGAGGACTACGGCTCGAACATGAAAGTTGTTCTGCAGACTGTCCAATACTCGACAAACATCTTTATGGTTGGCGTCTTCGAAAAACGCATCGTCTTCGCCGCATTAGTATCCAGTGAATTCGAATGGGAAAATGTCGTTTTCGGCAAGAATTAATTTTGAATGGTGGTTGGTTGCTAGCATTCTGACGAAATCTCCACTGCCTCATAAACGTTGCTAATCAGCTTTTGTCTACTCCGAAGCCGCATATTCGGTGTGTTCAATTGCAAAAAAATGACAGGCAGAGCGCAAAGCTGAACTCGACACTCAGAAAAAATCTTCCAGCTGAGCAACAGCTTGGCCCGCCTACTCCATGGAAAAAAACTTACAAAACGTCAACGACCACTATTGTATGATCGGACATGACCATTTTCACAAAACACAGACGGGGAAACACCTGTATATTCTGGCAGACATGACACCCGACACCATGGATGTGTAGCCTTGATTCTGAAAAAAAGGGTTACGGAATTCTCTTATGGAATGGAAACCTGTTAGTGAAAGACTCTTATATGCTAGATTTAAAGGGAAGCAGGTGAACATGAACATCTTATAGTGCTATGCTCCAAAGAATGATGCGGAAGATGAGGAAAAGGAAGAATTATATTCAAGCCTACAGGCGGAGGTTGAGAAAATATCATGTCATGACCTGCTGATCATCATGGGGGATCATCATGAGGGATCATAACGGGGGATCATCACGGGTGATCATCATGGGGATCATCACGGGGGATCTGAATGCAAAAGTAGGATCTGAAAATGCCAGACATGGAAGAAGTACGGGTCGTCAAGGATGTGGGACTGTAAATGACAACGGGGAACGACTGATTGATTTTGTGGCCTGAACAACCTTGTTATAGGAGGCAAGTAGTAAAGGAGGTCAATTTGGTTCTTGTCTCTTTGTTAGGTGAAATTCAAGTCAGTTTGTGTATTTCCTTGTGTGGAAATAAGGTGCCTCAGTAGTAAAGGAGGTTAATCAGCGTAGAATGATCCGTTTTTCCGTTGTGCAAGTACAAAAGTACCCGGATGTAGGTCAAGGTCAAGTACCCGGATGTAGGTCAAAATCGAGTGGCGCCGGCGGGTAGATAATGAACTAAAACAGCGCCACCTAGCGGAATTTTTATGAACTAAAACAGTGCCCCAGTGGGATTTTTACGGGTTAAACAGCGCCCCCTAGCGAAAATTTTATGAACTAAATATATAGACCAAGGTTCAGTACTGCAACAATCAGTGCTTCATTGTTTGATCATTAGCGCCACCTAGCGGATTTCGAGTACTGTCAAAATTCGTTTCTCTTGCATGCTTGCGTGCAATAGAGCCCCCTGACGGATAGATCAGGAACTACAAACATCATCCCTGGTGGACAATGGTGTCTTTTCTTATATGTTATAGGTTGTGGACCATTTTTGAGGTATAACGCCCTCCTGGCCTATACATTTACAACTTTAACATAGGTCCAAACCTGACGAATCGGTAGAGAACTAGTAAAATAAGTCAAATTACGGCATCTCTGGTTACCATACAGATCTACGACCTTCCCATCACCCTGCTTGTAAATTTTTCCCTATCAATGTCTCTTATTACTAGCATACATTGACTGCTTCCTGTGTTAATAAAGACGTGTTTGTCAATTTTTGCGTACCAATGTATGGTATTAAAGGCAGACGTGAAGTGATTCCTGAACATGTAACATTCTTTGAGACATCTTTATCAACAAAATCAAAGTCTCAGGACATGTTTGTTTGTTGCGAGCGTGAGCGTGCTCATTCTGTATGACGTCATTAAACTGCTATGCGCAGTAATTTTGTACGCGAGGTGAGTTGGTCAAACAAGTAGTGCTTTAGTTAGCCATTATTTTGAGTTTTCGCGCTTCAATGTAATCCCATTATGTGATGTTATGGTCAGTGACGTTGTGTTACAGCGAGTGGAAAATTCCACGTAAAAGGTAATTCTAGAAGTTTCTTTGATACTTTTGTCAACACACTACAAAACAGACGCTATTGTGTGAGGTGAATTGGTCAAACAGGTAGTGATCTGGTTAGCCATCGTTTTGAGCTCTCGTCACAAAAGAGTATTAGCTATTCTCATAGGTTAGACATTTCGTGTTCGTTCGTTCGGCACGCCCACGTGACCTTTATGGTCTGTCGAACTGTTATAAAAGGCCTGCGTCTGTTTGTTGTGGTCATTATATTTTACATTTTGGAAGATGAACAACATGACTAGTGATAACGTCCGGCAAGGGATTTTGCTACCGAAGGCGCAGACTTCTCCGGCTACGGGCCCACTCGACCTCTCGACCCCGACAATAAACCCAGACCAACAGTCAACGACCAGTTCAATGACCAGTCCGACGACCAGTTCGACGACCAAAACAATTTGTCTCTGTCATCAGCTCCGGCAACCGAAACAACCAGCAACCCGACGTCTTCACCTGCGACGAAACGTCGGAACCTTTTGCCTCGTTATGCCTGCTGCATAGATCTCCATTCGTCGACAAACTTCCGGTAGATGGCGGAAGCGGACGTCTGCCATGTTTTAGTAAAAAAAATTCCGCTAGGGGCGCTGTTTTGATACGTAAACATTCCGCCAGGTGGCGCTGATTAGTGCATTATCTCTCCGCCAGGTGGTGCCACTCGACATTGACCTATATCCGGGTAGTTGACCTTGACCTACATCCGGGTACTTTTGTACTTGAACAACGGAAAAACGGATCATTCTACGCTGATTAACCCCCTTTACTACTGAGGCACCTTATTTCCACACAAGGAAATACACAAACTGTCTTGAATTTCACCTAACAAAGAGACAAGAACCAAATTGACCACTTGCTCATAATTGGCAAATGGAGGCGATCTTTACAGGATGTACACGTCAGAAGAGGAATGTATGTTGGCAGTGATCATGCACCATCTTGTTGTGGCACGCATCAAACTGAAGCCCGAAGAACCAAAAGAACCGGAACAGCGATTAGGATGTTGAAATGCTTCGATGTTTCAAGTTTGAAAGACACTGAATTCCAGAAACAGTTCATCCTGCCGATGCGCAACTGTTTTGCTGCACTAGAGGAGACAGATGATGACATAAACACATATGAAGGAAACAACAACAAAGTGGAGCAGAGGTGGAAAGATGTCGTTCAGACATACTCTGAATCCAGTCGTGTGGTACTAGGACAGAAACAGAAGATGCACACGGAGTGGCTCAGTGAAGACACATGGAAAGCAGTCAAGGAGAGAAAGCACGCAAAGCCCAGTGGATGAAAGCCAAGGCCCGGAAATTGAAAGAAAGGTATGGCGCCCTCTATGGTGAAGCAAACTAGCTGGTCAAGAAGTCTGCAAGAAGAGACAAGACACTCTACATGTGCAAACTAGCAACCCTAACCCTACAGGCAGAACAAGCTGCAGAACACCAAGAACAAGGCACCATCTTCAGGATCACCAAGCAGATTTGCGGAGGGCCATTCAGTAACAACACACTTATAAGAGACGAGCAAGGAAATGAATATCAAATATGCTGACGCCAGACAAAGAACAAAAAAAGTTAAATTTTAAATGTCTTTCAAACATCATACACATAAACTTAACACTCCTGTCAAGTAGTGTGTCAAATATGAACCCTGTTCATTGCGAACTCATGTCACTAAGCCTGCTCAAACATTAACATTTGCGGGACAGCTCAAAGGACTTTGCTGAATAAGTTCTTATATTGCGCAATATACAATCGTTTGGACTGCTCAAAATACCTTTACTCCCTGTTCAATCAAAACCATCTCGATTTCTCTGGGAATCATTCAGCTACGGTGTAATTAATGCACGAAGAGAGACTTTTTGTTAACAATGAGAAAATACACCCGGAGAGAGAGAGAGAGCGTGCAAATATGTGCGCGCATGTGTGTGGGTGTGAGTGTGTGTGTGTATATGTATGTGTGTGTGTGAGTGTGTGTGTGGGTGGGTGTATGTGTGTGTGTGTGTCTGAGTGTGTGTGTATGTGTGTGTGTGTGTGTGTGAGTGTGTGTGTGAGTGTGTGTGTGTGTATGTGTGTGTGTCAGTGTGTGTGTATGTGTGTGTGTGAGTGTGTGTGTATGTGTGTCTGTGTGTCTGTGTGTGTGTGAGTGTGTGTGTGTGTGTATGTGTGTGTGTGTGTGTGTGTGTGTGTGTGTGTGTGTGTGTGTAGGTGAGGGAGTGAGTGAGTGAAGTAAAAATAAAGGTTAAGTTCTTAGAGAGCACAGTATCCAGTCATCACTGCTCAAAGCGCTTTACATTTTACTCCCTGGCAGACTTGTTCAATCGAATACCATCTCGATTTTTCTGGGAACCATTCAGCCGTACTATGGTTAACACGCGAAGACTATTCATACACAAATATTCACCACTGTCTGTAATTAAGTACTCATTCATACAGCTGAGTGAAGTATCACTGAACAAACGATTGGATATTGCGCAATATAACAACTTATTCAGCAAAGTCCGTTGAGTTGTCACGCAAATGTCAATGTTTGAGCAAGCTTAGTGACATGAGTTCGCAATCAAAAGGTTCATATTTGACACATCACTTGTGACATTGGTATTATTTTAATATTAATTAAAATCTGAAGAAGTATACAAAACTGTAGACTGCTTGTTGTTTACAGCTACATTTTCAATATTACGTTAGACAACACTGAAGTAAATACTGTTTTTTTTTTGTAATGGAGATGATGGAAATGTCACTGTAATAGAACTAATAGTACTAACTATTTCCTAGTACAATTGAAGTAATAGCACCATTTTTTATAAGATTCTGCAAACATATGAGTGTCTCCCCATTTGCTCATTGGTAACCAGTGTGTGAAAATACCACAAGTAAATATAGTTGACAGTATACACAAGTTGGTACCTTTAAATTATATTGATATTGAAAGTTTCAGTGTAAAATAAATGCAACAAACATAACACACACACACACACACACACACACACACACACACACACACACACACACACACACACACACACACACACACACACACACACACACACACACACACACACACACACACACACACACACACACACACACACACACACACACACACACACACACACACACACACACACATACACACTAAACTATGAAAATGATACAGATGCAAGGAAGCCTAGTTACAATGTAATACAGTGTACGTTACATAAAAAAGAAGCACCGAGGTAAGAATACAATGTAATACATTTTATCGAGCCTGGACAAGTTCGGACTTGCCTATTAAAAAAAAACTAGAAAATGGCCTATATTCGAAAAACGTTTACGTATTGTCCAAGAACCAGTTCACGTAGCAGACATAGGTAAGCTGTAGTCGTGACATTTTCCACGGTATTCACACCACTACTCAAGGGTGCAAATATTTACCCACACTCTAGTGTACTTCAATGATTTATATAATTAAATAAATGTTCGAAATGAAATTTCAGGGTCAAAATGCAATTTCAAGAACATATTTTCTCACGCTTTGGTATAGTGATATGGTGAATAGGATTAAAATAGGGATTGCAAATACAACAGTAGCAAAATGTAGTTTCCTAAACCTAAACTTAATGCTCGATCTTTAAACGTTATCTGTGCAATGACCTGTTTAGTATTATTGTCACCTTTCTTAATCTTGTTATAGTAGAGCTATGCTAAGATGTGAAGGTGGTACACCTGTACGGTAAGCGGAAGTAGGGCTAAGGTAGTGACCTTACCGGAAATTATGTTTTTGTAACCTTTCCTACCACACTAACTGTTGTAATAGTAAAGCGTTATACTATGATGGGAAGGTTGTAGACCTGTATGGTAAATGGAAGTAGGATTAAAGTTTAAGGAAACGGCCAAAGGAATTATGGTGCACAGCACTTATACTACGAATAAAATGAAACAAGATAAGGTTTGTACATTTTATTAGAGTGCAAAAGAAAACAAACATTATTTACAGATCACCCTCCATAGCTGCCAGCACCGTTTCCTTCATAATGTTTCGCCACTGTTCCGAAACAGGGCCTTGGAACCAAGTCTTGATACTACACAAATGTTCGGATGTCATGTCGGATAGTTTAAAACCTACCTCTTGTAAACCTGTCTTTAATCACTGCAGTTAAATTAATGACCTCAATAGCCTCATGAAAAGCACAAGACATAGTTATTTACAGGTTATCCTCCATTACTGCCAGCACCATTTGCTTCACTTTGTTTCGCCACTCCTCTGAAAAGGGTTCTCGCAACCAACTCTCGATACCATGGATCGGACGTCAGTAGTAAAGTAAGCACGTTTCGACCCCAAAATCAGCCAAATTGCGTAAAATGACGCCATATATCCTATGTTTTAACATGGACGCAATTTTTTTGTTGATTTGCCATGCACGATCAATGACCCGGTCACGTGACTTTTTCGACGTTATTTTGGACGTTCAGTAGGGGGACGATCAATGACCAGTAGGCGGAAATTTACAGTTGAATATGCGTGTTTTTTTCTAGAAGTTTCTGAGGTTGTTTATTTTTAGTGAGATGATGGCGTGATGAGTACCATGTGAAAACTGTAGCTTGAGGAGGCCCTATAGTTTTTGGCGCCGCCTATGGGTTTTCTTGTATTATTGTATTTTGGAAATTTCTGTGTGAGATAATGTAGGTTGATTAGAAGACGATTATCGTGGCGTCGCCTTTGCGTTGGTTGAAATAATTTTATTTGCTATTACAAAGCGTACAAGATAAGAGAACGACTTCTTTATACATAATATATACATAAAACATATAAGCATAGCGCTTAAAAGCACTATCCCATTAAGACCGACTTAAGCTAACATAATACGTACTCATTTTTTTATGGAATAACAACGAAGAAACGATAAGTACGGTCCGATAACACTGTTCGCTTGTTACAACAGACAAACAAATAACACGGGCATTAGTTGCACAGAGTCCATCTTCGACACCGAGGCTGACGACGGTGGAGCACTAGACGGTCGTCGGCGGCGTGTCTTCCTACACGAGTAGAGGGGCCGACGAGCGCTAGATAGGCGCTATCTGTGTCCATGCCGCAGTACTCGATTAGCGGTCGTGGTACATATGTGTCGATGAAGTCGTAGTAGAACTCCAGCATATTTAGCTTGGCGTACTGGTACACGACGAAGCCTATCTGGACGGGTACGTAGTAAGTTGCGATTTTCTTGTTCAGCTGCACCTCGTAGACTCGGTCTTCGACGACGACGTCAAGTTGCCGGAAGCGGCGGTCGTTGATCAAGGTCGACGCGCCGACGTTCGAGCAGTACGTGACGTCCAGGAGCCTACCAACCCAATGGTGTCGGCGATGATGGCCTTGTCGGGGTCCGCATTTCTCCTCGCGCCGCGCCTAAGATACCGCAACGTCGAACCGACGGAAACACGGCTTCGGATCGTACTCAACGATCTGGTACACGCGATCAACGACGAACCCGTGCTCCAGGTACCATCGCAACAGGCGCATAGTGAGGAGGATTCTGTTACCGAATAAACTCCCCGTAAGCACGCGCTGAGGACCGTTCAACAGGTCGTGGTGTTCGGCGTATCAACGCAACTCGCCGAATAGATAGCGCAGGTCGCCCGGCACGCTGATGTCGCATTCGTCCAAACCGAATAGGGTGCCGTCGTGCACAGTTTCGAGGACCTCCGCCTGCGTTAGACGACTGGACTGCGCGCGAGGAGGCCGAGTCGTCGTCTTGGAAAGGCGTCGTCGAAATAGGCCTTCACCGTCGTATCTTTCTTCGTCGTCCGCCACTCGCACTCCCACATCTCGACGACCGTCACGAAGCGGCGAAGGTACGCCGTAATGGCACTAGTTTCGGCGAAGAGTTCGACCATGGGCTTACAGTTGACGGCGTTTACCACTTTTCACGTGCACGGGCACCCGTGGAAGAAACACTCGTGGTACTGGTACGCCGTTCTCGTTTCTCGACACCAGCCGTCGTCGCGGTGTTTGACTACTCGGTTCTCCGGGCTGTTGAGTTGGTGACGTATTACCACTCCTGTCCGGGAGCTATCCCACGATAGCCATTCCGTCGCCATACGACCGTACCGGTGCACGCATTCCGGCCAAAATCCGGTCGCTTCGCGGCGGCGCGTGTACCATCAGGTTAGCATTTCCTGTGTCAAAGCCCAGAGGTAGAGGCCGTTCGCGTCGTATCCGACCACGAATCGGCACGTCCAGGCGACATCCTCCGCGTATTCGCCGCGCCGTATGTCGGTGATGGCGTATGAAAACGATAACGGGGCCACCGACCACCTGGGACATCACAAGGCGGTGCAAGTTCTTGTTCGCCTCGTCGAACAGCGTGAAGTGGGTCGTCGTCGGCAGATCGTAGAATAGATAGAGCGTCAGTCCCGGCACGGTGATACTGTCGTTGAACAATTCGATGCGTCGGTGTCGGTAGAAGGCGAACTGCATGTCGACGCCCTCGAGAAACGGGACGACATCTCGGTTGTTATACCACACGAACAAGTCTCGTAGCGTCGTCATGCCGTCCTCGCGCCACACGGCCCGGTATCGATCGTAGGCGTCGTCGGAGATGGCCTCCCGTTTCAGGTAAATGTAGAAGGCCTCTTTCGAAGGCAGCTAGCGGTCGTTCAGTGATTCTCGTACGGGAAATTTACCTTCGTCAGCTCGCACCCGTAAGCATTTGGGTACCTGTCGTAACTGACACCCGGCGCGAGTTGAAGCCGAGGACGGGGGGCTGAGCGAGGTTAACGCGCAGCAGCTTGATGAGGGCGGTGTAGGGGTTACCTTGTCGTCGTCGTCCTTCCCATCGCTGGCGGCGGCGCTTCCGTCCCATCAGGCCTCGTCGTCGGCGTCGACATCGTCACCGCCGCCCGTCGCACGGATGGATGTATCGGACGCCTCCGTCGCACGTACGATCGTGTCTTCGGAGAAGCGACGACGTCGTCCACAGCGAGACGCCGCACTTGCTCCAGCGATACCACCGACAGAACATCTTCACGTCTCGTATGTAAGAATAGTGAGCATCGTACAGATAGTCACGTTCATTGTGATCAGGTAGCGGTACATCGATCGCCGGACCATTTCCTCAGTCGTCTCCCCTTCGTCCAGTTCGATCAGTGGGTATACGACCACACTCGTTTGGGAAACGGTCTCCACCCGGTCGAGCTCATCTTGCGTGAGGCCGCCGAAGGAGTACACGACTACCGGTTCGACATTCCGCTCGCTGTAGTAGGCGTAGAGCGCCGCCGTCTCCAACCCGCGCACGTCGCACCCTCGACTCATGGCCAGGCAGCGGAATAGGCGCAGGTGATCGGTGTAGAGTGTTCCGGTGCGGTCATTGTTTTTGAGGCTTACCATCGCTCTGTTGTTTCTCACGTACCCGTGAAGTCTCAGGCCGAACCATCCGATGGGGATGGACGAAAGAATACCAGTTCGGCCGTTTAATCCGAATTGGGTCGCTGGGCGATAACATACTGCAGGACGTCGGATTGCCTGATATGAGTAAGGCCTCGAAATTATCGGCGTAGTTGACGAGGACGGGTTGCTCCAGGAACCGACCGCAGCAGTTACACGAGTGGTAAAAATACCTATAGCGTCCCGTCTCCTCATGTCGCAGAAGGAAGTCGAAACACATGTTTATTTTGAATGCGTGCGTCTGTTCTTCGAACACACCGCGCAGTCGGCATTCTAGACTGTGCGTATCCAGACCGGTCAGACGAAAGAAGTTATACCACCTCTGTACAGGACCGATAACCATCGATGTCTTTATCGACGACTAATTATCGTGGAAGATACGACGTAAGTCCTCTGACAGGTCGTTATTGACTGGTGCATCCGCACCGTCGTGAACTCGTCGGTGCCGCTGGCAGCACTGTCAGCGGGGGAACAGCAACAGCAGCAGCGGCGGCGGCAGCAGTGGCGGCGGTAGGGATGTTCGCTCGATGCACGGGGGTCTCGCGCGGTCGGTGTGCCGTGCAGGCGAAATGACGTATCGACAAGCCCTCCTCGTGTGTGCCATTAGGTTGAATTTCCAGCAGAAAGTATGACCGCACTTGTCACAGAAGTACCGTCCTCCTATCTTCGTCTTTAGCGTCGGTCGACACGTACCGAGGTCTCTTTTGAGATCGTACCATCGACGGAAGGTACTACTGCAGACAAGGCATTTGAAAGTGCACGGGATTGCGGACGATGGTGGCGGCTGCGTCCGCGTCGGCGACGGCAACGACGGCAGCTGGCACTCGCCGGTCTCGTCGGCGGCACCAGCTCCCCCGCTGTGGGAGTCGTCGCGCTCGGTCGACGAGTTCCGGAGGACTTCTGCCGCTGACGCTCTGACTGCACGGTGTCGTTTCCCCCGCCTCCTCCTCCTCCTCTATCTCTTCGACATGCCTTGTCGTCGTTGTCGCGCGCTTGCTGGTCGGGTTTGAAGCCGAAAGCGTGATCGCCTTCGTCGCGGTCGTAATGGCATCGTTTCGCCATCGGTCGACACGTCGCAATGTGGCTTTTCAGCGCGTCCCGTTGACCAGACAGTCGACGTCGGGAGCCGACGGCCGTGGGCATATCTCGACGTGTCTTCGCAAACGTGCGCGTCGGTTGACCGAACGCCCGCACATCGCGCAGGTAAAACCGGGTCTATCCATAGAAGCGAAATAGTAAGACGAAGCTGGATGTGAAGTTTGTCTACTGGGAATCTATGGCAGCGATTGTTAACGGAGTGTCAATAGTGTATACACCGCAGGGGACCGAATGGAGAGAAGAAGCTCCGACGTGGCAGGACAGCGCGGCGGCAACTTCAGGATCAGCAGCAAAGCGACGTGGGGAATATGAACAAGATGCAGTAGCGGCCATCATGAAGTAGGTATGGTTATCGAAAATACAACTGCTCAGAATAAATCCAGATGGTTCTTATTGGGACGCGCGACGGCAAAGCACAAGCGCGACAAAAAACAAACAAGTCCAGACAAGCTCTCGGTAGAGCGTCGGTTTTTTTCTACAGACAGTGTCTTGAAAGATAACGCATTTCTTTTTTCCTTCAATTCGCTTATAATTATAAAAAAATGGATAAAAAATTACAACGTAAAGTTAGTTAAGACGTACTTTGAATTATTAATTTCATAGCCAATTTCGATATTTCACACCTAAAAAATTATATAACGTCTCACAATTTTCCAAAAGTCTGCCCGTTTCACTATGACCGGTGCTTGCTTACGGCCTTCAGGCAGGCGAAGACGCTACGAAAAAACCTGCATGTACCCCTTTTTTTCGCTGGATCTAGTTTAAGAAAAATACTGGATTTCTTGTTTTCTTTAAATTTGCTGATAATTTTCGATTCTTTCCAGATAACAATTACACCATAGTGTTAGTCACAGCGACACGAAAACGCACGTTCTTCGAATGACTGATCTAATAGACGTTTTCAATATTTCACGCCTGCAGTATCTTAATATATCAACCCTCCACTGCCATTCGCATACGTCCCCCACTTTAAAAAAGGGTGCTTGTTTATTGCGTCGTCGTCGTTATTCCCGCGCGCTCGGCCTAATATTGTGTACCTGGATGTTGACAAGGAATAATCTGGCCCGACCATATCGAAAAGTAATTACACATTTTAGAGGGGAAAAACGGGGGACGCCCTTTTAGCGGAAATAAATATAAGCGGGACGCCATTTAACGGAAGTAAAAATGTACGGGATGCATGATTGATGGGAAGTGCGTGGGAGCCGACACTTTAATGGAAGTAAACATACACGGGACGTCATTTTAGAATAAGTAAAGATAGACGGGACGCCACTTTCGCGGAAGTAACCATACACGGAATGCTATTTTGACGAAAGTGCGTAGTGAAAACGCCATTTTAGCGGAAGTAAAGATACACGGGACGCTATTTTGAAGGTAGTACGTAGGGAAGACGCAATTTTATCGGAAATAAGTGGGAGTCCATCGTTTTGACGGGAAGTACATAGGAAGACGCGTTTTTAGCGGAAATGAGTGGAGAAACCGTCGTTTTGACGGTAAGTACATAGGGAGCCGCCTTTTTGGCGGGAAGAAGGCAGGAGGCGCCATTTTAGGCGAAAGTGTATAGTAACGCAATATAATGTTTAACTCACCACCAGCGCATCCAATTTGGTCTCCTCCCTGCTCTTCTTCGCAAGGGGACAACGTCTGCGGGTGATGTGCCGCTTCCAGGCGTCCGGTTGCTTGAAAGACACCTTACATTGCGGGCATGTGAAGAACGCCCGCGATGGTGGTAGTTGTCTCGCGGACGATAGGGCCTCATCACCAGTGGCCACGACGAGAGGTTGCGCCGGCGGGGTCCGACGGCGGGCAACTTTCTAAAAGTACGAATGATTGCTATTAGACGTCGTGTTTTTATAAGTGTCTTAATCCTACATAATTATACCTATACAATAGTGAAATAGAAATAATATTAATATACACTTACCACGCGGGGATCATAAAGATACATTTCATCAACCTCGACGATGGAGGAGCGGAGCAGCGCTCCATCTGCCTCTGCATTCGAAAGTCCATGACGACTGTAGTTTGACTGGCGCATGACGAATGACGACCAGGTTGCCTCCATGGTTCTATATAGACTTGTTCAACGTTACGTAAATTGTGTAAGCCAATGAAAACTTGGCACGTTCACGACGTCACACACATGCACCAATCAAAATCGTATACAAGCGCGAGATGTAAAAGTAAATACCAGTGAAAAAATTGCTATGTCGGCAGAAATTTCCCGCTGTTCTTCACCGAATTCCCGCCATTTTACATAAACCAATTAAAACCGTATCCAAGCGCGTGATGTAAAAATAACTACCAATTAAAATAGTGTTACGTCGGCAGAGAGTTACGTCAGACTTTAATACATTGTTTACAATATTTCTATATTTAGCATCACCACGCAAGTCTACTGTCAGGAATGTAACAAGTTTGGCCAAACAAATAAAGGACACCGAGTTCATTCTTCCTCGGCTTTAGTAAGACGCGACTCCTATTTTCCCACTACAAATAGGGTTTTGGAGTCTAGAATTTAAAGCTTAGATAAGATTTGAGTTACAAAATTAGGGTTTTACAGTTTATAGGTATTTTTTGTGAATTGGTAGGAAGAGTAAATGACATCACGATGACGTGACCAGGTGGTTCACTACCTATACGACATAAGAAAATATACCATTGCACATGTGCAATGACCTATTTCATGACATCATTGACCTATTTTGTAGGTCGGTGATAGTATATGTAAAAAGAATTTAAACAACATTTTATTTTATAATTCTAAACGTACACGCCAGACGGCCATATTCCCGAAAAATGGTCCACCACCTATCCGACATAACAAACGACACCTATTTAATAACGTTATTTGACCTATTTTGACTTAGTTATTTAGTTCACCACTTATCCACCATTTGACCTTGTCCTAGTGGTCAGTGGGCGCCACTTTACTTTTGACATTTGACCTTCCATAGGAATTGACGTAATGTCCACTTTCCATCGATGCCAATCTCTTAGGAGAAGGACATACTATACTACTCCCAAGGGCTGGTGCAAAGGTACAATTGTTAAAATCCCCAAGAAATGTGACCTGACAAACTATGACAATTGGCGAGGCATTACTTTGCTGTCGGTACCCAGCAAGATCTTCTGTAAGATTATTATCAAGTGAATGTCAGCTGCAGTAGATAAGGTGCTAAGAAAGGAGTAAGCTGGATTCTGAAAAAGGAAGAGGATGTACTGACCACATTTTCACTATCAGAAACACCATCGAGCAGTACACAGAATGGCAGAGAGAATTGTGTATAAACTTTGTAGACTTTAAAAAATCTTTTGATAGCATTCACAAAGACAATCTCTGGAGGATACTACGTGCATATGGAATTCCATTACATATTGTAGACCTCATCAAGCTTTTCTACGAGAACTATGCATGCAATCAGATATTCCATTCAAGGTGAAGTGCAGGGGTCAGACAAGGATGTGTGATGTCAGCAGTCCTACATAATCTGGTCATAGACTGGATTATGAAGAAAACAACAGAAGGACCAACAAGAGAGCTACGATGGACAATGTTCTCATTTCTCGATGACGTTGACTTCGCTGATGATGTAGCACTCCTCTCTCATACGCGACATGACATGCAGGAAAAGACAAACACACTCAAGGACACCAGCCAAAAATTATGACTAAAAATATACAAAAATAAATCCAAGGTGATGGGAACAAATCAGAAAAATCACCTTCACTTATCTGGGAAGCATGGTATGCAAATATTGAGGGGCCGGTGTTGACATCAAGAATATCGCATGAACAAGGCCAGAGGTGTTTTCTTCAGACTGAAACCTGTTTGGAGATCAACAATAATTTATTATATTCTAGAAGAACAAAGCTGAGACTATACCGACGCTGTGTCCTCTCCACTCTTCTAAATGGCCGAGAATGCTGGCGTATGACAGAACTTGACCTCAAACACCTTTCTACCTTCCACATAAAATGCCTTCGAAATATAATGAGAATATTCTGGCCACAAAAAATCTCCAACAAGCAACTGCTCAGAATTACCAGACAAAACAAAATAAAAAACATACTCGCCACAAGAAGATTGAGATGGACCTATCATATCCTGAGAAAGAAAGACGGCAACATCTCCAAAATAGCAATAAGATAGACACCTGAAAGAAAAAGGAAACGTAGACGACCAAAACAAACCTGGAGGAAGACTGTAGAAAATGAACTCAAAGAACTACATCTAAGCTGGAACCAAGCCGCAAAGATAGCTGCAGACAGGAAGAGGTGAAGGACCCCTGTTTCCGCCCTATACGTGCCAGTGGGCATGAAGAGGAGTAAGTAAGTATGACAATTTCCAATTCGATGGCAACCATCCAGGAGCCAAATCTGGCTCATGGGCCAGTGTTTGCGGAACATTGTTTATGGCGTCCAATTGCTTCAACTACTGGGTGGTTCAGTTTTTACTGGCGTCCTGGCATTCATTGTTACTTTTTTGTATTATTTGTCCCAAATAAAAATAGTTTCTATTTCAATTAGGCCTACTCCAAATGTAGCAAATTAAGATATAGGGTAGCATGAGATAAAATAAACAAACAGGACAAAATGAAACATGCTTTTGTTTAGACAAGGAGACACTTACCCATGCAGTGCACACAAGTAGCCACATTGCTTATGAATTGAATTAATTATTCACCATTACTTCTCAACAGGCTTGTGAAATTTAAGAAGAAAATCCAGATATTTAAGCATTGATTTCATTTGGCCCCCATGGTTCCCTTTGCCCCAGCTTCCCCTACTAGCTTACACTCACGCGTGCAGCAAGAAACAATAGGCAGCAATTATCAACATTACAGTATCTTCAACTTAAACGCGTTCTCGTGACCGTTTAATTTCAGCTGTTATCAGTTATGGCATTGCATGCATTCAACATCGTGGTGCTACCTGGGGGATGACTGACAACTAGAAAGAAGCAAGTGGACCTCGGCGCTTCGAAGGAGATAGACTTATCATGATCCAAAGTTAGCGTGTGTCACTGGGGTTGTGTAGCCATCCCAGACACACGGAAACAGAGTGGCGTCACCACATGGCGTTTATGTAAACTAAGACTAGTGGACTTGACCTGACTTGACCTACAGTGACGAACGGAAACACGCGAAATTCTACCTTTTGCATTAAATGTTGGCTCCGGCAACCATCCAATTTTTTATTTGTTACCTAAAATCAATAATACAAATTTAATGGAAACGACAATAGATTTATCTGTTAATCAACATAAACCCAAACACCGTTTTACGAAACTGACCGACAGTATGTTTTGATCACGTGAACCAAAACCCCCAAAACGAGGCGGAGTATTTTAGGTGTACTTAGGATGCGCAGCTTAGAAAATATGACGTGTATAGCACGTTACAAATAACTGTTGTGATTTAGAAAAGGTAGATTTTACGAATATCTAGTCTGTTTTTTGTGTAGTTAGATCAGTAGTACTCTTGCTGCACATCGCGATTAATCTAGCGGTGTCGAAGCATGAAGTCCAAGACCCAAGTCAGTGTGATTCCGTCTGTTTCGCAGCCCTCATGACCATATCGTGCTTCTAGATGTATTCGCAACTTCAAACAAAGCCAACAACACATTGACGAAGGAATTACTCATAGGCAATTCGTCGCGTAAAATGCGTTGCCTGTTGGTTAGGCAGTGTACACGACGAGGTGCGGCCTACGCCTAGAAGAATTATAACTGCTTGTGTTTATTCGACGACCCTATCAAGATTCGACTCCGAGAACGGATCTAGCGACTTTTGTTTTGAAGTAAACGGGAAGTGTGATCTAGCGAAATGGCAGAAGTTGACCCAGAAACTCTCTTGGAATGGCTGCAAATGGGCACTGGCGATGAAAGAGACATGCAACTGATAGCACTAGAACAACTATGTATGCTTCTGCTAATGTCTGATAACGTTGACAGATGCTTTGAAAGGTAAGCATGAGCATCTTTGTCTTAGATGTTCAGGAATGTCGTTCCCGTCGTTGGCACCTGCGAGTTGTGTAGAATTCAGGCCCTCCTCGGTTTCATAGTTACAACTATTTTCCCTAAATTTGATACACCAATGCATTAATTTTATCATTCCTCACCTTTCCAGGCATATTTATTTATAACATTATAAAATGCATCTTACTCTTAGACTTAGTGCATTTTTTAGGCCAGAATAACTATCAGTATCAGGTCTATTGGATTCAAGTGATTTCAGCCAATGGTGAGTTCAGTCTGGTTATCCTGGCCAACTGTCTTTGGTGACTTGCGACTCGCAATGAGTAATACCATTTTAGAAAGGTCTAGATGAACAGCAGAGTTAACAAGAACTTTAAAAGATTATTCCAGATTCAGACATATTAACACACTTAATTTAGCATTGTTTAATAACTATCTGCCCAGTGTTCTGACTAAGTCGAATTTGCCGGACGTTACGTCCTTTCAATTACGCCCTGGTACCCAAAACAGGCAAAAAGAACGCCCTGCCTTTTTATATGATGCCCTGCTATATTTTGTATGTAACCCTACTCATGGCTACAGATGGTTACATGATTGTGTATATTAATTTGTGATCGCCCCAATCTCGAAACGCATCCCGATCACGCCACATGCACGGTTGATTGTTCTCAGCTGAGCACATCCCACAATTGGGAATGGATGCGAGATCGGGGCGCTTGCAGACACTCGATCGTCTGGAAGCACCCCGATGTCGACTACGTATCCCGATCGCGCCACCTGGTCATTTCGATTATTCAAGTGTCCCTGTCTGGACTCCTATCCCGGTCACCTTTAAATTCTTAATTGTGTGTGCCAAAAATATTAAATACGTTGATTTGAGGAGACGCCGACCTTCGAAAGTAGATAAACCAGAGCAACAGACTTTCGCGGATCGCCTCGACTATACATATCGCAGACCTGCCTACCATTCCGGATTGTCCGGAATCATTCTGGAAATACACATAAAATTACGGTATTACTTCGAGGGATGAAAATATTACGGATTCTTTCGCTGTCACAATGATCGTCAATCACTTCTGTACTCCTCAAATTTAGCTTAACTTTATTCAACAGGTGGCAGCATATATACGCTGCTTGTTGTGACATGTTTTTTCATTCGCTGCTTCTGGTCGTAATCGGACCAATAGGAAACAGCGTTATGACAAATTCGCATTTCCGTGCTAATGGCATTCAAACAAGAAGTCACGACTCACACGGCATGAAATGATGCCGGGGATTGAAACGGCACCACTACCAGCCAAGAAGAAATGTGTACTGCAAACGTTTATAACAGCATGCACGCAGACATGGCCCGTATTGTCAAGTTTAAAGAATGGGGTGGTATTTACATACTGCCGGATATGCGAAATTAATTTTGCTATTCCACATGGTCACTGACACTGGTGGCCGGGATAATTGCAGGTACTGACTACGTCGTTAGACTAGTACTAGTGACAGAATAGTGGGTGTTGTACTTGTAGTGTTAGGTCAACTGACTGTACTAAGACTAAGTTAGGGTATTTATTGAGTTTAGTCTATCATTTACAGCCTATAATACAGGGATAGGCTTATATACTAGAGTCTAGACGATGTCGATGATTAGCGTAACGTAATGGTTTTGCCATCCCCCGGCATGACTTTATCTTTGTCTTTGATCTAGTCAAGTTACTATACTGTATATATTACTACTAATATTAATCCTAATGACACCACAAATAGACAATGTCAATGACGTGATGCATTGTTATAATTTGTAGAGTTTGTGTAGTCAGCATGCTGTTTTGAAAATTTACATAAAATCAGAATTACAATGTGCATAGACTCATTTACATTACAATTACGCTTATTCACGTTTGATTTCCATCAATGCTGGTTATAAACATCTACCTTATCTTGTTAGCTGAAGGCTTCAAAACACCTCATCGTTTATTAGAGACAATTATGTTTTGGGTGCAACTATCGTTACATTTTGATCTGAGGAGGCGCCAAACTTTGCAAGTTGGTAAACCAGCCTGTTTGCGACAGACTTTCGAAGCCAGCATGTGTGATTAGAAAACTAATGTTTTATTCATACACTCTTTATTTGTTAATGTACCAATATATAATAATAAATAACAGAGTTTAGTATAACACAACAATAGTAGTGACTAATTGTGTGCGTTAAAAGAACCTGCTCCCCTCAATATGCAACGACCCGCCGGCACATGACGTTGCTCATGCTTGTTGCAGGGCATGCCATTTCTAGGTTAAGACATCACGTGCGTGTGTAGTGGACTAGCTAAGGTTGCTGGCAGCTAGTGTCTTATTTTACCAAAGCATTTAGCAGTAGGTACCTGTAATAATTATTATTTGGAGGGGGTACCATTAAACAGTGGCTTCAAACTAGTAATAGTTTGTTTTCTGTTTATTGACTGATTGTTAAAAATGAGATTGTGTGGGTAGTTTTTCTGTAAATAAAATGGAATTACAAATTAGCTATGCATGTCTATAATTATTTTAATGTTTGACATCACACTTTTTACTATTTGCAGTGTAAAATACAGTGTTCGCGTTAGGGTTTTAAAAAAACTGGGTCCCAAAAACAAAAATGGGGTCCAAAGATGTGGACTCGATCTCTTTTTGGCTTCTGAACCACTGACGATGCCATGATGTAAAAAATGCTGACCGGATGCCACGCTAAAGTTGTTCTACCTAGTTTCCGAGTTAGGCGGTACTGACGTGTAGTTTGGTCGCTAGGTGGCAGCACCATTTCGTTGTGAAACAAAAGTGTGGGTGTTGACACACAATTTGGATATGTGTCGTATTTCTTTGTAAACGACTGTCTAACGTTGGACTAGAAATAATTTTGAAGAATCATAGAATTGTGTTGAAGGGACACAGCGAAACATGTAAAACTATGTCCCACCTCGAAAAACCGCGTAATATCGCCCAAAAACCATGTCAGTGCGAACACTGAATATATCTCGGTTTCGGTTCAGCCTAGCCCAACAATATCTTGCATACCTATTGCTTATAAAATAGTCTCTGAAAATATTAAATATGATATAAATTTATACATAAAATATTATGTCATGCTGGATATCGTGTTTTGTTAAAACTTAAATAAAGTTAAGACATGTCAATTTAATTAAATAATTAAATATGTTGTATTGTCTATACTATATAATCATCCATTTGTCCGTGCATTTATATTTATTTAAATGTCATTTTTCAAAATTGCTATGTTGCTTGTACATTTTTAATTTTCAAAATTGAACATATCTCAATTTATGTTAAGCCTAGCTCAAAGAAATTTGGCACACATATTACCTGTATAATATTCTCTATGTATATTGAATATTATGCAGATTGACACAAATTAAAAAGTCCTATAAAGCTAAATATTGTGTTTTGTTCTACAAATGCTTCCCCAAGCCAATATTATAATCAGGGATGAGAAATGTCCGGTTTTTATACTGCTCCAAAGATCACTTTTGTGAATCGTGTAAATCCGGGAAGAAAACAAAATTAATGTTGGGGGTTAGGGCATATAAAATCCTGGACAATTCACCTACGATCTATCTGCGGATTGAGTTAACCATCTATCCTCCGGGTGTCGCCACGTGTTAATGATGCTGCCTGGCGATTAGAAACAGAACCGACCCAACCGAACCCGTGAATCTGCGAAGTAAAACCCTCAGTTCTGTCGGCTGTTCACTTCAGCGCTTTCGAAGTGCGCGCACAAAAGCAGTGGACCAATAGGAAACGACGATGTATTCTGTGG
Organism: Escarpia spicata; assembly: GCA_963995525.1. Taxonomy (NCBI): domain Eukaryota; kingdom Metazoa; phylum Annelida; class Polychaeta; order Sabellida; family Siboglinidae; genus Escarpia; species Escarpia spicata. The sequence goes on along the minus strand of OZ023211.1, from coordinate 15,101,276 downwards.
AGATGTCGGTGCTGATAATTTACTTAGGTCACCTAAGACCTAAGTAAATTATCAGCACCAGGGAATGCCTACTGTTTGTGGTGCGAGGCCGATGTCAACTATGCGGTCAGATGGGAACTAAAGGTATTGAAGTACACGCTGGCACTGCCCATGCTGGTCACCAATGTTCTATTAGAACCTGAACAGAGGGCGTATCACATGGAAGTTCGCCGATTCCATGTAGACAACACACTTCCACAAGCACCCACAAGTTCCAGATTGGACTCGTGGTGGGCTACCATATTCTCTACTGGCAAGTTCCCAGCCTTGTCAAAGCTGGTGGCAGCAATGATGAGCTGCTTTCATGGTCCTCAAGTGGAAGGGAGTTTTAGTCACATGTCTAGCGTTCATGAATACTGCCACTGCCATAAAGAATGTTAGTACATTCAACACTATCCAGACAGTGAAGTACTCACTCATGGCAAGCAACAAAACTGTTATACAGGACTTCCACAAACAGGACTGGTCGCCTCGCTCACAACACGAGGTGTGCATACAAAATGTACTCCATCCATCTTGCCGAGGAAGGAAAGATGAAGGAGGAGAAGAAAACTGAGCTGAACATGTCAAAGACGAAGGCAGCCACCAAGTACAAAGCTAAGGAAGCAGTTGAGCTGGCAACGAAGAAAGCTGTAGTATAGAATGGCCCATCAACGGGCTGTTTTGACAAAGCTGGCCAAGGAGAAAGCTGCCCGTCAGCCAACTCGGGTTCAGCCCAGAAAATATCATTAACAAGTGAGTTAGTACTGTGACATGTGTGCGGGAGTCTGGGTGCTTTTTTGCTATTGGAAATGTTAATATGGGCGGTTCTAACTGAGAAATACGATGCAGCAGTTTGTTACATTGCGGTACAATGATTCACATATGAACAAGAACAAGATGTTTATTTTGACCCCAAAGAGTACAAGTGTAGTCACAATATCGTGTACTTCAACTATTAGTAAACAGAACTTAATTATAACTAATTAAAAACAATGTAATAAAAAAGAACAGTGAAATGAGGTCAGTGACTCCTGTTAAGACAAAACGTGTCGCTATCACAGGAGCCACTCATAATATAACAAAAATTTAATTGGCATTTCTTCATATGAATCTATTATATATATATTTTTTAATACGGTGTCTATCTCTTTATAAATGTAGCTGTATCTGAAGTGTATGTAGTGGTATGCTTTTTATAGTACAAGTAGAAATATTTGAGTCAAGATTCCTAAATACTTGTATGTATAGAATATCTATGCATCTATCCATATATATATATATATATGTATGTATTTTATTAGTTTTGGAAATTAAACTGACATATGTAACAATTTGATTGTATACATGCATTTTCATATTTTTTAAGAGGTGATTTTTTAAATGGTAAGCAAACCCACGTAAACTGCATAAATATTTTCCTATAACTAATTCTGGAGTATCATTTACAACGTGAGGCAAATTATATTTTAAGCATTTTTTTGCAAATTCATGTCTTGTCCTAGATGTGTGTAAATTTGTAACATTATGAGTATTATGACTGTGTCTATTATAATTTTGGATAATTCTCCAGTTTAATAAATAAACTGGCAAATTTCCATAGTAAAATTTCAGTTCTTGTAACTTTAATTGATCTTCTATTTTCAGTATTTCAAGTTTTTTTTAAAAGGGGTTCAGTATGTGAATTATACCTGTTCAATGTTATGAGAGGGCACCACCTAAAATATTCAAAGAACGATGTTGATCAAAACGTAAAAAAACTTATTTATACACCGATGCAGATATGTATGGAATAGCCTCACACAGTCTGTGGTTGAGGCTGCATGGGTCAGTCTTTTGAGAGGAAATTACATTACAAGTTGTAGAAAAATCACCCAAATAAATTAGCCCCATTAAATTGTACTATACACAATAAGACTATTACATGTAAGACTAGAACATAGCAATGTCTTTTTTCAAAGTTTATGACCCTGGGTGACAGGGTCAATTGTAATGAATGTACTACATGTTAGCCTTGGTGACGGAGGAATGATTTATAAACAAAAATGTATATTTTTTGTTTAGAATGTACTCCAATTGTGATATTTAGCAAATATGGATGCATTTAAAACATGCTTACAGTGTAGATGTATGGATGGATATTATTTGTATAGATATTGAACGGATCGCAGTTTGTTTGGCAAGACTTGAACATTGACGATGATGTGGTGTCGGCGGCAACAAATGCTGTCTAAAGATTATAAACAGTGTCGATGACAGGCAAGGGGTAGACAAGGCACAAGGGTATTGATTAGACTGTTCTCAGTGTCCAGTCATCAATGTAAGATGTGATTTAAATAATTCATATTCAGTTTGTTGTCCATTGTCTGTGTTCAGGTGTGGACTGGAGCAAACCAGAGCGCTATTTGGGCCTCAAAATGTGCTAAGAAGCAGTATTTTTAGCGAAAATATGCCTGGATAATGTGGAATGATTTAATTATCGCATCAATATATAAATTTAAGCAAAACTAGTTAATAACGGCAAAATCGAGGTGGGTCTGGATTCTACACAAGTACCCCTCAACTTTCTCAGATTTCTCAGACACATTTTTGTATGCGTCTTTTGGGCACATATGGCAAAAAGGAATGCACAGCATTTCAGTGCACTGTGCGTCATTGGCATGTTTCCACAGTCCAAGGGAATCCCTGCACGTTAGATTTCTTTTATTGTAGTGGAACTGGCACTTTCACTGTTTCAGTGATCAACAGAAACTGCTCAACCAGACATGAAGCAAACATTGATGCAGTTGTTGCTAACAACAGGACGTCTTATTAATCCATTTGTCTACTTTCCAATCCTCTCATTACAGAACTGCTCAGGCTCGACTCGACATCATTGCTGCATTGGAACGGGTTGTTAAACAATTTCATCAGTGAATTAGTTCATTGCAGCATTAATCAGAAAGGAATGACTTTTGTATTGATATAACCAGCATTTAACTCTTCACAAATTGAAATGTTAATGTGACTGATACATTAATGTGATTTATACACTAAATATTCATCATAATTCATAAATATATAACATTATAATATACATTCTAAATTCTCACCACTTCCATTTAGTAAGAATTGTGGAGGAACTTATGTATCCTGCTACTTTTCTATTTGTTAAACATATTTCTCATAGATGTCATGTACTCATCACATCCGTCATGAAGTACTTGCATTTTATAAAATAAATCTTCCTGATATATGATACAAGGTTTTTTGAGGTCAAACTTGTATCACATATCACATACCCGTGTAGCTAAATGGTGTAGGAGCAGAAAGAACTTAAGCCTTGTTTGATTGTAATACTTGTCCAATTGCCTTGCACAAGTAGAATAAAGCAGTAGGCAGACTGTTCAAATGTAATAGTGTTGTTGAAATACTGGCAACTTTTATTTGTGAATCTTCATTTATTAGAACTACAATGATTTTGGTCTTATCAAACTATATTTAACAACATGTATTTGAAAATGTTTTTCTAAAATGCTAGTCTAATCAGAAAATAGAGCATTTGTGCTGGTTGTTATGTCGTTGCACTGACTGATTGAGAGCTGTTGTTTCAGCTGTCCACCACGTACCTTCCTGCCAGCACTTTGTCGAATCTTCCTCGACGACAGTGCCCCGGACAATGTGCTAGAAGTGACAGCGCGTGCCATCACCTACTACCTGGATGTGTCAGCCGAGTGCACCCGGCGCATCATCGCAGTCGAGGGCGCCATTAAGGCTCTGTGCAACCGCCTCGTTGTCGTGGAGATGACCAGCAGGACAAGTCGCGACCTGTCGGAGCAATGCATCAAGGTCAGCATGCTGATAATCTTAGTTTCAACACCATAGCTACCCAAAGTTTATATAGCCAGTTTAAAAGCAAATTGGTTATTTGATTGCATTAGTCTGTGTACTATGCTACTATTTGATCCTCTGCAAGTATTAAAAAATGTGTACATTCTAAGTATCTTCAAGTACTTACACAGTTATTAACAAAGTTCTACATTTTGCCAAGCTATCTATGTCTTCACTTTTATATTAAATATATCAAAGTTGATTTTTGTGTAAACTTGTAAGGTTGTAACCAGTATTAAAACTGATATGCTAGATAAGAAATATTATTGTGAGTGCATATGTTTACCCGTACTGCAAAGTGACTCCTCTGACAGGTGCTTGAGTTCATCTGTACCCGTGAGTCGGGCGCGGTGTTTGAGTCAGGTGGCCTCAACTGCGTGCTGACATTCATCCGTGAGCACGGCTCGCAGGTGCACAAGGACACACTGCACTCGGCCATGTCAGTGGTGTCACGACTGTGTGGCAAGATGGAGCCACAGGACACATCACTTGAGGCGTGCGTTGAGTCGTTGTCAACACTCCTCAAACACGAGGACCCGTTTGTAAGTTCCCATTTTTGTTTCGCTTAAACTAATATAAAAAGAACTAATGATATATCTGAGATCATCCCACATTTATATAATTACCACACAGTTGGCTTCTCAGCACCTTGCTGCCCACAAGCTTACTAGAAAATAATTCCACAGTGAAAGGATAGTGTTAATGCACAGCCTTATTTAACTAAATTACAATTAGTACAGCTAGCCTGTGTAGCACTGGACCACAGGTCTATCCTTTGTTCTTGGCCTCCTACTTGACACTTGTCAACTGCTGAAGCCTGCTACTGCTAGAGCTAGTGCTTCAATGAGTCACCTCTATATGCCCTCCCCAATGGAAGAGAAGACATGTTTTAATCTCTCAATCAGTGCTTCCAACTTGCCAAGTCAATAAGGCAAATAAAGTCTAGTTGGCACTGTGCCTGTCCATGGGTGACTGATTGTTTGGAAAGACACTGCTAAATGCTTTATGCAACATGACTGTGGCAGGACGGACAGACATCTGTTATCTGCCCATGTTCACCAGAAAGAGTCACTGTCTGACTATAAGACCCCCAAAAATGGGTAGTATGAGAGGGAAGGTGATTTCAGAGGGGAACAGCCTTGGTTTTCATAAGAAGAAAAAAACAGTTCTGGGAGTTTCACCCACAATTGGAGAAAGAATGGGAAAGTAATTGAATTGTAATTGAACAATTAAGGCAATTACAAAGGATAATTACGACACACAAAATAAATTACAATTATGGTACTTTAAAATATTTAAATTACAATTACACTGTAAATTTAATTACACAATTACGAATTATAATTATAATTGGCCCCAGCCCTGGTTGCGTGTATGTCAGTTTTGTGCCATGGAATAGCATAAACATATCATTACATGTCTTATATGTAGAGCTATTTGTTCCATGAAGCAGTGCATCTGTTCTCTCTCACCAGGTGGCTGATGGTGCGCTGCGATGTTTCGCGTCACTGGCGGACCGTTTCACCCGTCGAGGCATTGACCCCTCACCTCTGGCCCAGCACAGCCTTGTGGACGACCTACTACACCGCCTGTCTTGTGCCGGATCATCTAACGTGGGCACCTCCATGACGTCTACACCTGGCAGCATGACGGCTACGCCAGAGACAAAGAGCAGTCCCAGCATCTCCACTGTCATCAGTCTCCTCTCCACGCTGTGTCGTGGCTCACCGGGTGTTACGCATGAGTTGCTGCGCTCAGAACTGCCTGATGCTATTGAGAGTGCCCTACAGGGGGATGAGAGGTGGGTATGAGATGTTGCAGGGTGATGAGAGGTAGATGAGAGATGTTGTAGGGAGACGAAAGGTAGATGAGAAATGGTGCAGGGAGGTGAGAGGTAGATGTGAGATGTTGCAGGGAGATGAACGGTAGATGAGAGATGTTGCAGGGAGATGCGAGATGTGTCAGGGAGATTAAAGGTAGATATGGGATGTTGCAGGGTGATGAGAGGTAGATGAGTGAGGTTGCAGGGAGATGAGAGATGTTGTAGGGAGATTAAAGGTAGATATGAGATGTTGCAGGGAGATGAGAGGTAGACGAGAGATGTTGCAAGTAGTTTCATTGAGGCAACATATATATTTGCATAATGGTAACCATGGTAACACAATAATTATGAGAAATCCTAATGGCGTAGTTTTGTGGAAAGTCACGTAGAAAATTAAATGAATACATTTCAATTGTTGTTATATATTCTAACAAAATATGTTAAGTTGGGCAGTTACGTAGCGTGGCTGAATAATGAGTAAAACATTTGGTAAAAATATTATTTATATTTGTTTATAATAGTTTTAACATAGGATAATATTAAAACTTAATTTGTCAAAGTATTAATCTTCGGCCAAACTAGTAGTAGCTTATGGTTATGACAGTTAATTAAAAGACGACATTTCACAAGGAGTTGTTCTCCTCCTGTTTCCCTGTCGTTAGGGGTGAGGCTCGGTTCCGTTCCTCCACTTCAATTATCTTTATTCTGTGTCCTTAATGTTGTGTGGTGGTAGTGTAAGTTGTTATTGTGTCACAGGTGTGTGTTGGACACCATGAGGCTGGTCGACCTGCTGCTGGTGCTGCTGTTTGAAGGGCGCAAGGCTCTGCCCAAATCAGGAGGGGGTGGGGTGTGTAGTCGTATTCCTGGCCTGCGTCGCATGGACAGTGCTGGGGAGCGATCACACCGCCAGCTCATTGACTGCATTCGCAGCAAAGACACGGATGCCCTCATTGATGCCATTGACAATGGAAGTAAGTAGACTTCTTTAACCCTTTAAACTCCACATCATTTTATGAAAGATGTAGGTGCACCTAGTTTTTTGCATTTAGGTTTTTTGTACTTTGGTTCTTCCTAACATTACAAGTTGTGCTTACCTTAAAGAGAATAATCAAGTTCTGCACAAGACAATGCTCAAAACACCAATCAACTTTTAAATTACATTGGTGAAACGCGATTGGCTGTGGTTGCATAGAATGCTATGTATATCTACAAAATCTACAAACTCCCTGTCCACTGATATTTTCAAACGGCACTCACTCAGAAACTTCCAATGCAAAAATACCCCTAATGCACAGTAAATACACTGACACAAGTTACATGAGTATCCAGATGATGACATCTCTACGCATTGTCAAAGCTAAAAGACTTTCGCTTGGGGAAGCGGGCGTTCGAATGCTTTCGGGACGTTCACGGTTTAAAGGGTTAACACTTTTTACTTTATTACAGACATTGTATGAGTGTTGCGCTTACTGTGTTTGTTGTACAGATGTATGATTGTTGTGTTCATTGTATACTATGTTGTACAGATGTATGAATGTTGTGTTCACTATATACTCTGTTGTACAGATGTCGAGGTAAACTATATGGATGATGTGGGGCAGACTCTACTCAACTGGGCATCAGCATTCGGCACTCAAGAAATGGTCAGTGGCATTAATGTTTTTGCAACACTGTAATAGTCTAAGTTGGTCATTTTGCATGAGACATACATGTACACTAATCTATCCTATTAATCTGTAACCATTTTTATTTTTTACTGGTTTCCCCCGGGAAAGTTCAGACATTATTCTTCAGTAATGATAGACAATTAAACATTATTTTGTAGTTAGTAGGTTAATGATTACCAGCCATGACAAGTGATGGAACAATCACATTCACTTAATTGAATGCAAATATGTTTTCTCTTGAGTTTCTTATGAGGTAATCATTTCTAATAAATCTTTTTCCCATACACTGATACTGAGACAATTGGTGTGGTGTCTCTGTTTTTTCAGCAAACGATGTGTTAGGTTTGTTTCTCATATGCTGAGACTGAGCCTAAACGTCTCTGTCCCTGTATTTATTCAACAGGGCAATACAAATAATAATACGATTATCACCAGGTGGAGTTCCTGTGTGAGCGAGGGGCAGACGTGAATCGAGGGTTGCGGTCATCCTCGCTACATTATGCTGCCTGCTTTGGGCGGCCACAGATTGTGAAGGTTTGTTGGTGATTCGTTCTAATCCGCTGTTGTGGGATAGCTTTCTGGTAAAACTAGTTCAGCATACCATGAGTCAGTGAATTTTTCTTAGCCATATAAAAATGTGCACAGTAGTCAGAACAGTTCAACCTAAAATTACTTAACATTCTTCAGGATAGTTCGTTTTCAAATCAGAAACTAAAATTTTTCATATCCAAGATGTTTAATTTACCTGGTAGAGACAAAAGCCTCTACCAGTTTCTGATTAGTTCAACCTAAAATCTTAAAAGTGTAACTGTACCCAGTTAGTAACCATATTAACAATGCATTCTACCATTTCCCACACATGCTTAGTGAAACACAACTGTGAGACCATTGACAATACTGAAAGCAGCTGGCTTTGATTTGTCAGCTTCAACTCGTCAATTACAGGATGTTTGACATCTACTTATACATTGGTTTTATCGTGCAAATAATGTAATACATTATACAGAATGTGTGATTCATTTAGCATATCATAGTCCACATTGATTGAAAGGACAAACTTCTTGTTAGATACTCGGCTACATGTTAGGCCACTGAATGAAAATATTAATGATTTGCTCTTTCAGACACTGCTTCGTTATGGAGCAAACCCTGACTTACGTGATGAAGACAGCAAGACACCCCTTGACAAGGCGCGGGAACGGGGTGATGAGGGTCACCGTGAGGTCATACAAATTCTCCAGTCTCCTGGTATGTAGTCATATAAATACTACAATCCATTTATTCATAGTAGCTCAAACTACAGTTGTATAAATACTACTGCCTCCTTCATGTCATATTGCAATCAGTCATGCAAATACTATTGTCACCTTCATGTCACACTGGAATCAGTTGTACAAATACTCCTGTCACCATCATGTCACACTGCAATCAGTCATATACATACTAATGTCACCTTCATGTCACACCACTATAAGTCGTACAAATACTACTGTCTGTCATGTATGGCCCAGTATACATCTGCAGGGCATGGTGTAGTCTTGTAATAATAATAATAATAAGATAACTTCTATTGCACCTAATCCTTGGAAACCAAGCTCAGAGGTGCATCAAAACAACAGGATTGGTCTATCTCAAAATCCATAAGTTGTTAGTGGTGTAAGTAGCACCACTCAAAGTTCTGCACCAGTTGTTGTATAAGTAGCACCACTCAAAAGTTCTGCACCAGTTGTTAGTGGTGTAAGTAGCACCACACAAAGTTCTGCACCAGTTGTTAGTGGTGTAAGTAGCACCACACAAAGTTCTGCACCAGTTGTTAGTTGTATAAGTAGCACCACTCAAAGTTCTGCATCAGTTGTTAGTGGTGTAAGTAGCACCACTCAAAGTTCTGCACCAGTTGTTGTATAAGTAGCACCACTCAAAAGTTCTGCACCAGTTGTTAGTTGTGTAAGTAGCACCACTCAAAGTTCTGCACCAGTTGTTAGTTGTGTAAGTAGCACCACTCAAAGTTCTGCACCAGTTGTTAGTTGTGTAAGTAGCACCGCTCAAAGTTCTGCACCAGTTGTTAGTGGTGTAAACTACTTGTGTGTCGATCAAGAGAACTAATTCAAATCCGCCTGCTGCCGTTTCGAAACTTGGGCAAGTTCATTCTATGTTGCTCCACTTCACTCGGCTGTATGAATGAGTACTCTTCATGCAATAATTGCCGCATGGCTGAATGCTTCCCAGAGAAGTTGAGATGGTGTTCGGTTGAACAGGTCTGCCAGTGTGTAAAGTGCTTTGAGCAGTCCTACGGACTGGATACCGCACTATATAAGAACTTACCTGTACTATTACTTTGTACCTGTGCCAGGTGAGTGGATGGTGGCGGCCAGCCGGGACACGACAGTAGCCGACAGTTCCCAGGAGATGACAGAGGAGAGGGACCGTGGCGACAGGGGGGAGGAGGAGGGGGAGAAGTCAGAGGTCGTTGAATTGAAGGGTGACCCAGAGATGGCCCCAATTTACCTGCGACGTCTGCTGCCAATCTTCACGCAGGTCTACCAGAGCACAATGCTGCCCTCCGTCAGGTGAGTGACCCACTGCTCTCACAGGTGTGTCAAATCCTGTGTCATAAATATGACTAGTTGTTAGTGGTGCGAGTAGCCCCACTCAAAGTTCTGCACCAGTTGTTAGTGGTGTAAGTAGCCCCACTCAAAGTTCTGCACCAGTTGTTAGTTGTATAAGTAGCACCACTCAAAGTTCTGCACCAGTTGTTTGTGGTGTAAGTAGCACCACACAAAGTTCTGCACCAGTTGTTAGTGGTGTAAGTAGCACCACACAAAGTTCTGCACCAGTTGTTAGTTGTATAAGTAGCACCACTCAAAGTTCTGCACCAGTTGTTAGTGGTGTAAGTAGCACCACACAAAGTTCTGCACCAGTTGTTAGTGGACAAGCCACCCACGACTGTTTAGTTTACCAGATTAACTTTTGATACTTGAACCACTCCGAATTTGCATTGCCACTTGTTCATAAAGAGACGCATCCCCAATTCGTCACGGGAGTTTTATTTGCAGTTGTTTTTGTTCTGTTTACTAAATTCTGAAGCATTAATTTTGTTTGCAGCTGCTTTTGTTCTTGTTTCTGAAGCAATAACCTAATTAGAATGTTCATGTGACAGGAAGGCGAGTTTGGCTCTGATGCGCAAGATGGTCCACTATATCCCACGCCCCCTGCTGGAGGAGATCTGCAATCCCAACTACATGTCAGTGAACTTCGGCGCACTGTTGGTTGAGGTGGTGGCAACAGTTCTAGACCACGAGGTGGGCGTAAGTCTGCTTTCACTTCACATCACTGACTACCAGGGCTTTACGTGACTTATTATTGCAATTTGCTTTGTTTAAAAGTAAATTTATTTATTCAAATTAATTAAACTTAACCCTTTCAGACTTTAACTTCCGTAATCCAAATTTGCTCTGTGGAATCCTATTTCTCACTTGGATTCCGTATTCCATTTCCATGCACAAAAGATTGCTCAATAGTAACTAATTATAACATTTTCTGAAAGCTAAATAATAGCTATCCAACAAGCCACAATTTATTATTAAAACACAAACAGATACAGGCAACAAATCTATAGAAATAAACAAAATGAATGTACAATTTAAAAACCAGTTTGCTGACCTATATGTAAACTTCTTGGAGCTGTTCTACAGTGCGCACAAGTTAGAATATCTTTCTGCATCAATGTGACTAGTTTGTATCAGCTACCTTCACAGTAGTTGTCATTAAAATCGCCAATTGCTGAACATGTCAATAAAAAACAGAGAAGACCATTTGCGTGCTGTCAGTCGGTGTCGTTGCATTTTTGGCGGATTCTGTGCACTCATATTGACAGTGTCCCAGAACGCAGAATCCATGTATCAAATACACTAGAGTTCCACTCATCATTCTAATCCAAGTTCAGGCACATAATCCGAATCATGATATTAAACTTTGTTTAAAGGCATCGTATATTCAAAGTTGGTTGACGCCATTTTGTTACCAGTTGTACATGAAATCGGACGTGTCTAAGGTCATCTTCGATGGTTTCATTCTCCATGCAATTTGCTTGAAGTCGTGAAAGCACCTGCTCTAGTCACATTCGTTTGTCCATATCAGCTTAAAATCCACAAAATTTGTTGTGATTTTTAGCCTCAGACGATGTATTAAAATATAGGTGCTGCGCTGTAATCTGGTATGCCGTTTACTTTTGATTAATATATTAATTGCCTGATGGCTGTATTACTGAGGTGACCATAAAGCGAGGTTTGGCCATATAGCTGTTTCCATTGTTGAGATATAGCCTATTTGCATGGGGTGTTTAGGACGATGAGGAGGGACACTTGACTGCGCTACAAGTCATCCAAAACCTCATGGACAAGTGTGAAGACATCTTCCTGGAGTACTTCGCTCGTCTTGGAGTGTTTGGCAAGGTGCTGTCTCTGGCTGGACCACCCAGTGTCTGTGAGAGCGTGGCTGCTAACGAGGACACACAGGTTAGTACTAATACCACATGAGCAGTGGCACTGGCTAAGTTGCGGATCGTGCACACCATGGAAATATGTTGATTTTGTACACAATGAAAATATAATGTTGATTTTGTTCATTATAAAAACCTATGTTGCTTTTGCACTTGTCAATTTTTTTATCATGTTGAAAAATATGTTCATTTTGATCATGATGACAATTTTGGTGGGTTTTACAAATTATAACTGCTTTTAACTGCTTTTATCAATTGAAGTGAGAAAACGTCTACTGCAATGCTACATAGAGCCCATATTGCTATATGGATGTGAATCCTGGACAATAACCAAAAGTTCACAAAAAACCATAGAAGCCACTGAAATGTGGTTCTTAAGAAGAATGCTGCGAGTGCCATGGACTGCAAAGCAAAGCAATGAAGTCATCCTTAGGACAGCCAAATCAAAAAGAAAGATCATCAACAAAGTTAGAACACAACAAGCACGGTTTATAGGTCATGTCATGAGAAAGAAAAAGTTAGAACAAATAGTAACAACAGGAAAGATAGAAAGAAAAAGATCCAGAGGACGCCAGAGAATAAAAATAATAGATAGTCTCTCAACATGGTGTGGAAGGAGCACAACAGAACTGCTACAAACTACACACGACCGTGTGGTTTGGAGGGCCATGATCGCCAACGCCTGTGACAGACATGGCACATAGAAGAAGAAGAACTGCTTTTTAATGTTGCTACATAGCTTGAAGTGGTTGTGCTGGTTGTTTTTAGATGGATAATGAGACTGATGCCCGTGTTGTTTTTAAATGGATAATGAGACTGTTGTTGTTAGGTGGATGATGAGACTGTTGCTTATGTTGTTGTTAGGTGGATGATGAGACTGTTGCCCGTGTTGTTGTTAGATGGAGCATGAAACTGTCGCCAATGTTGTTGTTAGATGGAACATGAGACTGTTGCCCATGTTGTTGTTAGATGGAACATGAGACTGTCGCCCATGTTGTTAGATGGAGGATGAGACTGTCGCCCATGTTGTTAGATGGAGGATGAGACTGTCGCCCATGTTGTTGTTAGATGGAGGATGAGACTGTCGCCCATGTTGTTGTTAGATGGAGGATGAGACTGTCGCCCCATGTTGTTGTTAGATGGAGGATGAGACTGTCGCCCATGTTGTTGTTAGATGGAGGATGAGACTGTTGCCTGTGTTGTTGTTAGATAGAGGATAAGACTGTCACCCCATGTTGTTGTTAGATGGAGGATGAGACTGTTGCCCATGTTGTTGTTAGATAGAGGATGAAGCTGTCGCCCCATGTTGTTGTTAGATGGATGATGAGACTGTCGCCCCATGTTGTTGTTAGATGGAGGATGAGACTGTTGCCCATGTTGTTGTTAGATAGAGGATGAGACTGTTGCCTGTGTTGTTAGATGGAGGATGAGACTGTCGCCAGAGCTGTGTCGGCTGTACAGACCAACCTGGATGATGCAAAGGAGATTGTGCAGGGCGTGCCGTACCACTGGAAGGACTGGTGTGTGGCACGCGGCAGAGACTGCCTCTACATCTGGAGTGATGCTGCAGCGCTGGAGCTGTCTAATGGCAGCAATGGCTGGTTCCGGTTCATCCTCGATGGCAAACTGGCGACAATGTACTCCAGCGGCAGTCCTGAGGGTGGCTCTGATAGCTCCGGTGAGCATCTCTCATATACTCAAAATAATTTGGATTTCTAGAATATTTGCTAGTACTATATGGCTCAATTGTAATGGCGTTATGTTGTTACGTACACACTAGACATTGCTAGATTGTTAGACTCGTCGGTACACTGATCTGTTCAGATTACCACCACTTTTGCTTCCATTTTGGTTCTAAGTCATCCATTCTGTGTGTGATAAACCCAGTCAGTTCATCCAGCATCCAACCCATCTCGCGCTGCTCATAATGGCTCGTTGCAGGGTAAACTGTGAACTACCCAGCACAAATGTAGATTCTGGGTCGATACAATGCTGGGAAGGTGACTTGTAAATTAACGACCAAAGCTTCTTACAACAGGGGCACCACACAGTGGACCAGACAGCAGTACACTTTGTGGCACTACTGTTTGTGGCACTACTGTTTGTGGCACTACTGTTTGTGGCACTACTGTTTGTGGCACTACTGTTTGTGGCACTACTCTTCTGTGTGCTGTATGATGTCTAGCTATTTTAATTTTACCAGATTTTTTGACTGGTACTGAATTAAGTACTGTGGTGATCCAATTATTACGTCTTCCCCCTCGAAATCTACCCCTGTGCTACGGGTTTGCCATTTAGTTTACCTGTGTCTATAATTAATCTACCAACATCAAAGCCTGGACCAGTGTAGTATCTCTTACAACAGTGACTCATAAACACTGGTTGTGAAGACGTGGGTGACTCTTACAGAGAACCGTGGAGAGTTCCTTGAGAAGCTGCAGAAGGCACGAAGTCATGTGAAGGACGGCAGTCCAAGTCAACCAATCCTGTCCAAGACCAGCCCTACTTGCATCATGGTTGGCAACTGGTCTCTCGCATGTAAGAAGGATGCAGAGCTGCAAATTCACAACTCTGATGGGCAACAGGTGGGTTCTGACTCTCTTTATGTAACACTGATGGGCAATGGGTGGGTGCTGACTCTTTATGTAACACTCTGATGGGCAACAGGTGGGTGCTGACTCTCTTTATATAATACTGATGGGCAACAGGTGGGTGCTGACTCTATGTAACACTCTGATGGGCAACAGGTGGATGCTGACTCTTTATGTAACACGCTGATGGGCAATAGGTGGGTGCTGACTCTCTTTATGTAACACTCTGATGGGCAACATGTGGGTGTTGACTCTCTTCATATAATACTGATGGGCAACAGGTGGGTGCTGACTCTTTATGTAACACTGATGGGCAACAGGTGGGTGCTGACTCTTTATGTAACACTCTGATGGGCAACAGGTTAGTGATGACTCTCTTTATGTAACATTCTGATTTGCAACAGGTGGGTGCTGACTCTCTTTATATAACATTCTGATGGGCAACAGGTGGGTGCTGACTCTCTTTATGTAACACTCTGATGGGCAACAGGTGGGTGCTGAGCACTGCTGACTCTTTCTAGATGTAATGGATATTTAATGATTGGAACAACTGTAGATGGCATGCACGATGTTTCAAACAAATGACAAATGATCGGTATGAACTTTTAACCGAGAGGGAATTAAAAAAATATAATTGTTAGAGAATTCTCGTGGGGTTCTAGATAAACCCCTGCAAGTTTGGTACCTGAGCCACAAAGTGTCTGGAAGGAAAAGCATAACATACATGAACTGAAAATAGTGAGCACAAACTGTGTGTGTGGTCCACAGCAGACAACGATTCTGCGAGACGGCCTGTCTGGCTTTATCTTTGAGTCTAATCGTGGCACGAAGCACTCGTTCACTGCGGAGACGTCCCTTGGAGCAGAGCTGGCAGCAGGCTGGACAGGCAAACACTACAAGAAGTTCAAGTCCAAGTCAGAGGCTGTTCGACTCAAGGTGTGTGTGACCGGCTTCTTTTGGTCTGTATATGTCATTGGTCTGGAATTCTTCATTGAATATGAAACACATTTTAAGAGACTTTGTGAAATGTTAAAAGAAATCTGTATCTAATATTCTGCATTTATCATTATTACAGGAACCACATTTTAAGAGACATGGTAAAATGTTAAAATAAATCTGTATCTAATATTCTGTGTTTATCATTATTACAAGAAACACATTTTAAGAGACTTGGTAAAATGTTAAAAGAAATCTGTCAATTACATATGACTATTGCATATGACTATTGCAGAAGTAAAATACCAAAATAAGGTATACCATCAGTATAAGATTAGCCACTAGGTGTCAGCACCTAATTCAGTGGTTCTGCGGTGTCTACCAGGTGAAGTCGCTGGCCCGTGACATCTATGAGCAGTACTTCAAGGTGGCTCAGTCAGTGCCGCGAGGTATTGTAGCCAAACTCTTCAACATTGCCTCCCAGCTGGATTCAGCCTGCAAGAAACACAGCAATCAGGTACTTTCTGTTCCTTGCAAGAAACACAGCAATCAGTTACTTTCTGTTCCTTGCAAGAAACACAGCAATCAGGTACTTTCTGTTCCTTGCAAGAAACACAGCAATCAGTTACTTTCTGTTCCTTGCAAGAAACACAGCAATCAGGTACTTTCTGTTCCTTGCAAGAAACAGCAATCAGTTACTTTCTGTTCCTTGCAAGAAACACAACAATCAGGTACTTTCTGTTCCTTGCAAGAAACACAGCAATCAGGTACTTCCTGTTCTTTGCAAGAAACACAGCAATCAGTTACTTTCTGTTCCTTGCAAGAAACACAGCAATCAGTTACTTTCTGTTCCTTGCAAGAAACACAGCAATCAGGTACTTCCTGTTCTTTGCAAGAAACACAGCAATCAGTTACTTTCTGTTCCTTGCAAGAAACACAGCAATCAGTTACTTTCTGTTCCTTGCAAGAAACACAGCAATCAGGTACTTTCTGTTCCTTGCAAGAAACACTGCAACCAGGTACTTTCTGTTCCTTGCAAGAAACAGCAATCAAGTACTTTCTGTTCCTTGCAAGAAACAGCAATCAGGTACTTTCTGTTCCTTGCAAGAAACACAGCAATCAGGTACTTTCTGTTCCTTGCAATAAACACTGCAACCAGGTACCTTCTGTTCCCTCCTCTCTCTCTCTGTTCCTTCCTCTCCTATCTCCCCTCTTATGCTCTCAGCTAGACTTCACTAAACTACAATACTGTGTTCTCCACGTTTTGACAGTGCAGCAGCATATATGTTGGAGGAAGATTTTACTTTCTGAAACTTAATTGAATCCTTGTGGTGTCTAATAGTAAATAGTTGTAAATATAATCTGTTAATTTATATGAGAATATGTCATGTGACTTCTAGTGTAAGGTATGATGTCTTCCCTTGCAGATCATTAGTGATGACTCGGACTGGAAGCAGGAGATGGAATCATCATTTGCTGAACTGCTGCAGCTGCTGAGAAATGAACACACAATGTCAGCATACGAGCTACACAGCAGTGGCCTGGTGCAGCAGCTCTTTGGCTGTCTCAGTGTAAGTAACACAATGCAGCAGTGGCCTTGTGCACCAGCTCTTTAGCTGTCTCAGTGTAAGTAACACAACTCGGCAGTGGCCTGGTGCAGCAGCAGTTCTTTGGCTGTCTCAGTGTAAGTAACAACACAGCAGTGACCTGGTGCAGCAGCTCTTTAACTGTCTCAGTGTAAGTAACATAACACAGCAGTGGCCTGGTGCAGCAGCTCTTTGGCTGTCTCAGTGTAAGTAATACAACACAGCAGCGGCCTGGTGCAGCAGCTCTTTAGCTGTCTCAGTGTAAGTAACACAACACAGCAGTAGCCTGGTGCAGCAGTTCTTTGGTTGTCTCAGTGTAAGTAACACAACACAGCAGTGGCCTGGTGCAGCAGCTCTTTGGCTGTCCCAGTGTAAGTAACACAACACAGCAGTGGCCTGGTGCAGCAGCTCTTTAGCTGTCTCAGTGTAAGTAACACAACACAGCAGTGGCCTGGTGCAGCAGCTCTTTAGCTGTCTCAGTGTAAGTAACACAACACAGCAGTGGCCTGGTGCAGCAGTTCTTTGGTTGTCTCAGTGTAAGTAACACAACACGGCAGTGGCCTGGTGCAGCAGCTCTTTGGCTGTCCCAGTGTAAGTAACACAACACAGCAGTGGCCTGGTGCAGCAGCTCTTTAGCTGTCTCAGTGTAAGTAACACAACACAGCAGTGGCCTGGTGCAGCAGCTCTTTAGCTGTCTCAGTGTAAGTAACACAACACAGCAGTGGCCTGGTGCAGCAGTTCTTTGGCTGTCTCAGTGTAAGTAACACAACTTGAGTGCACTTTTATTTTGCTGCAATCTATTTGTTTTTCAAATATGTTATCTAGTTGGATTGAAAGCAACTGTATTATCTTTTTGCAGAACAACATTGAGCCCAGTAGTAAAGAAAGTCGTAAGCGAGCTTATGAGAGAATCAACCTGTTCAAGCAGGCATTCAAAGTGTCAGATGACGGGTAAGTGTTTTGATGCTTTAATGGCATCATTTCCATTCTTACAATTCTCACTGTTTTGTATTATTAAGGCTACAGTTTCCCCAAACTGGTCTGGCTGTTGGTAATCTAGTACCCCAGATGTATGCATACTCAAGAATAATTGATAATATGAAGATTTCATGAAATGTAATTTTGAATACAATTGCTTGTTTTTTCACATTAAATGTAGCAAACATTAAAAGTTGACTTTTACTCAGGGCATGTCAATTCATGGAGTTGTTGGTGTGTTTGTGGCAAAGGACAACTTGATGCACTTAAGACTAACATTATTGATTGTCATTGTGGATGTTGAGAAAGGTGAAACAGTTTACCTATGTGTTCTGGACTGGTTTATGTGTATTAACATTATGTCTGGTCCAGTGGGAGCCCTGTCAGATTGTTCTCTTAAATGATGGAAATGTGATTACGTGAAACAATAGGGACTGCTGTTAGATTAATGTGTTATCTTATTACTGTTGTATTGTCTGACCTTCAGGTGTGTCTAGGTAGACTAGGAAAGAAGAACCTTCACAGTTGATCTGTAGCTTTTGACATGAGCAGATGTGTAATGTCAGGAGACACATGAGATACAGCCGTCACTAAGATGTCTGTTACGTAGTTTGGTTGGCTTCACCGCACCTTTCACCTCACATTGCAGGGCGATCCTCCCAGCAGTGGCACTCGTGAGAAAACTCATCGCTGTGCTTGAGTCGATAGAGAAGCTTCCTGTGCACACATACGACAGCCAAGGCGCTGGCTACGGACTGCAGGTCATCTCATACACATCTCCTAAACATTTCACTAACAAATCTTAACCATGATATCAGTGTTTTCTAGTGAATTATTTAGAAGGATGTCATTAGTTAATATTAGGAAGTTTGCAAGCAAATTGTATTTAAGATGTATAAGAGATAATAGAATGAATGTTGTTATTTAACGCTCTGTAGATTTTGACATTGTCATTATATGGAAGTATGTTTTGGTGAATGTGTTCTTTGTGCTGGTAGATTTTGACGAGACGGCTGCGATTCCGCCTGGAGAGGGCACCAGGAGAGAACAGTCTGATCGATCGCACCGGACGCACCCTCAAGATGGAGCCACTGACCACCTCGGCCGCCCTAGAACGCTATCTACTCAAAATGGTAAGAAATCAAGTTAAAGAATAAAATGAGCAAGCGAAACAATACTGGGTAACAAAGGTAACTAAACTACAACAAAGGTTAATTGGATAATATAAATGTATTTAAACTTTGCGTGAAACCATCATGAAATCTTTAAAAAGTCACTTTTTGGTGGATTGCTGAGGTGATGTTTGCATGTTACAGGTTGCCAAGCAATGGTATGATTACGACAGGTTGACCTTCACCTTTGTTAAACGACTCAAGGCACCAACATTTGAAGGCCTCACTTTCACTCACGAACGAGACTTTGATGAGAATGGACTCATCTATTGGACTGGCACCAATGCCAGGTATGTAAAACAAGTCTACCTTGGTCTTTGTTGGCTAGGTCTTCAACATCATACTCTCCTAAACTGTTTATGTCCATCAATACATGGCAGCATGTGGTATCACTACTTCTTAGTACTTGAGTAAAGGTAACTTCAAAATTACTTGAGTGCCAGTACTACATAACAGAAACTAAAGAAGATTTACTTTAGAAATACACTTGAAATACAAATTATACAATTAAAAATGTTTTTATTAATTTTAATGATGTATTTTACTATAACATGAGGTCACAATAGTTATACAGTAAAAGAAATTATTAAAATTAATAAATAAAATATAATTATACATGTACTAAAGGGTGCATAGGAAACTGTTGAATAAAATTTATAAAAATCAGTGAAGATACCAATGATGTTGAGGATAAAATGTGGCTAAGGTAAGCATCAGTGACAGTGTGTGTTTGTTGTAGTCATGGTGATGTAAGTGACAGTGTGTTTGTTGTAGTCACAGTGACAGTATGTGTTTGTTGTAGTCATGGTGACGTCAGTGACAGTGTGTGTTTGTTGTAGTCATGGTGATGTCAGTGACAGTGTGTGTTTGTTGTAGTCATGGTGACGTCAGTGACTGTGTGTTGTAGTCATGGTGATGACAGTGACAGTGTGTGTTTGTTGTAGTCATGGTGACGTCAGTGACAGTGTGTGTTTGTTGTAGTCACGGTGATGTCAGTGACAGTGTGTGTTTGTTGTAGTCATGGTGATGTCAGTGACAGTGTGTTTGTTGTAGTCATGGTGACATCAGTGACAGTGTGTTTGTTGTAGTCATGGTGACGTCAGTGACAGTGTGTGTTTGTTGTAGTCATGGTGACGTCGGTGACAGTGTGTGTTTGTTGTAGTCATGGTGACGCCAGTGACAGTGTGCGTTTGTTGTAGTCATGGTGACGTCAGTGACAGTGTGTGTTGTAGTCATGGTGACGTCAGTGACAGTGTGTGTTTGTTGTAGTCACGGTGATGTCAGTGACAGTGTGTGTTTGTTGTAGACATGGTGACGTCAGTGACAGTGTGTTTGTTATAGTCATGGTGATGCCAGTGACAGTGTGTGTTTGTTGTAGTCATGGTGACGTCAGTGACAGTGTGTGTTTGTTGTAGACATGGTGACGTCAGTGACAGTGTGTGTTTGTTGTAGTCATGGTGACAACAGTGAGAGTGTGTGTTTGTAGGACAGCATATGAGTGGGTCAATCCGGCCCAGTATGGCCTGATGGTGGTGACATCCTCTGAGGGTAAGAACCTTCCCTACGGCAAGCTTGAGGATATCGTTAGTCGCGAGGCATCAGCACTGAACTGCCATACCAATGATGACAAGTAAGCCATTAATATGTACTTGTTTATATGTCTGTTGACTGGCTTTAGTGAGACACAACATGAAAACTGACATGAGTTGAGTGATGCAAGCTCCGTAGAGGTTGTTGTATTTGTATGTTATCTTCATCTAGGCAGTATTCAGTGTAATGTAAACACCATAAATAAATTAGTTCCATCTCTTTTATATTTCATTTGCATGATCAATTAGCAATACATTTAAAACAACATAATATATTATTAACAAGTGCAAGTCATTTACACACAAGTCTTAAATATAAAGTTCTGTATTGGCTGAAATAATTTTGTGTACGTTAACAATATCTTCTTGTTTAAATTTGATAGTCCCTGAAAAATGTAATTTTTGAACGATCATTTTGGACTGTGGCCAAATAGCTGTTTATTACTGTGTGTGTTATGCCCGTTGTTTTCAGGCGAGCGTGGTTTGCTATAGACTTTGGAGTCTGGATCATCCCCAGTAGATACACACTGCGCCATGCCCGAGGCTACGGCAGGTAAGGCTGCCACTTACTTGCCCCATCATTTAGCCACACTGGCATGGCCTTGTTAGCAGTACACATAGGGAATGGTGAATGACATAGACAATAATCTGTTGTCAATTATGTGGTTTATCAGTCTCCCAGTAATTACAATAATTGAGTTTAGTTTAAAACTTGCTTCTTTTGATACGATTACAAGAAAACAAATAATAGTACGAAGCAATGCTGGTATAATACATTTCACTTTTCTTGAAAATATTGTTTAATTGAAGATTAACTAAATAATTACTGCTGTCTATAGACATCATGTGCAGGCATAAAAGACATGGATTTTCACAGTGACAGTCATGCACAGTGTCTGCTCCCTACTATGTATGACATGTACGCCGTGGTTGTGACAGGTCAGCCCTGCGTAGCTGGCAGCTGCAGGCGTCCAAAGATGGCCAGACGTGGGTGACTCTGGTGAACCACAAGGACGACACGTCTCTCAATGAACCAGGGTCAGTTTCAACTACTGCTTCTTTACACAGTCGCTCTAAACTCCTGTTGGTCTCTCCATGCAAAGAAATTGCTACAACTGTATAATTTCATTATATTACAGATGGCAGGATAATAAAATGTTATTGCCAGGTTGACGGCAACATGGCCCTTTGAGTGTTGGCTGTGAGTATTGTTGTTGACCAGTGACTGTTGTTGTTTACCAGCGAGTGTTGTTGACCAATGAGTGTTGTTGACCAGTGAGTGTTGTTGTTATTGATCAACGAGTGTTGTTGTTGACCAGTGAGTGTTGTTGTTGATCATTGAGTTGTTGTTGACAAGTGAGTTGTTGTTAATAAGTGAGTTGTAGACCAATGAGTGTTGTTGACCAGCGAGTGTGGTTGTTGACCAGTGAGTGTTGTTGTTGAACAGTGAATGTTGTTGTTGACCAGTGAGTGTTGTTGACAAGTGGGTTCTTGTTGCTGTGACCAGTGAGTGTTGTTGACCAGGGACTGTTGTTGTTAACCACGAGTGTTGTTGACAAGTGAGTTGTTACTGTGACCAGTGAGTGTTGTTGTTGACCAGTGAGTGTTGTTGTTGACCAGTGAGTGTTGTTGTTGTTGACCAGTGAGTGTTGTTGTTGTTGACCAGTGAGTGTTGTTGTTGATCATGGAGTGTTGTTGACCAGTGAGTGTTGTTGACCAGCAAGTGTTGTTGACCAGTGAGTGTTGTTGTTGATCAGGGAGTGTTGTTGACCAGTGAGTGCTGTTGTTGACCAGTGAGTGTTGTTGTTGCAGGTCGACGGCGACGTGGCCCATTGAGAGTCGGCCGGAGGAGTGTGATGGGTGGAGACACATCCGCCTGCAGCAGACGGGGAAGAATGCGAGTGGGCAGACGCATTACCTGTCTCTCTCTGGCTTTGAGATCTATGGCACGGTCACAGCTGTCTGTGATGACGTCGGTACGTGGCTCACCAATGACACCAGGAGAAGTTTGAAAAATAACAAGCTTAGTTTTTTAAATATTAAATCTGTGTTTGACACTGTTCACAAAGCCTGATGTGCTGTTGTGAAAGAAACGATTTAAAATGGATCAAATGTCATATTTGTACATGATACTAGGATATCCTGATAGATTTATACTCATGTTCGAAAAATTTGTGTCAGGTTAAAACAAATTGTGTCAATGAAATCTTGTCTTCTATTGCCCCTGGCTTATTTTTTTATGCAGGCGTCTTTTATGAGATTTGGATTTTGCTTGTCTATTTTCACAAGTACTTCACCCAAAAGAGTTTTTCGAAGTTTGTTTGCAGAAATTTGACGGAATAGGTTTTAAAGATTTAGCACATATATCTTATGAAAGAATATGTTCTATTATTTTTAAGCCGTAAAAAATTGGTAAGCATGATTTGTGCCCCCATCAGTATATATAAAAATGTTTGTAAAGAAGTGTTTCATTTTTCCCGTGGGAAATTTTTAAAAATGATTCTTCCATCAGTGTGTTTGTTAGCGACGTCTTGTGTTGTTGTGTGTCACAGGGAGGGCAGCGAAAGAGGCAGAAGCGAACCTGCGCCGTCAGCGCCGCTACGTCCGCACCCACGTCCTCAAGCAGATGGTGCCTGGGGGGCGCGTCATACGCGGCATGGACTGGAAGTGGCGGGACCAGGACGGCAACCCCCCAGGGGAGGGCACTATCACTGGCGAACTACACAATGGTCAGTCTCATATAGTAGTATCACTGAAGTGGGCTTGGGTTCAAATGCATTTGCATTTGAAATGTTATATTTGCATTTGAATGCCAAGAAAAAAAAACACTTGCATAATTTGTATTTGTATTTGACTCAAAAACACTTGCATTTGCATTTGAATGCCAGTGCCAAAAATATTTGCATAAAAAAACATTTGCATTTGATTAAAACAGTCTAGTTGTCTAATTGTCTGGTGACTATAGTTGTCCATCCTAATCAAGTATCAGTTCAGTTATATGCTGGCAGAGGTGATACATGTAACACACACCTTATGAAGTGCCATCACTGGAGTTCTAACAGTATCTTGAAATCCTAATTAGTCACCAGACTCAAACGTTTACTCCAATTTACTCTGAGAAGCTATTTCATTTAGCAAATATGATGTCATTTGGGATGATATTGACCTCTGTCTCTGTGTTCAGTCTAGGTGGAAGTCATGTGAGATTATATTGACCTCTGTCTCTGTGTTCAGTCTAGGTGGAAGTCATGTGAGATTATATTGACCTCTGTCTCTGTGTTCAGGCTGGGTGGAAGTCATGTGAGATGATATTGACCTCTATCTCAGTGTTCAGTCTGGGTGGATCTCATGTGAGATGATATTGACCTCTGCCTCTGTGTTCAGGCTGGGTGAATGTCATGTGAGATGATATTGACCTATGTCTCTGTGTTCAGGCTGAGTGCAAGTCGTGAGATGATATTGACCTCTGTCTCTGTGTCCAGGCTGGGTGGATGTCACTTGGGATGATATTAACCTATGTCTCCAGGGCTCGACATTAATGCTTGTGCACTTGTTGCTATGAGTATGAATTGCGAGTATAATCTTAGCCTTGCGACTAGTTAAATTGCTTTAGTTGCAGTGTTTGCGACTAGTTAAATTGCTTTAGTTGCAGTGTGTTATTTATAACTTTGGCCATTAATTATTATCCTGCCTGTGGACGACTGACATTTGGGTCCTTGTGTTGACATATATTAATGGGCATTAGCTATCAACCAAATTGTGCATGATGCCACTTTAACACCTTGCTCTGCGCCTGTTGACGGTCTACTGCAGCAAAATATTGATAAATTGTAGCAAGTGAATGATGACTTTGCCTAAAGCTATAGGTACAAAGTCCTATGCATAACTGTACTGTCCACCCTTATATCACTTGGTGACTTGGGCAACTAGTTACAGAAAGGGGCTATTCTTAACTAATAGCTATTTTTTTATTTGTTTAAAGTTTAAACTCTAAAATAATATGTGCCTATGCAGAATTCAACATAAAGCCTGTCAGAATATGTAAAGAGGAGGGTGTTCCCTGTGTGAATACTCTATGGACATAGATACATTAAAAATAAATATGTATAATTTCATAAAAGTATTCAATTGCTTAAATAATTGTTATGGTTGTAAATATCAAAAAAATTACCAGGTAGCATGCATGGCTAGGTCCAGTTACATAACTGTATCTGGAATTATTACAAACAATATTTTGTATTAGTAGCAGAGATGATAATTCAGAACGTTGTATGTAGTGTTGATATAACATTGTGTTCAGTAAAATGCCACGACACGTTTAGCTTTGCATTTTAACTAGTTACAAGGAGGCAGTCTGTTCCTAGATTTTAATTAATTAATTAATATAATGTTCTTAAGGCTACACTAACTATGTTGAAGGTATACTGTCCGCCAAATTGTGTTTAGTAAGCCTGTAACAACGTTAGTAATTTAGAAGGTACAACCACAGAGCCAGTTATGGCAAAAACACTGGCGTTTCATGTTTAACGCAATTATTTTGTGGGACAAATAAATTTCTGTTGGGACAAGTACACATGAATTAGTACTTGTCCTACCGGACAAGTGCTTTATGGGAGTTAATGTCAAGTCCTGGTCTCTGTGTTCAGGCTGGGTGGATGTCACCTGGGATAATATCAACCTATGTCTCTGTGTTCAGGCTGGGTGGATGGCACTTGCGATGATATTGACCTCTGTCTCTGTGTTCAGGCTGGGTGGATGTCACCTGGGCTGATATCAACCTATGTCTCTGTGTTCAGGCTGGGTGGATGTCACCTGGGATGATATTGACCACTCTCTGTGTTCAGGCTGGGTGTATGTCACCTGGGATGATATAGGGCCTGCAAGTCTCTTGCCTCGTTTTCACTGTCGGCTGGCGACATGGTTGTGCTGTCGCCTGCATAGGGAAAAGGAAGACTGATAAATGTTGCTGTTTCTGATTGATGAAAAGAAATCAAATAGGTGGAAGACGTTTTGTAAGCAAAAATGTTACAGTAATCGAGTTTAGCGTTGGTTGTAATTGGATACCTGTAATATTGCTCGAGCAATGTGTTTACATCGTAACTTGACGTAAGGCAGTTTGTGCTTCATTCGGAGATACAACAGCCACATGAGATATATATATATATACAGTGTGTATACATATATATACAACTGATCTCGTTAACACTGCTCTGTTTTCATAGGCAGTTAATGCAGTGGGGAA
Organism: Escarpia spicata; assembly: GCA_963995525.1. NCBI lineage: Eukaryota > Metazoa > Annelida > Polychaeta > Sabellida > Siboglinidae > Escarpia > Escarpia spicata. The sequence continues at coordinate 15,075,307 of OZ023211.1, read as the reverse complement.
ACTGTAGGTATTATTATGTTCACGGTAAACGTGCGTTTTATCAGCCTTACGTAAAGTCGTATTACAGTTATCCAGCTATAATCACTGCTACAACGATTACCGTTAATTGTTTACTTAAAAAACTTCCTCCATCGTTTTAATTAAATTTTCTCTGTCAGAAACCAGAACTAGTATCAGTCTTTATATCTCATTCATGTGATTACATCCCAAAACATAAAACATTCTATTCCCTAAGCAGGCGCCAAGTTACTTCATGTCGCCAGTCGGCTCCACTCACACGGTATCTCACCATGTATCGTGGCACATGTACAGACCCTGTTGACCTCTGTCTCTGTGTTCAGGCTGGGTGGATGTCACTTGGGATGATATCTGTATATGTGTATTCAGGTTGGGTAGATGTCACTTAGGATGATATCTATCTCTGTGTATTCAGGCTGGATGTATGTCACTTGGGGGATGATATAAGTCTCTGTCTTCAGGCTGAGTGGATAGCACTTGGATGATATCGCCCTCTCGTTTCAGGTTGGGTGGATGTCACTAGGGATGATATTGATCACTGTATCTGTCGTAGGCTGGGTGGATGTCACCTGGAATGATATCGTCCTCTGTCTGTGTTCAGGCTGGGTGGATGTCATAGGGATGATATTGATCTCTGTCTCTGTGTCGTAGGCTGGGTGGATGTCATAGGGATGATATTGATCTCTGTCTCTGTGTCGTAGGCTGGGTGGATGTCATAGGGATGATATTGATCTCTGTCTCTGTGTCGTAGGCTGGGTGGATGTCACCTGGAATGATATCGTCCTCTGTCTTTGTGTCGTAGGCTGGGTGGATGTCATAGGGATGATATTGATCTCTGTCTCTGTGTCGTAGGCTGGGTGGATGTCACCTGGAATGATATCGTCCTCTGTCTCTGTGTTCAGGCTGGATGGATGTCACCTGGAATGATATCGTCCTCTGTCTCTGTGTTCAGGCTGGATGGATGTCACTAGGGATGATATCGTCCTCTGTCTCTGTGTCGTAGGCTGGGTGGATGTCACTAGGGATGGTATTGATCTCTGTCTCTGTGTCGTAGGCTGGGTGGATGTCACCTGGGATGCGGGTGGTTCCAACTCGTACCGGATGGCAGCTGAAGGTCGCTACGACCTTATGCTGGCCCCGTCCCACGACCCAGACAAACTGAGGAAGGATGCAGCTAAGGCAGACACAGGATCTACCTCCTCCCCCAAGGCCAAACTAACAGTGGCAGTCTCAGACAGCAAGAGCAAGGTAAGACCAGCAAGAGCAATGTTTGTAAGTTGAACACGTCATCTAAATGAGTTCTACCCAAGATAGGATGATGGAAAGCACAATGCTGTGGCTTTGTTAGTCAAGTTTATGAAAGGGTATTGCCATAGTTGTGTAGCTTCCAACCCCACGGGTCCGTGGGCTCGATTTTTGTTGTTGTTGCGGTGCGGGTTAAGTTTCAATTTGTGCGGGGCGGTCTGTCGGTCAGGTCACTGCGGGGCGGGGCGGTCTGCGGGCTAGTAATTTCTACATGCGGGTTATTGCAGGCTGATTTTTGTAACTCATTAATGGTCACCAGTTACTCAAAGGTGGGACATTCTTTGAGCTGGTTAATTGGGGATTACCGGATTGCCCTTTTGTTTGTGTTTAAACAGTGTTATGATAACATGTGCTGGCCTGTCTTGCCAGTTTCAGTCAGGTGTGATCAGTGGCTTCTTCCAGGTGGGAGTATCAGTTCAGGCTATCAATCTGTTTGTGTAATTAAGCCACCAGGATGTCCATAAAGAGCAGTTACCCCACCAATTAGACAGGAAATGCCTTTGATGTGTGGAAACTGGAGACCATGCCACTTGGCACTGGCTGACAGTGCTAACTGCTAAGAACAAGAACTGTCAGTCTGCCTCTGTAGAAGTAAGATGGATCAAGTCAAACTGCCTTCTACACTAGTATAATCCGGTGCCAGTAGCCTGGTCCAGATGGGATTTTGAAAATATAAATTACAACTTCTAATATCAGCAAATTGCAACACTGCCTTTGTGCACCAGATTCAACCTTTGAACAACTCATGTTCATGCAATACAATGGCAAATAGATTATAAGATCATAGGATGCCACTGAAATTAATGCCAGCAGTGTGAAGTTCATTGTTCTTCATAAAAAATGATCAACTGCCATTGCATATTCACTTGTGCTGAGTTATATCAATTAGATTAATTAATAATTTTAAAATACATTAAAATTGTACTCATACCTTTACTTTGTCCCAGGTCTGCTTATCACCTTCAGGCATTTACATTATAATGACAAGGGTTCTATTTGTCTTAAAGATGGAATTCCAAGTACGACATGGTTGTCACCCAGCGCCGTGCATTTGTTAATATTGTAAACAACAACGATTAATAAAGATTATATATTTTTAATGATTCCATGTCATCTGTTGTGGGCTGTGGGGCGGGTGCGGGCTGACTTTTGACTAATTACTGCGGGGCGGGTTGCGGGCCAAGTTACTGCGTGGTGGGGCGGGCTGCGGGCCAGGATGTGGCAAAATATGTGGGGCGGGGCGGGCTGCGGGCTGAGTTGTAATATGCGGGGCGGGCTGCGGGTCAAATGACATAGTTACGGGGCGGGTGCGGGCTCAGATTTCCAGCCCGCGCAGGGCTTTAATAGACACACAATGGGGAATTTTAAAAATAAAAGCAGTTTCCTTTGTACCTTTAAAGTTAGGTGCCTGATGTGCAGTGTCTAGGAGTTGCATAACATACATATGTACATACATACATACATATGTACATACATACATACATATGCTTGCTCAATTATAGTAGGACATCTTGGGTAATAGTTGTATGTTAAAAATTGAAGATGATTTACAAATTAAAACCAATGTCCACATGAGGTAACCTATTGCATGTCTCATAGAATGTGTATGTTGTCGACAGGGAAGTGTGCTAACCAACAGAAAGAGCAGTTCAACTCCGAGTCTCAGTGACGTGTCAGAATCAAAGAGTTCAGTAGCAAGTACAGAACAGGCTGCATCAGCCGAGAACCTCACGTCTACAATCAAAGTGGTGAGTCACAGTTAAACACCACACTGCACCTCACACAATCTCCTTACTATCTCTAGTGTTGACACTATAATTCTGGCACAATCTCCTTACTATCTCTAGTGGTGGCATTATAACTCTGGCACAATCTCCTTACTATCTCTAGTGGTGGCATTATAACTCTGGCACAATCTTACAATCACCAGTGGTGACACTATAACTCTGACACAGTCTCCTTACAATCTCCAATTGTGACATATCACACTGTTCCACTGACACAATCTCCTTATAATCTCCATATCACACTATACCAGGCACACATCTCCTTAAAATCTCAGTTATTCCTCTACAGTTGATATATCCAGTACATTGCGGTTTGCCTATCACAAAATTTGTTGGCGTGTGACCTCCGTCAAGCTTTTCCTCTGGCACCAATGTTGATAACGGTGATATATGTGAATTACATTCCCAATGCTGCATGACATCTCATAAATCAAACATTCCCACACTTTAGAAACTTTGCCTTATGTTTTTGTAAAAAGAAACAGTTGTTGCCAAAATTTCAACATAATATAAGGTATAATGCATGTATGCACCATGTGTTCAGCATCCATTTTTTGATGGGTGACATTATGGATAGATTGGACCAATGTTGTCATGGTTTGCATGTCTTCAGACGGCGGAGAGCGTCGCGGAGAGTGTGATGAACCTAGCGGAGGCAGTTGTCATGGTAACAGTGAACTCTGCGAAGGAGCAGTGTGAGTCTCGACCTGCCACCGCGGTCACGACAGCAGCATCAATTGTGGTGCACAACACAGGAACCACATGCTCCCAAGGCACACGTAACAACGCACTGAGTGTACGTGCCCACCTCGAGGCTACCACCAGGGAGGGGGCTGTCAACCCTGAGGTGCTGCACCCCTCCCAGCAGGGGGCTGATGGAGGTCTCCCCTCCTCCACCCCTGACGCCTCCTGCCCAGTGATGTCCAACCAGAACCTGGCCGTGGTTGCCGTGAGTCACAGCGGCTCCAACCAGACAGACTCAATGAAGAACTCCAACACCCAGCCCCGCACGGTGCCCTCTAACCCAATGAGTGTCAGCGTGCCAAACCTGCCCAGCAGCATGGAGCAGACAGTCAGTATGCTCGAGTCATTCGCCGAGGTCGCACGGCGTAACCTTGGCAACACGACCAACAACATGGCGCGCAGCAACAACGCGAGCAGTCTGGTGCGACTCGCCTTGTCGTCCAACTCTCCAGGTAGGTGGCACCACGCTGACATCTAGGTTGACAGCTCAATCTTGTGTGTACTCTCTTTCTGTTTTGTTTAGTGGGACATGATGAAGTTTATTACTTATTTCATTAATAGAGAATTCTTACAATTATTTTCTCAAAATGCATGCATGCTCACATAGGTTTGTGCACCTACACACAGACAGACAGATACACAAACACATATATGTGTGTGCATATACACAGTGATGCAGTGGCATGTAGAGTGCTGTGGCACAGTAGCTAGAACACTGCACTCGAAAGAGAACCCGGATTTGAATCCTGTGTTGCTCTTATAAACCTTAGGCAAGTTCGTTCACTGTACGTTGCTCCAGTTCACTCAGCTGTTTGATAGAGTACCTGGCTATAGACAGTGGTGGATATTTGTGTCCGAATAGTCTTCGCACATTAATTCCAATGTGGTTTCTCGGAGAAGTTGAGATGGTGTTCGACTGAACAGGTTTGTCAAGGAGTAAAATGTAAAGCGCTTTGAGCAGTCCTGAGGACTGGATACTGCGCTATACAAGAACTTACCTTTCAGACACACACAATTAATAAGACGATGATGTGCTCCTGTTGTAGCGTCGTTCGCAGGCAGCCTGCTGAGTGCAGCCCAGAGCTTCCCAAGTCTGACAGGCGGCATCAGTCTGAGTACATCCACCCTCACCTCCGCCCAAACCATGGCCAACATGACGTCACTGAGTCAGGCCCTCACCATGAGTCTCGCATCAACGTCTAGTGAGAGTGACGACTTCCTGGAGACGTGTCGTGCATCAACGCTGCTTGCTGAGCTCGAGGACGACGATGAACTGCCAGAGCCAGATGACAACGATGACGAGAATGAAGACGATAATGAGGATGACAACGATTATGAGGACGTGATGGTAAGTGTTTGTCATATGTCACTTGTGTGTACTTCAGTGCCGTCATATTGGTAATTGTGACACTGTTTCAGTTTGCACCTCCCAGATTATGACAAATAGAAAGTATGTTGTTTTGTTAATCTGTGGCATGTATGTATTTGCCCTGCCACAGTGAACTGGGCACTAAGTGACACAGGTCTATTCTGCACCTCGGACAACAAATAGCTATCTAGGTCATGTCCCATCAATTTTGTGATTTTTGCAAAAATGCATACCTCGTCATGTTATCTTTCAATGTGTGGTTTATTTTCCTCTACAATAAATCCCAAACTAATAAAATACTAACGGTAATGTGCACATAGCCCAATTTTTAAACCTATATTTTGCAAAACGTCGCTTCAAATTTTGCTTCATTTTTAGCAATAATAAAAAATCTACTATAAATATATTTCAACAAATGAGGTATCATGTTAAAGCTTACAATCAATGGAATAAAAAATGTACAAAACTGTAATTTTATAACTTAAAATAATAATAAAATGTCTTATTTTACATCAATATCCTCAGAAAATCCGAGCTCAGTGGTGCAACAAAACCAAACAATTAAGCGTTCTCATAATCATGTACAAGGCAAAAGTCAACAACAGATGGATGACATGATGCGTTCTGCAGGAGGAGGATGAGTATGATGTACGTGGATGCAGCCAGAGGACATGGGATGACGACTTTGTCCTCAAGAGACAGTTCTCTGCCCTCATCCCGGCCTTTGACCCCAGACCCGGCCGCACCAATGTGAACCAGACCCAGGACTTTGAAGTGCCCGCGCCAGGCAGCAGTGGTGGGGACACCAACAAGAAGGTGACAAGCATGGCAGTAGATGACGACACCTCACCACAGGAGCCACGCCTTCTGCTCTCTCTCAAGGCTCCCAGTCTCCCTCGGGTAAGTATTCTTTATCATCACAGTAATCGTGTCCTCTCACACCTTCACTCTCACCCTCATCCTCTCTCACCCTCCTCCTCTCCCCTTCTCCCTACTCCCTCCTCTCTTCCCCTCTCACCCTCCTGTGCCTAGTACCTATCCTCTTCCTCTACCCCCTTCCTCTTTCTCCCCACTCTCCTTCCCTTCTCTCCCTCTCTCTCCTCTTCCTCTCTCCCTCACTCCCTCTTTCATTCTCACTGTCTGCCTTTCTACACTCTTTCCTTCTCTCCCTCTACCCCTCTAACAAATGTCCTTGTTATCATCATACCCAAATTGTACATTGACCTGGCTCCTTGAAACTGGCTGAAGTGTTGTTTTGGCCAGTCACTTGCAGTAGAGTTACGTGTATCTTCTCAAACATTGTTGTAAATGAACAACAATAGTGCCATTCATCTAGACACATTTAAACTTGAAATCTTGAACTCTTACTGTTTTGTACGAAAGTTATTTCGGCAATCTATGGGTCTAGTTTAAATGGCCAGGCTTCTTTAAAGGCTACCTACAAACCTATTTCATTTCTGCAGTTGCACTTTCATGTCACTGCCAGCGACAACATGCTCACTGCCAGACTCTTTTAATGTTAAACACTGTGTGACGTACCTGTTGTCTTCTCTCCTGCCAGATGTCTGACAGTGATATCACCTTGACTGAGTCAAATGCGACCATATTCAAGTATGTGCAGCAGTTGCTCAGTCAGTCGACCTGTGGTGCCGGCAAAACTGACAAATTCAAGCGAATCTGGGAACCAACCTACTTGTAAGTACTGCCACCATGCTGTCACAGTTTTTATCGTGATGTTGATAATAGCAAAGTGTGTATTGTGCAGGTTGACTAAAACTATTTTATAATGATGACCTGTTCATCGTAACTAATTACATATGATGTTGTACTTTATTACTAGTTTGTGGTTTTATGTCGGTGAACAAGTGAGACGTAGAATTATATTCATTGCTGCTAGTTATTGCTTTCCTTGTATCATTATATTTTCCAAGCCTCCAAATACAATATGAAAATAAAATGTAAAATAGGTTAAAATGTGTTTTCATGCCTAATGCAGCAGGCATGTCTAGACATGGTTTAGTTGCCTGAGCTCAGCCATAGTGGTGCTAGGACATGTGTCTTATATCAGAGTTCTAAGTTGGGCGATGTTGTGTTTGTAGGATTACCTACAGAGAATTGAAGCCAGATAAGTCTGACAACAGCATGGTAAGTGCTGTCTCAGCCAGTCTGCTTTTGCTTTGTGAACATTTCTCCTTGTAAGTGTCACACAGGTTATATACGGACCACCAACATTGTCTCTTCACATCTTCTGTATTGCTAGATTTTCTAGTGAGATACTATGACTGTGATAACATATTGCATCATGCAATCGATATATGCACTTGGCACAGTGTGCTTGAACCTTTTTCATATTCGGCTCAACTGGTTTGATTTGATTCATAAATCATATTCATATATATGCAAAATATAAGAATGTCCTTGGAGCTCCAGCTAAGACAACTAGCTGGTCACTGTGGTAGAAGTCACCTGTAAGCAAATACTGCACCTGTGTATTTTTATTATATGTTATGATTGTATAAAATAATAGTAACTAAAATTCAACATCACTGTTTCATTCTTACAAGTTAGACTTACCTATTACTCTAATGTTGCATCGTGTTAGTGGAAGGAAACATGTGTACAGCAAATATAAGTCACAAAAGCAGCAACAAATGAAAAGCTAAAATGAATTTGTGACCCAAGCTGACCAAATGAGTAGTAAGTAAGAAAAATTGTAACGTTGTTTTTTACATTTTTGGAAAGGTTGGATAGAGTGCTTTATACTGTTTCAAAAATGATGACTGCTACAAAAGTTGGCAAAGTTATGGCGTATTGTACTTGGTAGGGGTCAAAATTTGAAAATGAAGAAAACTGCTGTTGAAGTTTTGCATTATATATGCAAATGGATTGCATGGAAATATTGCATGCATGACATTCAAATTTGGCTCACATTATGTATGTTATGTTGCAATGATACACTGGAAGTACAAATGTGCTGCTACTAAAACATCATGTTATGCGGCATTATGCCTCTAGGTGTAAAAAAGACAACACAAAATGACCTAAGGTTTTGCATATGCACAAGGATAGCATGGAAATATTAAGTGTATGACATTCAAAGTTGGCCTTGCTGGTGATATCCAACATAGTATGGTTACCCCACAGCAACATGGCGAATTACATCAAAGAAAACCTTTTGTTTTACTAATTCTGTGGAAGTTGATCAACATGGCTCGCTTTAGATTGCATTAAAAGATGTTTTATTAGAAAAAATTGCTTTCTTAAAAACTTAAAAATCACTGAAATCACCACATCCGGCTTTAGACGGCTCTCATGCGAAATCGCAAATCCGGACTTATCACTCATTTGGTCCACCGGGGTCACATTTGTTAAATGTGGTTGAAAATGTTTTTGTACATAGTTTCACAAATTCGTACAGTTTAATTATTATGACGTGGAAAGGCTGTATTTAGAATTTGATAGACAAGATTAACATCGCAATTGTTGCAGTCTCACTCAAGTTATAGTGTGGCAAGCAAAACTCTTTTCGCCAAGATATTTATCATTCTTTTAAATAGTTGCACAGGCTGTGAAATGGCTATACATTGATAAGGACAAAGTCAATGGTCATATTTGTAACCAAATGTTGACAGGAATTGATTCAGTCACGCAAGTTGAGTCGATCGAGCTCCGACTCTGAGCACCAAGTGGGCACAGGTCAGAGGCAGATTCTGAGTGAGACAGATGCTCCGAAGAGCTCGGAGCCGGAAGCGTGCTCTGTCAACGACGTGCTCCAGCTCCTGCAGCTCTTGTATGCAATCTCACGTGACGGAGCCGTCGAAAACAACCTCATCAGTAAGTTGTGTCGACAGTCGGAAGGTGTCTGTGTCTTTTAAATGTACCCATGTTGATGCAGTGGACAGGTGGCATGCTACTAGTGAATCACTGCTACTAGTTCACCCCATTCTACGTGTAACATCTTTCTACCCAGTCTCAAGTTGTAAATGCACTAGACAGTGAAATTATATTGGTAAACAGAATTAAATGTTTAAGCTATTAAACTAATGCACAGTGTGGACTGTTGATCGAGGGGACGGTGGTTCGATTCCACCTGCCACCATTTCAAAACTTAGGCAATTTTGTTCACCTCACGTTGCCTGTGTCTTTCGGAAGAGGCGCTATAAGCCGTTGGTCCCTTCTATTTAGTGTCTATGCTAGGGGAAATAAAAGAACCCACACAGGAGGTAAATGTGTAACCTGTCATGGACTCAAAGTAGTGGTCTTTATCTCTAACCTATTGGATCGTGCTCCCAGCGGCTGGCATTGCTTCTTGGTCAGGTGCATGAGACGCCAAGCAGACAGTGTATACTGTGTATACACTGTATTATTGGACCCACTGGGTCCTATATGATTGTACATATTTACATAGATGTTTAATAGAATCAAAATGGGCGAGATGGAACCATTCCATATCTTGTGTACGTGCGTGCGTGCATGCATCTGCATGTGTGGCTACAAAGCCGAGTTCGTTGTAGCGGTAACTTGGGGAATACAGTAAGTATTTATTAGCTTGGATGTGTGAATGCACCTGGATATTTTGTCAATGATTTCTATCAACACTGACATATCTTTCTACAGGAGGTGAGACGGCACACTTCAGTATTCCTGGGGAAGAATTCTTCAGTAAGAAGATCACAAACAAAATAATCCAACAGATACAGGTAAAAGACATAGTAGGAGCTGTCAATGCAGAATTTATGTTTGCAGAGATAACATTATTGACTACATTGCATGTCAACTATTCAATAAATCATTCCAGCTAAATTATTTTGAAAACTGTATACATGCGATAAACTGCTAGACACAAATCCTTACTCAAACCTTTCGGTGTATTGTGATATCTTGTGAGATTCCTAGAAAATGTTGCCTTTATGGATTGTGTAAAATATTGACTGTGTTATGATTATTTTAATACTTATCTGATTGATATATTTGCCACAAATACTATTGGATATATCTTTAATTCTTGGTGTTTTTATGCAGAACAACTAAAATTAAAGTAACATTTGAGGAAACATGGAATTCTTTGTAAAATTTGAATCGTTACGGAATGTATATGAATCAAGAAAAAGAATAGTTTTTATTTGACCTATGAAAACATGTCAATATATATATATATGTATATATAATAATAATAAATCACAATTTTATGTGTAGAAAATTAATATACTGTACACGTGAAGACATACATAATTGGGTGTCTGCAATCGAGAATACAACTAAGAAGTATGGTGATTGTTTATACGACTGTCTGTACTGTGTAGTAGGTGATCACTGTGGTACTGAATGATGTGTTGTAGGACCCCCTGGTGCTGGCCAGTAACTCGACACCAGGCTGGTGTGAACAGCTGACCATGTGGTGTCCGATGCTCTTCCCCTTTGAGACAAGACAACTCTACTTCAGCTCCACAGCTTTCGGTGCATCCAGGTCAGGCTCTGCCTCTGCTAACTATCAACACACTTCTCAGCTGTTTATAATCTGTGATAAATAAACAGGTGTTCAACATCACTGCTCTTGAACATGAGTTTCGGTACTGTAATATACATGTCACCCTTTTTCATAATAATTTTGTTACAATTGTATTCTAAAATAATTCTGTCCATACATGTAAATTAAGTTAGGATGTTATCAATCATGTGTTTGTTTGTTTTTATGAGGGACGAAACACTTTCTATGAGTCAAAGGACTTTCACTTTCTTCCCTATTTCACATTTCTATACCATGTGTTGTGAAATAAACTATCAATTGTTCAATATTATATTATTATTATAACTATTGTCTTTGTTGATTAACATGAGTGTTTTGTGTTTATGTTTTGTGTGATGTGTTGTCAAGTGAGCTGTCGTGTCATCATGTCATGTCGTCTGTTGCTGTGTCACCGTGTCCTGTCACTGTGTCACCATTTCATGTTGTGTGTCGCTGTGTCGCAGGGCCATCGTGTGGCTACAGAACAAGCGAGATGCGACCCTCCAGAGGACACGGGGACCGTCGCCTCGCCGGGAAGACCTGCATGAGTACCGTGTGGGCCGACTGAAGCATGAGCGCGTGACAGTGCCACGCGACGACTCCCTGCTCGAGTGGGCCATGCAGATGATGAAACATCATGCACACAGGAAGTCTATACTTGAGGTAAGCACCACTCACACACAGGAAGTCTATACTTGAGGTAAGCACCATGCACACAGGAAGTCTCTACTTGAGGTAAGCACCACGCACACAGGAAGTCTATACTTGAGGTATGCACCATGCACACAGGAAGTCTCTACTTGAGGTAAGCACCACGCACACAGGAAGTCTATACTTGAGGTAAGCACCATGCACATAGGAAGTCTCCACTTGAGGTAAGCACCATGCACACAGGAAGTCTCCACTTGAGGTAAGCACCATGCACATAGGAAGTCTCCACTTGAGGTAAGCACCATGCACACAGGAAGTCTCCACTTGAGGTAAGCACCATGCACACAGGAAGTCTCTACTTGAGGTAAGCACCATGCACATAGGAAGTCTCCACTTAAGGTAAGCACCATGCACACAGGAAGTCTCCACTTGAGGTAAGCACCATGCACACAGGAAGTCTATACTTGAGGTAAGCACCATGCACACAGGAAGTCTATACTTGAGGTAAGCACCACGCACACAGGAAGTCTCTACTTGAGGTAAGCACCATGCACACTGGAAGTCTCTACTTGAGGTAAGCACCATGCACACAGGAAGTCTCTACTTGAGGTAAGCACCATGCACATAGGAAGTCTCTACTTGAAGTAAGCACCATGCACACAGGAAGTCTACTTGAGGTAAGCACCATGCACACAGGAAGTCTACTTGAGGTAAGCACCATGCACACAGGAAGTCTACTTGAGGTAAGCACCATGCACACAGGAAGTCTACTTGAGGTAAGCACCATGCACACAGGAAGTCTACTTGAGGTAAGCACCATGCACACAGGAAGTCTACTTGAGGTAAGCACCATGCACACAGGAAGTCTCTACTTGAGGTAAGCACCATGCACACAGGAAGTCTACTTGAGGTAAGCACCATGCACACAGGAAGTCTCTACTTGAGGTAAGCACCATGCACACAGGAAGTCTACTTGAGGTAAGCACCACGCACATAGGAAGTCTATACTTGAGGTAACTACTACTGCTGTATTATCCTTGTAAACAGGGCCAGCTCCACCAACATAGAGCACCATCATCAACCCAGTGTTTCATCAATACAGCGCCCCCAACAACACAGCGCCTCTCTCAGGGATTGTGCTTCTTGCCATGCTCACGCTACAGTTGTGAACTAATGCTTAGTTTGTTTTGACAGATTGAGTTCCTCAATGAAGAAGACACTGCTGAGTCCAACTCTAGAGTTCTATGTTTGTGTTTCATAGATTGAGTTCCTCAATGAAGAAGACACTGCTGAGTCCAACTCTAGAGTTCTATGTTTGTGTAGACAGATTGAGTTCCTCAATGAAGAAGACACTACTGAGTCCAACTCTAGAGTCCTATGTTTGTGTAGACAGATTGAGTTCCTCAATGAAGAAGACACTGCTGAGTCCAACTCTAGAGTTCTATGTTTGTGTAGACAGATTGAGTTCCTCAATGAAGAAGACACTGCTGAGTCCAACTCTAGAGTTCTATGTTTGTGTAGACAGATTGAGTTCCTCAATGAAGAAGACACTGCTGAGTCCAACTCTAGAGTTCTATGTTTGTGTAGACAGATTGAGTTCCGCAATGAAGAAGACACTGGGCTGGGTCCAACTCTAGAGTTCTATGTTTGTGTAGACAGATTGAGTTCCGCAATGAAGAAGACACTGGGCTGGGTCCAACTCTAGAGTTCTATGTTTGTGTTGACAGATTGAGTTCCTCAATGAAGAAGGCACTGCTGAGTCCAACTTTAGAGTTCTATGTTTGTGTAGACAGATTGAGTTCCTCAGTGAAGAAGACACTGGGCTGGGTCCAACTTTAGAGTTCTATGTTTGTGTTGACAGATTGAGTTCCGCAATGAAGAAGCCACTGGCCTGGGTCCAACTCTAGAGTTCTATGTTTGTGTAGACAGATTGAGTTCCTCAGTGAAGAAGATACTGGGCTGGGTCCAACTCTAGAGTTCTATGTTTGTGTAGACAGATTGAGTTCCGCAATGAAGAAGGCACTGGCCTGGGTCCAACTCTAGAGTTCTATGTTTGTGTTGACAGATTGAGTTCCGCAATGAAGAAGACACTGGCCTGGGTCCAACTCTAGAGTTCTATGTTTGTGTTGACAGATTGAGTTCCGCAATGAAGAAGACACTGGCCTGGGTCCAACTCTAGAGTTCTATGTTTGTGTTGACAGATTGAGTTCCGCAATGAAGAAGGCACTGGCCTGGGTCCAACTCTAGAGTTCTATGTTTGTGTTGACAGATTGAGTTCCGCAATGAAGAAGACACTGGCCTGGGTCCAACTCTAGAGTTCTATGTTTGTGTTGACAGATTGAGTTCCGCAATGAAGAAGACACTGGCCTGGGTCCAACTCTAGAGTTCTATGTTTGTGTTGACAGATTGAGTTCCACAATGAAGAAGACACTGGCTTGGGTCCAACTCTAGAGTTCTATGTTTGTGTTGACAGATTGAGTTCCGCAATGAAGAAGACACTGGCCTGAGTCCAACTCTAGAGTTCTATGTTTGTGTTGACAGATTGAGTTCCGCAATGAAGAAGGCACTGGCCTGGGTCCAACTCTAGAGTTCTATGTTTGTGTTGACAGATTGAGTTCCGCAATGAAGAAGACACTGGCCTGGGTCCAACTCTAGAGTTCTATGTTTGTGTTGACAGATTGAGTTCCGCAATGAAGAAGACACTGGCCTGGGTCCAACTCTAGAGTTCTATGTTTGTGTTGACAGATTGAGTTCCGCAATGAAGAAGGCACTGGCCTGGGTCCAACTCTAGAGTTCTATGTTTGTGTTGACAGATTGAGTTCCGCAATGAAGAAGACACTGGCCTGGGTCCAACTCTAGAGTTCTATGTTTGTGTTGACAGATTGAGTTCCGCAATGAAGAAGACACTGGCCTGGGTCCAACTCTAGAGTTCTATGTTTGTGTTGACAGATTGAGTTCCGCAATGAAGAAGACACTGGCCTGGGTCCAACTCTAGAGTTCTATGTTTGTGTTGACAGATTGAGTTCCGCAATGAAGAAGACACTGGCCTGGGTCCAACTCTAGAGTTCTATGTTTGTGTTGACAGATTGAGTTCCGCAATGAAGAAGACACTGGCCTGGGTCCAACTCTAGAGTTCTATGTTTGTGTTGACAGATTGAGTTCCGCAATGAAGAAGACACTGGCCTGGGTCCAACTCTAGAGTTCTATGTTTGTGTTGACAGATTGAGTTCCGCAATGAAGAAGGCACTGGCCTGGGTCCAACTCTAGAGTTCTATGTTTGTGTTGACAGATTGAGTTCCGCAATGAAGAAGACACTGGCCTGGGTCCAACTCTAGAGTTCTATGTTTGTGTTGACAGATTGAGTTCCGCAATGAAGAAGACACTGGCCTGGGTCCAACTCTAGAGTTCTATGTTTGTGTTGACAGATTGAGTTCCGCAATGAAGAAGACACTGGCCTGGGTCCAACTCTAGAGTTCTATGTTTGTGTTGACAGATTGAGTTCCGCAATGAAGAAGACACTGGCCTGGGTCCAACTCTAGAGTTCTATGTTTGTGTTGACAGATTGAGTTCCGCAATGAAGAAGGCACTGGCCTGGGTCCAACTCTAGAGTTCTATGCTCTGGTGGCTGCGAGTCTACAACGCAAGGACCTTGGACTGTGGCTGTGTGAGGATGACGTCCCTGACGACCTGTCACGTCACGTGAGTCACCCAACTTGTCAGTTGTCACCTCATCATGATGGCCATGTCAGAATATAAATATGGTCACATATATAGCATATCTGTTATGATTGCATACAACAGATTATTATTTCAAATTCATGCACCATTTGGCATAAATTGTTCGTCTTGCATGCATCTAGGTTGAAAGTTAGGTCAGTCACTTGACACCGAAAATGCTTGGTGACCCACTAAAAATATCTTGACAACACAATTTTGGGTTACAACCCAGGGGCTAAGAACCGCTGGTTTAGATGTAGTGTCCAGTGGCATCTTGCAGTCTACACCTTCATGACCAGATAAATTATGCCCAAATGTGGTGTAACATGATACTTTAAATAAAGAAATCCAAACTTGGAAGTGAATGTTTGGTAGGAAAGCAATATGCTGGAAAGCCTAGGTGAAGCAGGAACTACTGTATAAATGAAGCAGACAGCCAATATACTGAGTGTAGATGTGCAGTGCTTGCCGTACACTGGTGTGATAATGGTTGCAGGTGGACATTGGTGACGGCATCAAGCCCCCCGGCTACTATGTCCAGCGCAGCTGTGGTCTGTTCCCCGCGCCCATCCCCCAGGACTCGGCCCACATGGACCACGTCGAGTCCCTCTTCCTCTTCATGGGAGTCTTCTTTGCCAAGTGCATCCAGGACAGTCGTCTCGTAGACATTCCCCTGTCCACACCCTTCCTCAAGCTCATGTGTATGGGTGACGTCGTTGACAACGTATCCCAGAACTACCGTGAGTTGTTGTGTCGCACTGACTCGACGTCGGAGGACTCCTTCATTGACGACGATGACGCAACACCGACGGAGGAGTCCGAGAAGGAACTCATTCTCGACCCACCGAAGTACCACCTGGTGTCACATATGTCGAATGTGGCATCGCTGATGGCGGCGAACATGGGTCCGGCGTGGTATGCAGGCTTACTCACGTATGATGACTTTGAGCTGGTGGATCCGCACCGAGCACGCTTCCTAAAACAGCTGCAGCAGCTGTCGAATGCGAAGCACGCCATCCTCACGGACCGCTCACTCTCGGAGGACGAGCGCAACCGCCAGCTGCAGAACCTCACTCTGCAGAACCCACCAGTGCGACTCGAGGACCTCAGGTAACTCAACTCTTACGATGACAGGGTGTGTCCAACAAAAACATACCTTGCTTACATGTTCAGTCTCGTGGCTTTTATTGTAAAATCACGTGAAATGGTATAAATTGTGTCTGTTCTAAAGTTTTGATGACTCAAATGTGTTTCTATTTACTACAGTTTGTTTCTGTAATTTTACCATTGTTATTTGTTTAGTTTGACTAAAATATTGTGCAGAACAGCAAGGTAAGAATATGATAGTCCAGTTCTATTCATTAAAATGCATTTAAGAATTAATGAATACTTTATAATTGTTGTGTCAAACTTCCCTGGGACTGTTGTTAATATGTGTGTATATCTTGGGAGTTCACATGTTCATTCTAACTGGTTCTACATTTCAAAATGTGGTTATGATGATTATTATTAACTATGAATTATAACAGTAATATCAATAATGGCATTCGGTTTTCATTAGTGCTATTTAAGGTTTATGCATTATCAAATTAAAATAAATAACCTATATTTTCTTTATTTTGATGAATATTAACTTTATCTAGATTTTTTTAATGTGTTAATGATTACAATGACTTTTATATAATATGAGACATAATTATATTTCTTCAATAGTAGATGTTTTGCTTGCGAGGTCCACTGTGATAATTTGTTGTGATGAAATAATCAGGCTAACAACTATGTTTGTATATTTCTAGCTTGACATTTGTCTTCAACCCATCATCCACTGTCTACAACTATTCATCAGTTGAGCTGAAATATGGCGGTGAAACTGAAGTAAGTCTACCTGCAGTTGTGCAGATTATAAAGGAAACATTTAAGAAAACATTTTCCAAAGAAAATAATATATACCCCAGTAAATAAAAGTTTTGATAAATTTTGTCAGGGGTACATCCAGATAATTTGATGAAGTTTGCAATGTTGATCGTTGAACAAATAGTCAGGATGATTGTTGTGACATAATCAACAATTTTCATATTCTGGATTATCACTAAAAATATCAACGTCAACCTCAATATTTGCTGTATGACAGCTCTCCAGATGATAATTTTGAATAAATGTTGGTTAAGTGCTGTATGTTGAATTTTATTTGCATTTTTTTAATTTTGAATTGTCAAAGCTCAATAGTTTCAAATGTGACCTCGGTACTATTTATTGTATAAGACAATGACAGTCTAATGATGATTCTGATGAAATATGGTTGAACAAATAGTTAGGATGATTTTTTTTATTTTCATATACAAAATGACATAGCTCTTAAGTTTGGACGTCAACCCCCAATTTGTTTTACTTGACTTATGCCAATTGAATAATGTAGTGAAGCTTCAACTCGATCTGAATGTTAGAATGTTGAGGATTGGTTGTCTTAAATCTTTATAAATACATTTGAAGACATCTTTTGATGAAAGGTATATTTTTCATTATTGTAGTTAATTATCATTTAAAGGAAAACAAAAGGTAGTATTGTGGGCCTATACAATAATCCTTTATAATATCGCTAGCAAGGATATCACAAAACTTCAGCGTGTCCAAAATTGTCTAGCAAGAGTAGTTACAAGATCTCCTCGTTTTTCTCGCTCTGTGCCACTTTTGAAGTCTTTACATTGGCTTCCTGTATGATATCGTATAATTTTTAAGATCTGTACCATTACATATCAGGCACTGTCCAATAAGCAACCATCTTATTTGCATTTATTGCTTACTCCTGTAAGAAAATCTATCCAGCTTCATCTAGTTCTGACCTACTTTTTGTTCCTAGAGTCAACACTAACATTGGAACTAGGGCTTTTTCTGTTGCTGCACCAACTCTTTGGAATATGCTTCCTCTTAGTGTTAGATCAGTTGAAAATATTACAAAATTCCGTCGTCATTTAAAAACGTATCTTTACAACCTTGCTTATCCACCTTAGCTTCCTAGCGCCTTGACCCATCTGTTGACAACTGGAAAACTACTTATGTACTTTGAGATTGACCAACCCTTTTGTTTTGATGCACCTCTGAGCTTGGTTTCCAAGGATTTAGGCGCAATAGAAGTTATCTTATTATTATTATTATACACGTAAGAGTTACAAGCTAACCATTTGCAACTAAAATCAACAATATCACGCCTGTGATTTATTTTCAAAGTTGGAAATTCTAGTGAAATATCACTGTTCCCAATGGCTGTCAAATTGAGACATGCCTCCAATGCTTCACCAATAAGCATCTAAAGTGTGTTTGACCTTGACATTGCGGTGATGCGTTGAATGCCTCTGTTTCCTCGACAAGTATAGGATTATGCCAGCTCATATGATTTGGTGATGCAACCTTTAGTAATATTCTCAGTTTGGCGAATTGGAAGAGTAGGCATTGGTGACATCAGGCTTTCTATCTCGGTGGTGATGTCCATGCAGTTTAAATTATGTGCCTTCAACAAGGTTATTCTTGTAAACTGTTGGCATAATACTTTTAATTGTAGTTGTTAATGGTTAGTTTTAGATGCATAGGCCCAAAATGTTACCTTTTGTTTGCCTTTAAGAGAATCCTGTAACCTGTTACTGTGTCTGTGCTGCAGGAGGTGACCTTGGACAATGTGGAGGAGTACACAGAGTGTGTGACTGACTTCTGTCTCAACACTGGCATACGCAGACAGATGGAGGCCTTCCGCGGTAAGTCTATGCTTCATACTGGGTCGTAGATCAATACTAGCTGCATTCACAGTGAACACATCCACTGTAAACGCGCCCATAGTGGACACGTTCACAGTGGATGCGTTCACAGTGACTGTGTTCACAGTGACCGTGTTCACAGCAATGCATTCACAGTTGCTGTGTTCACAGTGGACGCATTTACAGTTGACACATTCACAGTGAATGTGTTCACAGTGGACATATTCACATTGGGTACACGCATTCACAGCAGACAGGTTCACAGATGTCAATGTCTGTATGTGTATACAACATGCAAGACTTTCTTCCACGAAGATTTCACATGTCGGAACAGTTTGAAAATTGTTTCACATTTTGTTTGTTGCCAGCTGGCTTCAACAGTGTCTTCCCGATGGAGAAACTGTTTCCCTTCAGTCCGAGTGAACTGCAGCTGATCCTGTGTGGAGACCAAGCCCCTCAGTGGACCCGCAACGACATCCTACAGTACACTGAACCCAAGTTGGGATACACAAAGGAGAGGTATAACATTCACGTTTATAATCAATTACTTTACCATTAAAGGGATATAAAAGTAATAACAAACATTAAACTGTAATGACTGATATTTACAACTACCATGGTATGTCTACAAACTATAGATCTTGTCATCAGATTGATAACCTTGTCATCAGATTTGTAGCCATGTATACAAATTATACATCGTATAAAAAAACGTTTACCTTTGTCTACAAATTATACATCTTTTCATCAGAAATGTAAAAACTCGGTTTATAAGCAGATTTCACCCGTATCATAATATCTAGTTGTCACACTTTCTAATGTACTCTTAGGGTTTATTCTGTGAGAAGAAAAACCAAGAAGAACATTCTTCTTTTAGTAGAACTTGGGTGTTGTTTTTTAGTGTGATGTTCTAGGCAATGGGTCACTTTATATTGTCTGAAAGAAAATGACATCAAGTGAATGACAAATCTGACTGAGACAAGCAATATGCATGTTAACCAATTTGGGCAAGTCATTTGGATAGTATGTATCACCTAAACCTAACAAATAATATGTATTACCTAAACCTATCAACTAATGTGTTTAATATAGCGATTTTTTAATTTTTTTCTTGGAAATGACCATCTGCTGAACAAATAAAAACTATTTTGGCTGTCACTAAAGCAACCTGGAAAACGAATCCAAACAATGCAAACATGAATGTTTATAAAGGACAGTTGTTGTTAAAATAAATGTTACATGCAGTTGTTGTCTTCCTTGCGAAATCAGAGCGGATAGCTTCAATCAGTACATCTTGATGTAACAGTGTTCTTCAACATGATTTGTTTAAAGAAACACTGTTGTGTTTATTGTTGCAGTGGAGGGTTCCAGCGATTTGTCAATGTCCTAGTGGAGATGTCGGGAGACGAACGTAAAGCCTTCCTGCAGTTTACCACTGGCTGCTCATCGCTGCCACCAGGGGGCCTCGCAAACCTGCACCCGCGACTGACGGTTGTACGTAAGGTGGATGGCAACGACAGTAGCTACCCGTCAGTGAACACATGCGTGCACTACCTCAAGCTGCCCGACTACTCGACGGAGGAGATCCTCCGTGAACGTCTTCTCGCTGCCACCACAGAGAAAGGCTTCCATCTCAACTAGTGGGATTCTGGCGACTATTGCCTTTGTGTCGCTCTACGTTTTGCTTGAGACAGTCTGTGGTCAGAAGTGCCTGTTGGACTTAAGAATAGTTCGAGAGGGACCACTTGTAATGCATACGTGACTGGACATGGTTTGTACAACCACAGGTGTGGACCTCAATCAATGTCGGTTGTGTTTCCTGCAAAGCCCCATAATTAACCGTTTTGCAGATAATGCCATGAGAAGAGGCTTACTTGTTATAGAGTATGTAGGTTGCCCTGTAGGTCACAGCCCGTTCTGGAGATGTAAAGCAGTAGAACTGTTAATGACATTTCCCATTGTTGACTGCGTCAACATTGACCTGCAGTTATACTTCATCACCTCTTCCACGATTTAATGCAACTTGCATCATCAATAATGAACCATAATTGACAGAGTAACTGGTATTGTATGATCGTGTGAATTAGATTTCAGTATGCAGCCTGTACGTGTGTGTGTGTGGGCGTGACATGTAAAGTAAGAGTAGGTACACATGACATGCAGCGACAATTGTCATGTGTTGACAGTGTGCTGCCGTAGCAGCTGCTTGTACTGTGCCAGTTGTCACGCGAGACACCAATGATGAACCAGTCGCATTTAGAATGTCGTCAGATGCAACATTCGCCAGCGCAAATGTTTGTTTGGTTTTGATACAGCTTTGTGATTGTACAGTGTTTAGTGTATTATAAACTAATTTGTTGTTGTTAAGGCGGCATGTCCAGCAAACAAAATAGACGTATTATTATGACATGAGCTTATTTAAGGTGGACAAATGTTGTTGGTAGATTTTGTTAATTTTAAAGATATGCACAATATATATAATTATAGCTGGCCTGTCTGGCTATTAATCCTCACAGCAGTATATTATACCATATTGGTTACAACTTCGCAAGTTCACGTACGCCATAAATAGCAGGGGCAAACCAGTAGATATGACAAAATAAATATGATGTTATAATAATGTTCTTGCAAAGTTTTAGTTTGCAAATACGTTATGTTTTTCAGCCACATAAACCTGCTGTGCTCTGTGGGTATTTCAATGTTTATGTGTAGCCTTGTATATAAGAACTCCTCGGTATCAATGGATTTTGTCAACATTGCCTCTGTATCCATACAGCTGGGTTTGTTTGACAACTGCTGAATCAGTTATAAACAACACTGCACATTCATATAAGCACTTCAGGAATCATGATACAAGAAAGTCGAAAACAAGTGGCGTAATATGGTTAGAAAGTTCATATGGATCTTGCCAAATCTGAGTTAAATAAACTGGTGCATTTAAATAGCTATTTAAAAATGTTTTGTTTATGCAAAAACATGAATAGCAACAACATACTTTGTGTTGTCGAGTTTAATATATTTTTTTGCTACTTGGAAATTTATTATAAAAAAATTGTTTGCTCCATGTTTTGGGACTGAACTATTATTTTGCCAGATTTTCATTTGTGAATGTGTTCTAATATCATGAGTTCTTCACTGTGTTCCGTTTTCATATTGGCTCTTTCGCACATAGTCTGTTGAATTTGCTATGAATATAAGTTTTGTGTGTACCAAATAAATGCACTTGTCTGCCAATTAAACTGCAGTGGGTTTGAAGATGTTGTTTCAGTTCATTTGTGTTCAAATGTGTGAAGAAATTTGTATTATAAATAGTCTTGAATACTTTTGTAGAGTAGTGCACTTGCATGTGTGCACGGTGGGCTATCAATATGGCAATAAGTGCATACCAGCTACTTGTACAAGTTTCTTACACATGCAAGCAATATATAGGGATGTAGATAGACTTTGTAAATGGATGTGTGTGATTACAAAGGAGCTAATTTTGCCGACATGATACGATCATCTTTGGGTTTAGTTCCACACGTTTATGTGGTTTGACATTCCTGACTACACCCGAGGATTTAGACAAAAGAAATAAGTGTCTTAATACGTTCTTACATTCCCATATGTTTGCAGTGTCAATGTTCTCATATTGTATATCTGGTTAAATTTTGACGTTTTAAGACCCCATTCCCGTGTAGCGCTTTGTAACATTGACCTGTACACCACACTAAAAGTTTGTTTCGTTTTGAGAAAGACCCCTGTATCGATTATATTTATGGACACCTACATTTGTTCACTCATTGCATATCTGTGTAACAAACTAAGCAATAACACCAACAACTGTCCATGTTTAGACCTTTATCTTGATTCTCCCTTTAACTAAAACAATCGAGATTCTTCCCATGCACGCACGAGTATGGCCGTAGCCTGCGTACACGATAGTGCATGGCTGCTTATTTAGTGGTATTTATATTAGGGCCGTTAATGTTGCTACCTTCATATCAACTAAATGTAAACATTTTGATTGGAAATAATTTTAAATGCTTAATTTAGGTCGCTTTATCAAAGTTTATTGCTTATGCACCACACTATGCACTCTTATATTGCTTTTAAATAAATCACAGTAGCGCAATATAATGACGAATCACTATATATAACCATTCTATCTACAATTCTTTCTTTACTTTATTCGCAAAACAAATATACGTAACTTTTTATGTAAACAACACGAGATAACTGTCTTTGTTAATTCGATTCGGGTCAGAGGTCATGCAATGGACGAAAGACGCGAATGGTCACAGAAAGAGGCGACAAGACACAGGGTCGGTACCAATAGGGTAGTCTAAGGGGTGCAAAACCTCCAACTGCATCCTCGCTGACGCTAGGCCAAAAAGCCCTACCGGCCGAACCAAATTCATATTTGGTAGGCTGCGCAATTTCTTCAGTACGATTCCGCCTGTCGAGGAGACGGGGGCCGGGAGGTGCTCTTAAAATGTTTCGTCGCCGCGCCGCGGTCACTTCACCTTCTGCTTATCTGCACCTTCTCCGCTGTTTTGGCACCACTGGTGACATCGGAAGATGGAGGGAGGGTGCTGTTAAAATTGCAGAGTTAAGCGAAGTCATTTTTTCCACACATACAACAACTTAGAAGTAAGGAGGTATGTCATATGAGTAGTAATATAGGTTTATCAGCGTAGAGGGTTGGATTCGGATTGGTGTAAGTGGAAAAAATAGTTCCAGCTCCCATGTTAAAAGATAGGGAAATACCCGGATGTTGCTAGATTTTGCTCCGGCATTGCGCCAATCCAATCCAATGTGCATCCAAAACGTATAGGTCTAAAAGGGGTAAGTTGGACTTTGAAAATAGGGCAAAACGTCAATTCGATTTATCGTAAATGTATACAACTTTTTGATGTTGAGGTTCCAATTTACCCCTAGATTTTTAGTCCTTCAAATGTCTTCAAAAAAACTGTCCTACCAATTTTCTCCATGTTAAAGGATAGGGAAATTTTCCCCATGATAGAAGATAGGTAATTTTTGCCATGTTAAAGCATAGGAGCTTCCAATTTACCCCAAATTAGACTCTCAAATCTGTCCTACCAATTTTCTCCATGTGATAGGGAATTTTCCCCATATTAAAGGATAGGAGCTATTATCGTAAAGGTATTCAACAACTTTTTTGAAAAAAATAAAATATACCGAACAGCATTTGAACCTGTCACACACGAGATTGTTTGGCCCGTAGGCCAAGGCTCTGCCAAGGGACCGAGCCCTTAGAGCGACCATCTTGGAATTACATCTTTGGTATCATTTCCGTACGGTAGTTTTTCTCTATGTTAAAGAATAGGGCATCTTCTCCATGTTAAACGTCAATTCTCTTTATCGTAAATGTATACGACAACATTTTGAGTTTGAGGTGCCGATTTATCTCAGGTCAAACATATAGGCTATTGTTATACGGTAGTGATTAAATTCGTGTCTTTTATAAAACCCGTACTCGAGACGTGTCTGGACATGTTTGTTTGTTGCGAGCGTGAGCGTGCGCACCCTGTATGACGTCATCAAACTGCTACGCACCGTAATTTTGTGCGCGAGGTGAGTTGGTCAAACAGGTAGTGCTTTGGTTTGACCTTGTTTTGAAATTGCGCGTATGCAATGTAATCCCACCATATGAAGTCATACAGTGACGTCATGGTACGCGCAGTAATTTTGTACGCGAGGTGAGTTGGTCAAACAAGTGGTGATTTGGTTAGCCATCGTTTTGAACTTGCGCGTATGCAATATAATCCCACCATATGAAGTAATACAGTGACGTCATGGTACGCGCAGTAATTGTATACGCCAGGTGAGTTTGTTATACAGGTAGTGATTTGGTTAGCCATAGTTTTGAGCTTTCGCACTTGAATGTAATCCCATCATCAGGGTCAATGACGTCATGATCAGTGACGTCATCAAACTGCTACGCGCAGTAATTTTGTGCGCGAGGTGAGTTGGTCAAGCAGGTAGTGCTTTGGTTAGACCTTGTTTTGAACTTGCGCGTATGTAATGTAATCCCTTCATGTGACGTCATGATGCAGTGACATCGTTAAACTATAAACTGCTACGCGCCGTAATTTTGTGCGCGAGGTGAGTTGGTTATACAGGTAGTGATTTGGTTAGTCATCGTTTTGAACTTGGGCACTTGAATATAAGCCCATCATGTGATGTTATGGTCAGTGACGTTGTGCTACAGCGAGTGGAGGGCTAGAGATGGACGAGATATCGCATCAAATCCCTCCTCTTTCAGGCAAATAAACGGGTTATCGCATCAAATCCCTCCTCTTTCAGGCAAATAGACGGGTTATCGCATCAAATCCCTCCTCTTTCAGGCAAATAGACGGGTTATTGCGTCAAATCCATCAAAGGCGAGGAGGAGGAGGGATAGAGATGGACGGATTATTGCATGACATCCCTCCTCTTTCAGACAAATAAATGGGTTATCGCGTCAAATCCCTCCTCTTTCAAGCAATTCGACGTGTTATCGCGTGACATCTCTACCAAACTTAGCGCACGAGACTAAGGCCGAGACATTGCATGAGACTACGGACGATACATCACTTGAGACTACGTGTTCCAAAAACCATTCCGTTGTTTACATTTGAACAGTAAACACGTACACCATGAGCTTATGGACTAGTCTACAAGCTACCAACAAGAGTAGTAGTCGTGCGTAGTTCGTCCCCGTGCAAAACGATTAATCATAAACATCAAAGGAACTTCAAAGGAATTGGGGGCGGAGTTGACCCCGACTCATTTTTTCCTAAAACTTGATCCATACTTATAAAAAAGGACATCAAAGGAAGTCGGCACTTTTTCCTAAGATTTGATCCATACTTATAAAAAATCCTCTTATCTTCTTACTTATAAAAAATCCTAATTACCCTTTGATTGACAGCTGTCAACTGCTTCACAGCTGCCCTCTGGAGCTGCCATCTAGCAGCTATGTGTATGGTGCTATCTGCCCTCTAGTGGTGTTGTTAGGACATACTTTCGTTTAGGACACTAGTGCCGCCATCTGTTATAAGTACTTACGCGTCTTCTAGCAGTGGTACTATACATTTTGGCGGTTCGGCATCGTTACTGTCGAACATGTATCCGTGTCGAGTCGCGGCGTACGGTCGGGGCTTCCGATCCGTAGAGCACGCTTATCAGTATAGAAAAGCGATGTTTAACGAAGACGTTGAAGGGGCCGAGTCCATCAAACAGTCGTGATAGGCCTATATAGCGAAACGACGAAGTTGGAAAATCGAGAAAAAGAGAACGGGGGCCGAATGGGACGCCGTTAGGGACGAGTGCATGAAGAGCCTGCTGATGGCCAAGTTCGGAGGGACGAAGAAATTGAAAGACGCCCTATTGGCTACGAGAAAAGCCGAATTAGTGGAGTGGGTGCCGTTGTGCGAGGGCTTCTGGGGTATGAGACTCGGAGGCGGAGAGGGGCAAAATATGCTCGGCAAACTATTGATGGAGGTGCGCGAAGCGTATAGAAGAAACGAATAAAAAGTCATCGTTCGTTTCCGTACGCGCCAGTCGTGAATATGTGCGCGCCGTTGAAGCATCCGTTTACGTGTATAGTGGCCGGCCCTACGTGGTGCGGTAAGACTACTTTCGTCGCTCGCCTAATACAGCACGCTGACACTATGATCGAGCAGCCGCCGGAGAAATTCCTGTGGTGCTACGGCCAGTGGCAATCCGCCTACGCCTCTATGCCATCCAAAATAGAATTCGTAGACGGCCTACCGGATCCGAAACGTTTAGACGCTGAAACGAGGACGCTTCTAATACTCGATGACCTCATGGAGGAAACCGATAGCAGGGTCACGACCCTGTTTACTAAAAAAGCCATCACTGTAATACGTCCGTGGTACAACTGCTGCAGAATATTTTTCCAAAAGGGAAAGAAAACCGCACAATTAGTCTGAACGCCCAATACATGGTGCTATTCAAGATCCCCCGGGACGCCGGACAAGTAGGTCACCTAGCAAAACAGATGTATCCGGGCAAGGTCAACTACATGCTCGAGGCCTTCAAAGACGCCACGTCAGCGGCGTACGGTTATCTCCTCGTAGACCTGAAACAGGAAACGGAGGAAGACATGCGCCATTTTTCCCGACGATCGCCTCCAGTACATCTACGTCAGGAAGTAACTATAAAAAGGGGGGAGACGTCACTGCGCGCGTCATTCGATTTAAGGATGACGGACCGCGTGAAGAGACACATCCTGGCCCTGCAGATGTTGAGTAGATATTAGAGGAACATCGAGCTGCGAAAAGCCGTACTCGCCCACGCGGACTCCGACCTCATCTGTAGCCTGTGCGATTGCGCGTACAACATTCTGAAAGGGAACGTGAAACTATCGAAGAAGCAGAAAAGAGTTATGCTAAAATACAGGAACCACTTGCATAAGCTAGCGGACAAAAGAGTACCCGTCAGACAGAGGCGGGCCATCCTGCAAACGGGAGCGGGAGGCCTTCTGACGGCGCTGCTAGCACCGTTAGCGAGCACCGTCTTGCTCCCCCTGCTCAGACAGGTTATCGGGGGGTGAAGATGCAGCACGCGAAGAAGATGGCGTTGGTCGACCCGCGGTTGGTGGAGAGCCTCCTGCCGCTCATCGACCAGCCGCCGAGTACGACCCGATCACGTGCAATGAGTAGCCTGGACAGCGACATGAAGAATGTGCTAGACCGGTCGGATTTATCCGAACACGATAAGGTGGCGTCGTACAATCAACTGCTGAGCCGTTACAACGCGATAGAGGCGGCTCGAGCGGCGCAACCAATACGCGTGTCGGTGGTGAACAACGAGACGACGGCGGCACCCTTGAAAACTCTGAAAGGAAAAGCCAGCCTCCTTATCGCAAAAATGAAAACCAATCCGTTGTGTCGATGGAGCGCCCGCGGCGAGTTCGTGTACGACGGTCAAACGCTCGCGGGCAGCAACATGGTCGATCTCGTGAACGATCTCATGCGACCGAGAAAGAAGATGGCGCCCCCTGTAGGGTGGAAAGCGTTCGGGGAGCGTATGAGGGGTCTGAACATTCCTATGGAATTCGGCGGTAACCCCCGGTATCGAGCGTACAAGCAGCAGCAGCGGCGGTCGAAGCAGCTAGAAGAGGAGGCGACGGCGACGACGCCGGTTAAGCGTCTCGGAGCGACGTGGAGGCAGCAACAGCGGCGGCTAGCCGAAAAAGAGGAGGGAGGTAGAAAACGCAGTCGGCGTAGCAGAGTCTTGGAGGCGGCGGCATGGGAGACGTATTAAAGTGAATGAAACATCGCCGTCCGAGTCACTCGCCACAATGACCCCTCAAAGAAGAAGGTCGGTAACCGTCATCCTCGTCATCGCCGTAGCGGCTGTCGCTCTGTATATGTGTATATTAGTCTTCGACAATTGTCGTCAGGGTGTTCGGGCGGCCTCGTCGTCGTGCAAAACGAAAGCGTCGAACTCAACGAGACGACGATGACGATCGCCTGAAGCGCGTCTATTACGATCCGAAACAGGCTGGCAGTTACGGCGGCGTCGGCGCGTTGCACAGGGGAGCCGCCGCCGTAGTACGCAAACCGATCGTCAAGCGGTGGCTAGCGGCGCAGGATACGTACACCCTGCACAAGTCGGTTAAACGACATTTCAAACGACGCTGCATTATCGTAGGCGGTCGAAACCAGCAGTGGCAAGCAGATTTGGTCGACGTAGATACACTGAAAAAACACAATGACGGCATAACGTTCCTATTGACGGTTATCGACGTATTCTCGAAGCGGGCGTGGTGCGTCTCGTTGAAGAGTAAATCCGGCCCGGCGCTCGTCGCGGCCTTCGAGACCCTGCTGCAGGAGGAACAACCGCCGAACGCACTGCAGACCCATAAGGGGACGGAGTTTCTCAACAGACCCCTACAGAAACTTTTGAAGGACTACGGCGTCCACCATTTCGTGACGCATAACGAGGAGACTAAAGCAAGTGTCGTGGAACGGTTCAATCGGACGTTGAAGACGCGCATGTGGCGGTATTTTACGAAACATCAGACGCAGCGATACGTAGAGCCGTTGACGCATCTCGTACGGTCGTACAACAACGCCTACCATCGAAGCATCGGTAGGACACCAACGAACGTTAACGCCGCGAATCAGGAGAGTGTATGGCAACGGCTGTACGGCGGCGACGGCGGCGGCGGCAACAAACCGAAACTGCAAGATGGAGACCGCGTACGCATCAGCAAGTCGAAGGGTCGGTTAAAAAAAGGGTACATGGCTAACTGGAGCGAAGAACTCTTCACCGTCGCAGAGGCGCACCCGTCCGATCCGCCCGTGTATCGACTGGAGGACGACGCCGGGACGCCGCTAGACGGCACCTTTTACGAATCGGAACTGCAACGCATAGTCGTCCCGAAGGACAAACTGTATCGCGTGGAGGCCGTCCTACAGCGTCGTCGACGTAAGGGGGGCGCGGCGGAGGTGCTCGTGAAATGGAGTAGTTATCCAGCTTCGTTCAACAGCTGGATCGGCCCCAAGGCGCTCGTGGACTATAAAGGGTAGGATGACGTAGCGTCGGACGGCAGACATGACGTGGAAGCGACACTGGATGTGCTGTCGACTACACGAAGCAGCAGTGTGCGACGACGACTATAAAGGAGGGTGCTCCATTACTAGCCCGCAGTGGCGCTACGAAGACCGACGAGACAGCCGTCGCCACAGACTGCTTCAATGTCGACGTAACAACAATGGCAGACTTCGTCGACGCTACCGAGTCTACCATCCCCTCCGTCCGCGAACATGTTCCATGGCATTTCTGCGGGAACGAATACCCTAAAGCCGAAATCATCTTCCTGTGCCAGATCGTCGTCCTGTATACGCTTATCGTCGTGAGTATATACAATCTGACGAGAGGTCAGGACGACTCCAACCTGTGGACGGCGCTGTTGAGTAGCTGTCTCGGTTACCTACTCCCGAGTCCGTCTATGAGTCGGCGCGTTGGCGGCATCGTCTGACTTTTATCTGACCCTACCGAGCAACACGTCTTTGAAGGCGCACCCCGAAAACACGTTGACTCACTACACCACGAAGCTGCCGCAACGCATCGACCTGTCAGGTCAATGGGAATGCGGAATAGTAACGCTACAGTGGGGCCGGTATACGGTGGACATGAACGCGGGAGTCGACACCCTGTACGTGTACACTGACCTCGTGGAACTGCGCGTCATCGGTGACGTGTATGCCCCGCTCCATCGAAACGTCCCCGTCTTCGAGACGAACGGCCTCAATATCGCGGAGACCTTCGACCGCGTCCAATACGTACCTCTTCTGCGGCGACAATTCGATTCGGTCGAGATCGATATATGGGACGACACCGGTCAACCGGTACCATTCGAGCGGGGAAAACTCGTGTCGACGCTTCACATCAGACGCTGCAAATCGAAACTGTTTTGACGATGAGCCGTAACACGTACGAAGACTACTACGTTCGACAGGTCGGCGGCGCTCTACCGGTCTTCTTCGGCGGTCGAGGGCAGCGAGGTTACGGTCTGGGCAATCTTTTCGGGAGCCTGTTTCGAAGCGCCATGCCGCTTATCAAGAGAGCCGCCGTGACGTTGGGGAAGCGCGCCCTTAATACGGGCGTACATGTGGCGCAGGACGTCTTCGCCGGCAAGAATTTGAAACGGTCGGTAAAACGACGCGCGAAATAGGCCGGCGCCGACCTTCTCGACGGGCTGTTGAATAAGCAGCCGCCGCCGACGAAAAAACGACGACGTATAAAGCCACCGGCCAGTTAGAAGAGGCGGCCTTCGTGTGAAACACCGACGACGGCGGCGAACCGGGGGAGCACTGGATAGCCCTCTACGTGGACGTCGACGGACGAGGCGACTACTTCGATTCGTACGGCCTGCCGCCCCTGCACGACGACTTTCGCGCCTTCCTTCGCCGTAACTGCGGCGACGCGTGGGCGTACAACGACAAGAGACTGCAAAGCGGGGTGACTAACGTATGCGGACAATATTGCGTCGCCTACCTGCTCTTGCGATGCCGCGGTATGCCGCTAAAGGGATTCCAGTCCCTATTCGGGCCCGATAGGGTGGCTAACGACTGTCTCGTATTCGACTGGCTAAAACCGCATTGAACTATATATTCTCGCTTACTGCAAATAAAAAAACGCATATATATCGCTTACTGCATGCAAATAAAAAACGATGAAAACGCACACGTTGTTTTGTACCGTGTTTTATTAGTACATAGGAAGCGCCTCATAGGCGCCCTAGTCCCTACCCGGCGATTTATAGGCGCCCTAGTTCCTACCCCTAGGAGTCCCTACCCCTAGGGGTCCCTAGGGGGGGGGCGCCTAGTTATACGAGTATGGGCGCCGTGGTGACGCCGTCGTCGAGCACACGGCGTTTAGCGTAGAAGTAGCTCAACGATGCGTGCTCTTGAACGTACGTCAGCTGACGCCGGGGTCCAGGTAATTGGTGATATCTAGACATTTGAGTGTCGACGTCGTCAGGCACATGTAGTTGTTCTGGCGCTTGATGGTGAACGCCGACGACATGTGCTGATCGTCGGTCATGAGGAGGGGGGTCAATTACTTCTTGACGACGTACAAATCGTACTTGCCCGAATTAAAACCGAGGACGGGAAACTGGCGTAGATAGGTCAACAGGTGCTCGGCGAGTGTGGTGTACGGTGACGAATCTATCTCGGGGGTGGCGCGCCGCCATTCGGCGTCGAGCGCGTCGAGGGATTCGAAGGTCGAGTCGTACAACGGCCGCAGAGCAACGCACGCCGCTTCGCTCGCGGCCTCCAAAGCGTCAATCAGGCGCCTCGCGAGATCGGCCGAATCGCCGGTCGTGACGAAGCACCGCGCCGTCTCGTGGCCGGGGACGTTCGACGCGATGCTCACGCTGAGTAGTTCGTGGCGGGCTAGCCACCGGCATTTGTCGGTATCCGGCGGCAGGTCACTATCGACGTAGTAACATTTGAAGTCAAATGTCGCCCGGTACGGATAGTAACGCAGGTCATCGTCCACGTAGACGCCCTCGTCCTCTAGCCGCTGAAACACGGACGGTGTCGGGTGGTAGACGCCGCCGGGAAAGACGTGGCGAACGCCGCCATCGCACGTCGCTTCGTGACGTCGTAGGTCGTAGGGGGTCCGCCACAGGGATTTGGCGCACTTGCTGCATACGTACGTCTTCGTGTACTTCCAGACGTCGCGTATATAAGAATAGTTAGCTTCGCATACGTTGATGTTCAGAGTCGTGGGGTGCGCGTTGAGCGACCGACGGACCAATTCGGCGGCCGTCGTATTGTTGGCGGCCTCCGTCAGTCGATAGGCGATCACGTTGACGCCGAAGACCGCCTCCACCCGGTCGAGGTCGTTCAGGGGGACACCGTCGAACGGAGTCGTGACGGTGGCTCTGCA
The DNA here is from genome assembly GCA_963995525.1 of Escarpia spicata. Lineage (NCBI taxonomy): Eukaryota > Metazoa > Annelida > Polychaeta > Sabellida > Siboglinidae > Escarpia > Escarpia spicata. Next base: position 15,043,045 of record OZ023211.1, on the reverse strand, counting down.
GTAGTCGTCGTATAGACGTTTGGCGGGGGCCATCAAACGATCGTCGGTATCGCTGCCCGTGGCTAGTCGTCGCTTATGCAGGGCCAAACAACGGAATAAGCATAGATTATCCGCGTAGGGGACGCCCCGTCGATCTTTCACTAGCGTGACGACGGTCCTGTTGTCGCGCAGGTAGGCGGGGAGTAGCGCGCCGGCGCAACCGATAGGGTGGTTTATGATAGCGTTCAGAAAGTAGTTCACGTTCGTCACCAATTCGGCGATCCATCCCGAGTCGGGGCGCTGCGCTATCACGTACTGGAGAACGTCGCGGACCGTGTTGAGGAAGCGTTCGAACGAACGGGCGTCGGTAACGAGGGCGGAAACTTCCAGGAGGCGGCCGCAGCAATTACAGTACGAATGAAAATAGCGGTAGCGATCCGACTCCTTGTGGCGCAAGATAAACCCATAACTTACATTTATCTTAAACGCGCACGTTTGCGCCTCGAACATTACTCTTAGTCGGGGTTCGAGTTCCCTAGTGTCCAAACAGTCGGTCAATTGAAAATTATATTGGGACTGTATAGTGCCGCGCGACACCGACGTCTCTATGCTAGACCAGTGGTCCTCCACGACACGTCGTAGACCGGCCGATAGCGCGTCGTCGTTGTTATGATCGGTAGGTGGCGCCGCTGGCGGCGGCGGTGGACCGTCATGGGGCGCCGCCGGCGGCTTTCCGCAGACCTTCACATGTCTCAACATATGCGCGCAGACCGGCCGCATTTCGGGCACGCGCGATCATTTTCGATCGCCTTTTCATTTCCGCAGGTTTTCGACACCGTCATATGTTTCAATAAAGCATGGTGACGGGCGAAATAATGACCGCATTTCGGGCATTGTGGCTTAGCGCAAGAGTGATCTATCAGACGCTCGACGGTTCTACCGCATACGAGGCAGACTGGCACGATCGCTACTCGTTGGCAGCGCGAATGCTATTAATTACGGACGCGTTTCGCCACCGCTTATAAAGAGTGACAGCGGTGGTGGTGATGGCTAAGCTAGGTGTATGTGGTTTTTTCTTCACTCGAGGGTTTTCATACGTTTTTCGTGTATGCTGGGAGAATAACCCGGTGATCTTTTGTCCTAGTTAAACGGGCGGCTCGATTTCAAAGTGTATGCGGGACGGTGATAGTAAACAGAAAGAATACGTTTTCAACGTTTTATTAAGCGACGACCGTTAGACACATATAGCGTTATATTTTAAGTGTATGCGTTTCAAGCGGACCTGGTGATCTTTTGCTGCCGAAGATAACGTGCGGATCGCGGGACAGAAATAATCAACAGAAAGAATACGTTTTCAAAGACCGTTAGACACATTTAAACAGCATAGCGTTGTATTAAGCGACCACTATTTCAATTCAGTGGCAAGCAGGCGTTCAATAACCGTCTCTTTTCTCAGTTCAACGAGACAGATTCAACGTTTTATTAAGCGACGACCGTTAGACATATTTTAAATAGCATAGCGTTGTATTAAGCCGCTCCCTAATTAATATTCAGCACGCGTTTGATAACCGTCTCACATTTAAACAATATTTCACGCTCCGAATGTTCAGCAGGCAAATATTAAGCAGGCATTAATACCGTCTCTTTTCTCATAATGTTCGTCTCACGAATCAGCAAGGCCGCTTCTTTTTAGCACGTACGAATGAGTAGCCGACTCCAGGACGGCCATGTTGACGCAGTCTCGCCAATCAGTGGCGAGTAGCCAGTCGGAAACGAACTGCACGATTGCGATCTCAGCCAGACGATCCGGCCCGATCATCTTCAGATGAGCGTGCATGAGCATTACGAATCTCGTAAAGCACGGTATTAACGATCGTCCAAGATACGCCTCCAGAACAGGTTGGAAGTAGCGCGTGACTATATCGCCCACTTCGTCGTACACGCGCGGATAGAATCTGTTCGGTCTCCCCGCGCGGTAGCCGTACATGTGTACGTACGGATACTCTTCGTTCGCCTCGCACTCACCGCAGGCCTGGCGCGCGCGCTCCAGTATCGCTTCGCCGAGGGATTCCGCAAAGACCCCCATCATGTACGTCTCCTGGGCCGCAGTCAGCTGGATAGCTGTTAGCTGAGTCGGCACGATGGGCGCCGGTTGCATGTTCGGCACCAACGTCGGCAGCTCCGGCGACGTCGAGGGGGATGATATATCCACCACTGGGTACAGGCTCGCGTATGAAGGTGTCCCCTCGTCTCGGGGGGCGTCGTCGTCAATGCTCGCACGCTTTGCAGCCTCTCCCGGGAACACTTCAGCGAAGTCGCGCGCTGCCTCTTCCGACATTTCCAAAACCACCTCCAGTACAGTGTCCAGTGCACGATCTCGCGCCTGCGGGTCGTCCTACAGCACACAGATTATTAATTATTATTGGCAATCCTCGATATTTATTCATCGGCCTTTTTGGCACGTTTCAAGGCACGAAACTCCTCCGCCGACTCCAACAGGGCCTGTATGAAGGCGTCGGCAAGGTCGAGCCTGGCCCGGCGCGCTTCGTTAACCGATTTTATAGCGTCGAGTACACGATGCACATCCTACAGCATAAAGAAAAAAGCGTCATTAGTCAAATTACTCATCATCGGTCTTCTTCAACGCACGCACGGTGTATGTCGGTATTCCCTCCCACGAGATCTTACGCACACTGATCTCTATGCGCGTGCCTACGAGCGCCAGCACGGTATCACGCAATGCGTCCTGGTTCAAAGAGACCAGGTAGTCGGCCTCGTACGAAACTAGTTTCGACATGACGTTGTCAAATAAAGTCAGCCACAATTCATTCTCAACAGTCGGCCCATCCTTTACCATTAGGCGCAACGAAAAAAAATATTTTGGGACGGCCTGGGCGCCGTGCGAAGGACATATCATAGGGCCGTCTCTGGAGGCGTATATCTTGCGACGACATCGTGCGCAACCCTCGTACGTACATTTATCCCTCCATGAAATTGCCTCGGTTGTAACGGGCGTTGCAATTTTATAGAGGCCGTCGATAGCTTCGCTCAACGCCATCACACTCACCGACGAGGGTAGAAATACTACAGCGCCCCTGTCAGGCGGTGGCGCGCTTCTTGCAGCAGGCGTCGCCGCGGCTCCCCGTGCGCTCCCCGTCGGTCCTGCTGCTGCGCCCTCCTGCCTCCTGTCCCATTCCTGTGCAACAGGAATGGGACGCCCGACGACTACAGGCCTAAACGTCTGCTTTCTCTCTCTCTTCCTTGCGCCGCCCTCTTCTTCCGCCATTGTGATTTGCAGAACAACGTTAATACAACGAGTGAATACAGAAGTCTACCGCTTTATACAGAAGCCTACCGCTTTATACAAGTCTAGTGAAAAGCGCACGCGCGCCTGAACACGTGCACCACAAAACACTCGAATCCGTTAAGGTTATTAACAATAGAAAAAATAAATCGGTCATGTCAGTGCATTTACCGAAAATCGCTTCTTTAGAGCAACATTTTCCAAAACAACAACACCACATGATTCCCGAGTCACGGCTTGTCTTATAAAACGCTTACTTTTACACATTTAGATTTTCGTTAAACTTTTGAAACATTGCGCAAAACGGTCGGTAACGACTTACGTAACGCGGCCTACGTGACGCCCATCACGCGTTCGTAGATGAGTCAACAGCGGAGAGCGGCGTAAACAGTATTCCTTTCACAAATGGCGATGTCGTCAGACGAAATGTTTGGCGGCGCTGGACGCGCGGAACAACCCCATCGGGAAATCATCAGGTACGTCACGTCCTTTTAAACAAACAAAACAACATTTACTCAACTATCCTTTATTTAATGTTTTAAAAATCCTTTATTGTCTTTCTATTCACAGACCCTACTCAACAATATACATTCTTTTTAAAACCCTTTATTGTTTTCTATTCACAGACCATACTCAACTATTTACATTCCTTTATTTAATATTGTTTTTTCTATTCACAGACCACATGGGACCCTATGTAGGGAAGCGACACCCGCCGCCACCACCTCGGGGACGAGCCGCCGTATTAGCGGCTAGGGCGAAATCAATCACCGCTCCCTCCCCGCCTCGGACCATCGGCCGGCCGCGAACGCCGCCGCCCTTGACGGCCAGAACGTCTGCGCGCGCCGTTGGGAAAGTGCGCGGGGTACCACGGCCTCCACAGCCTACCCGGCCTTGGTGGCGTGATAGTTGGGATGAGAACGTTCCGGATGAACCATCGCCGCCGCGAGGCGGCTTTAACTTTATACCACCGTCACGCCGCGGAACTATTATTTATGGCCATCTGCCATTTCCAGATGATGATGAAGAGGCTAATGAGTGGCACTGAAATATATTAAATATTCAATTTACATAACCGTTCCGTCTGTGCATTTATCAATAGGGTACGCGCCAACTAGCCGGCAATAAAACAAGGCTGTTATATGAAACGCTATAGCCGCTGTAAACCTATTTGTTTTAGCCATGGCGCACTCTAGGCGCTGACTAACCGGCAATAAAACAGCCTTGCTTATGAAACGCTATAACGCTCTACGCTGAAAATACGCTTTACTAGAAAACAGCCGTCACGACTCATGGCCGAGCAGGCATGCGGCCGCTGCTGGTTAAAGTCCAACCACGGTTGGCTCAGGCGCCAGGGGTCTTATGCATGAACCGAGACAACTAATAGTCTGAGACAATGCCATTGTCCGAGACAATAAACGTAGGGACTTCTGCCGTCGCGAAGTTGCTATGCATGGACCGGACGTTAGACCGAGACAATAAAGTCAGAGACTTTAACGCGATTGTCCCGACGTTTGGTGTTGGGCTAATTTTAGACGAGGGGATCCCGGGAAATTCCCAGCATTTTTGCGAAGTGCGCAGCCGCGGCCGTAGCTGACCTCACAAAAGTACTTCCTTCCGGGCAAGTGTCGTCTGCGAAAGCAAAGTAAACATGGCAAAGGAAGAAGCGTCGTCTCCGAGCTTGAAGCTGTCATGTAAGCGTTCTAAGAAACCAAAATGTTCAGACATGGAAAAAAAAAGTTTTGATAGAAGAAATAGAACAGGAAAAAACATTGCTGACGTCCCATTTTATTTTCAAAATGGGATCACACTGAAGAAGAAAGAAATGATGTGGAAAAAAATAGCCGATAAAGTCAACGCCGTCGGTGGGCACGGCCGTACAATTGAGCAACTAAAAAAAGATGGAAGGATATGAAAGCGGCAGTTTTGGAGAGACAACGTAAAAGTACGGGAACAGGAGGTGGAGGTCCTCTCCCCGAGGTCCCCTATGAAGACATCATTCGACAAATAATCGGCGAGAACACTAACTTGGTGAATGGGATTGACGGTAAGTGGCCGGTAGCGGTACGTGTTCTTGTATTAACATTAATTAGCCTAGTGAATTACATTATTTAATTTGTAATTGCCAATCTGACTGAACTGGTAAAAATCATTAACCACACCCACCTGGTAGGTCTACCCCTTGGTGAAGTACGCCCTATACTATATACTGCATGGTGGGGTCACAAATCGTGCGTCCAATTGTTTTTGTCGTTTTACTAACAAAACCCGTGTAACAGAACGGTTAGATGTAGCTTTATGTCGCTGTAAATGGCATTATCGTTTTGATGCCATTTTTAATATCATTCCACATCATTTAGATTGTGTGGCAGAGTAATGTCCAGAAGGTACAATGATTAACCTTCCTTTTGACAGTTGATGTGCCCACCGACTCCTACATCAATGTCACGTTGGTACAATCGCCAGAACATGCTGATCCATCAACATTTTTAGGTAAGTGTATATGTTTTAGTCACGTCAAGTGGATAGTCATAATAGTGTGTGTGTGTGCGTGTGTGTATGCGTGTATGTTTAATAGTCACTTTGTAATATAGACATACTCATACAGTAGTTAAATTATTTTAGTAATACTATTCTATACTCTCAAAACTATTCAACTGTGTAGTTGGTGGCATTGATTTGTCAGTGTTATATGGCAGGCTCACTTACTACTGATGATTGCATGTTTCATCAAAATGTTTGCTTCATTTGCAGTGCCACTGGTCCTCCCACCCTGTCCACTTACTAGCGACATACAGACTGCACGTAAGTGAACTTATGTTTAAAAGTTAAATTAACAAATTATTTCCAACAAAATATTTCAAAGATAATTTTTTTATTGTTACAAGTAAATGGAAAATTGCAAACAAATTTAACACATATTTTGTTTGTATTGTATAGAGAATCTGGTAAATACCATAGTATTACACAATTTCCCGGTCCACACAATACTCTGGTGTTAGAAAACATTCCAGTCTTAATCAACACCCCAGTGTAAAAAAACACCATATTTTAAACAATACACTATTCTATAACATTACCTTATTCTTATGAAACACCACCTTCTAATTGTAATGAAAATCTTAGCAGTGGAGTATGTGTATTAAATTTATGTATACAATTTTGTTTCATAGGTTTTAATGATCTGCCACTCACATGGTCAAATTATAATTGTTCCAGATGCAGGTCACAGTGTGCTAAGTGCAGCGTGTGATGATTTCGTGGACGACAACCCATCAGCAGCTGTGGGGTGCTGTAGCAGCTGTCCTTCGACATCCAATAATTCATCCTCATACAGTGGTACAACTGCAACTCACAGCGGATTGGCTTCATCAACCACCAAGCAAACAAAAAGAAACAAGGGGAAGTGTCTGGTTCCAAGTGCAGCGTCTACTTCTGAAATAGAAAATGAGCTATTTTCAAAATGGCTGCAAAGTGATATAACAAAAAATTATGCAATCACAGGAATGGTGGAACTGAAAAAAATTAAGCTTGAACTGGAAATAGAGCAACTGAAGCGACAGGGAGGCATAATTAGTGAACCATGAAATATGGGCAGAAAGTAACTGAAGGTTATGCATTCTTTCATTAGCAGTTCGATTTATGAAATAAAAAAATAGTATACTTATCACTTGATAGCAAACATACCACAGGAAATTATAATTTTATAATGCATTGTTGAAATGCATATTGTTTGGAATTAATCTTTTGAGTGTTATGCATACTGTTCAGTCTCACTAAACAAATCTATTTTAGGACCAGTGTCTACCATTATCTGCATATCAATTACTTGTGTATAACAAACATTATTTCCATGGTATCATTATTTATATTTGGATACATGCCTACCCTGGGCATGTCTGATGTGTGGCAAAAGGAGCATTGCAACCATTATGATAACATGTAATATAACAAGAGGAAGGAATTTGCACAATGGTAAAGTTGTTGGTAAATGTGGATATTGCACACATGTGTCAAATAATCAGCGTTACCTTTAAAAACACTCATTGATGATCCTGTTTCGGACGGTCTTTCCTGCTGCTGTCCTTGCTCGCTCATTCATGTCGTCACCACAGTTGCCATCACTGTCACCTTTATCCTCAGAACTTGACGAGTCTGACGGATCGTCTGGTACCGGAACATGCAGACGCCTTGCATGAGACATACTGTAATCACCTTGCAGGCTTTTGCAGGTTGCAACCGAAGGCCAAACCGCAGACACAGAAATCTGGTAGGACAGAATAATGAGATATTGTACATGTGCCCTTGCAGGACAACAAACAGTGAAAGTGTATATGATATTGTATTATATAATTACCCATATCTGTAATGTCAAGAGGGTCAGTTTTGTTAAAGGACACTTAGATGAAATTATAAACAGACAGTTATTGCTTGTTTGCTATGTTGTGAGAAGTAGACACACCAACACCATTCCTTGAGTCACATTTCAACTCTGTGTTTGCCACTGTTTGTTTCCTATAAATTCGTTTTAATTAAAAATATAATATATATTTAATTGTGTTGTTGCTAGTGTGACATCCATTGTCATTACTAAGGTTACTGTTGAATCATGTCACAAAGTGTCTTGGTTTCTTTAAGGTCACCACAGGCAAGGTGATTCCCTATCTAATTATACTCTATATCAAATCTACAACCAATACTAAGAGGTTGGTGTTTTTATTATATATGCACAATAACTAAAATGTGGAGTTTAGCTGTCCCACTAACCTTTGTTTGGCAACACCGATGCTTCGTTCCACCAAAGTCCGTGTGGAGCTGTGAGCGTAATTGTATGCTCTCTGTTTTCTGGTGACTGGGTTGAGTACTGGTGTCATCAGCCATGTCCGTAGCATATACCCACTGTCGCCAAGGATAATGCCATTCAGTGGAGGCTGGTTTCCTTCACACATACAAAATCATTTATTTATCCAATTGCATGCGATAGATCAAAAACAACATTACTATAAATGTTATATAAAGATATATATGCATTTTGTGGGCATTTTCACATTAATAAGCATAGCCGTGTTTCAGGAGGGTCACGGAATGATGACCACTTGTTATCTCTTCTAATGTGGCATACAATGTCATATATCAAGAATTCCCTTATAATCAAACAATATGCTGGGTTTTGGAAATACCTTACATTACATTTCTTAATATGAAAATGTATTTCATGTGTACAATGCTTGACAAGCAAACAAACAAACAAAACACTGTTGTTACAAAAACACCACTCTTTCATCAAATTTTCTGCATGAAATTAGGAAAACAGACAACATTCCTGTAATATGTTCCTGAATTAAATAGCAATAAATAAACCGCAACAATTGGTAGACCATAGAAATTCCATACATGAAATCACATTTTCACTAACAATATAACAGCACGCATTGTGCTGTGCTACTTACTTTATGGATGTGGTTTAAGTGTGTAACAAAATTGCTTATGTAGAATAGATAATTTGTGAGTGTGTACCTTCGAACTCAGTGAAGAGTGGCGACTGCCTAAGTATTCGGGCATCGTGCACCGATCCAGGCCATTTCACTATGACATTTATGAACTTCAAGTCAGCATCGCATATCACCTGAAATTGAAGGATTAACTTACTATGTTGTTCGTGACATGTTTCCATCACCTTTAATTAATGTTTAAATGACCATGCATCCTCTCAGGTAGTATCACTTGAAAAACAGTGCAGTAACATGCAATACAGACTGTCAGACACAAACATTAATGTGAACAATCATTGCAAACGTCATTTATACAGGCCTACAAATGACTTGTTTTCAACCTAAGTGTTAGATTTTTCAAATGTGATTTTTTAGTATTGGTTAGGTATATTTGATTAGATAGAACTGACATTTAATATGTATGTATATATATATATATCGTATAGTTCCTGAACTATTACTTACCTTTTGGCTTTTTCAGAAATTACTACCGTTATACATGCATCGTCTGTTATGAACTACTGGTTTCTTGACCTGTTAAATTAATGTTCTCTGCATATGCCATATTATAACTGTCACACGCTAAATAGGCACATTCATAATAATTTTATTATTATTGGAATATTGTCATTGCAACATTTTCATTAGAAAATATACTTTTACGCCGATACGCTGCGTAGAATTTCCTCTAAAAGCGTGGGCCGAAGCAACAGCACCGCATTGTTTTGTGAAATGGGCCGAACCGTTCATCGACCAAAACTACTCACACAAAACATCCGTCGCGGCGTATTTGAAAGTTAATGTGATATCTGGCGGCAGTATCAGTGAACGCATGGATTATAAACAAACCCAGAGATTGGTCAAGAAACAGTACAATACACGGTAGCTACACACTGACTTACCTGGACATTTATTGAATGGAAATTTTTCCTATTCACAAATTCATGCTCTTGGTCATAAGGAGCTTGGATGCGCACATGAGTTCCGTCCAAACACCCAATCACATTGGGAAAGCGTCTTATACCAAAGAAAGCCATCTTTGGCTTTCCTTTGGTCTGGCCAGTTGATGAAACGATTCTTCCGTCTAAGAAATGCATCAGTTACCTTGGACATGGTACGACTAACCGTCGACTGGTCAACCCTTAATAGTTCGCCGACAACATTTTGAAGTGTTCCCGTAGCGTAAAAACGAAGGGTAAGTAGTACTTGTAAAACGGGCGTGAGCGATCCTTTTCTCGAAAGTATATATTCAATATCTTTCCTCACCTCGGCAGTAAGTTGAAAAATGATGTGTCTATAAAATCAAAATTTCGTGTAAACTTGCTCGTCGTTATATATCTCTAGAGGATGTGTCTTGTCGCGAAAAATGCGGTTATGTCTGATTGCACGTCTATTTTGATAACGAAAAAATACAACGGCAGCCATTGAATTTAATGAAAGGCTAAAGACAATTGCGTTTAGGCCAGCGTTATCGCAGGTCTAAAAATCGTGTCGTTTCGTCTCGCGGAAAGTCCGAGACTTCTAGTTGTCTGCGTTCGTGCATAGCAATTATCCCGTAAAAGTCCCGACGTTCGTAAATTGTCTGAGACAACGCTCATTGTCTCGGTTCATGCATAAGACCCCAGCAGCCGCCGTATCATATTTAATCAACATCGGTTATACGCGTTATTATGTCCATGCATTCGAGTGCTTATGGGTTCCAGCGGCGCAGCGCATCAGGCATTTCACTGGGAACGGCAGAGCCGTATGATATTTCATCTGGCAGAGCAGCGTCGTATTTCAGCAACGTCAGACATACGACTATTTAACGGATATAAGCTTAGGACGTTTATACAGTGGTTATACAGTGGTTATATGGTATCATCTGGCTAGCAGAAGAGCGGTATTATATTTCAGGAACGTCAGACATATGGTTATTTAATGGTTATAAGCTTAGGGTGGGTATACAGTGGTTATATGTTTATACAGTGGTTTTACCGATTCCGCCAATCCACATAAGTACTTAGAACACCTGACATTAAAATAATGACGAAAAGTATGTCCTCACAACACCACCAGAAGGCAGATAGCACCACACACATAGTCGCTAGAGGGCGGCAGCTGTCAAGCAGTTGACAGCTGTCAATCAAAGGGTAATTAAGGGTAATTAGGATTTTTTATAAGTAATAAGATAAGAGGATTTTTTTAAAGTATGGATCAAATCTTAGGAAAAAGTGCCGACTTCCTTTGATGTCCTTTTTTTATAAGTATGAATCAAGTTTTAGGAAAAAATGAGTCGGGGGCAACTCCGCCCCCAATTCCTTTGATGTTCCTTTGATGTTTATGATTAATCGTTTTGCACGGGGGCGAACTACGCACGACTACTACTAACAAGCCTACATCATCATCATCATCATCATCTCGTGCAACCTTCCAGTACCCAGATTGCAAGAAACATTTCACACGTCGAGACAACTTGAAACGACACAGTGTCCTCAGTCGCTGTACACTGTCGACAAACGCTACATTGCTGAAATCACTTGTCCTGGCGCTCACTACGACATATGTGTAACACAAAACACTTATATCAAAGAGTGACAAGAACCAAACTTGTCGGACAAACGAAACACCAAACACTTAGACCAACGAGCGACAAGAACCAAACATCACATACCTTCATGTCAAGAGACGATCATCTGTTCGGATTCAAATCCAACGAGACGGCCATAGGTCTCGTATGAGGTATCGCTTCTTTTAACGGAAAACATATGTATATGAAACATCTTTACATCGTAACAATTCTATATTTACAAATAGTGCGAGCGATCAGACACGATACGACCTTCTCGAGAGTCGAAAAAGGAAAGACCAGAATCGTCGGAAGTATGGTATATACACTAGTTTTTGGCGTCATCTCATTTGCATAACCAATCAGACCGAACGAACATCACGTGACTTCCCTTAACACACAAACTGTGCAAGTTCATGAGAGAGGCGACACCCGACACCACTCAACGGACACCAATGTAATTAGTCAGATTATTGCCATCTACCGGCCATAATAGATCTCTATTCGTTGACACACTTCTGGGAATACCGGAAGCGTAGAGGCCGCCATGACAGTCAAGTAACTTCCGGTGCGACGTCACTTCTGACGTAGCGTCCCTAGTAGAGGCTGCCATAGCAAGCGAATTTGAAAACTGCTATGATCGAAAGTATGTTTCTGCGGGGATGGCTGGGATAGATCCCTCAGCTATTTTGTACATGTATTTGTGTCGTAGATCCCGACGTCTGCTTTGTAGGGTATTGAGTTTTAGGTCTATTAATATGTTTGTCATTGATCCTTCATGTCTGGAGTGGTAGTCGCCGGTAATGAAGCGAGCAGCACGGTGTTGTATACGTTCTAGTTTATCTATGTCCGCCTGATGGTATGGGTCTCACACTATGGCTCCTTACTCTAAAGCAGCGCGCACAAGGGCAATATATGCGGTCCGTTTGTTGTTTATAGGACAGTGTCGTATGTTACGTCTTAGGAAACCAAGCGTTGAGTTTGCTTTTTTAGTTGCTGTTGCGATGTGGGAGTGCCATTTAAGGTCGTCGGAGATAGAGATACCAAGCTAGGGATTGCAGTTTACACGTCCTAGGGTGATGTTATTTAAGGTGTAGAAATAGTCAGTCTTATGTTTTACACTGAGGATGTAGCATTTGTTTGTATTGAAGTTCATACCCCAGTACTTTGCCCATGTTTGGTGTTGTTTTAGGTCGTGTTGTAGTGCAATGTGGTCGTTGAATGTTTTGATTTCTCTATATAGTAGGCAGTCATCTGCAAATAGGCGGACTTTAGATTTTATTGATGCTGGTAGGTCGTTTATATGACAGAGGAATAGTAGGGGGGCAAGTACAGTGCCTTGTGGGACGCCGGATTTGACGGGTACTTCTCTCGAGTTTTCGCCGTCTAGAACAACTTTCATAGATCTGTCAATGAGGACATTTTCTAGAAACTTGAACGTGGTTCCGGTTATGCCATAGTGGGATAGTTTATGGAGGAGTTTTGTGTGGGAGACTGTGTCGAAAGTCTAATATTGCTATGTCTACTTGAGTTCCAGAGCCGAAAGAAGAGAATAGGTCATGCGTGGTGGTTAGGAGTTGTGTTTCGCAGGAGAAGCCTGCTCTGAAGCCATGGTTTAGGTGTGTTAGGATGTTGTGCTCTTCTAGGTAGGTAATGATGTGGCGGTAGATTATGTGTTCGAGAATTTTGCATGGGACCGATGTCAGGGTGATGGGGCGGTAGTTTTCTGGTAGGTGCTTATCTCCTTTTTTAAATACAGGTGACACATTTGCTGTGCGCCAGTCTGACGGTAGGTTGCCTGTGTCTATGGATCTCTGGAAGATGTCTCGGAGTGCAGGGGATAGGGTGTCGGCACAGTTCTTAAGGACAGCATTGGGATCTGGCCAGGGCCACATGCTTTATGTGGTTTAATGGACTTGAGTAATTTAAATACTCCGGTGGTGTCAATTTTAATTTCACATATATTGGGGTGTTATGAGGGATCAAGGTGTGGGGGCGCGTGAAGACATTCTGGAACTGGTCCAAGAGGATCTCAGCCCTTTCCTTACTGTTACACACCAGTGACCCATTCTTTTTCAGGGTAGCTACTCCGATGTTGTTTTGTTTTCTACTTTTGATATAGCGCCATAATGGCTTTGAGTTGTTTATTTGGAGGCCTGTGGTGATGGTGTTATTAATAAAGTCCCATTCTGCTTTACGCAGACTTCGTCTACATGTTTTCTGTATGAATTTGTAATTTTCCCAGTTGCTTAACTTCGGTGATCGGACGAGAACCGGTGTTTTCAACGTGATATGGCCGTAGACGAAAGTGGAAGCTTATTTAGTGGTATTTATATTAGGGCCGTAAATGTTGCTACCTTCATATCAACTAAATGTAATATTTCTTGGGAAATTATTTTATATGCTTAATTTAGGCGCGCTTTATCAACGTTTATTGCTTATGCATCACACCATGTACTCTTATATTGCTTTTAAATCCGATCACAGTAGCGCCATCTAGTGACGATTCACTAACCATTCTATCTACAATTTCCGTATTTCTTTCTTTACTTTATTCGCAATGCAAATATACGTAACTTTTTATGTAAACAACACGAGATAATTGTCTTTGTTAATTTTTTTCGAGTAAATCGCCAATTCTATTCGGGTCAGAGGTCATGCAATGGACGAAAGACGCGAATGGTCACAGGAAGATGCGTCAGGACACAGGGTCGGTACCAGCTAGGGTAGTCTAGGGGTTGGAAAAACCTCCAATTGCACCTTCGCTGACGCTAGGCCTAAAAGCCCTACCGGCCGAACCAAATTCATATTGGGTGGGCTGAGCAACTTCTTCAGAACGACTCGACCGCCTCTCGAGGAGACGGGTGGAGGTGCTCTTAAAATGTTTCGTCGCCGCACCGCCGTCACTTCACCTTCTGCTTAACTGCACCTGCTCCGCTGTCTTGGCACCACTGGTGACATCGGAAGATGGAGGGAGGGTGCTGTTGAAATTGCAGACTCAAGCGAAGTCATTTTATCCACACGTACAACAGCTTAGAAGTACGGAGGCATGTCATGAAATATATATGGAACATATTAATATATGTCCATAATAATTACAAATTAAAAGTATTGCAACCATATAGGCATCCGAAGAGGGGCTGGGTGTTTGAGCCCCAACCCAATATTTAGTGAATTTTATAGATGTTTTTGATCAGCGTCTTCCGAGTTGCGCGAAAAAGTGTTGACATCAAAAAGTTTCAACAACACTAGACGTCGCATGCTTACGTGCATTACGGAAGACGACAACTTCCGTAGTTTTTTTTTATTTAACTGATTTGTTAATTAATAGATTAAATGATTAATTAATTACCCAATTACATGATAATTTGAGCTATTCGTTTTCAAGGTATGATCGTTTTGAGTACCAAGAATAAAAATGGTAGAACATTTTTGAAAAGAAAAGCCTACAGCACCCGGTATTCGCAGGCGGTCACCCATCCAAGTACTAACCGGGCTCGATGTTGCTTAACTTCTGTGATCGGACGAGAACCGGTGTTTTCAACGTGATATGGCCGTAGACAAAAGTGACTGCTTATTTAGTGGTATTTATATTAGGGCCGTAAATGTTGCTACCTTCATATCAACTAAATGTAATATTTCTTGGGAAATTATTTTATATGCTTAATTTAGGTACGCTTTATCAACGTTTATTGCTTATGCATCACACTATGTAGTCTTATATTGCTTTTAAACCCGACCACAGTAGCGCCATCTAGTGACGATTCACTAACCATTCTATCTACAATTTCCGTATTTCTTTCTTTACTTTATTCGCAAAGCAAATATACGTAACTTTCTATGTAAACAACACGAGATAACTGTCGCTGTTAATTTTTTTCGAGTAAATCACCAATTCTATTCGATTCAGAGGTCATGCAATGGACGAAAGACGAGAATGGTCACAGAAAGAGGCGACAGGTCAGAGGGTCGGTACCAGCTAGGGTAGTCTAGGAGTTGGATTAACCTCCAATTGCACCCCCGCTGACGCTAAGCCTAAAAGCCCTACCGGCCGAACCAAATTCATATTGGATGGGCTGAGCAACTTCTTCAGAACGACTCGACCGCCTCTCGAGGAGACAGGTGGAGGTGCTCTTAAAATGTTTCGTCGCCGCACCGCCGTCACTTCACCTTCTGCTTAACTGCACCTGCTCCGCTGTCTTGGCACCACTGGTGACATCGGAAGATGGAGGGAGGGTGCTGTTGAAATTGCAGACTCAAGCGAAGTCCTTTTTTCCACACGTACAACAGCTTAGAAGTACGGAGGCATGTCATGAAATATATATGGAACATATTAATATATGTCCATAATAATTACAAATTAAAACTATTGAAACCATATAGGCATCCGAAGAGTTGCTGGGTGTTTGAGCCCCAACCCAATATTTAGTGAATTTTATAGATGTTTTTGATCAGCGTCTTCCGAGTTGCGCGAAAAAGTGTTGACAACAAAAAGTTTCAACAACACTAGACGTCGCATGCCTACGTGCATTACGAAAGACGACAACTTCCGTAGTTTTTTGTATTTAATTAATTAGTTAATTAATTGATTAAGTGATTAATTAATTAACCAGTTACATGCTAATTTGAGCTATTCGTTTTAAAAGTGTGATCGTTTTGAGTGCCAAGAATAAAAATGGTAGAAAATTGTTGAAAAGAAAAGCCTACAGCACCCGGTATTCTCAGGCGGTCACCCATCCAAGTACTAACCGGGCTCGACGTTGCTTAACTTCTGTGATCGGACTAGAACCGGTGTTTTCAACGTGATATGGCCGTAGACAAAAGTGACTGCTTATTTAGTGGTATTTATATTAGGGCCGTAAATGTTGCTACCTTCATATCAACTAAATGTAATATTTCTTGGGAAATTATTTTATATGCTTAATTTAGGTGCGCTTTATCAACGTTTATTGCTTATGCATCATACTATATAGTCTTATATTGCTTTTAAATCCGACCACAGTAGCGCCATCTAGTGACGATTCACTAACCATTCTTTCTACAATTTCCGTATTTCTTTCTTTACTTTATTCGCAAAGCAAATATACGTAACTTTCTATGTAAACAACACGAGATAACTGTCGCTGTTTATTTCTTTCGAGTAAATCGCCAATTCTATTCGTGTCAGAGGTCATGCAATGGACGAAAGACGCGAATGGTCACAGAAAGAGGCGACAGGACACAGGGTCGGTACCAGCTAGGGTAGTCTAGGGGTTGGATTAACCTCCAATTGCACCCTCGCTGACGCTAGGCTTAAAAGCCCTACCGGCCGAACCAAATTCATATTGGGTGGGCTAAGCAACTTCTTCAGAACGACTCGACCGCCTCTCGAGGAGACGGGTGGAGGTGCTCTTAAAATGTTTCGTCGCCGCACCGCCGTCACTTCACCTTCTGCTTAACTGCACCTGCTCCGCTGTCTTGGCACCACTGGTGACATCGGAAGATGGAGGGAGGGTGCTGTTGAAATTGCAGACTCAAGCGGAGTCATTTTCTCCACACGTACCACATCTTAGAAGTACGGAGGCATGTCATGAAATATATATGGAACATATTAATATATGTCCATAATAATTACAAATTAAAAGTATTGCAACCATATAGGCATCCGCAGAGGGGCTGGGTGTTTGAGCCCCAACCCAATATTTAGTGAATTTTAGAGATATTTTTGATCAGCGTCTTCCGAGTTGCGCGAAAAAGTGGTGACAAAAAAAAGTTTCAACAACACTAGACGTCGCATGCCTACGTGCATTACGGAAGACGACAACTTCCGTAGTTTTTTGTATTTAACTAATTAGTTAATTAATTGATTAAGTGATGAATTAATTAACCAAATACATGCTAATTTGAGCTATTCGTTTTCAAGGTGTGATCGTTTTGAGTGGCAAGAATAAAAATGTTAGAAAATTGTTGAAAAGAAAAGCCTACAGCACCCGGTATTCCCAGGCGGTCACCCATCCAAGTACTAACCGGGCTCGACGTTGCTTAACTTCGGTGATCGGACGAGAACCGGTGTTTTCAACGTGATATGGCCGTAGACGAAAGTGACTGCTTATTTAGTGGTATTTATATTAGGGCCGTAAATGTTGCTACCTTCATATCAACTAAATGTAATATTTCTTGGGAAATTATTTTATATGCTTAATTTAGGTGCGCTTTATCAACGTTTATTGCTTATGCATCATACTATATAGTCTTATATTGCTTTTAAATCCGACCACAGTAGCGCCATCTAGTGACGATTCACTAACCATTCTTTCTACAATTTCCGTATTTCTTTCTTTACTTTATTCGCAAAGCAAATATACGTAACTTTCTATGTAAACAACACGAGATAACTGTCGCTGTTTATTTTTTTCGAGTAAATCGCCAATTCTATTCGTGTCAAAGGTCATGCAATGGACGAAAGACGCGAATGGTCACAGAAAGAGGCGACAGGACACAGGGTCGGTACCGTAGACGAAAGTGACTGCTTATTTAGTGGTATTTATATTAGGGCCGTAAATGTTGCTACCTTTATATCAACTAAATGTAATATTTCTTGGGAAATTATTTTATATGCTTAATTTAGGTGCGCTTTATCAACGTTTATTGCTTATGCATCATACTATATAGTCTTATATTGCTTTTAAATCCGACCACAGTAGCGCCATCTAGTGACGATTCACTAACCATTCTTTCTACAATTTCCGTATTTCTTTCTTTACTTTATTCGCAAAGCAAATATACGTAACTTTCTATGTAAACAACACGAGATAACTGTCGCTGTTTATTTTTTTCGAGTAAATCGCCAATTCTATTCGTGTCAAAGGTCATGCAATGGACGAAAGACGCGAATGGTCACAGAACGAGGCGACAGGACACAGGGTCGGTACCAGCTAGGGTAGTCTAGGGGTTGGATTAACCTCCAATTGCACCCTCGCTGACGCTAAGCCTAAAGGCCCTACCGGCCGAACCAAATACATATTGGGTGGGCTGAGCAACTTCTTCAGAACGACTCGACCGCCTCTCGAGGAGACGGGTGGAGGTGCTCTTAAAATGTTTCGTCGCCGCACCGCCGTCACTTCACCTTCTGCTTAACTGCACCTGCTCCGCTGTCTTGGCACCACTGGTGACATCGGAAGATGGAGGGAGGGTGCTGTTGAAATTGCAGACTCAAGCGGAGTCATTTTCTCCACACGTACAACAGCTTAGAAGTACGGAGGCATGTCATGAAATAAATATGGAACATATTAATATATGTCCATAATAATTACAAATTAAAAGTATTGCAACCATATAGGCATCCGCAGAGGGGCTGGGTGTTTGAGCCCCAACCCAATATTTAGTGAATTTTATAGATATTTTTGATCAGCGTCTTCCGAGTTGCGCGAAAAAGTGGTGACAACAAAAAGTTTCAACAACACTAGACGTCGCATGCCTACGTGCATTACGGAAGACGACAACTTCCGTAGTTTTTTGTATTTAACTAATTAGTTAATTAATTGATTAAATGATTAATTAATTACCCAATTACATGATAATTTGAGCTATTCGTTTTCAAGGTATGATCGTTTTGAGTACCAGAGATAACTGTCGCTGTTAATTTTTTTCGAGTAAATCACCAATTCTATTCGATTCAGAGGTCATGCAATGGACGAAAGACGAGAATGGTCACAGAAAGAGGCGACAGGTCAGAGGGTCGGTACCAGCTAGGGTAGTCTAGGGGTTGGATTAACCTCCAATTGCACCCCCGTTGACGCTAAGCCTAAAAGCCCTACCGGCCGAACCAAATTCATATTGGATGGGCTGAGCAACTTTTTCAGAACGACTCGACCGCCTCTCGAGGAGACAGGTGGAGGTGCTCTTAAAATGTTTCGTCGCCGCACCGCCGTCACTTCACCTTCTGCTTAACTGCACCTGCTCCGCTGTCTTGGCACCACTGGTGACATCGGAAGATGGAGGGAGGGTGCTGTTGAAATTGCAGACTCAAGCGAAGTCCTTTTTTCCACACGTACAACAGCTTAGAAGTACGGAGGCATGTCATGAAATATATATGGAACATATTAATATATGTCCATAATAATTACAAATTAAAACTATTGAAACCATATAGGCATCCGAAGAGTTGCTGGGTGTTTGAGCCCCAACCCAATATTTAGTGAATTTTATAGATGTTTTTGATCAGCGTCTTCCGAGTTGCGCGAAGAAGTGTTGACAACAAAAAGTTTCAACAACACTAGACGTCGCATGCCTACGTGCATTACGAAAGACGACAACTTCCGTAGTTTTTTGTATTTAATTAATTAGTTAATTAATTGATTAAGTGATTAATTAATTAACCAGTTACATGCTAATTTGAGCTATTCGTTTTAAAAGTGTGATCGTTTTGAGTGCCAAGAATAAAAATGGTAGAAAATTGTTGAAAAGAAAAGCCTACAGCACCCGGTATTCTCAGGCGGTCACCCATCCAAGTACTAACCGGGCTCGACGTTGCTTAACTTCTGTGATCGGACGAGAACCGGTGTTTTCAACGTGATATGGCCGTAGACAAAAGTGACTGCTTATTTAGTGGTATTTATATTAGGGCCGTAAATGTTGCTACCTTCATATGAACTAAATGTAATATTTCTTGGGAAATTATTTTATATGCTTAATTTAGGTGCGCTTTATCAACGTTTATTGCTTATGCATCATACTATATAGTCTTATATTGCTTTTAAATCCGACCACAGTAGCGCCATCTAGTGACGATTCACTAACCATTCTTTCTACAATTTCCGTATTTCTTTCTTTACTTTATTCGCAAAGCAAATATACGTAACTTTCTATGTAAACAACACGAGATAACTGTCGCTGTTTATTTCTTTCGAGTAAATCGCCAATTCTATTCGTGTGAGAGGTCATGCAATGGACGAAAGACGCGAATGGTCACAGAAAGAGGCGACAGGACACAGGGTCGGTACCAGCTAGGGTAGTCTAGGGGTTGGATTAACCTCCAATTGCACCCTCGCTGACGCTAGGCCTAAAAGCCCTACCGGCCGAACCAAATTCATATTGGGTGGGCTGAGCAACTTCTTCAGAACGACTCGACCGCCTCTCGAGGAGACGGGTGGAGGTGCTCTTAAAATGTTTCGTCGCCGCACCGCCGTCACTTCACCTTCTGCTTAACTGCACCTGCTCCGCTGTCTTGGCACCACTGGTGACATCGGAAGATGGAGGGAGGGTGCTGTTGAAATTGCAGACTCAAGCGGAGTCATTTTCTCCACACGTACAACAGCTTAGAAGTACGAAGGCATGTGATGAAATATATATGGAACATATTAATATATGTCCATAATAATTACAAATTAAAAGTATTGCAACCATATAGGCATCCGCAGAGGAGCTGGGTGTTTGAGCCCCAACCCAATATTTAGTGAATTTTATAGATATTTTTGATCAGCGTCTTCCGAGTTGCGCGAAAAAGTGGTGACAACAAAAAGTTTCAACAACACTAGACGTCGCATGCCTACATGCATTACGGAAGACGACAACTTCCGTAGTTTTTTGTATTTAACTAATTAGTTAATTAACTGATTAAGTGATTAATTAATTAACCAATTACATGCTAATTTGAGCTATTCGTTTTCAAGGTGTGATCGTTTTGAGTGCCAAGAATAAAAATGTTAGAAAATTGTTGAAAAGAAAAGCCTACAGCACCCGGTATTCCCAGGCGGTCACCCATCCAAGTACTAACCGGGCTCGACGTTGCTTAACTTCGGTGATCGGACGAGAACCGGTGTTTTCAACGTGATATGGCCGTAGACGAAAGTGACTGCTTATTTAGTGGTATTTATATTAGGGCCGTAAATGTTGCTACCTTCATATCAACTAAATGTAATATTTCTTGGGAAATTATTTTATATGCTTAATTTAGGTGCGCTTTATCAACGTTTATTGCTTATGCATCATACTATATAGTCTTATATTGCTTTTAAATCCGACCACAGTAGCGCCATCTAGTGACGATTCACTAACCATTCTTTCTACAATTTCCGTATTTCTTTCTTTACTTTATTCGCAAAGCAAATATACGTAACTTTCTATGTAAACAACACGAGATAACTGTCGCTGTTTATTTTTTTCGAGTAAATCGCCAATTCTATTCGTGTCAAAGGTCATGCAATGGACGAAAGACGCGAATGGTCACAGAAAGAGGCGACAGGACACAGGGTCGGTACCAGCTAGGGTAGTCTAGGGGTTGGATTAACCTCCAATTGCACCCTCGCTGACGCTAAGCCTAAAGGCCCTACCGGCCGAACCAAATACATATTGGGTGGGCTGAGCAACTTCTTCAGAACGACTCGACCGCCTCTCGAGGAGACGGGTGGAGGTGCTCTTAAAATGTTTCGTCGCCGCACCGCCGTCACTTCACCTTCTGCTTAACTGCACCTGCTCCGCTGTCTTGGCACCACTGGTGACATCGGAAGATGGAGGGAGGGTGCTGTTGAAATTGCAGACTCAAGCGGAGTCATTTTCTCCACACGTACAACAGCTTAGAAGTACGGAGGCATGTCATGAAATATATATGGAACATATTAATATATGTCCATAATAATTACAAATTAAAACTATTGAAACCATATAGGCATCCGAAGAGTTGCTGGGTGTTTGAGCCCCAACCCAATATTTAGTGAATTTTATAGATGTTTTTGATCAGCGTCTTCCGAGTTGCGCGAAAAAGTGTTGACAACAAAAAGTTTCAACAACACTAGACGTCGCATGCCTACGTGCATTACGAAAGACGACAACTTCCGTAGTTTTTTGTATTTAATTAATTAGTTAATTAATTGATTAAGTGATTAATTAATTAACCAGTTACATGCTAATTTGAGCTATTCGTTTTAAAAGTGTGATCTTTTTGAGTGCCAAGAATAAAAATGGTAGAAAATTGTTGAAAAGAAAAGCCTACAGCACCCGGTATTCTCAGGCGGTCACCCATCCAAGTACTAACCGGGCTCGACGTTGCTTAACTTCTGTGATCGGACGAGAACCGGTGTTTTCAACGTGATATGGCCGTAGACAAAAGTGACTGCTTATTTAGTGGTATTTATATTAGGGCCGTAAATGTTGCTACCTTCATATCAACTAAATGTAATATTTCTTGGGAAATTATTTTATATGCTTAATTTAGGTGCGCTTTATCAACGTTTATTGCTTATGCATCATACTATATAGTCTTATATTGCTTTTAAATCCGACCACAGTAGCGCCATCTAGTGACGATTCACTAACCATTCTTTCTACAATTTCCGTATTTCTTTCTTTACTTTATTCGCAAAGCAAATATACGTAACTTTCTATGTAAACAACACGAGATAACTGTCGCTGTTTATTTCTTTCGAGTAAATCGCCAATTCTATTCGTGTCAGAGGTCATGCAATGGACGAAAGACGCGAATGGTCACAGAAAGAGGCGACAGGACACAGGGTCGGTACCAGCTAGGGTAGTCTAGGGGTTGGATTAACCTCCAATTGCACCCTCGCTGACGCTAGGCCTAAAAGCCCTACCGGCCGAACCAAATTCATATTGGGTGGGCTGAGCAACTTCTTCAGAACGACTCGACCGCCTCTCGAGGAGACGGGTGGAGGTGCTCTTAAAATGTTTCGTCGCCGCACCGCCGTCACTTCACCTTCTGCTTAACTGCACCTGCTCCGCTGTCTTGGCACCACTGGTGACATCGGAAGATGGAGGGAGGGTGCTGTTGAAATTGCAGACTCAAGCGGAGTCATTTTCTCCACACGTACAACAGCTTAGAAGTACGGAGGCATGTCATGAAATATATATGGAACATATTAATATATGTCCATAATAATTACAAATTAAAAGTATTGCAACCATATAGGCATCCGCAGAGGGGCTGGGTGTTTGAGCCCCAACCCAATATTTAGTGAATTTTAGAGATATTTTTGATCAGCGTCTTCCGAGTTGCGCGAAAAAGTGGTGACAACAAAAAGTTTCAACAACACTAGACGTCGCATGCCTACGTGCATTACGGAAGACGACAACTTCCGTATTTTTTTGTATTTAACTAATTAGTTAATTAATTGATTAAGTGATGAATTAATTAACCAAATACATGCTAATTTGAGCTATTCGTTTTCAAGGTGTGATCGTTTTGAGTGGCAAGAATAAAAATGTTAGAAAATTGTTGAAAAGAAAAGCCTACAGCACCCGGTATTCCCAGGCGGTCACCCATCCAAGTACTAACCGGGCTCGACGTTGCTTAACTTCGGTGATCGGACGAGAACCGGTGTTTTCAACGTGATATGGCCGTAGACGAAAGTGACTGCTTATTTAGTGGTATTTATATTAGGGCCGTAAATGTTGCTACCTTCATATCAACTAAATGTAATATTTCTTGGGAAATTATTTTATATGCTTAATTTAGGTGCGCTTTATCAACGTTTATTGTTTATGCATCATACTATATAGTCTTATATTGCTTTTAAATCCGACCACAGTAGCGCCATCTAGTGACGATTCACTAACCATTCTTTCTACAATTTCCGTATTTCTTTCTTTACTTTATTCGCAAAGCAAATATACGTAACTTTCTATGTAAACAACACGAGATAACTGTCGCTGTTTATTTTTTTGAGTAAATCGCCAATTCTATTCGTGTCAAAGGTCATGCAATGGACGAAAGACGCGAATGGTCACAGAAAGAGGCGACAGGACACAGGGTCGGTACCAGCTAGGGTAGTCTAGGGGTTGAATTAACCTCCAATTGCACCCTCGCTGACGCTAAGCCTAAAGGCCCTACCGGCCGAACCAAATTCATATTGGGTGGGCTGAGCAACTTCTTCAGAACGACTCGACCGCCTCTCGAGGAGACGGGTGGAGGTGCTCTTAAAATGTTTCGTCGCCGCACCGCCGTCACTTCACCTTCTGCTTAACTGCACCTGCTCCGCTGTCTTGGCACCACTGGTGACATCGGAAGATGGAGGGAGGGTGCTGTTGAAATTGCAGACTCAAGCGGAGTCATTTTCTCCACACGTACAACAGCTTAGAAGTACGAAGGCATGTCATGAAATATATATGGAACATATTAATATATGTCCATAATAATTACAAATTAAAAGTATTGCAACCATATAGGCATCCGCAGAGGGGCTGGGTGTTTGAGCCCCAACCCAATATTTAGTGAATTTTATAGATATTTTTGATCAGCGTCTTCCGAGTTGCGCGAAAAAGTGGTGACAACAAAAAGTTTCAACAACACTAGACGTCGCATGCCTACGTGCATTACGGAAGACGACAACTTCCGTAGTTTTTTGTATTTAACTAATTAGTTAATTAATTGATTAAGTGATTAATTAATTAACCAATTACATGCTAATTTGAGCTATTCGTTTTAAAGGTGTGATCGTTTTGAGTGCCAAGAATAAAAATGTTAGAAAATTGTTGAAAAGAAAAGCCTACAGCACCCGGTATTCCCAGGCGGTCACCCATCCAAGTACTAACCGGGCTCGACGTTGCTTAACTTCGGTGATCGGACGAGAACCGGTGTTTTCAACGTGATATGGCCGTAGACGAAAGTGACTGCTTATTTAATGGTATTTATATTAGGGCCGTAAATGTTGCTACCTTCATATCAACTAAATGTAATATTTCTTGGGAAATTATTTTATATGCTTAATTTAGGTGCGCTTTATCAACGTTTATTGCTTATGCATTATACTATATAGTCTTATATTGCTTTTAAATCCGACCACAGTAGCGCCATCTAGTGACGATTCACTAACCATTCTTTCTACAATTTCCGTATTTCTTTCTTTACTTTATTCGCAAAGCAAATATATGTAACTTTCTATGTAAACAACACGAGATAACTGTCGCTGTTTATTTTTTTCGAGTAAATCGCCAATTATATTCGGGTCAAAGGTCATGCAATGGACGAAAGACGCGAATGGTCACAGAAAGAGGCGACAGGACACAGGGTCGGTACCAGCTAGGGTAGTCTAGGGGTTGGATTAACCTCCAATTGCACCCTTGCTGACGCTAAGCCTAAATGCCCTACCGGCCGAACCAAATTCATATTGGGTGGGCTGAGCAACTTCTTCAGAACGACTCGACCGCCTCTCGAGGAGACGGGTGGAGGTGCTCTTAAAATGTTTCGTCGCCGCACCGCCGTCACTTCACCTTCTGCTTAACTGCACCTGCTCCGCTGTCTTGGCACCACTGGTGACATCGGAAGATGGAGGGAGGGTGCTGTTGAAATTGCAGACTCAAGCGGAGTCATTTTGTCCACAAGTACAAAAGCTTAGAAGTACGGAGGCATGTCATGAAATATATATGGAACATATTAATATATGTCCATAATAATTACAAATTAAAAGTATTGCAACCATATAGGCATCCGCAGAGGGGCTGGGTGTTTGAGCCCCAACCCAATATTTAGTGAATTTTATAGATATTTTTGATCAGCGTCTTCCGAGTTGCGCGAAAAAGTGGTGACAACAAAAAGTTTCAACAACACTAGACGTCGCATGCCTACATGCATTACGGAAGACGACAACTTCAGTAGTTTTTTGTATTTAACTAATTAGTTAATTAATTGATTAAGTGATTAATAAATTAACCAATTACATGCTAATTTGAGCTATTCGTTTTCAAGGTGTGATCGTTTTGAGTGCCAAGAATAAAAATGTTAGAAAATTGTTGAAAAGAAAAGCCTACAGCACCCGGTATTCCCAGGCGGTCACCCATCCAAGTACTAACCGGGCTCGACGTTGCTTAACTTCGGTGATCGGACGAGAACCGGTGTTTTCAACGTGATATGGCCGTAGACGAAAGTGACTGCTTATTTAGTGGTATTTATATTAGGGCCGTAAATGTTGCTACCTTCATATCAACTAAATGTAATATTTCTTGGGAAATTATTTTATATGCTTAATTTAGGTGCGCTTTATCAACGTTTATTGCTTATGCATCATACTATATAGTCTTATATTGCTTTTAAATCCGACCACAGTAGCGCCATCTAGTGACGATTCACTAACCATTCTTTCTACAATTTCCGTATTTCTTTCTTTACTTTATTCGCAAAGCAAATATACGTAACTTTCTATGTAAACAACACGAGATAACTGTCGCTGTTTATTTTTTTCGAGTAAATCGCCAATTCTATTCGTGTCAAAGGTCATGCAATGGACGAAAGACGCGAATGGTCACAGAAAGAGGCGACAGGACACAGGGTCGGTACCAGCTAGGGTAGTCTAGGGGTTGGATTAACCTCCAATTGCACCCTCGCTGACGCTAAGCCTAAAGGCCCTACCGGCCGAACCAAATACATATTGGGTGGGCTGAGCAACTTCTTCAGAACGACTCGACCGCCTCTCGAGGAGACGGGTGGAGGTGCTCTTAAAATGTTTCGTCGCCGCACCGCCGTCACTTCACCTTCTGCTTAACTGCACCTGCTCCGCTGTCTTGGCACCACTGGTGACATCGGAAGATGGAGGGAGGGTGCTGTTGAAATTGCAGACTCAAGCGGAGTCATTTTCTCCACACGTACAACAGCTTAGAAGTACGGAGGCATGTCATGAAATATATATGGAACATATTAATATATGTCCATAATAATTACAAATTAAAACTATTGAAACCATATAGGCATCCGAAGAGTTGCTGGGTGTTTGAGCCCCAACC
This sequence comes from Escarpia spicata, assembly GCA_963995525.1. Taxonomy (NCBI): domain Eukaryota; kingdom Metazoa; phylum Annelida; class Polychaeta; order Sabellida; family Siboglinidae; genus Escarpia; species Escarpia spicata. The sequence continues at coordinate 15,016,014 of OZ023211.1, read as the reverse complement.
CAATATTTAGTGAATTTTATAGATGTTTTTGATCAGCGTCTTCCGAGTTGCGCGAAAAAGTGTTGACAACAAAAAGTTTCAACAACACTAGACATCGCATGCCTACGTGCATTACGAAAGACGACAACTTCCGTAGTTTTTTGTATTTAATTAATTAGTTAATTAATTGATTAAGTGATTAATTAATTAACCAGTTACATGCTAATTTGAGCTATTCGTTTTAAAAGTGTGATCGTTTTGAGTGCCAAGAATAAAAATGGTAGAAAATTGTTGAAAAGAAAAGCCTACAGCACCCGGTATTCTCAGGCGGTCACCCATCCAAGTACTAACCGGGCTCGACGTTGCTTAACTTCTGTGATCGGACTAGAACCGGTGTTTTCAACGTGATATGGCCGTAGACAAAAGTGACTGCTTATTTAGTGGTATTTATATTAGGGCCGTAAATGTTGCTACCTTCATATCAACTAAATGTAATATTTCTTGGGAAATTATTTTATATGCTTAATTTAGGTGCGCTTTATCAACGTTTATTGCTTATGCATCATACTATATAGTCTTATATTGCTTTTAAATACGACCACAGTAGCGCCATCTAGTGACGATTCACTAACCATTCTTTCTACAATTTCCGTATTTCTTTCTTTACTTTATTCGCAAAGCAAATATACGTAACTTTCTATGTAAACAACACGAGATAACTGTCGCTGTTTATTTCTTTCGAGTAAATCGCCAATTCTATTCGTGTCAGAGGTCATGCAATGGACGAAAGACGCGAATGGTCACAGAAAGAGGCGACAGGACACAGGGTCGGTACCAGCTAGGGTAGTCTAGGGGTTGGATTAACCTCCAATTGCACCCTCGCTGACGCTAGGCCTAAAAGCCCTACCGGCCGAACCAAATTCATATTGGGTGGGATGAGCAACTTCTTCAGAACGACTCGACCGCCTCTCGAGGAGACGGGTGGAGGTGCTCTTAAAATGTTTCGTCGCCGCACCGCCGTCACTTCACCTTCTGCTTAACTGCACCTGCTCCGCTGTCTTGGCACCACTGGTGACATCGGAAGATGGAGGGAGGGTGCTGTTGAAATTGCAGACTCAAGCGAAGTCATTTTCTCCACACGTACAACAGCTTAGAAGTACGGAGGCATGTCATGAAATAAATATGGAACATATTAATATATGTCCATAATAATTACAAATTAAAAGTATTGCAACCATATAGGCATCCGTAGAGGGGCTGGGTGTTTGAGCCCCAACCCAATATTTAGTGAATTTTATAGATATTTTTGATCAGCGTCTTCCGAGTTGCGCGAAAAAGTGGTGACAACAAAAAATTTCAACAACACTAGACGTCGCATGCCTACGTGCATTACGGAAGACGACAACTTCCGTAGTTTTTTGTATTTAACTAATTAGTTAATTAATTGATTAAGTGATTAATTAATTAACCAATTACATGCTAATTTGAGCTATTCGTTTTCAAGGTGTGATCGTTTTGAGTGCCAAGAATAAAAATGTTAGAAAATTGTTGAAAAGAAAAGCCTACAGCACCCGGTATTCCCAGGCGGTCACCCATCCAAGTACTAACCGGGCTCGACGTTGCTTAACTTCGGTGATCGGACGAGAACCGGTGTTTTCAACGTGATATGGCCGTAGACGAAAGTGACTGCTTATTTAGTGGTATTTATATTAGGGCCGTAAATGTTGCTACCTTTATATCAACTAAATGTAATATTTCTTGGGAAATTATTTTATATGCTTAATTTAGGTGCGCTTTATCAACGTTTATTGCTTATGCATCATACTATATAGTCTTATATTGCTTTTAAATCCGACCACAGTAGCGCCATCTAGTGACGATTCACTAACCATTCTTTCTACAATTTCCGTATTTCTTTCTTTACTTTATTCGCAAAGCAAATATACGTAACTTTCTATGTAAACAACACGAGATAACTGTCGCTGTTTATTTTTTTCGAGTAAATCGCCAATTCTATTCGTGTCAAAGGTCATGCAATGGACGAAAGACGCGAATGGTCACAGAAAGAGGCGACAGGACACAGGGTCGGTACCAGCTAGGGTAGTCTAGGGGTTGGATTAACCTCCAATTGCACCCTCGCTGACGCTAAGCCTAAAGGCCCTACCGGCCGAACCAAATTCATATTGGGTGGGCTGAGCAACTTCTTCAGAACGACTCGACCGCCTCTCGAGGAGACGGGTGGAGGTGCTCTTAAAATGTTTCGTCGCCGCACCGCCGTCACTTCACCTTCTGCTTAACTGCACCTGCTCCGCTGTCTTGGCACCACTGGTGACATCGGAAGATGGAGGGAGGGTGCTGTTGAAATTGCAGACTCAAGCGGAGTCATTTTCTCCACACGTACAACAGCTTAGAAGTACGAAGGCATGTCATGAAATATATATGGAACATATTAATATATGTCCATAATAATTACAAATTAAAAGTATTGCAACCATATAGGCATCCGCAGAGGGGCTGGGTGTTTGAGCCCCAACCCAATATTTAGTGAATTTTATAGATATTTTTGATCAGCGTCTTCCGAGTTGCGCGAAAAAGTGGTGACAACAAAAAGTTTCAACAACACTAGACGTCGCATGCCTACATGCATTACGGAAGACGACAACTTCCGTAGTTTTTTGTATTTAACTAATTAGTTAATTAATTGATTAAGTGATTAATTAATTAACCAATTACATGCTAATTTGAGCTATTCGTTTTCAAGGTGTGATCGTTTTGAGTGCCAAGAATAAAAATGTTAGAAAATTGTTGAAAAGAAAAGCCTACAGCACCCGGTATTCCCAGGCGGTCACCCATCCAAGTACTAACCGGGCTCGACGTTGCTTAACTTCGGTGATCGGACGAGAACCGGTGTTTTCAACGTGATATGGCCGTAGACGAAAGTGACTGCTTATTTAGTGGTATTTATATTAGGGCCGTAAATGTTGCTACCTTCATATCAACTAAATGTAATATTTCTTGGGAAATTATTTTATATGCTTAATTTAGGTGCGCTTTATCAACGTTTATTGCTTATGCATCATACTATATAGTCTTATATTGCTTTTAAATCCGACCACAGTAGCGCCATCTAGTGACGATTCACTAACCATTCTTTCTACAATTTCCGTATTTCTTTCTTTACTTTATTCGCAAAGCAAATATACGTAACTTTCTATGTAAACAACACGAGATAACTGTCGCTGTTTATTTTTTTCGAGTAAATCGCCAATTCTATTCGTGTCAAAGGTCATGCAATGGACGAAAGACGCGAATGGTCACAGAAAGAGGCGACAGGACACAGGGTCGGTACCAGCTAGGGTAGTCTAGGGGTTGGATTAACCTCCAATTGCACCCTCGCTGACGCTAAGCCTAAAGGCCCTACCGGCCGAACCAAATACATATTGGGTGGGCTGAGCAACTTCTTCAGAACGACTCGACCGCCTCTCGAGGAGACGGGTGGAGGTGCTCTTAAAATGTTTCGTCGCCGCACCACCGTCACTTCACCTTCTGCTTAACTGCACCTGCTCCGCTGTCTTGGCACCACTGGTGACATCGGAAGATGGAGGGAGGGTGCTGTTGAAATTGCAGACTCAAGCGAAGTCATTTTCTCCACACGTACAACAGCTTACAAGTACGGAGGCATGTCATGAAATAAATATGGAACATATTAATATATGTCCATAATAATTACAAATTAAAAGTATTGCAACCATATAGGCATCCGCAGAGGGGCTGGGTGTTTGAGCCCCAACCCAATATTTAGTGAATTTTATAGATATTTTTGATCAGCGTCTTCCGAGTTGCGCGAAAAAGTGGTGACAACAAAAAATTTCAACAACACTAGACGTCGCATGCCTACGTGCATTACGGAAGACGACAACTTCCGTAGTTTTTTGTATTTAACTAATTAGTTAATTAATTGATTAAGTGATTAATTAATTAACCAATTACATGCTAATTTGAGCTATTCGTTTTCAAGGTGTGATCGTTTTGAGTGCCAAGAATAATTTTTTTAGAAAATTGTTGAAAAGAAAAGCCTACAGCACCCGGTATTCCCAGGCGGTCACCCATCCAAGTACTAACCGGGCTCGACGTTGCTTAACTTCGGTGATCGGACGAGAACCGGTGTTTTCAACGTGATATGGCCGTAGACGAAAGTGACTGCTTATTTAGTGGTATTTATATTAGGGCCGTAAATGTTGCTACCTTTATATCAACTAAATGTAATATTTCTTGGGAAATTATTTTATATGCTTAATTTAGGTGCGCTTTATCAACGTTTATTGCTTATGCATCATACTATATAGTCTTATATTGCTTTTAAATCCGACCACAGTAGCGCCATCTAGTGACGATTCACTAACCATTCTTTCTACAATTTCCGTATTTCTTTCTTTACTTTATTCGCAAAGCAAATATACGTAACTTTCTATGTAAACAACACGAGATAACTGTCGCTGTTTATTTTTTTCGAGTAAATCGCCAATTCTATTCGTGTCAAAGGTCATGCAATGGACGAAAGACGCGAATGGTCACAGAAAGAGGCGACAGGACACAGGGTCGGTACCAGCTAGGGTAGTCTAGGGGTTGGATTAACCTCCAATTGCACCCTCGCTGACGCTAAGCCTAAAGGCCCTACCGGCCGAACCAAATACATATTGGGTGGGCTGAGCAACTTCTTCAGAACGACTCGACCGCCTCTCGAGGAGACGGGTGGAGGTGCTCTTAAAATGTTTCGTCGCCGCACCACCGTCACTTCACCTTCTGCTTAACTGCACCTGCTCCGCTGTCTTGGCACCACTGGTGACATCGGAAGATGGAGGGAGGGTGCTGTTGAAATTGCAGACTCAAGCGAAGTCATTTTCTCCACACGTACAACAGCTTAGAAGTACGGAGGCATGTCATGAAATAAATATGGAACATATTAATATATGTCCATAATAATTACAAATTAAAAGTATTGCAACCATATAGGCATCCGCAGAGGGGCTGGGTGTTTGAGCCCCAACCCAATATTTAGTGAATTTTATAGATATTTTTGATCAGCGTCTTCCGAGTTGCGCGAAAAAGTGGTGACAACAAAAAATTTCAACAACACTAGACGTCGCATGCCTACGTGCATTACGGAAGACGACAACTTCCGTAGTTTTTTGTATTTAACTAATTAGTTAATTAATTGATTAAGTGATTAATTAATTAACCAATTACATGCTAATTTGAGCTATTCGTTTTCAAGGTGTGATCGTTTTGAGTGCCAAGAATAAAAATGTTAGAAAATTGTTGAAAAGAAAAGCCTACAGCACCCGGTATTCCCAGGCGGTCACCCATCCAAGTACTAACCGGGCTCGACGTTGCTTAACTTCGGTGATCGGACGAGAACCGGTGTTTTCAACGTGATATGGCCGTAGACGAAAGTGACTGCTTATTTAGTGGTATTTATATTAGGGCCGTAAATGTTGCTACCTTTATATCAACTAAATGTAATATTTCTTGGGAAATTATTTTATATGCTTAATTTAGGTGCGCTTTATCAACGTTTATTGCTTATGCATCATACTATATAGTCTTATATTGCTTTTAAATCCGACCACAGTAGCGCCATCTAGTGACGATTCACTAACCATTCTTTCTACAATTTCCGTATTTCTTTCTTTACTTTATTCGCAAAGCAAATATACGTAACTTTCTATGTAAACAACACGAGATAACTGTCGCTGTTTATTTTTTTCGAGTAAATCGCCAATTCTATTCGTGTCAAAGGTCATGCAATGGACGAAAGACGCGAATGGTCACAGAAAGAGGCGACAGGACACAGGGTCGGTACCAGCTAGGGTAGTCTAGGGGTTGGATTAACCTCCAATTGCACCCTCGCTGACGCTAAGCCTAAAGGCCCTACCGGCCGAACCAAATTCATATTGGGTGGGCTGAGCAACTTCTTCAGAACGACTCGACCGCCTCTCGAGGAGACGGGTGGAGGTGCTCTTAAAATGTTTCGTCGCCGCACCGCCGTCACTTCACCTTCTGCTTAACTGCACCTGCTCCGCTGTCTTGGCACCACTGGTGACATCGGAAGATGGAGGGAGGGTGCTGTTGAAATTGCAGACTCAAGCGGAGTCATTTTCTCCACACGTACAACAGCTTAGAAGTACGAAGGCATGTCATGAAATATATATGGAACATATTAATATATGTCCATAATAATTACAAATTAAAAGTATTGCAACCATATAGGCATCCGCAGAGGGGCTGGGTGTTTGAGCCCCAACCCAATATTTAGTGAATTTTATAGATATTTTTGATCAGCGTCTTCCGAGTTGCGCGAAAAAGTGGTGACAACAAAAAGTTTCAACAACACTAGACGTCGCATGCCTACATGCATTACGGAAGACGACAACTTCCGTAGTTTTTTGTATTTAACTAATTAGTTAATTAATTGATTAAGTGATTAATTAATTAACCAATTACATGCTAATTTGAGCTATTCGTTTTCAAGGTGTGATCGTTTTGAGTGCCAAGAATAAAAATGTTAGAAAATTGTTGAAAAGAAAAGCCTACAGCACCCGGTATTCCCAGGCGGTCACCCATCCAAGTACTAACCGGGCTCGACGTTGCTTAACTTCGGTGATCGGACGAGAACCGGTGTTTTCAACGTGATATGGCCGTAGACGAAAGTGACTGCTTATTTAGTGGTATTTATATTAGGGCCGTAAATGTTGCTACCTTCATATCAACTAAATGTAATATTTCTTGGGAAATTATTTTATATGCTTAATTTAGGTGCGCTTTATCAACGTTTATTGCTTATGCATCATACTATATAGTCTTATATTGCTTTTAAATCCGACCACAGTAGCGCCATCTAGTGACGATTCACTAACCATTCTTTCTACAATTTCCGTATTTCTTTCTTTACTTTATTCGCAAAGCAAATATACGTAACTTTCTATGTAAACAACACGAGATAACTGTCGCTGTTTATTTTTTTCGAGTAAATCGCCAATTCTATTCGTGTCAAAGGTCATGCAATGGACGAAAGACGCGAATGGTCACAGAAAGAGGCGACAGGACACAGGGTCGGTACCAGCTAGGGTAGTCTAGGGGTTGGATTAACCTCCAATTGCACCCTCGCTGACGCTAAGCCTAAAGGCCCTACCGGCCGAACCAAATACATATTGGGTGGGCTGAGCAACTTCTTCAGAACGACTCGACCGCCTCTCGAGGAGACGGGTGGAGGTGCTCTTAAAATGTTTCGTCGCCGCACCACCGTCACTTCACCTTCTGCTTAACTGCACCTGCTCCGCTGTCTTGGCACCACTGGTGACATCGGAAGATGGAGGGAGGGTGCTGTTGAAATTGCAGACTCAAGCGAAGTCATTTTCTCCACACGTACAACAGCTTAGAAGTACGGAGGCATGTCATGAAATAAATATGGAACATATTAATATATGTCCATAATAATTACAAATTAAAAGTATTGCAACCATATAGGCATCCGCAGAGGGGCTGGGTGTTTGAGCCCCAACCCAATATTTAGTGAATTTTATAGATATTTTTGATCAGCGTCTTCCGAGTTGCGCGAAAAAGTGGTGACAACAAAAAATTTCAACAACACTAGACGTCGCATGCCTACGTGCATTACGGAAGACGACAACTTCCGTAGTTTTTTGTATTTAACTAATTAGTTAATTAATTGATTAAGTGATTAATTAATTAACCAATTACATGCTAATTTGAGCTATTCGTTTTCAAGGTGTGATCGTTTTGAGTGCCAAGAATAAAAATGTTAGAAAATTGTTGAAAAGAAAAGCCTACAGCACCCGGTATTCCCAGGCGGTCACCCATCCAAGTACTAACCGGGCTCGACGTTGCTTAACTTCGGTGATCGGACGAGAACCGGTGTTTTCAACGTGATATGGCCGTAGACGAAAGTGACTGCTTATTTAGTGGTATTTATATTAGGGCCGTAAATGTTGCTACCTTTATATCAACTAAATGTAATATTTCTTGGGAAATTATTTTATATGCTTAATTTAGGTGCGCTTTATCAACGTTTATTGCTTATGCATCATACTATATAGTCTTATATTGCTTTTAAATCCGACCACAGTAGCGCCATCTAGTGACGATTCACTAACCATTCTTTCTACAATTTCCGTATTTCTTTCTTTACTTTATTCGCAAAGCAAATATACGTAACTTTCTATGTAAACAACACGAGATAACTGTCGCTGTTTATTTTTTTCGAGTAAATCGCCAATTCTATTCGTGTCAAAGGTCATGCAATGGACGAAAGACGCGAATGGTCACAGAAAGAGGCGACAGGACACAGGGTCGGTACCAGCTAGGGTAGTCTAGGGGTTGGATTAACCTCCAATTGCACCCTCGCTGACGCTAAGCCTAAAGGCCCTACCGGCCGAACCAAATTCATATTGGGTGGGCTGAGCAACTTCTTCAGAACGACTCGACCGCCTCTCGAGGAGACGGGTGGAGGTGCTCTTAAAATGTTTCGTCGCCGCACCGCCGTCACTTCACCTTCTGCTTAACTGCACCTGCTCCGCTGTCTTGGCACCACTGGTGACATCGGAAGATGGAGGGAGGGTGCTGTTGAAATTGCAGACTCAAGCGGAGTCATTTTCTCCACACGTACAACAGCTTAGAAGTACGAAGGCATGTCATGAAATATATATGGAACATATTAATATATGTCCATAATAATTACAAATTAAAAGTATTGCAACCATATAGGCATCCGCAGAGGGGCTGGGTGTTTGAGCCCCAACCCAATATTTAGTGAATTTTATAGATATTTTTGATCAGCGTCTTCCGAGTTGCGCGAAAAAGTGGTGACAACAAAAAGTTTCAACAACACTAGACGTCGCATGCCTACATGCATTACGGAAGACGACAACTTCCGTAGTTTTTTGTATTTAACTAATTAGTTAATTAATTGATTAAGTGATTAATTAATTAACCAATTACATGCTAATTTGAGCTATTCGTTTTCAAGGTGTGATCGTTTTGAGTGCCAAGAATAAAAATGTTAGAAAATTGTTGAAAAGAAAAGCCTACAGCACCCGGTATTCCCAGGCGGTCACCCATCCAAGTACTAACCGGGCTCGACGTTGCTTAACTTCGGTGATCGGACGAGAACCGGTGTTTTCAACGTGATATGGCCGTAGACGAAAGTGACTGCTTATTTAGTGGTATTTATATTAGGGCCGTAAATGTTGCTACCTTCATATCAACTAAATGTAATATTTCTTGGGAAATTATTTTATATGCTTAATTTAGGTGCGCTTTATCAACGTTTATTGCTTATGCATCATACTATATAGTCTTATATTGCTTTTAAATCCGACCACAGTAGCGCCATCTAGTGACGATTCACTAACCATTCTTTCTACAATTTCCGTATTTCTTTCTTTACTTTATTCGCAAAGCAAATATACGTAACTTTCTATGTAAACAACACGAGATAACTGTCGCTGTTTATTTTTTTCGAGTAAATCGCCAATTCTATTCGTGTCAAAGGTCATGCAATGGACGAAAGACGCGAATGGTCACAGAAAGAGGCGACAGGACACAGGGTCGGTACCAGCTAGGGTAGTCTAGGGGTTGGATTAACCTCCAATTGCACCCTCGCTGACGCTAAGCCTAAAGGCCCTACCGGCCGAACCAAATACATATTGGGTGGGCTGAGCAACTTCTTCAGAACGACTCGACCGCCTCTCGAGGAGACGGGTGGAGGTGCTCTTAAAATGTTTCGTCGCCGCACCACCGTCACTTCACCTTCTGCTTAACTGCACCTGCTCCGCTGTCTTGGCACCACTGGTGACATCGGAAGATGGAGGGAGGGTGCTGTTGAAATTGCAGACTCAAGCGAAGTCATTTTCTCCACACGTACAACAGCTTAGAAGTACGGAGGCATGTCATGAAATAAATATGGAACATATTAATATATGTCCATAATAATTACAAATTAAAAGTATTGCAACCATATAGGCATCCGCAGAGGGGCTGGGTGTTTGAGCCCCAACCCAATATTTAGTGAATTTTATAGATATTTTTGATCAGCGTCTTCCGAGTTGCGCGAAAAAGTGGTGACAACAAAAAATTTCAACAACACTAGACGTCGCATGCCTACGTGCATTACGGAAGACGACAACTTCCGTAGTTTTTTGTATTTAACTAATTAGTTAATTAATTGATTAAGTGATTAATTAATTAACCAATTACATGCTAATTTGAGCTATTCGTTTTCAAGGTGTGATCGTTTTGAGTGCCAAGAATAAAAATGTTAGAAAATTGTTGAAAAGAAAAGCCTACAGCACCCGGTATTCCCAGGCGGTCACCCATCCAAGTACTAACCGGGCTCGACGTTGCTTAACTTCGGTGATCGGACGAGAACCGGTGTTTTCAACGTGATATGGCCGTAGACGAAAGTGACTGCTTATTTAGTGGTATTTATATTAGGGCCGTAAATGTTGCTACCTTCATATCAACTAAATGTAATATTTCTTGGGAAATTATTTTATATGCTTAATTTAGGTGCGCTTTATCAACGTTTATTGCTTATGCATCATACTATATAGTCTTATATTGCTTTTAAATCCGACCACAGTAGCGCCATCTAGTGACGATTCACTAACCATTCTTTCTACAATTTCCGTATTTCTTTCTTTACTTTATTCGCAAAGCAAATATACGTAACTTTCTATGTAAACAACACGAGATAACTGTCGCTGTTTATTTTTTTCGAGTAAATCGCCAATTCTATTCGTGTCAAAGGTCATGCAATGGACGAAAGACGCGAATGGTCACAGAAAGAGGCGACAGGACACAGGGTCGGTACCAGCTAGGGTAGTCTAGGGGTTGGATTAACCTCCAATTGCACCCTCGCTGACGCTAAGCCTAAAGGCCCTACCGGCCGAACCAAATACATATTGGGTGGGCTGAGCAACTTCTTCAGAACGACTCGACCGCCTCTCGAGGAGACGGGTGGAGGTGCTCTTAAAATGTTTCGTCGCCGCACCACCGTCACTTCACCTTCTGCTTAACTGCACCTGCTCCGCTGTCTTGGCACCACTGGTGACATCGGAAGATGGAGGGAGGGTGCTGTTGAAATTGCAGACTCAAGCGAAGTCATTTTCTCCACACGTACAACAGCTTAGAAGTACGGAGGCATGTCATGAAATAAATATGGAACATATTAATATATGTCCATAATAATTACAAATTAAAAGTATTGCAACCATATAGGCATCCGCAGAGGGGCTGGGTGTTTGAGCCCCAACCCAATATTTAGTGAATTTTATAGATATTTTTGATCAGCGTCTTCCGAGTTGCGCGAAAAAGTGGTGACAACAAAAAATTTCAACAACACTAGACGTCGCATGCCTACGTGCATTACGGAAGACGACAACTTCCGTAGTTTTTTGTATTTAACTAATTAGTTAATTAATTGATTAAGTGATTAATTAATTAACCAATTACATGCTAATTTGAGCTATTCGTTTTCAAGGTGTGATCGTTTTGAGTGCCAAGAATAAAAATGTTAGAAAATTGTTGAAAAGAAAAGCCTACAGCACCCGGTATTCCCAGGCGGTCACCCATCCAAGTACTAACCGGGCTCGACGTTGCTTAACTTCGGTGATCGGACGAGAACCGGTGTTTTCAACGTGATATGGCCGTAGACGAAAGTGACTGCTTATTTAGTGGTATTTATATTAGGGCCGTAAATGTTGCTACCTTTATATCAACTAAATGTAATATTTCTTGGGAAATTATTTTATATGCTTAATTTAGGTGCGCTTTATCAACGTTTATTGCTTATGCATCATACTATATAGTCTTATATTGCTTTTAAATCCGACCACAGTAGCGCCATCTAGTGACGATTCACTAACCATTCTTTCTACAATTTCCGTATTTCTTTCTTTACTTTATTCGCAAAGCAAATATACGTAACTTTCTATGTAAACAACACGAGATAACTGTCGCTGTTTATTTTTTTCGAGTAAATCGCCAATTCTATTCGTGTCAAAGGTCATGCAATGGACGAAAGACGCGAATGGTCACAGAAAGAGGCGACAGGACACAGGGTCGGTACCAGCTGGGGTAGTCTAGGGGTTGGATTAACCTCCAATTGCACCCTCGCTGACGCTATGCCTAAAGGCCCTACCGGCCGAACCAAATTCATATTGGGTGGGCTGAGCAACTTCTTCAGAACGACTCGACCGCCTCTCGAGGAGACGGGTGGAGGTGCTCTTAAAATGTTTCGTCGCCGCACCGCCGTCACTTCACCTTCTGCTTAACTGCACCTGCTCCGCTGTCTTGGCACCACTGGTGACATCGGAAGATGGAGGGAGGGTGCTGTTGAAATTGCAGACTCAAGCGGAGTCATTTTCTCCACACGTACAACAGCTTAGAAGTACGAAGGCATGTCATGAAATATATATGGAACATATTAATATATGTCCATAATAATTACAAATTAAAAGTATTGCAACCATATAGGCATCCGCAGAGGGGCTGGGTGTTTGAGCCCCAACCCAATATTTAGTGAATTTTATAGATATTTTTGATCAGCGTCTTCCGAGTTGCGCGAAAAAGTGGTGACAACAAAAAGTTTCAACAACACTAGACGTCGCATGCCTACATGCATTACGGAAGACGACAACTTCCGTAGTTTTTTGTATTTAACTAATTAGTTAATTAATTGATTAAGTGATTAATTAATTAACCAATTACATGCTAATTTGAGCTATTCGTTTTCAAGGTGTGATCGTTTTGAGTGCCAAGAATAAAAATGTTAGAAAATTGTTGAAAAGAAAAGCCTACAGCACCCGGTATTCCCAGGCGGTCACCCATCCAAGTACTAACCGGGCTCGACGTTGCTTAACTTCGGTGATCGGACGAGAACCGGTGTTTTCAACGTGATATGGCCGTAGACGAAAGTGACTGCTTATTTAGTGGTATTTATATTAGGGCCGTAAATGTTGCTACCTTCATATCAACTAAATGTAATATTTCTTGGGAAATTATTTTATATGCTTAATTTAGGTGCGCTTTATCAACGTTTATTGCTTATGCATCATACTATATAGTCTTATATTGCTTTTAAATCCGACCACAGTAGCGCCATCTAGTGACGATTCACTAACCATTCTTTCTACAATTTCCGTATTTCTTTCTTTACTTTATTCGCAAAGCAAATATACGTAACTTTCTATGTAAACAACACGAGATAACTGTCGCTGTTTATTTTTTTCGAGTAAATCGCCAATTCTATTCGTGTCAAAGGTCATGCAATGGACGAAAGACGCGAATGGTCACAGAAAGAGGCGACAGGACACAGGGTCGGTACCAGCTAGGGTAGTCTAGGGGTTGGATTAACCTCCAATTGCACCCTCGCTGACGCTAAGCCTAAAGGCCCTACCGGCCGAACCAAATACATATTGGGTGGGCTGAGCAACTTCTTCAGAACGACTCGACCGCCTCTCGAGGAGACGGGTGGAGGTGCTCTTAAAATGTTTCGTCGCCGCACCACCGTCACTTCACCTTCTGCTTAACTGCACCTGCTCCGCTGTCTTGGCACCACTGGTGACATCGGAAGATGGAGGGAGGGTGCTGTTGAAATTGCAGACTCAAGCGAAGTCATTTTCTCCACACGTACAACAGCTTAGAAGTACGGAGGCATGTCATGAAATAAATATGGAACATATTAATATATGTCCATAATAATTACAAATTAAAAGTATTGCAACCATATAGGCATCCGCAGAGGGGCTGGGTGTTTGAGCCCCAACCCAATATTTAGTGAATTTTATAGATATTTTTGATCAGCGTCTTCCGAGTTGCGCGAAAAAGTGGTGACAACAAAAAATTTCAACAACACTAGACGTCGCATGCCTACGTGCATTACGGAAGACGACAACTTCCGTAGTTTTTTGTATTTAACTAATTAGTTAATTAATTGATTAAGTGATTAATTAATTAACCAATTACATGCTAATTTGAGCTATTCGTTTTCAAGGTGTGATCGTTTTGAGTGCCAAGAATAAAAATGTTAGAAAATTGTTGAAAAGAAAAGCCTACAGCACCCGGTATTCCCAGGCGGTCACCCATCCAAGTACTAACCGGGCTCGACGTTGCTTAACTTCGGTGATCGGACGAGAACCGGTGTTTTCAACGTGATATGGCCGTAGACGAAAGTGACTGCTTATTTAGTGGTATTTATATTAGGGCCGTAAATGTTGCTACCTTTATATCAACTAAATGTAATATTTCTTGGGAAATTATTTTATATGCTTAATTTAGGTGCGCTTTATCAACGTTTATTGCTTACGCATCATACTATATAGTCTTATATTGCTTTTAAATCCGACCACAGTAGCGCCATCTAGTGACGATTCACTAACCATTCTTTCTACAATTTCCGTATTTCTTTCTTTACTTTATTCGCAAAGCAAATATACGTAACTTTCTATGTAAACAACACGAGATAACTGTCGCTGTTTATTTTTTTCGAGTAAATCGCCAATTCTATTCGTGTCAAAGGTCATGCAATGGACGAAAGACGCGAATGGTCACAGAAAGAGGCGACAGGACACAGGGTCGGTACCAGCTAGGGTAGTCTAGGGGTTGGATTAACCTCCAATTGCACCCTCGCTGACGCTAAGCCTAAAGGCCCTACCGGCCGAACCAAATTCATATTGGGTGGGCTGAGCAACTTCTTTAGAACGACTCGACCGCCTCTCGAGGAGACGGGTGGAGGTGCTCTTAAAATGTTTCGTCGCCGCACCGCCGTCACTTCACCTTCTGCTTAACTGCACCTGCTCCGCTGTCTTGGCACCACTGGTGACATCGGAAGATGGAGGGAGGGTGCTGTTGAAATTGCAGACTCAAGCGGAGTCATTTTCTCCACACGTACAACAGCTTAGAAGTACGAAGGCATGTCATGAAATATATATGGAACATATTAATATATGTCCATAATAATTACAAATTAAAAGTATTGCAACCATATAGGCATCCGCAGAGGGGCTGGGTGTTTGAGCCCCAACCCAATATTTAGTGAATTTTATAGATATTTTTGATCAGCGTCTTCCGAGTTGCGCGAAAAAGTGGTGACAACAAAAAGTTTCAACAACACTAGACGTCGCATGCCTACATGCATTACGGAAGACGACAACTTCCGTAGTTTTTTGTATTTAACTAATTAGTTAATTAATTGATTAAGTGATTAATTAATTAACCAATTACATGCTAATTTGAGCTATTCGTTTTCAAGGTGTGATCGTTTTGAGTGCCAAGAATAAAAATGTTAGAAAATTGTTGAAAAGAAAAGCCTACAGCACCCGGTATTCCCAGGCGGTCACCCATCCAAGTACTAACCGGGCTCGACGTTGCTTAACTTCGGTGATCGGACGAGAACCGGTGTTTTCAACGTGATATGGCCGTAGACGAAAGTGACTGCTTATTTAGTGGTATTTATATTAGGGCCGTAAATGTTGCTACCTTCATATCAACTAAATGTAATATTTCTTGGGAAATTATTTTATATGCTTAATTTAGGTGCGCTTTATCAACGTTTATTGCTTATGCATCATACTATATAGTCTTATATTGCTTTTAAATCCGACCACAGTAGCGCCATCTAGTGACGATTCACTAACCATTCTTTCTACAATTTCCGTATTTCTTTCTTTACTTTATTCGCAAAGCAAATATACGTAACTTTCTATGTAAACAACACGAGATAACTGTCGCTGTTTATTTTTTTCGAGTAAATCGCCAATTCTATTCGTGTCAAAGGTCATGCAATGGACGAAAGACGCGAATGGTCACAGAAAGAGGCGACAGGACACAGGGTCGGTACCAGCTAGGGTAGTCTAGGGGTTGGATTAACCTCCAATTGCACCCTCGCTGACGCTAAGCCTAAAGGCCCTACCGGCCGAACCAAATACATATTGGGTGGGCTGAGCAACTTCTTCAGAACGACTCGACCGCCTCTCGAGGAGACGGGTGGAGGTGCTCTTAAAATGTTTCGTCGCCGCACCACCGTCACTTCACCTTCTGCTTAACTGCACCTGCTCCGCTGTCTTGGCACCACTGGTGACATCGGAAGATGGAGGGAGGGTGCTGTTGAAATTGCAGACTCAAGCGAAGTAATTTTCTCCACACGTACAACAGCTTACAAGTACGGAGGCATGTCATGAAATAAATATGGAACATATTAATATATGTCCATAATAATTACAAATTAAAAGTATTGCAACCATATAGGCATCCGCAGAGGGGCTGGGTGTTTGAGCCCCAACCCAATATTTAGTGAATTTTATAGATATTTTTGATCAGCGTCTTCCGAGTTGCGCGAAAAAGTGGTGACAACAAAAAATTTCAACAACACTAGACGTCGCATGCCTACGTGCATTACGGAAGACGACAACTTCCGTAGTTTTTTGTATTTAACTAATTAGTTAATTAATTGATTAAGTGATTAATTAATTAACCAATTACATGCTAATTTGAGCTATTCGTTTTCAAGGTGTGATCGTTTTGAGTGCCAAGAATAAAAATGTTAGAAAATTGTTGAAAAGAAAAGCCTACAGCACCCGGTATTCCCAGGCGGTCACCCATCCAAGTACTAACCGGGCTCGACGTTGCTTAACTTCGGTGATCGGACGAGAACCGGTGTTTTCAACGTGATATGGCCGTAGACGAAAGTGACTGCTTATTTAGTGGTATTTATATTAGGGCCGTAAATGTTGCTACCTTTATATCAACTAAATGTAATATTTCTTGGGAAATTATTTTATATGCTTAATTTAGGTGCGCTTTATCAACGTTTATTGCTTATGCATCATACTATATAGTCTTATATTGCTTTTAAATCCGACCACAGTAGCGCCATCTAGTGACGATTCACTAACCATTCTTTCTACAATTTCCGTATTTCTTTCTTTACTTTATTCGCAAAGCAAATATACGTAACTTTCTATGTAAACAACACGAGATAACTGTCGCTGTTTATTTTTTTCGAGTAAATCGCCAATTCTATTCGTGTCAAAGGTCATGCAATGGACGAAAGACGCGAATGGTCACAGAAAGAGGCGACAGGACACAGGGTCGGTACCAGCTAGGGTAGTCTAGGGGTTGGATTAACCTCCAATTGCACCCTCGCTGACGCTAAGCCTAAAGGCCCTACCGGCCGAACCAAATTCATATTGGGTGGGCTGAGCAACTTCTTTAGAACGACTCGACCGCCTCTCGAGGAGACGGGTGGAGGTGCTCTTAAAATGTTTCGTCGCCGCACCGCCGTCACTTCACCTTCTGCTTAACTGCACCTGCTCCGCTGTCTTGGCACCACTGGTGACATCGGAAGATGGAGGGAGGGTGCTGTTGAAATTGCAGACTCAAGCGGAGTCATTTTCTCCACACGTACAACAGCTTAGAAGTACGAAGGCATATCATGAAATATATATGGAACATATTAATATATGTCCATAATAATTACAAATTAAAAGTATTGCAACCATATAGGCATCCGCAGAGGGGCTGGGTGTTTGAGCCCCAACCCAATATTTAGTGAATTTTATAGATATTTTTGATCAGCGTCTTCCGAGTTGCGCGAAAAAGTGGTGACAACAAAAAGTTTCAACAACACTAGACGTCGCATGCCTACATGCATTACGGAAGACGACAACTTCCGTAGTTTTTTGTATTTAACTAATTAGTTAATTAATTGATTAAGTGATTAATTAATTAACCAATTACATGCTAATTTGAGCTATTCGTTTTCAAGGTGTGATCGTTTTGAGTGCCAAGAATAAAAATGTTAGAAAATTGTTGAAAAGAAAAGCCTACAGCACCCGGTATTCCCAGGCGGTCACCCATCCAAGTACTAACCGGGCTCGACGTTGCTTAACTTCGGTGATCGGACGAGAACCGGTGTTTTCAACGTGATATGGCCGTAGACGAAAGTGACTGCTTATTTAGTGGTATTTATATTAGGGCCGTAAATGTTGCTACCTTCATATCAACTAAATGTAATATTTCTTGGGAAATTATTTTATATGCTTAATTTAGGTGCGCTTTATCAACGTTTATTGCTTATGCATCATACTATATAGTCTTATATTGCTTTTAAATCCGACCACAGTAGCGCCATCTAGTGACGATTCACTAACCATTCTTTCTACAATTTCCGTATTTCTTTCTTTACTTTATTCGCAAAGCAAATATACGTAACTTTCTATGTAAACAACACGAGATAACTGTCGCTGTTTATTTTTTTCGAGTAAATCGCCAATTCTATTCGTGTCAAAGGTCATGCAATGGACGAAAGACGCGAATGGTCACAGAAAGAGGCGACAGGACACAGGGTCGGTACCAGCTAGGGTAGTCTAGGGGTTGGATTAACCTCCAATTGCACCCTCGCTGACGCTAAGCCTAAAGGCCCTACCGGCCGAACCAAATACATATTGGGTGGGCTGAGCAACTTCTTCAGAACGACTCGACCGCCTCTCGAGGAGACGGGTGGAGGTGCTCTTAAAATGTTTCGTCGCCGCACCACCGTCACTTCACCTTCTGCTTAACTGCACCTGCTCCGCTGTCTTGGCACCACTGGTGACATCGGAAGATGGAGGGAGGGTGCTGTTGAAATTGCAGACTCAAGCGAAGTAATTTTCTCCACACGTACAACAGCTTACAAGTACGGAGGCATGTCATGAAATAAATATGGAACATATTAATATATGTCCATAATAATTACAAATTAAAAGTATTGCAACCATATAGGCATCCGCAGAGGGGCTGGGTGTTTGAGCCCCAACCCAATATTTAGTGAATTTTATAGATATTTTTGATCAGCGTCTTCCGAGTTGCGCGAAAAAGTGGTGACAACAAAAAATTTCAACAACACTAGACGTCGCATGCCTACGTGCATTACGGAAGACGACAACTTCCGTAGTTTTTTGTATTTAACTAATTAGTTAATTAATTGATTAAGTGATTAATTAATTAACCAATTACATGCTAATTTGAGCTATTCGTTTTCAAGGTGTGATCGTTTTGAGTGCCAAGAATAAAAATGTTAGAAAATTGTTGAAAAGAAAAGCCTACAGCACCCGGTATTCCCAGGCGGTCACCCATCCAAGTACTAACCGGGCTCGACGTTGCTTAACTTCGGTGATCGGACGAGAACCGGTGTTTTCAACGTGATATGGCCGTAGACGAAAGTGACTGCTTATTTAGTGGTATTTATATTAGGGCCGTAAATGTTGCTACCTTTATATCAACTAAATGTAATATTTCTTGGGAAATTATTTTATATGCTTAATTTAGGTGCGCTTTATCAACGTTTATTGCTTATGCATCATACTATATAGTCTTATATTGCTTTTAAATCCGACCACAGTAGCGCCATCTAGTGACGATTCACTAACCATTCTTTCTACAATTTCCGTATTTCTTTCTTTACTTTATTCGCAAAGCAAATATATGTAACTTTCTATGTAAACAACACGAGATAACTGTCGCTGTTTATTTTTTTCGAGTAAATCGCCAATTCTATTCGTGTCAAAGGTCATGCAATGGACGAAAGACGCGAATGGTCACAGAAAGAGGCGACAGGACACAGGGTCGGTACCAGCTAGGGTAGTCTAGGGGTTGGATTAACCTCCAATTGCACCCTCGCTGACGCTAAGCCTAAAGGCCCTACCGGCCGAACCAAATTCATATTGGGTGGGCTGAGCAACTTCTTCAGAACGACTCGACCGCCTCTCGAGGAGACGGGTGGAGGTGCTCTTAAAATGTTTCGTCGCCGCACCGCCGTCACTTCACCTTCTGCTTAACTGCACCTGCTCCGCTGTCTTGGCACCACTGGTGACATCGGAAGATGGAGGGAGGGTGCTGTTGAAATTGCAGACTCAAGCGGAGTCATTTTCTCCACACGTACAACAGCTTAGAAGTACGAAGGCATGTCATGAAATATATATGGAACATATTAATATATGTCCATAATAATTACAAATTAAAAGTATTGCAACCATATAGGCATCCGCAGAGGGGCTGGGTGTTTGAGCCCCAACCCAATATTTAGTGAATTTTATAGATATTTTTGATCAGCGTCTTCCGAGTTGCGCGAAAAAGTGGTGACAACAAAAAGTTTCAACAACACTAGACGTCGCATGCCTACATGCATTACGGAAGACGACAACTTCCGTAGTTTTTTGTATTTAACTAATTAGTTAATTAATTGATTAAGTGATTAATTAATTAACCAATTACATGCTAATTTGAGCTATTCGTTTTCAAGGTGTGATCGTTTTGAGTGCCAAGAATAAAAATGTTAGAAAATTGTTGAAAAGAAAAGCCTACAGCACCCGGTATTCCCAGGCGGTCACCCATCCAAGTACTAACCGGGCTCGACGTTGCTTAACTTCGGTGATCGGACGAGAACCGGTGTTTTCAACGTGATATGGCCGTAGACGAAAGTGACTGCTTATTTAGTGGTATTTATATTAGGGCCGTAAATGTTGCTACCTTCATATCAACTAAATGTAATATTTCTTGGGAAATTATTTTATATGCTTAATTTAGGTGCGCTTTATCAACGTTTATTGCTTATGCATCATACTATATAGTCTTATATTGCTTTTAAATCCGACCACAGTAGCGCCATCTAGTGACGATTCACTAACCATTCTTTCTACAATTTCCGTATTTCTTTCTTTACTTTATTCGCAAAGCAAATATACGTAACTTTCTATGTAAACAACACGAGATAACTGTCGCTGTTTATTTTTTTCGAGTAAATCGCCAATTCTATTCGTGTCAAAGGTCATGCAATGGACGAAAGACGCGAATGGTCACAGAAAGAGGCGACAGGACACAGGGTCGGTACCAGCTAGGGTAGTCTAGGGGTTGGATTAACCTCCAATTGCACCCTCGCTGACGCTAAGCCTAAAGGCCCTACCGGCCGAACCAAATACATATTGGGTGGGCTGAGCAACTTCTTCAGAACGACTCGACCGCCTCTCGAGGAGACGGGTGGAGGTGCTCTTAAAATGTTTCGTCGCCGCACCACCGTCACTTCACCTTCTGCTTAACTGCACCTGCTCCGCTGTCTTGGCACCACTGGTGACATCGGAAGATGGAGGGAGGGTGCTGTTGAAATTGCAGACTCAAGCGAAGTCATTTTCTCCACACGTACAACAGCTTAGAAGTACGGAGGCATGTCATGAAATAAATATGGAACATATTAATATATGTCCATAATAATTACAAATTAAAAGTATTGCAACCATATAGGCATCCGCAGAGGGGCTGGGTGTTTGAGCCCCAACCCAATATTTAGTGAATTTTATAGATATTTTTGATCAGCGTCTTCCGAGTTGCGCGAAAAAGTGGTGACAACAAAAAATTTCAACAACACTAGACGTCGCATGCCTACGTGCATTACGGAAGACGACAACTTCCGTAGTTTTTTGTATTTAACTAATTAGTTAATTAATTGATTAAGTGATTAATTAATTAACCAATTACATGCTAATTTGAGCTATTCGTTTTCAAGGTGTGATCGTTTTGAGTGCCAAGAATAAAAATGTTAGAAAATTGTTGAAAAGAAAAGCCTACAGCACCCGGTATTCCCAGGCGGTCACCCATCCAAGTACTAACCGGGCTCGACGTTGCTTAACTTCGGTGATCGGACGAGAACCGGTGTTTTCAACGTGATATGGCCGTAGACGAAAGTGACTGCTTATTTAGTGGTATTTATATTAGGGCCGTAAATGTTGCTACCTTCATATCAACTAAATGTAATATTTCTTGGGAAATTATTTTATATGCTTAATTTAGGTGCGCTTTATCAACGTTTATTGCTTATGCATCATACTATATAGTCTTATATTGCTTTTAAATCCGACCACAGTAGCGCCATCTAGTGACGATTCACTAACCATTCTTTCTACAATTTCCGTATTTCTTTCTTTACTTTATTCGCAAAGCAAATATACGTAACTTTCTATGTAAACAACACGAGATAACTGTCGCTGTTTATTTTTTTCGAGTAAATCGCCAATTCTATTCGTGTCAAAGGTCATGCAATGGACGAAAGACGCGAATGGTCACAGAAAGAGGCGACAGGACACAGGGTCGGTACCAGCTAGGGTAGTCTAGGGGTTGGATTAACCTCCAATTGCACCCTCGCTGACGCTAAGCCTAAAGGCCCTACCGGCCGAACCAAATACATATTGGGTGGGCTGAGCAACTTCTTCAGAACGACTCGACCGCCTCTCGAGGAGACGGGTG
This sequence comes from Escarpia spicata, assembly GCA_963995525.1. NCBI lineage: Eukaryota > Metazoa > Annelida > Polychaeta > Sabellida > Siboglinidae > Escarpia > Escarpia spicata. The sequence continues at coordinate 14,993,682 of OZ023211.1, read as the reverse complement.
GAGGTGCTCTTAAAATGTTTCGTCGCCGCACCACCGTCACTTCACCTTCTGCTTAACTGCACCTGCTCCGCTGTCTTGGCACCACTGGTGACATCGGAAGATGGAGGGAGGGTGCTGTTGAAATTGCAGACTCAAGCGAAGTCATTTTCTCCACACGTACAACAGCTTAGAAGTACGGAGGCATGTCATGAAATAAATATGGAACATATTAATATATGTCCATAATAATTACAAATTAAAAGTATTGCAACCATATAGGCATCCGCAGAGGGGCTGGGTGTTTGAGCCCCAACCCAATATTTAGTGAATTTTATAGATATTTTTGATCAGCGTCTTCCGAGTTGCGCGAAAAAGTGGTGACAACAAAAAATTTCAACAACACTAGACGTCGCATGCCTACGTGCATTACGGAAGACGACAACTTCCGTAGTTTTTTGTATTTAACTAATTAGTTAATTAATTGATTAAGTGATTAATTAATTAACCAATTACATGCTAATTTGAGCTATTCGTTTTCAAGGTGTGATCGTTTTGAGTGCCAAGAATAAAAATGTTAGAAAATTGTTGAAAAGAAAAGCCTACAGCACCCGGTATTCCCAGGCGGTCACCCATCCAAGTACTAACCGGGCTCGACGTTGCTTAACTTCGGTGATCGGACGAGAACCGGTGTTTTCAACGTGATATGGCCGTAGACGAAAGTGACTGCTTATTTAGTGGTATTTATATTAGGGCCGTAAATGTTGCTACCTTTATATCAACTAAATGTAATATTTCTTGGGAAATTATTTTATATGCTTAATTTAGGTGCGCTTTATCAACGTTTATTGCTTATGCATCATACTATATAGTCTTATATTGCTTTTAAATCCGACCACAGTAGCGCCATCTAGTGACGATTCACTAACCATTCTTTCTACAATTTCCGTATTTCTTTCTTTACTTTATTCGCAAAGCAAATATACGTAACTTTCTATGTAAACAACACGAGATAACTGTCGCTGTTTATTTTTTTCGAGTAAATCGCCAATTCTATTCGTGTCAAAGGTCATGCAATGGACGAAAGACGCGAATGGTCACAGAAAGAGGCGACAGGACACAGGGTCGGTACCAGCTGGGGTAGTCTAGGGGTTGGATTAACCTCCAATTGCACCCTCGCTGACGCTATGCCTAAAGGCCCTACCGGCCGAACCAAATTCATATTGGGTGGGCTGAGCAACTTCTTCAGAACGACTCGACCGCCTCTCGAGGAGACGGGTGGAGGTGCTCTTAAAATGTTTCGTCGCCGCACCGCCGTCACTTCACCTTCTGCTTAACTGCACCTGCTCCGCTGTCTTGGCACCACTGGTGACATCGGAAGATGGAGGGAGGGTGCTGTTGAAATTGCAGACTCAAGCGGAGTCATTTTCTCCACACGTACAACAGCTTAGAAGTACGAAGGCATGTCATGAAATATATATGGAACATATTAATATATGTCCATAATAATTACAAATTAAAAGTATTGCAACCATATAGGCATCCGCAGAGGGGCTGGGTGTTTGAGCCCCAACCCAATATTTAGTGAATTTTATAGATATTTTTGATCAGCGTCTTCCGAGTTGCGCGAAAAAGTGGTGACAACAAAAAGTTTCAACAACACTAGACGTCGCATGCCTACATGCATTACGGAAGACGACAACTTCCGTAGTTTTTTGTATTTAACTAATTAGTTAATTAATTGATTAAGTGATTAATTAATTAACCAATTACATGCTAATTTGAGCTATTCGTTTTCAAGGTGTGATCGTTTTGAGTGCCAAGAATAAAAATGTTAGAAAATTGTTGAAAAGAAAAGCCTACAGCACCCGGTATTCCCAGGCGGTCACCCATCCAAGTACTAACCGGGCTCGACGTTGCTTAACTTCGGTGATCGGACGAGAACCGGTGTTTTCAACGTGATATGGCCGTAGACGAAAGTGACTGCTTATTTAGTGGTATTTATATTAGGGCCGTAAATGTTGCTACCTTCATATCAACTAAATGTAATATTTCTTGGGAAATTATTTTATATGCTTAATTTAGGTGCGCTTTATCAACGTTTATTGCTTATGCATCATACTATATAGTCTTATATTGCTTTTAAATCCGACCACAGTAGCGCCATCTAGTGACGATTCACTAACCATTCTTTCTACAATTTCCGTATTTCTTTCTTTACTTTATTCGCAAAGCAAATATACGTAACTTTCTATGTAAACAACACGAGATAACTGTCGCTGTTTATTTTTTTCGAGTAAATCGCCAATTCTATTCGTGTCAAAGGTCATGCAATGGACGAAAGACGCGAATGGTCACAGAAAGAGGCGACAGGACACAGGGTCGGTACCAGCTAGGGTAGTCTAGGGGTTGGATTAACCTCCAATTGCACCCTCGCTGACGCTAAGCCTAAAGGCCCTACCGGCCGAACCAAATACATATTGGGTGGGCTGAGCAACTTCTTCAGAACGACTCGACCGCCTCTCGAGGAGACGGGTGGAGGTGCTCTTAAAATGTTTCGTCGCCGCACCACCGTCACTTCACCTTCTGCTTAACTGCACCTGCTCCGCTGTCTTGGCACCACTGGTGACATCGGAAGATGGAGGGAGGGTGCTGTTGAAATTGCAGACTCAAGCGAAGTCATTTTCTCCACACGTACAACAGCTTAGAAGTACGGAGGCATGTCATGAAATAAATATGGAACATATTAATATATGTCCATAATAATTACAAATTAAAAGTATTGCAACCATATAGGCATCCGCAGAGGGGCTGGGTGTTTGAGCCCCAACCCAATATTTAGTGAATTTTATAGATATTTTTGATCAGCGTCTTCCGAGTTGCGCGAAAAAGTGGTGACAACAAAAAATTTCAACAACACTAGACGTCGCATGCCTACGTGCATTACGGAAGACGACAACTTCCGTAGTTTTTTGTATTTAACTAATTAGTTAATTAATTGATTAAGTGATTAATTAATTAACCAATTACATGCTAATTTGAGCTATTCGTTTTCAAGGTGTGATCGTTTTGAGTGCCAAGAATAAAAATGTTAGAAAATTGTTGAAAAGAAAAGCCTACAGCACCCGGTATTCCCAGGCGGTCACCCATCCAAGTACTAACCGGGCTCGACGTTGCTTAACTTCGGTGATCGGACGAGAACCGGTGTTTTCAACGTGATATGGCCGTAGACGAAAGTGACTGCTTATTTAGTGGTATTTATATTAGGGCCGTAAATGTTGCTACCTTTATATCAACTAAATGTAATATTTCTTGGGAAATTATTTTATATGCTTAATTTAGGTGCGCTTTATCAACGTTTATTGCTTACGCATCATACTATATAGTCTTATATTGCTTTTAAATCCGACCACAGTAGCGCCATCTAGTGACGATTCACTAACCATTCTTTCTACAATTTCCGTATTTCTTTCTTTACTTTATTCGCAAAGCAAATATACGTAACTTTCTATGTAAACAACACGAGATAACTGTCGCTGTTTATTTTTTTCGAGTAAATCGCCAATTCTATTCGTGTCAAAGGTCATGCAATGGACGAAAGACGCGAATGGTCACAGAAAGAGGCGACAGGACACAGGGTCGGTACCAGCTAGGGTAGTCTAGGGGTTGGATTAACCTCCAATTGCACCCTCGCTGACGCTAAGCCTAAAGGCCCTACCGGCCGAACCAAATTCATATTGGGTGGGCTGAGCAACTTCTTTAGAACGACTCGACCGCCTCTCGAGGAGACGGGTGGAGGTGCTCTTAAAATGTTTCGTCGCCGCACCGCCGTCACTTCACCTTCTGCTTAACTGCACCTGCTCCGCTGTCTTGGCACCACTGGTGACATCGGAAGATGGAGGGAGGGTGCTGTTGAAATTGCAGACTCAAGCGGAGTCATTTTCTCCACACGTACAACAGCTTAGAAGTACGAAGGCATGTCATGAAATATATATGGAACATATTAATATATGTCCATAATAATTACAAATTAAAAGTATTGCAACCATATAGGCATCCGCAGAGGGGCTGGGTGTTTGAGCCCCAACCCAATATTTAGTGAATTTTATAGATATTTTTGATCAGCGTCTTCCGAGTTGCGCGAAAAAGTGGTGACAACAAAAAGTTTCAACAACACTAGACGTCGCATGCCTACATGCATTACGGAAGACGACAACTTCCGTAGTTTTTTGTATTTAACTAATTAGTTAATTAATTGATTAAGTGATTAATTAATTAACCAATTACATGCTAATTTGAGCTATTCGTTTTCAAGGTGTGATCGTTTTGAGTGCCAAGAATAAAAATGTTAGAAAATTGTTGAAAAGAAAAGCCTACAGCACCCGGTATTCCCAGGCGGTCACCCATCCAAGTACTAACCGGGCTCGACGTTGCTTAACTTCGGTGATCGGACGAGAACCGGTGTTTTCAACGTGATATGGCCGTAGACGAAAGTGACTGCTTATTTAGTGGTATTTATATTAGGGCCGTAAATGTTGCTACCTTCATATCAACTAAATGTAATATTTCTTGGGAAATTATTTTATATGCTTAATTTAGGTGCGCTTTATCAACGTTTATTGCTTATGCATCATACTATATAGTCTTATATTGCTTTTAAATCCGACCACAGTAGCGCCATCTAGTGACGATTCACTAACCATTCTTTCTACAATTTCCGTATTTCTTTCTTTACTTTATTCGCAAAGCAAATATACGTAACTTTCTATGTAAACAACACGAGATAACTGTCGCTGTTTATTTTTTTCGAGTAAATCGCCAATTCTATTCGTGTCAAAGGTCATGCAATGGACGAAAGACGCGAATGGTCACAGAAAGAGGCGACAGGACACAGGGTCGGTACCAGCTAGGGTAGTCTAGGGGTTGGATTAACCTCCAATTGCACCCTCGCTGACGCTAAGCCTAAAGGCCCTACCGGCCGAACCAAATACATATTGGGTGGGCTGAGCAACTTCTTCAGAACGACTCGACCGCCTCTCGAGGAGACGGGTGGAGGTGCTCTTAAAATGTTTCGTCGCCGCACCACCGTCACTTCACCTTCTGCTTAACTGCACCTGCTCCGCTGTCTTGGCACCACTGGTGACATCGGAAGATGGAGGGAGGGTGCTGTTGAAATTGCAGACTCAAGCGAAGTAATTTTCTCCACACGTACAACAGCTTACAAGTACGGAGGCATGTCATGAAATAAATATGGAACATATTAATATATGTCCATAATAATTACAAATTAAAAGTATTGCAACCATATAGGCATCCGCAGAGGGGCTGGGTGTTTGAGCCCCAACCCAATATTTAGTGAATTTTATAGATATTTTTGATCAGCGTCTTCCGAGTTGCGCGAAAAAGTGGTGACAACAAAAAATTTCAACAACACTAGACGTCGCATGCCTACGTGCATTACGGAAGACGACAACTTCCGTAGTTTTTTGTATTTAACTAATTAGTTAATTAATTGATTAAGTGATTAATTAATTAACCAATTACATGCTAATTTGAGCTATTCGTTTTCAAGGTGTGATCGTTTTGAGTGCCAAGAATAAAAATGTTAGAAAATTGTTGAAAAGAAAAGCCTACAGCACCCGGTATTCCCAGGCGGTCACCCATCCAAGTACTAACCGGGCTCGACGTTGCTTAACTTCGGTGATCGGACGAGAACCGGTGTTTTCAACGTGATATGGCCGTAGACGAAAGTGACTGCTTATTTAGTGGTATTTATATTAGGGCCGTAAATGTTGCTACCTTTATATCAACTAAATGTAATATTTCTTGGGAAATTATTTTATATGCTTAATTTAGGTGCGCTTTATCAACGTTTATTGCTTATGCATCATACTATATAGTCTTATATTGCTTTTAAATCCGACCACAGTAGCGCCATCTAGTGACGATTCACTAACCATTCTTTCTACAATTTCCGTATTTCTTTCTTTACTTTATTCGCAAAGCAAATATACGTAACTTTCTATGTAAACAACACGAGATAACTGTCGCTGTTTATTTTTTTCGAGTAAATCGCCAATTCTATTCGTGTCAAAGGTCATGCAATGGACGAAAGACGCGAATGGTCACAGAAAGAGGCGACAGGACACAGGGTCGGTACCAGCTAGGGTAGTCTAGGGGTTGGATTAACCTCCAATTGCACCCTCGCTGACGCTAAGCCTAAAGGCCCTACCGGCCGAACCAAATTCATATTGGGTGGGCTGAGCAACTTCTTTAGAACGACTCGACCGCCTCTCGAGGAGACGGGTGGAGGTGCTCTTAAAATGTTTCGTCGCCGCACCGCCGTCACTTCACCTTCTGCTTAACTGCACCTGCTCCGCTGTCTTGGCACCACTGGTGACATCGGAAGATGGAGGGAGGGTGCTGTTGAAATTGCAGACTCAAGCGGAGTCATTTTCTCCACACGTACAACAGCTTAGAAGTACGAAGGCATATCATGAAATATATATGGAACATATTAATATATGTCCATAATAATTACAAATTAAAAGTATTGCAACCATATAGGCATCCGCAGAGGGGCTGGGTGTTTGAGCCCCAACCCAATATTTAGTGAATTTTATAGATATTTTTGATCAGCGTCTTCCGAGTTGCGCGAAAAAGTGGTGACAACAAAAAGTTTCAACAACACTAGACGTCGCATGCCTACATGCATTACGGAAGACGACAACTTCCGTAGTTTTTTGTATTTAACTAATTAGTTAATTAATTGATTAAGTGATTAATTAATTAACCAATTACATGCTAATTTGAGCTATTCGTTTTCAAGGTGTGATCGTTTTGAGTGCCAAGAATAAAAATGTTAGAAAATTGTTGAAAAGAAAAGCCTACAGCACCCGGTATTCCCAGGCGGTCACCCATCCAAGTACTAACCGGGCTCGACGTTGCTTAACTTCGGTGATCGGACGAGAACCGGTGTTTTCAACGTGATATGGCCGTAGACGAAAGTGACTGCTTATTTAGTGGTATTTATATTAGGGCCGTAAATGTTGCTACCTTCATATCAACTAAATGTAATATTTCTTGGGAAATTATTTTATATGCTTAATTTAGGTGCGCTTTATCAACGTTTATTGCTTATGCATCATACTATATAGTCTTATATTGCTTTTAAATCCGACCACAGTAGCGCCATCTAGTGACGATTCACTAACCATTCTTTCTACAATTTCCGTATTTCTTTCTTTACTTTATTCGCAAAGCAAATATACGTAACTTTCTATGTAAACAACACGAGATAACTGTCGCTGTTTATTTTTTTCGAGTAAATCGCCAATTCTATTCGTGTCAAAGGTCATGCAATGGACGAAAGACGCGAATGGTCACAGAAAGAGGCGACAGGACACAGGGTCGGTACCAGCTAGGGTAGTCTAGGGGTTGGATTAACCTCCAATTGCACCCTCGCTGACGCTAAGCCTAAAGGCCCTACCGGCCGAACCAAATACATATTGGGTGGGCTGAGCAACTTCTTCAGAACGACTCGACCGCCTCTCGAGGAGACGGGTGGAGGTGCTCTTAAAATGTTTCGTCGCCGCACCACCGTCACTTCACCTTCTGCTTAACTGCACCTGCTCCGCTGTCTTGGCACCACTGGTGACATCGGAAGATGGAGGGAGGGTGCTGTTGAAATTGCAGACTCAAGCGAAGTAATTTTCTCCACACGTACAACAGCTTACAAGTACGGAGGCATGTCATGAAATAAATATGGAACATATTAATATATGTCCATAATAATTACAAATTAAAAGTATTGCAACCATATAGGCATCCGCAGAGGGGCTGGGTGTTTGAGCCCCAACCCAATATTTAGTGAATTTTATAGATATTTTTGATCAGCGTCTTCCGAGTTGCGCGAAAAAGTGGTGACAACAAAAAATTTCAACAACACTAGACGTCGCATGCCTACGTGCATTACGGAAGACGACAACTTCCGTAGTTTTTTGTATTTAACTAATTAGTTAATTAATTGATTAAGTGATTAATTAATTAACCAATTACATGCTAATTTGAGCTATTCGTTTTCAAGGTGTGATCGTTTTGAGTGCCAAGAATAAAAATGTTAGAAAATTGTTGAAAAGAAAAGCCTACAGCACCCGGTATTCCCAGGCGGTCACCCATCCAAGTACTAACCGGGCTCGACGTTGCTTAACTTCGGTGATCGGACGAGAACCGGTGTTTTCAACGTGATATGGCCGTAGACGAAAGTGACTGCTTATTTAGTGGTATTTATATTAGGGCCGTAAATGTTGCTACCTTTATATCAACTAAATGTAATATTTCTTGGGAAATTATTTTATATGCTTAATTTAGGTGCGCTTTATCAACGTTTATTGCTTATGCATCATACTATATAGTCTTATATTGCTTTTAAATCCGACCACAGTAGCGCCATCTAGTGACGATTCACTAACCATTCTTTCTACAATTTCCGTATTTCTTTCTTTACTTTATTCGCAAAGCAAATATATGTAACTTTCTATGTAAACAACACGAGATAACTGTCGCTGTTTATTTTTTTCGAGTAAATCGCCAATTCTATTCGTGTCAAAGGTCATGCAATGGACGAAAGACGCGAATGGTCACAGAAAGAGGCGACAGGACACAGGGTCGGTACCAGCTAGGGTAGTCTAGGGGTTGGATTAACCTCCAATTGCACCCTCGCTGACGCTAAGCCTAAAGGCCCTACCGGCCGAACCAAATTCATATTGGGTGGGCTGAGCAACTTCTTCAGAACGACTCGACCGCCTCTCGAGGAGACGGGTGGAGGTGCTCTTAAAATGTTTCGTCGCCGCACCGCCGTCACTTCACCTTCTGCTTAACTGCACCTGCTCCGCTGTCTTGGCACCACTGGTGACATCGGAAGATGGAGGGAGGGTGCTGTTGAAATTGCAGACTCAAGCGGAGTCATTTTCTCCACACGTACAACAGCTTAGAAGTACGAAGGCATGTCATGAAATATATATGGAACATATTAATATATGTCCATAATAATTACAAATTAAAAGTATTGCAACCATATAGGCATCCGCAGAGGGGCTGGGTGTTTGAGCCCCAACCCAATATTTAGTGAATTTTATAGATATTTTTGATCAGCGTCTTCCGAGTTGCGCGAAAAAGTGGTGACAACAAAAAGTTTCAACAACACTAGACGTCGCATGCCTACATGCATTACGGAAGACGACAACTTCCGTAGTTTTTTGTATTTAACTAATTAGTTAATTAATTGATTAAGTGATTAATTAATTAACCAATTACATGCTAATTTGAGCTATTCGTTTTCAAGGTGTGATCGTTTTGAGTGCCAAGAATAAAAATGTTAGAAAATTGTTGAAAAGAAAAGCCTACAGCACCCGGTATTCCCAGGCGGTCACCCATCCAAGTACTAACCGGGCTCGACGTTGCTTAACTTCGGTGATCGGACGAGAACCGGTGTTTTCAACGTGATATGGCCGTAGACGAAAGTGACTGCTTATTTAGTGGTATTTATATTAGGGCCGTAAATGTTGCTACCTTCATATCAACTAAATGTAATATTTCTTGGGAAATTATTTTATATGCTTAATTTAGGTGCGCTTTATCAACGTTTATTGCTTATGCATCATACTATATAGTCTTATATTGCTTTTAAATCCGACCACAGTAGCGCCATCTAGTGACGATTCACTAACCATTCTTTCTACAATTTCCGTATTTCTTTCTTTACTTTATTCGCAAAGCAAATATACGTAACTTTCTATGTAAACAACACGAGATAACTGTCGCTGTTTATTTTTTTCGAGTAAATCGCCAATTCTATTCGTGTCAAAGGTCATGCAATGGACGAAAGACGCGAATGGTCACAGAAAGAGGCGACAGGACACAGGGTCGGTACCAGCTAGGGTAGTCTAGGGGTTGGATTAACCTCCAATTGCACCCTCGCTGACGCTAAGCCTAAAGGCCCTACCGGCCGAACCAAATACATATTGGGTGGGCTGAGCAACTTCTTCAGAACGACTCGACCGCCTCTCGAGGAGACGGGTGGAGGTGCTCTTAAAATGTTTCGTCGCCGCACCACCGTCACTTCACCTTCTGCTTAACTGCACCTGCTCCGCTGTCTTGGCACCACTGGTGACATCGGAAGATGGAGGGAGGGTGCTGTTGAAATTGCAGACTCAAGCGAAGTCATTTTCTCCACACGTACAACAGCTTAGAAGTACGGAGGCATGTCATGAAATAAATATGGAACATATTAATATATGTCCATAATAATTACAAATTAAAAGTATTGCAACCATATAGGCATCCGCAGAGGGGCTGGGTGTTTGAGCCCCAACCCAATATTTAGTGAATTTTATAGATATTTTTGATCAGCGTCTTCCGAGTTGCGCGAAAAAGTGGTGACAACAAAAAATTTCAACAACACTAGACGTCGCATGCCTACGTGCATTACGGAAGACGACAACTTCCGTAGTTTTTTGTATTTAACTAATTAGTTAATTAATTGATTAAGTGATTAATTAATTAACCAATTACATGCTAATTTGAGCTATTCGTTTTCAAGGTGTGATCGTTTTGAGTGCCAAGAATAAAAATGTTAGAAAATTGTTGAAAAGAAAAGCCTACAGCACCCGGTATTCCCAGGCGGTCACCCATCCAAGTACTAACCGGGCTCGACGTTGCTTAACTTCGGTGATCGGACGAGAACCGGTGTTTTCAACGTGATATGGCCGTAGACGAAAGTGACTGCTTATTTAGTGGTATTTATATTAGGGCCGTAAATGTTGCTACCTTCATATCAACTAAATGTAATATTTCTTGGGAAATTATTTTATATGCTTAATTTAGGTGCGCTTTATCAACGTTTATTGCTTATGCATCATACTATATAGTCTTATATTGCTTTTAAATCCGACCACAGTAGCGCCATCTAGTGACGATTCACTAACCATTCTTTCTACAATTTCCGTATTTCTTTCTTTACTTTATTCGCAAAGCAAATATACGTAACTTTCTATGTAAACAACACGAGATAACTGTCGCTGTTTATTTTTTTCGAGTAAATCGCCAATTCTATTCGTGTCAAAGGTCATGCAATGGACGAAAGACGCGAATGGTCACAGAAAGAGGCGACAGGACACAGGGTCGGTACCAGCTAGGGTAGTCTAGGGGTTGGATTAACCTCCAATTGCACCCTCGCTGACGCTAAGCCTAAAGGCCCTACCGGCCGAACCAAATACATATTGGGTGGGCTGAGCAACTTCTTCAGAACGACTCGACCGCCTCTCGAGGAGACGGGTGGAGGTGCTCTTAAAATGTTTCGTCGCCGCACCACCGTCACTTCACCTTCTGCTTAACTGCACCTGCTCCGCTGTCTTGGCACCACTGGTGACATCGGAAGATGGAGGGAGGGTGCTGTTGAAATTGCAGACTCAAGCGAAGTAATTTTCTCCACACGTACAACAGCTTACAAGTACGGAGGCATGTCATGAAATAAATATGGAACATATTAATATATGTCCATAATAATTACAAATTAAAAGTATTGCAACCATATAGGCATCCGCAGAGGGGCTGGGTGTTTGAGCCCCAACCCAATATTTAGTGAATTTTATAGATATTTTTGATCAGCGTCTTCCGAGTTGCGCGAAAAAGTGGTGACAACAAAAAATTTCAACAACACTAGACGTCGCATGCCTACGTGCATTACGGAAGACGACAACTTCCGTAGTTTTTTGTATTTAACTAATTAGTTAATTAATTGATTAAGTGATTAATTAATTAACCAATTACATGCTAATTTGAGCTATTCGTTTTCAAGGTGTGATCGTTTTGAGTGCCAAGAATAAAAATGTTAGAAAATTGTTGAAAAGAAAAGCCTACAGCACCCGGTATTCCCAGGCGGTCACCCATCCAAGTACTAACCGGGCTCGACGTTGCTTAACTTCGGTGATCGGACGAGAACCGGTGTTTTCAACGTGATATGGCCGTAGACGAAAGTGACTGCTTATTTAGTGGTATTTATATTAGGGCCGTAAATGTTGCTACCTTTATATCAACTAAATGTAATATTTCTTGGGAAATTATTTTATATGCTTAATTTAGGTGCGCTTTATCAACGTTTATTGCTTATGCATCATACTATATAGTCTTATATTGCTTTTAAATCCGACCACAGTAGCGCCATCTAGTGACGATTCACTAACCATTCTTTCTACAATTTCCGTATTTCTTTCTTTACTTTATTCGCAAAGCAAATATATGTAACTTTCTATGTAAACAACACGAGATAACTGTCGCTGTTTATTTTTTTCGAGTAAATCGCCAATTCTATTCGTGTCAAAGGTCATGCAATGGACGAAAGACGCGAATGGTCACAGAAAGAGGCGACAGGACACAGGGTCGGTACCAGCTAGGGTAGTCTAGGGGTTGGATTAACCTCCAATTGCACCCTCGCTGACGCTAAGCCTAAAGGCCCTACCGGCCGAACCAAATTCATATTGGGTGGGCTGAGCAACTTCTTCAGAACGACTCGACCGCCTCTCGAGGAGACGGGTGGAGGTGCTCTTAAAATGTTTCGTCGCCGCACCGCCGTCACTTCACCTTCTGCTTAACTGCACCTGCTCCGCTGTCTTGGCACCACTGGTGACATCGGAAGATGGAGGGAGGGTGCTGTTGAAATTGCAGACTCAAGCGGAGTCATTTTCTCCACACGTACAACAGCTTAGAAGTACGAAGGCATGTCATGAAATATATATGGAACATATTAATATATGTCCATAATAATTACAAATTAAAAGTATTGCAACCATATAGGCATCCGCAGAGGGGCTGGGTGTTTGAGCCCCAACCCAATATTTAGTGAATTTTATAGATATTTTTGATCAGCGTCTTCCGAGTTGCGCGAAAAAGTGGTGACAACAAAAAGTTTCAACAACACTAGACGTCGCATGCCTACATGCATTACGGAAGACGACAACTTCCGTAGTTTTTTGTATTTAACTAATTAGTTAATTAATTGATTAAGTGATTAATTAATTAACCAATTACATGCTAATTTGAGCTATTCGTTTTCAAGGTGTGATCGTTTTGAGTGCCAAGAATAAAAATGTTAGAAAATTGTTGAAAAGAAAAGCCTACAGCACCCGGTATTCCCAGGCGGTCACCCATCCAAGTACTAACCGGGCTCGACGTTGCTTAACTTCGGTGATCGGACGAGAACCGGTGTTTTCAACGTGATATGGCCGTAGACGAAAGTGACTGCTTATTTAGTGGTATTTATATTAGGGCCGTAAATGTTGCTACCTTCATATCAACTAAATGTAATATTTCTTGGGAAATTATTTTATATGCTTAATTTAGGTGCGCTTTATCAACGTTTATTGCTTATGCATCATACTATATAGTCTTATATTGCTTTTAAATCCGACCACAGTAGCGCCATCTAGTGACGATTCACTAACCATTCTTTCTACAATTTCCGTATTTCTTTCTTTACTTTATTCGCAAAGCAAATATACGTAACTTTCTATGTAAACAACACGAGATAACTGTCGCTGTTAATTTTTTTCGAGTAAATCGCCAATTCTATTCGTGTCAAAGGTCATGCAATGGACGAAAGACGCGAATGGTCACAGAAAGAGGCGACAGGAGACAGGGTCGGTACCAGCTAGGGTAGTCTAGGGGTTGGATTAACCTCCAATTGCACCCTCGCTGACGCTAAGCCTAAAGGCCCTACCGGCCGAACCAAATACATATTGGGTGGGCTGAGCAACTTCTTCAGAACGACTCGACCGCCTCTCGAGGAGACGGGTGGAGGTGCTCTTAAAATGTTTCGTCGCCGCACCACCGTCACTTCACCTTCTGCTTAACTGCACCTGCTCCGGTGTCTTGGCACCACTGGTGACATCGGAAGATGGAGGGAGGGTGCTGTTGAAATTGCAGACTCAAGCGAAGTCATTTTCTCCACACGTACAACAGCTTAGAAGTACGGAGGCATGTCATGAAATAAATATGGAACATATTAATATATGTCCATAATAATTACAAATTAAAAGTATTGCAACCATATAGGCATCCGCAGAGGGGCTGGGTGTTTGAGCCCCAACCCAATATTTAGTGAATTTTATAGATATTTTTGATCAGCGTCTTCCGAGTTGCGCGAAAAAGTGGTGACAACAAAAAATTTCAACAACACTAGACGTCGCATGCCTACGTGCATTACGGAAGACGACAACTTCCGTAGTTTTTTGTATTTAACTAATTAGTTAATTAATTGATTAAGTGATTAATTAATTAACCAATTACATGCTAATTTGAGCTATTCGTTTTCAAGGTGTGATCGTTTTGAGTGCCAAGAATAAAAATGTTAGAAAATTGTTGAAAAGAAAAGCCTACAGCACCCGGTATTCCCAGGCGGTCACCCATCCAAGTACTAACCGGGCTCGACGTTGCTTAACTTCGGTGATCGGACGAGAACCGGTGTTTTCAACGTGATATGGCCGTAGACGAAAGTGACTGCTTATTTAGTGGTATTTATATTAGGGCCGTAAATGTTGCTACCTTTATATCAACTAAATGTAATATTTCTTGGGAAATTATTTTATATGCTTAATTTAGGTGCGCTTTATCAACGTTTATTGCTTATGCATCATACTATATAGTCTTATATTGCTTTTAAATCCGACCACAGTAGCGCCATCTAGTGACGATTCACTAACCATTCTTTCTACAATTTCCGTATTTCTTTCTTTACTTTATTCGCAAAGCAAATATACGTAACTTTCTATGTAAACAACACGAGATAACTGTCGCTGTTTATTTTTTTCGAGTAAATCGCCAATTCTATTCGTGTCAAAGGTCATGCAATGGACGAAAGACGCGAATGGTCACAGAAAGAGGCGACAGGACACAGGGTCGGTACCAGCTAGGGTAGTCTAGGGGTTGGATTAACCTCCAATTGCACCCTCGCTGACGCTAAGCCTAAAGGCCCTACCGGCCGAACCAAATTCATATTGGGTGGGCTGAGCAACTTCTTCAGAACGACTCGACCGCCTCTCGAGGAGACGGGTGGAGGTGCTCTTAAAATGTTTCGTCGCCGCACCGCCGTCACTTCACCTTCTGCTTAACTGCACCTGCTCCGCTGTCTTGGCACCACTGGTGACATCGGAAGATGGAGGGAGGGTGCTGTTGAAATTGCAGACTCAAGCGGAGTCATTTTCTCCACACGTACAACAGCTTAGAAGTACGAAGGCATGTCATGAAATATATATGGAACATATTAATATATGTCCATAATAATTACAAATTAAAAGTATTGCAACCATATAGGCATCCGCAGAGGGGCTGGGTGTTTGAGCCCCAACCCAATATTTAGTGAATTTTATAGATATTTTTGATCAGCGTCTTCCGAGTTGCGCGAAAAAGTGGTGACAACAAAAAGTTTCAACAACACTAGACGTCGCATGCCTACATGCATTACGGAAGACGACAACTTCCGTAGTTTTTTGTATTTAACTAATTAGTTAATTAATTGATTAAGTGATTAATTAATTAACCAATTACATGCTAATTTGAGCTATTCGTTTTCAAGGTGTGATCGTTTTGAGTGCCAAGAATAAAAATGTTAGAAAATTGTTGAAAAGAAAAGCCTACAGCACCCGGTATTCCCAGGCGGTCACCCATCCAAGTACTAACCGGGCTCGACGTTGCTTAACTTCGGTGATCGGACGAGAACCGGTGTTTTCAACGTGATATGGCCGTAGACGAAAGTGACTGCTTATTTAGTGGTATTTATATTAGGGCCGTAAATGTTGCTACCTTTATATCAACTAAATGTAATATTTCTTGGGAAATTATTTTATATGCTTAATTTAGGTGCGCTTTATCAACGTTTATTGCTTATGCATCATACTATATAGTCTTATATTGCTTTTAAATCCGACCACAGTAGCGCCATCTAGTGACGATTCACTAACCATTCTTTCTACAATTTCCGTATTTCTTTCTTTACTTTATTCGCAAAGCAAATATACGTAACTTTCTATGTAAACAACACGAGATAACTGTCGCTGTTTATTTTTTTCGAGTAAATCGCCAATTCTATTCGTGTCAAAGGTCATGCAATGGACGAAAGACGCGAATGGTCACAGAAAGAGGCGACAGGACACAGGGTCGGTACCAGCTAGGGTAGTCTAGGGGTTGGATTAACCTCCAATTGCACCCTCGCTGACGCTAAGCCTAAAGGCCCTACCGGCCGAACCAAATTCATATTGGGTGGGCTGAGCAACTTCTTCAGAACGACTCGACCGCCTCTCGAGGAGACGGGTGGAGGTGCTCTTAAAATGTTTCGTCGCCGCACCGCCGTCACTTCACCTTCTGCTTAACTGCACCTGCTCCGCTGTCTTGGCACCACTGGTGACATCGGAAGATGGAGGGAGGGTGCTGTTGAAATTGCAGACTCAAGCGGAGTCATTTTCTCCACACGTACAACAGCTTAGAAGTACGAAGGCATGTCATGAAATATATATGGAACATATTAATATATGTCCATAATAATTACAAATTAAAAGTATTGCAACCATATAGGCATCCGCAGAGGGGCTGGGTGTTTGAGCCCCAACCCAATATTTAGTGAATTTTATAGATATTTTTGATCAGCGTCTTCCGAGTTGCGCGAAAAAGTGGTGACAACAAAAAGTTTCAACAACACTAGACGTCGCATGCCTACATGCATTACGGAAGACGACAACTTCCGTAGTTTTTTGTATTTAACTAATTAGTTAATTAATTGATTAAGTGATTAATTAATTAACCAATTACATGCTAATTTGAGCTATTCGTTTTCAAGGTGTGATCGTTTTGAGTGCCAAGAATAAAAATGTTAGAAAATTGTTGAAAAGAAAAGCCTACAGCACCCGGTATTCCCAGGCGGTCACCCATCCAAGTACTAACCGGGCTCGACGTTGCTTAACTTCGGTGATCGGACGAGAACCGGTGTTTTCAACGTGATATGGCCGTAGACGAAAGTGACTGCTTATTTAGTGGTATTTATATTAGGGCCGTAAATGTTGCTACCTTCATATCAACTAAATGTAATATTTCTTGGGAAATTATTTTATATGCTTAATTTAGGTGCGCTTTATCAACGTTTATTGCTTATGCATCATACTATATAGTCTTATATTGCTTTTAAATCCGACCACAGTAGCGCCATCTAGTGACGATTCACTAACCATTCTTTCTACAATTTCCGTATTTCTTTCTTTACTTTATTCGCAAAGCAAATATACGTAACTTTCTATGTAAACAACACGAGATAACTGTCGCTGTTTATTTTTTTCGAGTAAATCGCCAATTCTATTCGTGTCAAAGGTCATGCAATGGACGAAAGACGCGAATGGTCACAGAAAGAGGCGACAGGAGACAGGGTCGGTACCAGCTAGGGTAGTCTAGGGGTTGGATTAACCTCCAATTGCACCCTCGCTGACGCTAAGCCTAAAGGCCCTACCGGCCGAACCAAATACATATTGGGTGGGCTGAGCAACTTCTTCAGAACGACTCGACCGCCTCTCGAGGAGACGGGTGGAGGTGCTCTTAAAATGTTTCGTCGCCGCACCACCGTCACTTCACCTTCTGCTTAACTGCACCTGCTCCGGTGTCTTGGCACCACTGGTGACATCGGAAGATGGAGGGAGGGTGCTGTTGAAATTGCAGACTCAAGCGAAGTCATTTTCTCCACACGTACAACAGCTTAGAAGTACGGAGGCATGTCATGAAATAAATATGGAACATATTAATATATGTCCATAATAATTACAAATTAAAAGTATTGCAACCATATAGGCATCCGCAGAGGGGCTGGGTGTTTGAGCCCCAACCCAATATTTAGTGAATTTTATAGATATTTTTGATCAGCGTCTTCCGAGTTGCGCGAAAAAGTGGTGACAACAAAAAATTTCAACAACACTAGACGTCGCATGCCTACGTGCATTACGGAAGACGACAACTTCCGTAGTTTTTTGTATTTAACTAATTAGTTAATTAATTGATTAAGTGATTAATTAATTAACCAATTACATGCTAATTTGAGCTATTCGTTTTCAAGGTGTGATCGTTTTGAGTGCCAAGAATAAAAATGTTAGAAAATTGTTGAAAAGAAAAGCCTACAGCACCCGGTATTCCCAGGCGGTCACCCATCCAAGTACTAACCGGGCTCGACGTTGCTTAACTTCGGTGATCGGACGAGAACCGGTGTTTTCAACGTGATATGGCCGTAGACGAAAGTGACTGCTTATTTAGTGGTATTTATATTAGGGCCGTAAATGTTGCTACCTTTATATCAACTAAATGTAATATTTCTTGGGAAATTATTTTATATGCTTAATTTAGGTGCGCTTTATCAACGTTTATTGCTTATGCATCATACTATATAGTCTTATATTGCTTTTAAATCCGACCACAGTAGCGCCATCTAGTGACGATTCACTAACCATTCTTTCTACAATTTCCGTATTTCTTTCTTTACTTTATTCGCAAAGCAAATATACGTAACTTTCTATGTAAACAACACGAGATAACTGTCGCTGTTTATTTTTTTCGAGTAAATCGCCAATTCTATTCGTGTCAAAGGTCATGCAATGGACGAAAGACGCGAATGGTCACAGAAAGAGGCGACAGGACACAGGGTCGGTACCAGCTAGGGTAGTCTAGGGGTTGGATTAACCTCCAATTGCACCCTCGCTGACGCTAAGCCTAAAGGCCCTACCGGCCGAACCAAATTCATATTGGGTGGGCTGAGCAACTTCTTCAGAACGACTCGACCGCCTCTCGAGGAGACGGGTGGAGGTGCTCTTAAAATGTTTCGTCGCCGCACCGCCGTCACTTCACCTTCTGCTTAACTGCACCTGCTCCGCTGTCTTGGCACCACTGGTGACATCGGAAGATGGAGGGAGGGTGCTGTTGAAATTGCAGACTCAAGCGGAGTCATTTTCTCCACACGTACAACAGCTTAGAAGTACGGAGGCATGTCATGAAATATATATGGAACATATTAATATATGTCCATAATAATTACAAATTAAAAGTATTGCAACCATATAGGCATCCGCAGAGGGGCTGGGTGTTTGAGCCCCAACCCAATATTTAGTGAATTTTTTAGATATTTTTGATCAGCGTCTTCCGAGTTGCGCGAAAAAGTGGTGACAACAAAAAGTTTCAACAACACTAGACGTCGCATGCCTACGTGCATTACTGAAGACGACAACTTCCGTAGTTTTGTGTATTTAACTAATTAGTTAATTAATTGATTAAGTGATTAATTAATTAACCAATTACATGCTAATTTGAGCTATTCGTTTTCAAGGTGTGATCGTTTTGAGTGCCAAGAATAAAAATGTTAGAAAATTGTTGAAAAGAAAAGCCTACAGCACCCGGTATTCCCAGGCGGTCACCCATCCAAGTACTAACCGGGCTCGACGTTGCTTAACTTCGTTGATCGGACGAGAACCGGTGTTTTCAACGTGATATGGCCGTAGACGAAAGTGACTGCTTATTTAGTGGTATTTATATTAGGGCCGTAAATGTTGCTACCTTTATATCAACTAAATGTAATATTTCTTGGGAAATTATTTTATATGCTTAATTTAGGTGCGCTTTATCAACGTTTATTGCTTATGCATCATACTATATAGTCTTATATTGCTTTTAAATCCGACCACAGTAGCGCCATCTAGTGACGATTCACTAACCATTCTTTCTACAATTTCCGTATTTCTTTCTTTACTTTATTCGCAAAGCAAATATACGTAACTTTCTATGTAAACAACACGAGATAACTGTCGCTGTTTATTTTTTTCGAGTAAATCGCCAATTCTATTCGTGTCAAAGGTCATGCAATGGACGAAAGACGCGAATGGTCACAGAAAGAGGCGACAGGACACAGGGTCGGTACCAGCTAGGGTAGTCTAGGGGTTGGATTAACCTCCAATTGCACCCTCGCTGACGCTAAGCCTAAAGGCCCTACCGGCCGAACCAAATTCATATTGGGTGGGCTGAGCAACTTCTTCAGAACGACTCGACCGCCTCTCGAGGAGACGGGTGGAGGTGCTCTTAAAATGTTTCGTCGCCGCACCGCCGTCACTTCACCTTCTGCTTAACTGCACCTGCTCCGCTGTCTTGGCACCACTGGTGACATCGGAAGATGGAGGGAGGGTGCTGTTGAAATTGCAGACTCAAGCGGAGTCATTTTCTCCACACGTACAACAGCTTAGAAGTACGAAGGCATGTCATGAAATATATATGGAACATATTAATATATGTCCATAATAATTACAAATTAAAAGTATTGCAACCATATAGGCATCCGCAGAGGGGCTGGGTGTTTGAGCCCCAACCCAATATTTAGTGAATTTTATAGATATTTTTGATCAGCGTCTTCCGAGTTGCGCGAAAAAGTGGTGACAACAAAAAGTTTCAACAACACTAGACGTCGCATGCCTACATGCATTACGGAAGACGACAACTTCCGTAGTTTTTTGTATTTAACTAATTAGTTAATTAATTGATTAAGTGATTAATTAATTAACCAATTACATGCTAATTTGAGCTATTCGTTTTCAAGGTGTGATCGTTTTGAGTGCCAAGAATAAAAATGTTAGAAAATTGTTGAAAAGAAAAGCCTACAGCACCCGGTATTCCCAGGCGGTCACCCATCCAAGTACTAACCGGGCTCGACGTTGCTTAACTTCGGTGATCGGACGAGAACCGGTGTTTTCAACGTGATATGGCCGTAGACGAAAGTGACTGCTTATTTAGTGGTATTTATATTAGGGCCGTAAATGTTGCTACCTTTATATCAACTAAATGTAATATTTCTTGGGAAATTATTTTATATGCTTAATTTAGGTGCGCTTTATCAACGTTTATTGCTTATGCATCATACTATATAGTCTTATATTGCTTTTAAATCCGACCACAGTAGCGCCATCTAGTGACGATTCACTAACCATTCTTTCTACAATTTCCGTATTTCTTTCTTTACTTTATTCGCAAAGCAAATATACGTAACTTTCTATGTAAACAACACGAGATAACTGTCGCTGTTTATTTTTTTCGAGTAAATCGCCAATTCTATTCGTGTCAAAGGTCATGCAATGGACGAAAGACGCGAATGGTCACAGAAAGAGGCGACAGGACACAGGGTCGGTACCAGCTAGGGTAGTCTAGGGGTTGGATTAACCTCCAATTGCACCCTCGCTGACGCTAAGCCTAAAGGCCCTACCGGCCGAACCAAATTCATATTGGGTGGGCTGAGCAACTTCTTCAGAACGACTCGACCGCCTCTCGAGGAGACGGGTGGAGGTGCTCTTAAAATGTTTCGTCGCCGCACCGCCGTCACTTCACCTTCTGCTTAACTGCACCTGCTCCGCTGTCTTGGCACCACTGGTGACATCGGAAGATGGAGGGAGGGTGCTGTTGAAATTGCAGACTCAAGCGGAGTCATTTTCTCCACACGTACAACAGCTTAGAAGTACGAAGGCATGTCATGAAATATATATGGAACATATTAATATATGTCCATAATAATTACAAATTAAAAGTATTGCAACCATATAGGCATCCGCAGAGGGGCTGGGTGTTTGAGCCCCAACCCAATATTTAGTGAATTTTATAGATATTTTTGATCAGCGTCTTCCGAGTTGCGCGAAAAAGTGGTGACAACAAAAAGTTTCAACAACACTAGACGTCGCATGCCTACATGCATTACGGAAGACGACAACTTCCGTAGTTTTTTGTATTTAACTAATTAGTTAATTAATTGATTAAGTGATTAATTAATTAACCAATTACATGCTAATTTGAGCTATTCGTTTTCAAGGTGTGATCGTTTTGAGTGCCAAGAATAAAAATGTTAGAAAATTGTTGAAAAGAAAAGCCTACAGCACCCGGTATTCCCAGGCGGTCACCCATCCAAGTACTAACCGGGCTCGACGTTGCTTAACTTCGGTGATCGGACGAGAACCGGTGTTTTCAACGTGATATGGCCGTAGACGAAAGTGACTGCTTATTTAGTGGTATTTATATTAGGGCCGTAAATGTTGCTACCTTCATATCAACTAAATGTAATATTTCTTGGGAAATTATTTTATATGCTTAATTTAGGTGCGCTTTATCAACGTTTATTGCTTATGCATCATACTATATAGTCTTATATTGCTTTTAAATCCGACCACAGTAGCGCCATCTAGTGACGATTCACTAACCATTCTTTCTACAATTTCCGTATTTCTTTCTTTACTTTATTCGCAAAGCAAATATACGTAACTTTCTATGTAAACAACACGAGATAACTGTCGCTGTTTATTTTTTTCGAGTAAATCGCCAATTCTATTCGTGTCAAAGGTCATGCAATGGACGAAAGACGCGAATGGTCACAGAAAGAGGCGACAGGAGACAGGGTCGGTACCAGCTAGGGTAGTCTAGGGGTTGGATTAACCTCCAATTGCACCCTCGCTGACGCTAAGCCTAAAGGCCCTACCGGCCGAACCAAATACATATTGGGTGGGCTGAGCAACTTCTTCAGAACGACTCGACCGCCTCTCGAGGAGACGGGTGGAGGTGCTCTTAAAATGTTTCGTCGCCGCACCACCGTCACTTCACCTTCTGCTTAACTGCACCTGCTCCGGTGTCTTGGCACCACTGGTGACATCGGAAGATGGAGGGAGGGTGCTGTTGAAATTGCAGACTCAAGCGAAGTCATTTTCTCCACACGTACAACAGCTTAGAAGTACGGAGGCATGTCATGAAATAAATATGGAACATATTAATATATGTCCATAATAATTACAAATTAAAAGTATTGCAACCATATAGGCATCCGCAGAGGGGCTGGGTGTTTGAGCCCCAACCCAATATTTAGTGAATTTTATAGATATTTTTGATCAGCGTCTTCCGAGTTGCGCGAAAAAGTGGTGACAACAAAAAATTTCAACAACACTAGACGTCGCATGCCTACGTGCATTACGGAAGACGACAACTTCCGTAGTTTTTTGTATTTAACTAATTAGTTAATTAATTGATTAAGTGATTAATTAATTAACCAATTACATGCTAATTTGAGCTATTCGTTTTCAAGGTGTGATCGTTTTGAGTGCCAAGAATAAAAATGTTAGAAAATTGTTGAAAAGAAAAGCCTACAGCACCCGGTATTCCCAGGCGGTCACCCATCCAAGTACTAACCGGGCTCGACGTTGCTTAACTTCGGTGATCGGACGAGAACCGGTGTTTTCAACGTGATATGGCCGTAGACGAAAGTGACTGCTTATTTAGTGGTATTTATATTAGGGCCGTAAATGTTGCTACCTTTATATCAACTAAATGTAATATTTCTTGGGAAATTATTTTATATGCTTAATTTAGGTGCGCTTTATCAACGTTTATTGCTTATGCATCATACTATATAGTCTTATATTGCTTTTAAATCCGACCACAGTAGCGCCATCTAGTGACGATTCACTAACCATTCTTTCTACAATTTCCGTATTTCTTTCTTTACTTTATTCGCAAAGCAAATATACGTAACTTTCTATGTAAACAACACGAGATAACTGTCGCTGTTTATTTTTTTCGAGTAAATCGCCAATTCTATTCGTGTCAAAGGTCATGCAATGGACGAAAGACGCGAATGGTCACAGAAAGAGGCGACAGGACACAGGGTCGGTACCAGCTAGGGTAGTCTAGGGGTTGGATTAACCTCCAATTGCACCCTCGCTGACGCTAAGCCTAAAGGCCCTACCGGCCGAACCAAATTCATATTGGGTGGGCTGAGCAACTTCTTCAGAACGACTCGACCGCCTCTCGAGGAGACGGGTGGAGGTGCTCTTAAAATGTTTCGTCGCCGCACCGCCGTCACTTCACCTTCTGCTTAACTGCACCTGCTCCGCTGTCTTGGCACCACTGGTGACATCGGAAGATGGAGGGAGGGTGCTGTTGAAATTGCAGACTCAAGCGGAGTCATTTTCTCCACACGTACAACAGCTTAGAAGTACGGAGGCATGTCATGAAATATATATGGAACATATTAATATATGTCCATAATAATTACAAATTAAAAGTATTGCAACCATATAGGCATCCGCAGAGGGGCTGGGTGTTTGAGCCCCAACCCAATATTTAGTGAATTTTTTAGATATTTTTGATCAGCGTCTTCCGAGTTGCGCGAAAAAGTGGTGACAACAAAAAGTTTCAACAACACTAGACGTCGCATGCCTACGTGCATTACTGAAGACGACAACTTCCGTAGTTTTGTGTATTTAACTAATTAGTTAATTAATTGATTAAGTGATTAATTAATTAACCAATTACATGCTAATTTGAGCTATTCGTTTTCAAGGTGTGATCGTTTTGAGTGCCAAGAATAAAAATGTTAGAAAATTGTTGAAAAGAAAAGCCTACAGCACCCGGTATTCCCAGGCGGTCACCCATCCAAGTACTAACCGGGCTCGACGTTGCTTAACTTCGTTGATAGGACGAGAACCGGTGTTTTCAACGTGATATGGCCGTAGACGAAAGTGACTGCTTATTTAGTGGTATTTATATTAGGGCCGTAAATGTTGCTACCTTCATATCAACTAAATGTAATATTTCTTGGGAAATTATTTTATATGCTTAATTTAGGTGCGCTTTATCAACGTTTATTGCTTATGCATCATACTATATAGTCTTATATTGCTTTTAAATCCGACCACAGTAGCGCCATCTAGTGACGATTCACTAACCATTCTTTCTACAATTTCCGTATTTCTTTCTTTAATTTATTCGCAAAGCAAATATACGTAACTTTCTATGTAAACAACACGAGATAACTGTCGCTGTTAATTTTTTTCGAGTAAATCGCCAATTATATTCGGGTCAAAGGTCATGCAATGGACGAAAGACGCGAATGGTCACAGAAAGAGGCGACAGGACACAGGGTCGGTACCAGCTAGGGTAGTCTAGGGGATCGATTAACCTCCAATTGCACCCTTGCTGACGCTAAGCCTAAAGGCCCTACTGGCCGAACCAAATTCATATTGGGTGGGCTGAGCAACTTCTTCAGAACGACTCGACCGCCTCTCGAGGAGACGGGTGGAGGTGCTCTTAAAATGTTTCGTCGCCGCACCGCCGTCACTTCACCTTCTGCTTAACTGCACCTGCTCCGCTGTCTTGGCACCACTGGTGACATCGGAAGATGGAGGGAGGGTGCTGTTGAAATTGCAGACTCAAGCGGAGTCATTTTCTCCACACGTACAACAGCTTAGAAGTACGGAGGCATGTCATGAAATATATATGGAACATATTAATATATGTCCATAATAATTACAAATTAAAAGTATTGCAACCATATAGGCATCCGCAGAGGGGCTGGGTGTTTGAGCCCCAACCCAATATTTAGTGAATTTTATAGATATTTTTGATCAGCGTCTTCCGAGTTGCGCGAAAAAGTGGTGACAACAAAAAGTTTCAACAACACTAGACGTCGCATGCCTACGTGCATTACGGAAGACGACAACTTCCGTAGTTTTTTGTATTTAACTAATTAGTTAATTAATTGATTAAGTGATGAATTAATTACCCAATTACATGATAATTTGAGCTATTCGTTTTCAAGGTGTGATCGTTTTGAGTGCCAAGAATAAAAATGTTAGAAAATTGTTGAAAAGAAAAGCCTACAGCACCCGGTATTCCCAGGCGGTCACCCATCCAAGTACTAACCGGGCTCGACGTTGCTTAACTTCGGTGATCGGACGAGAACCGGTGTTTTCAACGTGATATGGCCGTAGACGAAAGTGACTGCTTATTTAGTGGTATTTATATTAGGGCCGTAAATGTTGCTACCTTTATATCAACTAAATGTAATATTTCTTGGGAAATTATTTTATATGCTTAATTTAGGTGCGCTTTATCAACGTTTATTGCTTATGCATCATACTATATAGTCTTATATTGCTTTTAAATCCGACCACAGTAGCGCCATCTAGTGACGATTCACTAACCATTCTTTCTACAATTTCCGTATTTCTTTCTTTACTTTATTCGCAAAGCAAATATACGTAACTTTCTATGTAAACAACACGAGATAACTGTCGCTGTTTATTTTTTTCGAGTAAATCGCCAATTCTATTCGTGTCAAAGGTCATGCAATGGACGAAAGACGCGAATGGTCACAGAAAGAGGCGACAGGACACAGGGTCGGTACCAGCTAGGGTAGTCTAGGGGTTGGATTAACCTCCAATTGCACCCTCGCTGACGCTAAGCCTAAAGGCCCTACCGGCCGAACCAAATTCCTATTGGGTGGGCTGAGCAACTTCTTCAGAACGACTCGACCGCCTCTCGAGGAGACGGGTGGAGGTGCTCTTAAAATGTTTCGTCGCCGCACCGCCGTCACTTCACCTTCTGCTTAACTGCACCTGCTCCGCTGTCTTGGCACCACTGGTGACATCGGAAGAAGGAGGGAGGGTGCTGTTGAAATTGCAGACTCAAGCGGAGTCATTTTCTCCACACGTACAACAGCTTAGAAGTACGGAGGCATGTCATGAAATATATATGGAACATATTAATATATGTCCATAATAATTACAAATTAAAAGTATTGCAACCATATAGGCATCCGCAGAGGGGCTGGGTGTTTGAGCCCCAACCCAATATTTAGTGAATTTTATAGATATTTTTGATCAGCGTCTTCCGAGTTGCGCGAAAAAGTGGTGACAACAAAAAGTTTCAACAACACTAGACGTCGCATGCCTACGTGCATTACTGAAGACGACAACTTCCGTAGTTTTGTGTATTTAACTAATTAGTTAATTAATTGATTAAGTGATTAATTAATTAACCAATTACATGCTAATTTGAGCTATTCGTTTTCAAGGTGTGATCGTTTTGAGTGCCAAGAATAAAAATGTTAGAAAATTGTTGAAAAGAAAAGCCTACAGCACCCGGTATTCCCAGGCGGTCACCCATCCAAGTACTAACCGGGCTCGACGTTGCTTAACTTCGTTGATAGGACGAGAACCGGTGTTTTCAACGTGATATGGCCGTAGACGAAAGTGACTGCTTATTTAGTGGTATTTATATTAGGGCCGTAAATGTTGCTACCTTCATATCAACTAAATGTAATATTTCTTGGGAAATTATTTTATATGCTTAATTTAGGTGCGCTTTATCAACGTTTATTGCTTATGCATCATACTATATAGTCTTATATTGCTTTTAAATCCGACCACAGTAGCGCCATCTAGTGACGATTCACTAACCATTCTTTCTATAATTTCCGTATTTCTTTCTTTAATTTATTCGCAAAGCAAATATACGTAACTTTCTATGTAAACAACACGAGATAACTGTCGCTGTTAATTTTTTTCGAGTAAATCGCCAATTATATTCGGGTCAAAGGTCATGCAATGGACGAAAGACGCGAATGGTCACAGAAAGAGGCGACAGGACACAGGGTCGGTACCAGCTAGGGTAGTCTAGGGGTTCGATTAACCTCCAATTGCACCCTTGCTGACGCTAAGCCTAAAGGCCCTACCGGCCGAACCAAATTCATATTGGGTGGGCTGAGCAACTTCTTCAGAACGACTCGACCGCCTCTCGAGGAGACGGGTGGAGGTGCTCTTAAAATGTTTCGTCGCCGCACCGCCGTCACTTCACCTTCTGCTTAACTGCACCTGCTCCGCTGTCTTGGCACCACTGGTGACATCGGAAGATGGAGGGAGGGTGCTGTTGAAATTGCAGACTCAAGCGGAGTCATTTTCTCCACACGTACAACAGCTTAGAAGTACGGAGGCATGTCATGAAATATATATGGAACATATTAATATATGTCCATAATAATTACAAATTAAAAGTATTGCAACCATATAGGCATCCGCAGAGGGGCTGGGTGTTTGAGCCCCAACCCAATATTTAGTGAATTTTATAGATATTTTTGATCAGCGTCTTCCGAGTTGCGCGAAAAAGTGGTGACAACAAAAAGTTTCAACAACACTAGACGTCGCATGCCTACGTGCATTACGGAAGACGACAACTTCCGTAGTTTTTTGTATTTAACTAATTAGTTAATTAATTGATTAAGTGATGAATTAATTACCCAATTACATGATAATTTGAGCTATTCGTTTTCAAGGTGTGATCGTTTTGAGTGGCAAGAATAAAAATGTTAGAAAATTGTTGAAAAGAAAAGCCTACAGCACTCGGTATTCCCAGGCGGTCACCCATCCAAGTACTAACCGGGCTCGACGTTGCTTAACTTCGGTGATCGGACGAGAACCGGTGTTTTCAACGTGATATGGCCGTAGACGAAAGTGACTGCTTATTTAGTGGTATTTATATTAGGGCCGTAAATGTTGCTACCTTCATATCAACGAAATGTAATATTTCTTGGGAAATTATTTTATATGCTTAATTTAGGTGCGCTTTATCAACGTTTATTGCTTATGCATCATTCTATATAGTCTTATATTGCTTTTAAATCCGACCACAGTAGCGCCATCTAGTGACGATTCACTAACCATTCTTTCTACAATTTCCGTATTTCTTTCTTTACTTTATTCGCAAAGCAAATATACGTAACTTTCTATGTAAACAACACGAGATAACTGTCGCTGTTTATTTTTTTCGAGTAAATCGCCAATTATATTCGGGTCAAAGGTCATGCAATGGACGAAAGACGCGAATGGTCACAGAAAGAGGCGACAGGACACAGGGTCGGTACCAGCTAGGGTAGTCTAGGGGTTGGATTAACCTCCAATTGCACCCTTGCTGACGGTAAGCCTAAAGGCCCTACCGGCCGAACCAAATTCCTATTGGGTGGGCTGAGCAACTTCTTCAGAACGACTCGACCGCCTCTCGAGGAGACGGGAGGAGGTGCTCTTAAAATGTTTCGTCGCCGCACCGCCGTCACTTCACCTTCTGCTTAACTGCATCTTCTCCGCTGTCTTGGCACCACTGGTGACATCGGAAGATGGAGGGAGGGTGCTGTTGAAATTGCAGACTCAAGCGAAGTCCTTTTTTCCACACGTACAACAGCTTAGAAGTACGGAGGCATGTCATGAAATAAATATGGAACATATTAATATATGTCCATAATAATTACAAATTAAAAGTATTGCAACCATATAGGCATCCGCAGAGGGGCTGGGTGTTTGAGCCCCAACCCAATATTTAGTGAATTTTTTAGATATTTTTGATCAGCGTCTTCCGAGTTGCGCGAAAAAGTGGTGACATCAAAAAGTTTCAACAACACTAGACGTCGCATGCCTACGTGCATTACGGAAGACGACAACTTCCGTAGTTTTTTGTATTTAACTAATTAGTTAATTAATTGATTAAGTGATGAATTAATTAACCAATTACATGCTAATTTGAGCTATTCGTTTTCAAGGTGTGATCGTTTTGAGTGCCAAGAATAAAAATGTTAGAAAATTGTTGAAAAGAAAAGCCTACAGCACCCGGTATTCCCAGGCGGTCACCCATCCAAGTACTAACCGGGCTCGACGTTGCTTAACTTCGGTGATCGGACGAGAACCGGTGTTTTCAACGTGATATGGCAGTAGACGAAAGTGACTGCTTATTTAGTGGTATTTATATTAGGGCCGTAAATGTTGCTACCTTCATATCAACTAAATGTAATATTTCTTGGGAAATTATTTTATATGCTTAATTTAGGTGCGCTTTATCAACGTTTATTGCTTATGCATCATACTATATAGTCTTATATTGCTTTTAAATCCGACCACAGTAGCGCCATCTAGTGACGATTCACTAACCATTCTTTCTACAATTTCCGTATTTCTTTCTTTACTTTATTCGCAAAGCAAATATACGTAACTTTCTATGTAAACAACACGAGATAACTGTCGCTGTTTATTTTTTTCGAGTAAATCGCCAATTATATTCGGGTCAAAGGTCATGCAATGGACGAAAGACGCGAATGGTCACAGAAAGAGGCGACAGGACACAGGGTCGGTACCAGCTAGGGTAGTCTAGGGGTTCGATTAACCTCCAATTGCACCCTTGCTGACGCTAAGCCTAAAGGCCCTACCGGCCGAACCAAATTCATATTGGGTGGGCTGAGCAACTTCTTCAGAACGACTCGACCGCCTCTCGAGGAGACGGGTGGAGGTGCTCTTAAAATGTTTCGTCGCCGCACCGCCATCACTTCACCTTCTGCTTAACTGCACCTGCTCCGCTGTCTTGGCACCACTGGTGACATCGGAAGATGGAGGGAGGGTGCTGTTGAAATTGCAGACTCAAGCGGAGTCATTTTCTCCACACGTACAACAGCTTAGAAGTACGGAGGCATGTCATGAAATATATATGGAACATATTAATATATGTCCATAATAATTACAAATTAAAAGTATTGCAACCATATAGGCATCCGCAGAGGGGCTGGGTGTTTGAGCCCCAACCCAATATTTAGTGAATTTTATAGATATTTTTGATCAGCGTCTTCCGAGTTGCGCGAAAAAGTGGTGACAACAAAAAGTTTCAACAACACTAGACGTCGCATGCCTACGTGCATTACGGAAGACGACAACTTCCGTATTTTTTTGTATTTAACTAATTAGTTAATTATTTGATTAAGTGATGAATTAATTACCCAATTACATGATAATTTGAGCTATTCGTTTTCAAGGTGTGATCGTTTTGAGTGGCAAGAATAAAAATGTTAGAAAATTGTTGAAAAGAAAAGCCTACAGCACCCGGTATTCCCAGGCGGTCACCCATCCAAGTACTAACCGGGCTCGACGTTGCTTAACTTCGGTGATCGGACGAGAACCGGTGTTTTCAACGTGATATGGCCGTAGACGAAAGTGACTGCTTATTTAGTGGTATTTATATTAGGGCCGTAAATGTTGCTACCTTCATATCAACTAAATGTAATATTTCTTGGGAAATTATTTTATATGCTTAATTTAGGTGCGCTTTATCAACGTTTATTGCTTATGCATCATACTATATAGTCTTATATTGCTTTTAAATCCGACCACAGTAGCGCCATCTAGTGACGATTCACTAACCATTCTTTCTACAATTTCCGTATTTCTTTCTTTACTTTATTCGCAAAGCAAATATACGTAACTTTCTATGTAAACAACACGAGATAACTGTCGCTGTTTATTTTTTTCGAGTAAATCGCCAATTCTATTCGTGTCAAAGGTCATGCAATGGACGAAAGACGCGAATGGTCACAGAAAGAGGCGACAGGACACAGGGTCGGTACCAGCTAGGGTAGTCTAGGGGTTCGATTAACCTCCAATTGCACCCTTGCTGACGCTAAGCCTAAAGGCCCTACCGGCCGAACCAAATTCATATTGGGTGGGCTGAGCAACTTCTTCAGAACGACTCGACCGCCTCTCGAGGAGACGGGTGGAGGTGCTCTTAAAATGTTTCGTCGCCGCACCGCCATCACTTCACCTTCTGCTTAACTGCACCTGCTCCGCTGTCTTGGCACCACTGGTGACATCGGAAGATGGAGGGAGGGTGCTGTTGAAATTGCAGACTCAAGCGGAGTCATTTTCTCCACACGTACAACAGCTTAGAAGTACGGAGGCATGTCATGAAATATATATGGAACATATTAATATATGTCCATAATAATTACAAATTAAAAGTATTGCAACCATATAGGCATCCGCAGAGGGGCTGGGTGTTTGAGCCCCAACCCAATATTTAGTGAATTTTATAGATATTTTTGATCAGCGTCTTCCGAGTTGCGCGAAAAAGTGGTGACAACAAAAAGTTTCAACAACACTAGACGTCGCATGCCTACGTGCATTACGGAAGACGACAACTTCCGTATTTTTTTGTATTTAACTAATTAGTTAATTATTTGATTAAGTGATGAATTAATTACCCAATTACATGATAATTTGAGCTATTCGTTTTCAAGGTGTGATCGTTTTGAGTGGCAAGAATAAAAATGTTAGAAAATTGTTGAAAAGAAAAGCCTACAGCACCCGGTATTCCCAGGCGGTCACCCATCCAAGTACTAACCGGGCTCGACGTTGCTTAACTTCGGTGATCGGACGAGAACCGGTGTTTTCAACGTGATATGGCCGTAGACGAAAGTGACTGCTTATTTAGTGGTATTTATATTAGGGCCGTAAATGTTGCTACCTTCATATCAACTAAATGTAATATTTCTTGGGAAATTATTTTATATGCTTAATTTAGGTGCGCTTTATCAACGTTTATTGCTTATGCATCATACTATATAGTCTTATATTGCTTTTAAATCCGACCACAGTAGCGCCATCTAGTGACGATTCACTAACCATTCTTTCTACAATTTCCGTATTTCTTTCTTTACTTTATTCGCAAAGCAAATATACGTAACTTTCTATGTAAACAACACGAGATAACTGTCGCTGTTTATTTTTTTCGAGTAAATCGCCAATTCTATTCGTGTCAAAGGTCATGCAATGGACGAAAGACGCGAATGGTCACAGAAAGAGGCGACAGGACACAGGGTCGGTACCAGCTAGGGTAGTCTAGGGGTTGGATTAACCTCCAATTGCACCCTCGCTGACGCTAAGCCTAAAGGCCCTACCGGCCGAACCAAATTTATATTGGGTGGGCTGAGCAACTTCTTCAGAACGACTCGACCGCCTCTCGAGGAGACGGGTGGAGGTGCTCTTAAAATGTTTCGTCGCCGCACCGCCGTCACTTAACCTTCTACTTAACTGCACCTGCTCCGCTGTCTTGGCACCACTGGTGACATCGGAAGATGGAGGGAGGGTGCTGTTGAAATTGCAGACTCAAGCGGAGTCATTTTCTCCACAAGTACAACAGCTTAGAAGTACGGAGGCATGTCATGAAATATATATGGAACATATTAATATATGTCCATAATAATTACAAATTAAAAGTATTGCAACCATATAGGCATCCGCAGAGGGGCTGGGTGTTTGAGCCCCAACCCAATATTTAGTGAATTTTATAGATATTTTTGATCAGCGTCTTCCGAGTTGCGCGAAAAAGTGGTGACAACAAAAAGTTTCAACAACACTAGACGTCGCATGCCTACATGCATTACGGAAGACGACAACTTCCGTAGTTTTTTGTATTTAACTAATTAGTTAATTAATTGATTAAGTGATTAATTAATTAACCAATTACATGCTAATTTGAGCTATTCGTTTTCAAGGTGTGATCGTTTTGAGTGCCAAGAATAAAAATGTTAGAAAATTGTTGAAAAGAAAAGCCTACAGCACCCGGTATTCCCAGGCGGTCACCCATCCAAGTACTAACCGGGCTCGACGTTGCTTAACTTCGGTGATCGGACGAGAACCGGTGTTTTCAACGTGATATGGCCGTAGACGAAAGTGACTGCTTATTTAGTGGTATTTATATTAGGGCCGTAAATGTTGCTACCTTCATATCAACTAAATGTAATATTTCTTGGGAAATTATTTTATATGCTTAATTTAGGTGCGCTTTATCAACGTTTATTGCTTATGCATCATACTATATAGTCTTATATTGCTTTTAAATCCGACCACAGTAGCGCCATCTAGTGACGATTCACTAACCATTCTTTCTACAATTTCCGTATTTCTTTCTTTACTTTATTCGCAAAGCAAATATACGTAACTTTCTATGTAAACAACACGAGATAACTGTCGCTGTTTATTTTTTTCGAGTAAATCGCCAATTCTATTCGTGTCAAAGGTCATGCAATGGACGAAAGACGCGAATGGTCACAGAAAGAGGCGACAGGACACAGGGTCGGTACCAGCTAGGGTAGTCTAGGGGTTGGATTAACCTCCAATTGCACCCTCGCTGACGCTAAGCCTAAAGGCCCTACCGGCCGAACCAAATACATATTGGGTGGGCTGAGCAACTTCTTCAGAACGATTCGACCGCCTCTCGAGGAGACGGGTGGAGGTGCTCTTAAAATGTTTCGTCGCCGCACCGCCGTCACTTCACCTTCTGCTTAACTGCACCTGCTCCGCTGTCTTGGCACCACTGGTGACATCGGAAGATGGAGGGAGGGTGCTGTTGAAATTGCAGACTCAAGCGGAGTCATTTTCTCCACACGTACAACAGCGTAGAAGTACGGAGGCATGTCATGAAATATATATGGAACATATTAATATATGTCCATAATAATTACAAATTAAAAGTATTGCAACCATATAGGCATCCGCAGAGGGGCTGGGTGTTTGAGCTCCAACCCAATATTTAGTGAATTTTATAGATATTTTTGACCAGCGTCTTCCGAGTTGCGCGAAAAAGTGGTGACAACAAAAAGTTTTAACAACACTAGACGTCGCATGCCTACGTGCATTACGGAAGACGACAACTTCCGTAGTTTTTTGTATTTAACTAATTAGTTAATTAATTGATTAAGTGATTAATTAATTAACCAATTACATGCTAATTTGAGCTATTCGTTTTCAAGGTGTGATCGTTTTGAGTGCCAAGAATAAAAATGTTAGAAAATTGTTGAAAAGAAAAGCCTACAGCACCCGGTATTCCCAGGCGGTCACCCATCCAAGTACTAACCGGGCTCGACGTTGCTTAACTTCGGTGATCGGACGAGAACCGGTGTTTTCAACGTGATATGGCCGTAGACGAAAGTGACTGCTTATTTAGTGGTATTTATATTAGGGCCGTAAATGTTGCTACCTTCATATCAACTAAATGTAATATTTATTGGGAAATTATTTTATATGCTTAATTTAGGTGCGCTTTATCAACGTTTATTGCTTATGCATCATACTATATAGTCTTATATTGCTTTTAAATCCGACCACAGTAGCGCCATCTAGTGACGATTCACTAACCATTCTTTCTACAATTTCCGTATTTCTTTCTTTACTTTATTCGCAAAGCAAATATACGTAACTTTCTATGTAAACAACACGAGATAACTGTCGCTGTTTATTTTTTTCGAGTAAATCGCCAATTCTATTCGTGTCAAAGGTCATGCAATGGACGAAAGACGCGAATGGTCACAGAAAGAGGCGACAGGACACAGGGTCGGTACCAGCTAGGGTAGTCTAGGGGTTGGATTAACCTCCAATTGCACCCTCGCTGACGCTAAGCCTAAAGGCCCTACCGGCCGAACCAAATTTATATTGGGTGGGCTGAGCAACTTCTTCAGAACGACTCGACCGCCTCTCGAGGAGACGGGTGGAGGTGCTCTTAAAATGTTTCGTCGCCGCACCGCCGTCACTTCACCTTCTGCTTAACTGCACCTGCTCCGCTGTCTTGGCACCACTGGTGACATCGGAAGATGGAGGGAGGGTGCTGTTGAAATTGCAGACTCAAGCGGAGTCATTTTCTCCACACGTACAACAGCTTAGAAGTACGGAGGCATGTCATGAAATATATATGGAACATATTAATATATGTCCATAATAATTACAAATTAAAAGTATTGCAACCATATAGGCATCCGCAGAGGGGCTGGGTGTTTGAGCCCCAACCCAATATTTAGTGAATTTTATAGATATTTTTGATCAGCGTCTTCCGAGTTGCGCGAAAAAGTGGTGACAACAAAAAGTTTCAACAACACTAGACGTCGCATGCCTACGTGCATTACGGAAGACGACAACTTCCGTAGTTTTTTGTATTTAACTAATTAGTTAATTAATTGATTAAGTGATGAATTAATTACCCAATTACATGATAATTTGAGCTATTCGTTTTCAAGGTGTGATCGTTTTGAGTGGCAAGAATAAAAATGTTAGAAAATTGTTGAAAAGAAAAGCCTACAGCACTCGGTATTCCCAGGCGGTCACCCATCCAAGTACTAACCGGGCTCGACGTTGCTTAACTTCGGTGATCGGACGAGAACCGGTGTTTTCAACGTGATATGGCCGTAGACGAAAGTGACTGCTTATTTAGTGGTATTTATATTAGGGCCGTAAATGTTGCTACCTTCATATCAACGAAATGTAATATTTCTTGGGAAATTATTTTATATGCTTAATTTAGGTGCGCTTTATCAACGTTTATTGCTTATGCATCATTCTATATAGTCTTATATTGCTTTTAAATCCGACCACAGTAGCGCCATCTAGTGACGATTCACTAACCATTCTTTCTACAATTTCCGTATTTCTTTCTTTACTTTATTCGCAAAGCAAATATACGTAACTTTCTATGTAAACAACACGAGATAACTGTCGCTGTTTATTTTTTTCGAGTAAATCGCCAATTATATTCGGGTCAAAGGTCATGCAATGGACGAAAGACGCGAATGGTCACAGAAAGAGGCGACAGGACACAGGGTCGGTACCAGCTAGGGTAGTCTAGGGGTTGGATTAACCTCCAATTGCACCCTTGCTGACGGTAAGCCTAAAGGCCCTACCGGCCGAACCAAATTCCTATTGGGTGGGCTGAGCAACTTCTTCAGAACGACTCGACCGCCTCTCGAGGAGACGGGAGGAGGTGCTCTTAAAATGTTTCGTCGCCGCACCGCCGTCACTTCACCTTCTGCTTAACTGCATCTTCTCCGCTGTCTTGGCACCACTGGTGACATCGGAAGATGGAGGGAGGGTGCTGTTGAAATTGCAGACTCAAGCGAAGTCCTTTTTTCCACACGTACAACAGCTTAGAAGTACGGAGGCATGTCATGAAATAAATATGGAACATATTAATATATGTCCATAATAATTACAAATTAAAAGTATTGCAACCATATAGGCATCCGCAGAGGGGCTGGGTGTTTGAGCCCCAACCCAATATTTAGTGAATTTTTTAGATATTTTTGATCAGCGTCTTCCGAGTTGCGCGAAAAAGTGGTGACATCAAAAAGTTTCAACAACACTAGACGTCGCATGCCTACGTGCATTACGGAAGACGACAACTTCCGTAGTTTTTTGTATTTAACTAATTAGTTAATTAATTGATTAAGTGATGAATTAATTAACCAATTACATGCTAATTTGAGCTATTCGTTTTCAAGGTGTGATCGTTTTGAGTGCCAAGAATAAAAATGTTAGAAAATTGTTGAAAAGAAAAGCCTACAGCACCCGGTATTCCCAGGCGGTCACCCATCCAAGTACTAACCGGGCTCGACGTTGCTTAACTTCGGTGATCGGACGAGAACCGGTGTTTTCAACGTGATATGGCAGTAGACGAAAGTGACTGCTTATTTAGTGGTATTTATATTAGGGCCGTAAATGTTGCTACCTTCATATCAACTAAATGTAATATTTCTTGGGAAATTATTTTATATGCTTAATTTAGGTGCGCTTTATCAACGTTTATTGCTTATGCATCATACTATATAGTCTTATATTGCTTTTAAATCCGACCACAGTAGCGCCATCTAGTGACGATTCACTAACCATTCTTTCTACAATTTCCGTATTTCTTTCTTTACTTTATTCGCAAAGCAAATATACGTAACTTTCTATGTAAACAACACGAGATAACTGTCGCTGTTTATTTTTTTCGAGTAAATCGCCAATTATATTCGGGTCAAAGGTCATGCAATGGACGAAAGACGCGAATGGTCACAGAAAGAGGCGACAGGACACAGGGTCGGTACCAGCTAGGGTAGTCTAGGGGTTCGATTAACCTCCAATTGCACCCTTGCTGACGCTAAGCCTAAAGGCCCTACCGGCCGAACCAAATTCATATTGGGTGGGCTGAGCAACTTCTTCAGAACGACTCGACCGCCTCTCGAGGAGACGGGTGGAGGTGCTCTTAAAATGTTTCGTCGCCGCACCGCCATCACTTCACCTTCTGCTTAACTGCACCTGCTCCGCTGTCTTGGCACCACTGGTGACATCGGAAGATGGAGGGAGGGTGCTGTTGAAATTGCAGACTCAAGCGGAGTCATTTTCTCCACACGTACAACAGCTTAGAAGTACGGAGGCATGTCATGAAATATATATGGAACATATTAATATATGTCCATAATAATTACAAATTAAAAGTATTGCAACCATATAGGCATCCGCAGAGGGGCTGGGTGTTTGAGCCCCAACCCAATATTTAGTGAATTTTATAGATATTTTTGATCAGCGTCTTCCGAGTTGCGCGAAAAAGTGGTGACAACAAAAAGTTTCAACAACACTAGACGTCGCATGCCTACGTGCATTACGGAAGACGACAACTTCCGTATTTTTTTGTATTTAACTAATTAGTTAATTATTTGATTAAGTGATGAATTAATTACCCAATTACATGATAATTTGAGCTATTCGTTTTCAAGGTGTGATCGTTTTGAGTGGCAAGAATAAAAATGTTAGAAAATTGTTGAAAAGAAAAGCCTACAGCACCCGGTATTCCCAGGCGGTCACCCATCCAAGTACTAACCGGGCTCGACGTTGCTTAACTTCGGTGATCGGACGAGAACCGGTGTTTTCAACGTGATATGGCCGTAGACGAAAGTGACTGCTTATTTAGTGGTATTTATATTAGGGCCGTAAATGTTGCTACCTTCATATCAACTAAATGTAATATTTCTTGGGAAATTATTTTATATGCTTAATTTAGGTGCGCTTTATCAACGTTTATTGCTTATGCATCATACTATATAGTCTTATATTGCTTTTAAATCCGACCACAGTAGCGCCATCTAGTGACGATTCACTAACCATTCTTTCTACAATTTCCGTATTTCTTTCTTTACTTTATTCGCAAAGCAAATATACGTAACTTTCTATGTAAACAACACGAGATAACTGTCGCTGTTTATTTTTTTCGAGTAAATCGCCAATTCTATTCGTGTCAAAGGTCATGCAATGGACGAAAGACGCGAATGGTCACAGAAAGAGGCGACAGGACACAGGGTCGGTACCAGCTAGGGTAGTCTAGGGGTTCGATTAACCTCCAATTGCACCCTTGCTGACGCTAAGCCTAAAGGCCCTACCGGCCGAACCAAATTCATATTGGGTGGGCTGAGCAACTTCTTCAGAACGACTCGACCGCCTCTCGAGGAGACGGGTGGAGGTGCTCTTAAAATGTTTCGTCGCCGCACCGCCATCACTTCACCTTCTGCTTAACTGCACCTGCTCCGCTGTCTTGGCACCACTGGTGACATCGGAAGATGGAGGGAGGGTGCTGTTGAAATTGCAGACTCAAGCGGAGTCATTTTCTCCACACGTACAACAGCTTAGAAGTACGGAGGCATGTCATGAAATATATATGGAACATATTAATATATGTCCATAATAATTACAAATTAAAAGTATTGCAACCATATAGGCATCCGCAGAGGGGCTGGGTGTTTGAGCCCCAACCCAATATTTAGTGAATTTTATAGATATTTTTGATCAGCGTCTTCCGAGTTGCGCGAAAAAGTGGTGACAACAAAAAGTTTCAACAACACTAGACGTCGCATGCCTACGTGCATTACGGAAGACGACAACTTCCGTATTTTTTTGTATTTAACTAATTAGTTAATTATTTGATTAAGTGATGAATTAATTACCCAATTACATGATAATTTGAGCTATTCGTTTTCAAGGTGTGATCGTTTTGAGTGGCAAGAATAAAAATGTTAGAAAATTGTTGAAAAGAAAAGCCTACAGCACCCGGTATTCCCAGGCGGTCACCCATCCAAGTACTAACCGGGCTCGACGTTGCTTAACTTCGGTGATCGGACGAGAACCGGTGTTTTCAACGTGATATGGCCGTAGACGAAAGTGACTGCTTATTTAGTGGTATTTATATTAGGGCCGTAAATGTTGCTACCTTCATATCAACTAAATGTAATATTTCTTGGGAAATTATTTTATATGCTTAATTTAGGTGCGCTTTATCAACGTTTATTGCTTATGCATCATACTATATAGTCTTATATTGCTTTTAAATCCGACCACAGTAGCGCCATCTAGTGACGATTCACTAACCATTCTTTCTACAATTTCCGTATTTCTTTCTTTACTTTATTCGCAAAGCAAATATACGTAACTTTCTATGTAAACAACACGAGATAACTGTCGCTGTTTATTTTTTTCGAGTAAATCGCCAATTCTATTCGTGTCAAAGGTCATGCAATGGACGAAAGACGCGAATGGTCACAGAAAGAGGCGACAGGACACAGGGTCGGTACCAGCTAGGGTAGTCTAGGGGTTGGATTAACCTCCAATTGCACCCTCGCTGACGCTAAGCCTAAAGGCCCTACCGGCCGAACCAAATTTATATTGGGTGGGCTGAGCAACTTCTTCAGAACGACTCGACCGCCTCTCGAGGAGACGGGTGGAGGTGCTCTTAAAATGTTTCGTCGCCGCACCGCCGTCACTTAACCTTCTACTTAACTGCACCTGCTCCGCTGTCTTGGCACCACTGGTGACATCGGAAGATGGAGGGAGGGTGCTGTTGAAATTGCAGACTCAAGCGGAGTCATTTTCTCCACAAGTACAACAGCTTAGAAGTACGGAGGCATGTCATGAAATATATATGGAACATATTAATATATGTCCATAATAATTACAAATTAAAAGTATTGCAACCATATAGGCATCCGCAGAGGGGCTGGGTGTTTGAGCCCCAACCCAATATTTAGTGAATTTTATAGATATTTTTGATCAGCGTC
Source organism: Escarpia spicata (assembly GCA_963995525.1). Classification (NCBI taxonomy): domain Eukaryota; kingdom Metazoa; phylum Annelida; class Polychaeta; order Sabellida; family Siboglinidae; genus Escarpia; species Escarpia spicata. The sequence goes on along the minus strand of OZ023211.1, from coordinate 14,953,124 downwards.
TTCCGAGTTGCGCGAAAAAGTGGTGACAACAAAAAGTTTCAACAACACTAGACGTCGCATGCCTACATGCATTACGGAAGACGACAACTTCCGTAGTTTTTTGTATTTAACTAATTAGTTAATTAATTGATTAAGTGATTAATTAATTAACCAATTACATGCTAATTTGAGCTATTCGTTTTCAAGGTGTGATCGTTTTGAGTGCCAAGAATAAAAATGTTAGAAAATTGTTGAAAAGAAAAGCCTACAGCACCCGGTATTCCCAGGCGGTCACCCATCCAAGTACTAACCGGGCTCGACGTTGCTTAACTTCGGTGATCGGACGAGAACCGGTGTTTTCAACGTGATATGGCCGTAGACGAAAGTGACTGCTTATTTAGTGGTATTTATATTAGGGCCGTAAATGTTGCTACCTTCATATCAACTAAATGTAATATTTCTTGGGAAATTATTTTATATGCTTAATTTAGGTGCGCTTTATCAACGTTTATTGCTTATGCATCATACTATATAGTCTTATATTGCTTTTAAATCCGACCACAGTAGCGCCATCTAGTGACGATTCACTAACCATTCTTTCTACAATTTCCGTATTTCTTTCTTTACTTTATTCGCAAAGCAAATATACGTAACTTTCTATGTAAACAACACGAGATAACTGTCGCTGTTTATTTTTTTCGAGTAAATCGCCAATTCTATTCGTGTCAAAGGTCATGCAATGGACGAAAGACGCGAATGGTCACAGAAAGAGGCGACAGGACACAGGGTCGGTACCAGCTAGGGTAGTCTAGGGGTTGGATTAACCTCCAATTGCACCCTCGCTGACGCTAAGCCTAAAGGCCCTACCGGCCGAACCAAATACATATTGGGTGGGCTGAGCAACTTCTTCAGAACGATTCGACCGCCTCTCGAGGAGACGGGTGGAGGTGCTCTTAAAATGTTTCGTCGCCGCACCGCCGTCACTTCACCTTCTGCTTAACTGCACCTGCTCCGCTGTCTTGGCACCACTGGTGACATCGGAAGATGGAGGGAGGGTGCTGTTGAAATTGCAGACTCAAGCGGAGTCATTTTCTCCACACGTACAACAGCGTAGAAGTACGGAGGCATGTCATGAAATATATATGGAACATATTAATATATGTCCATAATAATTACAAATTAAAAGTATTGCAACCATATAGGCATCCGCAGAGGGGCTGGGTGTTTGAGCTCCAACCCAATATTTAGTGAATTTTATAGATATTTTTGACCAGCGTCTTCCGAGTTGCGCGAAAAAGTGGTGACAACAAAAAGTTTTAACAACACTAGACGTCGCATGCCTACGTGCATTACGGAAGACGACAACTTCCGTAGTTTTTTGTATTTAACTAATTAGTTAATTAATTGATTAAGTGATTAATTAATTAACCAATTACATGCTAATTTGAGCTATTCGTTTTCAAGGTGTGATCGTTTTGAGTGCCAAGAATAAAAATGTTAGAAAATTGTTGAAAAGAAAAGCCTACAGCACCCGGTATTCCCAGGCGGTCACCCATCCAAGTACTAACCGGGCTCGACGTTGCTTAACTTCGGTGATCGGACGAGAACCGGTGTTTTCAACGTGATATGGCCGTAGACGAAAGTGACTGCTTATTTAGTGGTATTTATATTAGGGCCGTAAATGTTGCTACCTTCATATCAACTAAATGTAATATTTCTTGGGAAATTATTTTATATGCTTAATTTAGGTGCGCTTTATCAACGTTTATTGCTTATGCATCATACTATATAGTCTTATATTGCTTTTAAATCCGACCACAGTAGCGCCATCTAGTGACGATTCACTAACCATTCTTTCTACAATTTCCGTATTTCTTTCTTTACTTTATTCGCAAAGCAAATATACGTAACTTTCTATGTAAACAACACGAGATAACTGTCGCTGTTTATTTTTTTCGAGTAAATCGCCAATTCTATTAGTGTCAAAGTTCATGCAATGGACGAAAGACGCGAATGGTCACAGAAAGAGGCGACAGGACACAGGGTCGGTACCAGCTAGGGTAGTCTAGGGGTTGGATTAACCTCCAATTGCACCCTCGCTGACGCTAAGCCTAAAGGCCCTACCGGCCGAACCAAATTTATATTGGGTGGGCTGAGCAACTTCTTCAGAACGACTCGACCGCCTCTCGAGGAGACGGGTGGAGGTGCTCTTAAAATGTTTCGTCGCCGCACCGCCGTCACTTAACCTTCTGCTTAACTGCACCTGCTCCGCTGTCTTGGCACCACTGGTGACATCGGAAGATGGAGGGAGGGTGCTGTTGAAATTGCAGACTCAAGCGGAGTCATTTTCTCCACAAGTACAACAGCTTAGAAGTACGGAGGCATGTCATGAAATATATATGGAACATATTAATATATGTCCATAATAATTACAAATTAAAAGTATTGCAACCATATAGGCATCCGCAGAGGGGCTGGGTGTTTGAGCCCCAACCCAATATTTAGTGAATTTTATAGATATTTTTGATCAGCGTCTTCCGAGTTGCGCGAAAAAGTGGTGACAACAAAAAGTTTCAACAACACTAGACGTCGCATGCCTACATGCATTACGGAAGACGACAACTTCCGTAGTTTTTTGTATTTAACTAATTAGTTAATTAATTGATTAAGTGATTAATTAATTAACCAATTACATGCTAATTTGAGCTATTCGTTTTCAAGGTGTGATCGTTTTGAGTGGCAAGAATAAAAATGTTAGAAAATGGTTGAAAAGAAAAGCCTACAGCACCCGGTATTCCCAGGCGGTCACCCATCCAAGTACTAACCGGGCTCGACGTTGCTTAACTTCGGTGATCGGACGAGAACCGGTGTTTTCAACGTGATATGGCCGTAGACGAAAGTGACTGCTTATTTAGTGGTATTTATATTAGGGCCGTAAATGTTGCTACCTTCATATCAACTAAATGTAATATTTCTTGGGAAATTATTTTATATGCTTAATTTAGGTGCGCTTTATCAACGTTTATTGCTTATGCATCATACTATATAGTCTTATATTGCTTTTAAATCCGACCACAGTAGCGCCATCTAGTGACGATTCACTAACCATTCTTTCTACAATTTCCGTATTTCTTTCTTTACTTTATTCGCAAAGCAAATATACGTAACTTTCTATGTAAACAACACGAGATAACTGTCGCTGTTTATTTTTTTCGAGTAAATCGCCAATTATATTCGGGTCAAAGGTCATGCAATGGACGAAAGACGCGAATGGTCACAGAAAGAGGCGACAGGACACAGGGTCGGTACTAGCTAGGGTAGTCTAGGGGTTGGATTAACCTCCAATTGCACCCTTGCTGACGCTAAGCCTAAAGGCCCTACCGGCCGAACCAAATTCATATTGGGTGGGCTGAGCAACTTCTTCAGAACGACTCGACCGCCTCTCGAGGAGACGGGTGGAGGTGCTCTTAAAATGTTTCGTCGCCGCACCGCCGTCACTTCACCTTCTGCTTAACTGCATCTTCTCCGCTGTCTTGGCACCACTGGTGACATCGGAAGATGGAGGGAGGGTGCTGTTGAAATTGCAGACTCAAGCGAAGTCCTTTTTTCCACACGTACAACAGCTTAGAAGTACGGAGGCATGTCATGAAATATATATGGAACATATTAATATATGTCCATAATAATTACAAATTAAAAGTATTGCAACCATATAGGCATCCGCAGAGGGGCTGGGTGTTTGAGCCCCAACCCAATATTTAGTGAATTTTATAGATATTTTTGATCAGCGTCTTCCGAGTTGCGCGAAAAAGTGGTGACAACAAAAAGTTTCAACAACACTAGACGTCACATGCCTACGTGCATTACGGAAGACGACAACTTCCGTAGTTTTTTGTATTTAACTAATTAGTTAATTAATTGATTAAGTGATTAATTAATTAACCAATTACATGCTAATTTGAGCTATTCGTTTTCAAGGTGTGATCGTTTTGAGTGCCAAGAATAAAAATGTTAGAAAATTGTTGAAAAGAAAAGCCTACAGCACCCGGTATTCCCAGGCGGTCACCCATCCAAGTACTAACCGGGCTCGACGTTGCTTAACTTCGGTGATCGGACGAGAACCGGTGTTTTCAACGTGATATGGCCGTAGACGAAAGTGACTGCTTATTTAGTGGTATTTATATTAGGGCCGTAAATGTTGCTACCTTCATATCAACTAAATGTAATATTTCTTGGGAAATTATTTTATATGCTTAATTTAGGTGCGCTTTATCAACGTTTATTGCTTATGCATCATACTATATAGTCTTATATTGCTTTTAAATCCGACCACAGTAGCGCCATCTAGTGACGATTCACTAACCATTCTTTCTACAATTTCCGTATTTCTTTCTTTACTTTATTCGCAAAGCAAATATACGTAACTTTCTATGTAAACAACACGAGATAACTGTCGCTGTTTATTTCTTTCGAGTAAATCGCCAATTCTATTCGTGTCAGAGGTCATGCAATGGACGAAAGACGCGAATGGTCACAGAAAGAGGCGACAGGACACAGGGTCGGTACCAGCTAGGGTAGTCTAGGGGTTGGATTAACCTCCAATTGCACCCTCGCTGACGCTAAGCCTAAAGGCCCTACCGGCCGAACCAAATTCATATTGGGTGGGCTGAGCAACTTCTTCAGAACGACTCGACCGCCTCTCCAGGAGACGGGTGGAGGTGCTCTTAAAATGTTTCGTCGCCGCACCGCCGTCACTTAACCTTCTGCTTAACTGCACCTGCTCCGCTGTCTTGGCACCACTGGTGACATCGGAAGATGGAGGGAGGGTGCTGTTGAAATTGCAGACTCAAGCGGAGTCATTTTCTCCACAAGTACAACAGCTTAGAAGTACGGAGGCATGTCATGAAATATATATGGAACATATTAATATATGTCCATAATAATTACAAATTAAAAGTATTGCAACCATATAGGCATCCGCAGAGGGGCTGGGTGTTTGAGCCCCAACCCAATATTTAGTGAATTTTATAGATATTTTTGATCAGCGTCTTCCGAGTTGCGCGAAAAAGTGGTGACAACAAAAAGTTTCAACAACACTAGACGTCGCATGCCTACATGCATTACGGAAGACGACAACTTCCGTAGTTTTTTGTATTTAACTAATTAGTTAATTAATTGATTAAGTGATTAATTAATTAACCAATTACATGCTAATTTGAGCTATTCGTTTTCAAGGTGTGATCGTTTTGAGTGGCAAGAATAAAAATGTTAGAAAATTGTTGAAAAGAAAAGCCTACAGCACCCGGTATTCCCAGGCGGTCACCCATCCAAGTACTAACCGGGCTCGACGTTGCTTAACTTCGGTGATCGGACGAGAACCGGTGTTTTCAACGTGATATGGCCGTAGACGAAAGTGACTGCTTATTTAGTGGTATTTATATTAGGGCCGTAAATGTTGCTACCTTCATATCAACTAAATGTAATATTTCTTGGGAAATTATTTTATATGCTTAATTTAGGTGCGCTTTATCAACGTTTATTGCTTATGCATCATACTATATAGTCTTATATTGCTTTTAAATCCGACCACAGTAGCGCCATCTAGTGACGATTCACTAACCATTCTTTCTACAATTTCCGTATTTCTTTCTTTACTTTATTCGCAAAGCAAATATACGTAACTTTCTATGTAAACAACACGAGATAACTGTCGCTGTTTATTTTTTTCGAGTAAATCGCCAATTATATTCGGGTCAAAGGTCATGCAATGGACGAAAGACGCGAATGGTCACAGAAAGAGGCGACAGGACACAGGGTCGGTACTAGCTAGGGTAGTCTAGGGGTTGGATTAACCTCCAATTGCACCCTTGCTGACGCTAAGCCTAAAGGCCCTACCGGCCGAACCAAATTCATATTGGGTGGGCTGAGCAACTTCTTCAGAACGACTCGACCGCCTCTCGAGGAGACGGGTGGAGGTGCTCTTAAAATGTTTCGTCGCCGCACCGCCGTCACTTCACCTTCTGCTTAACTGCATCTTCTCCGCTGTCTTGGCACCACTGGTGACATCGGAAGATGGAGGGAGGGTGCTGTTGAAATTGCAGACTCAAGCGAAGTCCTTTTTTCCACACGTACAACAGCTTAGAAGTACGGAGGCATGTCATGAAATATATATGGAACATATTAATATATGTCCATAATAATTACAAATTAAAAGTATTGCAACCATATAGGCATCCGCAGAGGGGCTGGGTGTTTGAGCCCCAACCCAATATTTAGTGAATTTTATAGATATTTTTGATCAGCGTCTTCCGAGTTGCGCGAAAAAGTGGTGACAACAAAAAGTTTCAACAACACTAGACGTCACATGCCTACGTGCATTACGGAAGACGACAACTTCCGTAGTTTTTTGTATTTAACTAATTAGTTAATTAATTGATTAAGTGATTAATTAATTAACCAATTACATGCTAATTTGAGCTATTCGTTTTCAAGGTGTGATCGTTTTGAGTGCCAAGAATAAAAATGTTAGAAAATTGTTGAAAAGAAAAGCCTACAGCACCCGGTATTCCCAGGCGGTCACCCATCCAAGTACTAACCGGGCTCGACGTTGCTTAACTTCGGTGATCGGACGAGAACCGGTGTTTTCAACGTGATATGGCCGTAGACGAAAGTGACTGCTTATTTAGTGGTATTTATATTAGGGCCGTAAATGTTGCTACCTTCATATCAACTAAATGTAATATTTCTTGGGAAATTATTTTATATGCTTAATTTAGGTGCGCTTTATCAACGTTTATTGCTTATGCATCATACTATATAGTCTTATATTGCTTTTAAATCCGACCACAGTAGCGCCATCTAGTGACGATTCACTAACCATTCTTTCTACAATTTCCGTATTTCTTTCTTTACTTTATTCGCAAAGCAAATATACGTAACTTTCTATGTAAACAACACGAGATAACTGTCGCTGTTTATTTCTTTCGAGTAAATCGCCAATTCTATTCGTGTCAGAGGTCATGCAATGGACGAAAGACGCGAATGGTCACAGAAAGAGGCGACAGGACACAGGGTCGGTACCAGCTAGGGTAGTCTAGGGGTTGGATTAACCTCCAATTGCACCCTCGCTGACGCTAAGCCTAAAGGCCCTACCGGCCGAACCAAATTCATATTGGGTGGGCTGAGCAACTTCTTCAGAACGACTCGACCGCCTCTCCAGGAGACGGGTGGAGGTGCTCTTAAAATGTTTCGTCGCCGCACCGCCGTCACTTCACCTTCTGCTTAACTGCACCTGCTCCGCTGTCTTGGCACCACTGGTGACATCGGAAGATGGAGGGAGGGTGCTGTTGAAATTGCAGACTCAAGCGGAGTCATTTTCTCCACACGTACAACAGCTTAGAAGTACGGAGGCATGTCATGAAATATATATGGAACATATTAATATATGTCCATAATAATTACAAATTAAAAGTATTGCAACCATATAGGCATCCGCAGAGGGGCTGGGTGTTTGAGCCCCAACCCAATATTTAGTGAATTTTATAGATATTTTTGATCAGCGTCTTCCGAGTTGCGCGAAAAAGTGGTGACAACAAAAAGTTTCAACAACACTAGACGTCGCATGCCTACGTGCATTACGGAAGACGAAAACTTCCGTAGTTTTTTGTATTTAACTAATTAGTTAATTAATTGATTAAGTGATTAATTAATTAACCAATTACATGCTAATTTGAGCTATTCGTTTTCAAGGTGTGATCGTTTTGAGTGCCAAGAATAAAAATGTTAGAAAATTGTTGAAAAGAAAAGCCTACAGCACCCGGTATTCCCAGGCGGTCACCCATCCAAGTACTAACCGGGCTCGACGTTGCTTAACTTCGGTGATCGGACGAGAACCGGTGTTTTCAACGTGATATGGCCGTAGACGAAAGTGACTGCTTATTTAGTGGTATTTATATTAGGGCCGTAAATGTTGCTACCTTCATATCAACTAAATGTAATATTTCTTGGGAAATTATTTTATATGCTTAATTTAGGTGCGCTTTATCAACGTTTATTGCTTATGCATCATACTATATAGTCTTATATTGCTTTTAAATCCGACCACAGTAGCGCCATCTAGTGACGATTCACTAACCATTCTTTCTACAATTTCCGTATTTCTTTCTTTACTTTATTCGCAAAGCAAATATACGTAACTTTCTATGTAAACAACACGAGATAACTGTCGCTGTTTATTTCTTTCGAGTAAATCGCCAATTCTATTCGTGTCAGAGGTCATGCAATGGACGAAAGACGCGAATGGTCACAGAAAGAGGCGACAGGACACAGGGTCGGTACCAGCTAGGGTAGTCTAGGGGTTGGATTAACCTCCAATTGCACCCTCGCTGACGCTAAGCCTAAAGGCCCTACCGGCCGAACCAAATTCATATTGGGTGGGCTGAGCAACTTCTTCAGAACGACTCGACCGCCTCTCCAGGAGACGGGTGGAGGTGCTCTTAAAATGTTTCGTCGCCGCACCGCCGTCACTTCACCTTCTGCTTAACTGCACCTGCTCCGCTGTCTTGGCACCACTGGTGACATCGGAAGATGGAGGGAGGGTGCTGTTGAAATTGCAGACTCAAGCGGAGTCATTTTCTCCACACGTACAACAGCTTAGAAGTACGGAGGCATGTCATGAAATATATATGGAACATATTAATATATGTCCATAATAATTACAAATTAAAAGTATTGCAACCATATAGTCATCCGCAGAGGGGCTGGGTGTTTGAGCCCCAACCCAATATTTAGTGAATTTTATAGATATTTTTGATCAGCGTCTTCCGAGTTGCGCGAAAAAGTGGTGACAACAAAAAGTTTCAACAACACTAGACGTCGCATGCCTACATGCATTACGGAAGACGACAACTTCCGTAGTTTTTTGTATTTAACTAATTAGTTAATTAATTGATTAAGTGATTAATTAATTAACCAATTACATGCTAATTTGAGCTATTCGTTTTCAAGGTGTGATCGTTTTGAGTGCCAAGAATAAAAATGTTAGAAAATTGTTGAAAAGAAAAGCCTACAGCACCCGGTATTCCCAGGCGGTCACCCATCCAAGTACTAACCGGGCTCGACGTTGCTTAACTTCGGTGATCGGACGAGAACCGGTGTTTTCAACGTGATATGGCCGTAGACGAAAGTGACTGCTTATTTAGTGGTATTTATATTAGGGCCGTAAATGTTGCTACCTTCATATCAACTAAATGTAATATTTCTTGGGAAATTATTTTATATGCTTAATTTAGGTGCGCTTTATCAACGTTTATTGCTTATGCATCATACTATATAGTCTTATATTGCTTTTAAATCCGACCACAGTAGCGCCATCTAGTGACGATTCACTAACCATTCTTTCTACAATTTCCGTATTTCTTTCTTTACTTTATTCGCAAAGCAAATATACGTAACTTTCTATGTAAACAACACGAGATAACTGTCGCTGTTTATTTTTTTCGAGTAAATCGCCAATTCTATTCGTGTCAAAGGTCATGCAATGGACGAAAGACGCGAATGGTCACAGAAAGAGGCGACAGGACACAGGGTCGGTACCAGCTAGGGTAGTCTAGGGGTTGGATTAACCTCCAATTGCACCCTCGCTGACGCTAAGCCTAAAGGCCCTACCGGCCGAACCAAATACATATTGGGTGGGCTGAGCAACTTCTTCAGAACGATTCGACCGCCTCTCGAGGAGACGGGTGGAGGTGCTCTTAAAATGTTTCGTCGCCGCACCGCCGTCACTTCACCTTCTGCTTAACTGCACCTGCTCCGCTGTCTTGGCACCACTGGTGACATCGGAAGATGGAGGGAGGGTGCTGTTGAAATTGCAGACTCAAGCGGAGTCATTTTCTCCACACGTACAACAGCGTAGAAGTACGGAGGCATGTCATGAAATATATATGGAACATATTAATATATGTCCATAATAATTACAAATTAAAAGTATTGCAACCATATAGGCATCCGCAGAGGGGCTGGGTGTTTGAGCTCCAACCCAATATTTAGTGAATTTTATAGATATTTTTGACCAGCGTCTTCCGAGTTGCGCGAAAAAGTGGTGACAACAAAAAGTTTTAACAACACTAGACGTCGCATGCCTACGTGCATTACGGAAGACGACAACTTCCGTAGTTTTTTGTATTTAACTAATTAGTTAATTAATTGATTAAGTGATTAATTAATTAACCAATTACATGCTAATTTGAGCTATTCGTTTTCAAGGTGTGATCGTTTTGAGTGCCAAGAATAAAAATGTTAGAAAATTGTTGAAAAGAAAAGCCTACAGCACCCGGTATTCCCAGGCGGTCACCCATCCAAGTACTAACCGGGCTCGACGTTGCTTAACTTCGGTGATCGGACGAGAACCGGTGTTTTCAACGTGATATGGCCGTAGACGAAAGTGACTGCTTATTTAGTGGTATTTATATTAGGGCCGTAAATGTTGCTACCTTCATATCAACTAAATGTAATATTTCTTGGGAAATTATTTTATATGCTTAATTTAGGTGCGCTTTATCAACGTTTATTGCTTATGCATCATACTATATAGTCTTATATTGCTTTTAAATCCGACCACAGTAGCGCCATCTAGTGACGATTCACTAACCATTCTTTCTACAATTTCCGTATTTCTTTCTTTACTTTATTCGCAAAGCAAATATACGTAACTTTCTATGTAAACAACACGAGATAACTGTCGCTGTTTATTTTTTTCGAGTAAATCGCCAATTCTATTCGTGTCAAAGGTCATGCAATGGACGAAAGACGCGAATGGTCACAGAAAGAGGCGACAGGACACAGGGTCGGTACCAGCTAGGGTAGTCTAGGGGTTGGATTAACCTCCAATTGCACCCTCGCTGACGCTAAGCCTAAAGGCCCTACCGGCCGAACCAAATACATATTGGGTGGGCTGAGCAACTTCTTCAGAACGACTCGAACGCCTCTCGAGGAGACGGGTGGAGGTGCTCTTAAAATGTTTCGTCGCCGCACCGCCGTCACTTCACCTTCTGCTTAACTGCACCTGCTCCGCTGTCTTGGCACCACTGGTGACATCGGAAGATGGAGGGAGGGTGCTGTTGAAATTGCAGACTCAAGCGAAGTCATTTTCTCCACACGTACAACAGCTTAGAAGTACGGAGGCATGTCATGAAATAAATATGGAACATATTAATATATGTCCATAATAATTACAAATTAAAAGTATTGCAACCATATAGGCATCCGCAGAGGGGCTGGGTGTTTGAGCCCCAACCCAATATTTAGTGAATTTTATAGATATTTTTGATCAGCGTCTTCCGAGTTGCGCGAAAAAGTGGTGACAACAAAAAGTTTCAACAACACTAGACGTCGCATGCCTACGTGCATTACGGAAGACGACAACTTCCGTAGTTTTTTGTATTTAACTAATTAGTTAATTAATTGATTAAGTGATTAATTAATTAACCAATTACATGCTAATTTGAGCTATTCGTTTTCAAGGTGTGATCGTTTTGAGTGCCAAGAATAAAAATGTTAGAAAATTGTTGAAAAGAAAAGCCTACAGCACCCGGTATTCCCAGGCGGTCACCCATCCAAGTACTAACCGGGCTCGACGTTGCTTAATTTCGGTGATCGGACGAGAACCGGTGTTTTCAACGTGATATGGCCGTAGACGAAAGTGACTGCTTATTTAGTGGTATTTATATTAGGGCCGTAAATGTTGCTACCTTCATATCAACTAAATGTAATATTTCTTGGGAAATTATTTTATATGCTTAATTTAGGTGCGCTTTATCAACGTTTATTGCTTATGCATCATACTATATAGTCTTATATTGCTTTTAAATCCGACCACAGTAGCGCCATCTAGTGACGATTCACTAACCATTCTTTCTACAATTTCCGTATTTCTTTCTTTACTTTATTCGCAAAGCAAATATACGTAACTTTCTATGTAAACAACACGAGATAACTGTCGCTGTTTATTTTTTTCGAGTAAATCGCCAATTATATTCGGGTCAAAGGTCATGCAATGGACGAAAGACGCGAATGGTCACAGAAAGAGGCGACAGGACACATGGTCGGTACCAGCTAGGGTAGTCTAGGGGTTGGATTAACCTCCAATTGCACCCTTGCTGACGCTAAGCCTAAAGGCCCTACCGGCCGAACCAAATTCATATTGGGTGGGCTGAGCAACTTCTTCAGAACGACTCGACCGCCTCTCGAGGAGACGGGTGGAGGTGCTCTTAAAATGTTTCGTCGCCGCACCGCCGTCACTTCACCTTCTGCTTAACTGCATCTTCTCCGCTGTCTTGGCACCACTGGTGACATCGGAAGATGGAGGGAGGGTGCTGTTGAAATTGCAGACTCAAGCGAAGTCCTTTTTTCCACACGTACAACAGCTTAGAAGTACGGAGGCATGTCATGAAATATATATGGAACATATTAATATATGTCCATAATAATTACAAATTAAAAGTATTGCAACCATATAGGCATCCGCAGAGGGGCTGGGTGTTTGAGCCCCATCCCAATATTTAGTGAATTTTATAGATATTTTTGATCAGCGTCTTCCGAGTTGCGCGAAAAAGTGGTGACAACAAAAAGTTTCAACAACACTAGACGTCGCATGCCTACGTGCATTACGGAAGACGACAACTTCCGTAGTTTTTTGTATTTAACTAATTAGTTAATTAATTGATTAAGTGATTAATTAATTAACCAATTACATGCTAATTTGAGCTATTCGTTTTCAAGGTGTGATCGTTTTGAGTGCCAAGAATAAAAATGTTAGAAAATTGTTGAAAAGAAAAGCCTACAGCACCCGGTATTCCCAGGCGGTCACCCATCCAAGTACTAACCGCATTCGACGTTGCTTAACTTCGGTGATCGGACGAGAACCGGTGTTTTCAACGTGATATGGCCGTAGACGAAAGTGACTGCTTATTTAGTGGTATTTATATTAGGGCCGTAAATGTTGCTACCTTCATATCAACTAAATGTAATATTTCTTGGGAAATTATTTTATATGCTTAATTTAGGTGCGCTTTATCAACGTTTATTGCTTATGCATTATACTATATAGTCTTATATTGCTTTTAAATCCGACCACAGTAGCGCCATCTAGTGACGATTCACTAACCATTCTTTCTACAATTTCCGTATTTCTTTCTTTACTTTATTCGCAAAGCAAATATACGTAACTTTCTATGTAAACAACACGAGATAACTGTCGCTGTTTATTTCTTTCGAGTAAATCGCCAATTCTATTCGTGTCAGAGGTCATGCAATGGACGAAAGACGCGAATGGTCACAGAAAGAGGCGACAGGACACAGGGTCGGTACCAGCTAGGGTAGTCTAGGGGTTGGATTATCCTCCAATTGCACCCTCGCTGACGCTAAGCCTAAAGGCCCTACCGGCCGAACCAAATTCATATTGGGTGGGCTGAGCAACTTCTTCAGAACGACTCGACCGCCTCTCCAGGAGACGGGTGGAGGTGCTCTTAAAATGTTTCGTCGCCGCACCGCCGTCACTTCACCTTCTGCTTAACTGCACCTGCTCCGCTGTCTTGGCACCACTGGTGACATCGGAAGATGGAGGGAGGGTGCTGTTGAAATTGCAGACTCAAGCGGAGTCATTTTCTCCACACGTACAACAGCTTAGAAGTACGGAGGCATGTCATGAAATATATATGGAACATATTAATATATGTCCATAATAATTACAAATTAAAAGTATTGCAACCATATAGGCATCCGCAGAGGGGCTGGGTGTTTGAGCCCCAACCCAATATTTAGTGAATTTTATAGATATTTTTGATCAGCGTCTTCCGAGTTGTGCGAAAAAGTGGTGACAACAAAAAGTTTCAACAACACTAGACGTCGCATGCCTACATGCATTACGGAAGACGACAACTTCCGTAGTTTTTTGTATTTAACTAATTAGTTAATTAATTGATTAAGTGATTAATTAATTAACCAATTACATGCTAATTTGAGCTATTCGTTTTCAAGGTGTGATCGTTTTGAGTGGCAAGAATAAAAATGTTAGAAAATTTTTGAAAAGAAAAGCCTACAGCACCCGGTATTCCCAGGCGGTCACCCATCCAAGTACTAACCGGGCTCGACGTTGCTTAACTTCGGTGATCGGACGAGAACCGGTGTTTTCAACGTGATATGGCCGTAGACGAAAGTGACTGCTTATTTAGTGGTATTTATATTAGGGCCGTAAATGTTGCTACCTTCATATCAACTAAATGTAATATTTCTTGGGAAATTATTTTATATGCTTAATTTAGGTGCGCTTTATCAACGTTTATTGCTTATGCATCATACTATATAGTCTTATATTGCTTTTAAATCCGACCACAGTAGCGCCATCTAGTGACGATTCACTAACCATTCTTTCTACAATTTCCGTATTTCTTTCTTTACTTTATTCGCAAAGCAAATATACGTAACTTTCTATGTAAACAACACGAGATAACTGTCGCTGTTTATTTCTTTCGAGTAAATCGCCAATTCTATTCGTGTCAAAGGTCATGCAATGGACGAAAGACGCGAATGGTCACAGAAAGAGGCGACAGGACACAGGGTCGGTACCAGCTAGGGTAGTCTAGGGGTTGGATTAACCTCCAATTGCACCCTCGCTGACGCTAAGCCTAAAGGCCCTACCGGCCGAACCAAATTTATATTGGGTGGGCTGAGCAACTTCTTCAGAACGACTCGACCGCCTCTCGAGGAGACGGGTGGAGGTGCTCTTAAAATGTTTCGTCGCCGCACCGCCGTCACTTCACCTTCTGCTTAACTGCACCTGCTCCGCTGTCTTGGCACCACTGGTGACATCGGAAGATGGAGGGAGGGTGCTGTTGAAATTGCAGACTCAAGCGGAGTCATTTTCTCCACAAGTACAAAAGCTTAGAAGTACGGAGGCATGTCATGAAATATATATGGAACATATTAATATATGTCCATAATAATTACAAATTAAAAGTATTGCAACCATATAGGCATCCGCAGAGGGGCTGGGTGTTTGAGCCCCAACCCAATATTTAGTGAATTTTATAGATATTTTTGATCAGCGTCTTCCGAGTTGCGCGAAAAAGTGGTGACAACAAAAAGTTTCAACAACACTAGACGTCGCATGCCTACATGCATTACGGAAGACGACAACTTCCGTAGTTTTTTGTATTTAACTAATTAGTTAATTAATTGATTAAGTGATTAATTAATTAACCAATTACATGCTAATTTGAGCTATTCGTTTTCAAGGTGTGATCGTTTTGAGTGGCAAGAATAAAAATGTTAGAAAATTGTTGAAAAGAAAAGCCTACAGCACCCGGTATTCCCAGGCGGTCACCCATCCAAGTACTAACCGGGCTCGACGTTGCTTAACTTCGGTGATCGGACGAGAACCGGTGTTTTCAACGTGATATGGCCGTAGACGAAAGTGACTGCTTATTTAGTGGTATTTATATTAGGGCCGTAAATGTTGTTACCTTCATATCAACTAAATGTAATATTTCTTGGGAAATTATTTTATATGCTTAATTTAGGTGCGCTTTATCAACGTTTATTGCTTATGCATCATACTATATAGTCTTATATTGCTTTTAAATCCGACCACAGTAGCGCCATCTAGTGACGATTCACTAACCATTCTTTCTACAATTTCCGTATTTCTTTCTTTACTTTATTCGCAAAGCAAATATACGTAACTTTCTATGTAAACAACACGAGATAACTGTCGCTGTTTATTTCTTTCGAGTAAATCGCCAATTCTATTCGTGTCAGAGGTCATGCAATGGACGAAAGACGCGAATGGTCACAGAAAGAGGCGACAGGACACAGGGTCGGTACCAGCTAGGGTAGTCTAGGGGTTGGATTATCCTCCAATTGCACCCTCGCTGACGCTAAGCCTAAAGGCCCTACCGGCCGAACCAAATTCATATTGGGTGGGCTGAGCAACTTCTTCAGAACGACTCGACCGCCTCTCCAGGAGACGGGTGGAGGTGCTCTTAAAATGTTTCGTCGCCGCACCGCCGTCACTTCACCTTCTGCTTAACTGCACCTGCTCCGCTGTCTTGGCACCACTGGTGACATCGGAAGATGGAGGGAGGGTGCTGTTGAAATTGCAGACTCAAGCGGAGTCATTTTCTCCACACGTACAACAGCTTAGAAGTACGGAGGCATGTCATGAAATATATATGGAACATATTAATATATGTCCATAATAATTACAAATTAAAAGTATTGCAACCATATAGGCATCCGCAGAGGGGCTGGGTGTTTGAGCCCCAACCCAATATTTAGTGAATTTTATAGATATTTTTGATCAGCGTCTTCCGAGTTGTGCGAAAAAGTGGTGACAACAAAAAGTTTCAACAACACTAGACGTCGCATGCCTACATGCATTACGGAAGACGACAACTTCCGTAGTTTTTTGTATTTAACTAATTAGTTAATTAATTGATTAAGTGATTAATTAATTAACCAATTACATGCTAATTTGAGCTATTCGTTTTCAAGGTGTGATCGTTTTGAGTGGCAAGAATAAAAATGTTAGAAAATTGTTGAAAAGAAAAGCCTACAGCACCCGGTATTCCCAGGCGGTCACCCATCCAAGTACTAACCGGGCTCGACGTTGCTTAACTTCGGTGATCGGACGAGAACCGGTGTTTTCAACGTGATATGGCCGTAGACGAAAGTGACTGCTTATTTAGTGGTATTTATATTAGGGCCGTAAATGTTGCTACCTTCATATCAACTAAATGTAATATTTCTTGGGAAATTATTTTATATGCTTAATTTAGGTGCGCTTTATCAACGTTTATTGCTTATGCATCATACTATATAGTCTTATATTGCTTTTAAATCCGACCACAGTAGCGCCATCTAGTGACGATTCACTAACCATTCTTTCTACAATTTCCGTATTTCTTTCTTTACTTTATTCGCAAAGCAAATATACGTAACTTTCTATGTAAACAACACGAGATAACTGTCGCTGTTTATTTCTTTCGAGTAAATCGCCAATTCTATTCGTGTCAAAGGTCATGCAATGGACGAAAGACGCGAATGGTCACAGAAAGAGGCGACAGGACACAGGGTCGGTACCAGCTAGGGTAGTCTAGGGGTTGGATTAACCTCCAATTGCACCCTCGCTGACGCTAAGCCTAAAGGCCCTACCGGCCGAACCAAATTTATATTGGGTGGGCTGAGCAACTTCTTCAGAACGACTCGACCGCCTCTCGAGGAGACGGGTGGAGGTGCTCTTAAAATGTTTCGTCGCCGCACCGCCGTCACTTCACCTTCTGCTTAACTGCACCTGCTCCGCTGTCTTGGCACCACTGGTGACATCGGAAGATGGAGGGAGGGTGCTGTTGAAATTGCAGACTCAAGCGGAGTCATTTTCTCCACAAGTACAAAAGCTTAGAAGTACGGAGGCATGTCATGAAATATATATGGAACATATTAATATATGTCCATAATAATTACAAATTAAAAGTATTGCAACCATATAGGCATCCGCAGAGGGGCTGGGTGTTTGAGCCCCAACCCAATATTTAGTGAATTTTATAGATATTTTTGATCAGCGTCTTCCGAGTTGCGCGAAAAAGTGGTGACAACAAAAAGTTTCAACAACACTAGACGTCGCATGCCTACATGCATTACGGAAGACGACAACTTCCGTAGTTTTTTGTATTTAACTAATTAGTTAATTAATTGATTAAGTGATTAATTAATTAACCAATTACATGCTAATTTGAGCTATTCGTTTTCAAGGTGTGATCGTTTTGAGTGGCAAGAATAAAAATGTTAGAAAATTGTTGAAAAGAAAAGCCTACAGCACCCGGTATTCCCAGGCGGTCACCCATCCAAGTACTAACCGGGCTCGACGTTGCTTAACTTCGGTGATCGGACGAGAACCGGTGTTTTCAACGTGATATGGCCGTAGACGAAAGTGACTGCTTATTTAGTGGTATTTATATTAGGGCCGTAAATGTTGCTACCTTCATATCAACTAAATGTAATATTTCTTGGGAAATTATTTTATATGCTTAATTTAGGTGCGCTTTATCAACGTTTATTGCTTATGCATCATACTATATAGTCTTATATTGCTTTTAAATCCGACCACAGTAGCGCCATCTAGTGACGATTCACTAACCATTCTTTCTACAATTTCCGTATTTCTTTCTTTACTTTATTCGCAAAGCAAATATACGTAACTTTCTATGTAAACAACACGAGATAACTGTCGCTGTTTATTTCTTTCGAGTAAATCGCCAATTCTATTCGTGTCAAAGGTCATGCAATGGACGAAAGACGCGAATGGTCACAGAAAGAGGCGACAGGACACAGGGTCGGTACCAGCTAGGGTAGTCTAGGGGTTGGATTAACCTCCAATTGCACCCTCGCTGACGCTAAGCCTAAAGGCCCTACCGGCCGAACCAAATTTATATTGGGTGGGCTGAGCAACTTCTTCAGAACGACTCGACCGCCTCTCGAGGAGACGGGTGGAGGTGCTCTTAAAATGTTTCGTCGCCGCACCGCCGTCACTTCACCTTCTGCTTAACTGCACCTGCTCCGCTGTCTTGGCACCACTGGTGACATCGGAAGATGGAGGGAGGGTGCTGTTGAAATTGCAGACTCAAGCGGAGTCATTTTCTCCACAAGTACAAAAGCTTAGAAGTACGGAGGCATGTCATGAAATATATATGGAACATATTAATATATGTCCATAATAATTACAAATTAAAAGTATTGCAACCATATAGGCATCCGCAGAGGGGCTGGGTGTTTGAGCCCCAACCCAATATTTAGTGAATTTTATAGATATTTTTGATCAGCGTCTTCCGAGTTGCGCGAAAAAGTGGTGACAACAAAAAGTTTCAACAACACTAGACGTCGCATGCCTACATGCATTACGGAAGACGACAACTTCCGTAGTTTTTTGTATTTAACTAATTAGTTAATTAATTGATTAAGTGATTAATTAATTAACCAATTACATGCTAATTTGAGCTATTCGTTTTCAAGGTGTGATCGTTTTGAGTGGCAAGAATAAAAATGTTAGAAAATTGTTGAAAAGAAAAGCCTACAGCACCCGGTATTCCCAGGCGGTCACCCATCCAAGTACTAACCGGGCTCGACGTTGCTTAACTTCGGTGATCGGACGAGAACCGGTGTTTTCAACGTGATATGGCCGTAGACGAAAGTGACTGCTTATTTAGTGGTATTTATATTAGGGCCGTAAATGTTGTTACCTTCATATCAACTAAATGTAATATTTCTTGGGAAATTATTTTATATGCTTAATTTAGGTGCGCTTTATCAACGTTTATTGCTTATGCATCATACTATATAGTCTTATATTGCTTTTAAATCCGACCACAGTAGCGCCATCTAGTGACGATTCACTAACCATTCTTTCTACAATTTCCGTATTTCTTTCTTTACTTTATTCGCAAAGCAAATATACGTAACTTTCTATGTAAACAACACGAGATAACTGTCGCTGTTTATTTCTTTCGAGTAAATCGCCAATTCTATTCGTGTCAAAGGTCATGCAATGGACGAAAGACGCGAATGGTCACAGAAAGAGGCGACAGGACACAGGGTCGGTACCAGCTAGGGTAGTCTAGGGGTTGGATTAACCTCCAATTGCACCCTCGCTGACGCTAAGCCTAAAGGCCCTACCGGCCGAACCAAATACATATTGGGTGGGCTGAGCAACTTCTTCAGAACGACTCGACCGCCTCTCGAGGATACGGGTGGAGGTGCTCTTAAAATGTTTCGTCGCCGCACCGCCGTCACTTCACCTTCTGCTTAACTGCACCTGCTCCGCTGTCTTGGCACCACTGGTGACATCGGAAGATGGAGGGAGGGTGCTGTTGAAATTGCAGACTCAAGCGGAGTCATTTTCTCCACACGTACAACAGCTTAGAAGTACGGAGGCATGTCATGAAATATATATGGAACATATTAATATATGTCCATAATAATTACAAATTAAAAGTATTGCAACCATATAGGCATCCGCAGAGGGGCTGGGTGTTTGAGCCCCAACCCAATATTTAGTGAATTTTATAGATATTTTTGATCAGCGTCTTCCGAGTTGCGCGAAAAAGTGGTGACAACAAAAAGTTTCAACAACACTAGACGTCGCATGCCTACGTGCATTACGGAAGACGACAACTTCCGTAGTTTTTTGTATTTAACTAATTAGTTAATTAATTGATTAAGTGATTAATTAATTAACCAATTACATGCTAATTTGAGCTATTCGTTTTCAAGGTGTGATCGTTTTGAGTGCCAAGAATAAAAATGTTAGAAAATTGTTGAAAAGAAAAGCCTACAGCACCCGGTATTCCCAGGCGGTCACCCATCCAAGTACTAACCGGGCTCGACGTTGCTTAACTTCGGTGATCGGACGAGAACCGGTGTTTTCAACGTGATATGGCCGTAGACGAAAGTGACTGCTTATTTAGTGGTATTTATATTAGGGCCGTAAATGTTGCTACCTTCATATCAACTAAATGTAATATTTCTTGGGAAATTATTTTATATGCTTAATTTAGGTGCGCTTTATCAACGTTTATTGCTTATGCATCATACTATATAGTCTTATATTGCTTTTAAATCCGACCACAGTAGCGCCATCTAGTGACGATTCACTAACCATTCTTTCTACAATTTCCGTATTTCTTTCTTTACTTTATTCGCAAAGCAAATATACGTAACTTTCTATGTAAACAACACGAGATAACTGTCGCTGTTTATTTCTTTCGAGTAAATCGCCAATTCTATTCGTGTCAGAGGTCATGCAATGGACGAAAGACGCGAATGGTCACAGAAAGAGGCGACAGGACACAGGGTCGGTACCAGCTAGGGTAGTCTAGGGGTTGGATTAACCTCCAATTGCACCCTCGCTGACGCTAAGCCTAAAGGCCCTACCGGCCGAACCAAATACATATTGGGTGGGCTGAGCAACTTCTTCAGAACGACTCGACCGCCTCTCGAGGAGACGGGTGGAGGTGCTCTTAAAATGTTTCGTCGCCGCACCGCCGTCACTTCACCTTCTGCTTAACTGCACCTGCTCCGCTGTCTTGGCACCACTGGTGACATCGGAAGATGGAGGGAGGGTGCTGTTGAAATTGCAGACTCAAGCGGAGTCATTTTCTCCACACGTACAACAGCTTAGAAGTACGGAGGCATGTCATGAAATATATATGGAACATATTAATATATGTCCATAATAATTACAAATTAAAAGTATTGCAACCATATAGGCATCCGCAGAGGGGCTGGGTGTTTGAGCCCCAACCCAATATTTAGTGAATTTTATAGATATTTTTGATCAGCGTCTTCCGAGTTGCGCGAAAAAGTGGTGACAACAAAAAGTTTCAACAACACTAGACGTCGCATGCCTACATGCATTACGGAAGACGACAACTTCCGTAGTTTTTTGTATTTAACTAATTAGTTAATTAATTGATTAAGTGATTAATTAATTAACCAATTACATGCTAATTTGAGCTATTCGTTTTCAAGGTGTGATCGTTTTGAGTGGCAAGAATAAAAATGTTAGAAAATTGTTGAAAAGAAAAGCCTACAGCACCCGGTATTCCCAGGCGGTCACCCATCCAAGTACTAACCGGGCTCGACGTTGCTTAACTTCGGTGATCGGACGAGAACCGGTGTTTTCAACGTGATATGGCCGTAGACGAAAGTGACTGCTTATTTAGTGGTATTTATATTAGGGCCGTAAATGTTGTTACCTTCATATCAACTAAATGTAATATTTCTTGGGAAATTATTTTATATGCTTAATTTAGGTGCGCTTTATCAACGTTTATTGCTTATGCATCATACTATATAGTCTTATATTGCTTTTAAATCCGACCACAGTAGCGCCATCTAGTGACGATTCACTAACCATTCTTTCTACAATTTCCGTATTTCTTTCTTTACTTTATTCGCAAAGCAAATATACGTAACTTTCTATGTAAACAACACGAGATAACTGTCGCTGTTTATTTCTTTCGAGTAAATCGCCAATTCTATTCGTGTCAAAGGTCATGCAATGGACGAAAGACGCGAATGGTCACAGAAAGAGGCGACAGGACACAGGGTCGGTACCAGCTAGGGTAGTCTAGGGGTTGGATTAACCTCCAATTGCACCCTCGCTGACGCTAAGCCTAAAGGCCCTACCGGCCGAACCAAATACATATTGGGTGGGCTGAGCAACTTCTTCAGAACGACTCGACCGCCTCTCGAGGAGACGGGTGGAGGTGCTCTTAAAATGTTTCGTCGCCGCACCGCCGTCACTTCACCTTCTGCTTAACTGCACCTGCTCCGCTGTCTTGGCACCACTGGTGACATCGGAAGATGGAGGGAGGGTGCTGTTGAAATTGCAGACTCAAGCGGAGTCATTTTCTCCACACGTACAACAGCTTAGAAGTACGGAGGCATGTCATGAAATATATATGGAACATATTAATATATGTCCATAATAATTACAAATTAAAAGTATTGCAACCATATAGGCATCCGCAGAGGGGCTGGGTGTTTGAGCCCCAACCCAATATTTAGTGAATTTTATAGATATTTTTGATCAGCGTCTTCCGAGTTGCGCGAAAAAGTGGTGACAACAAAAAGTTTCAACAACACTAGACGTCGCATGCCTACGTGCATTACGGAAGACGACAACTTCCGTAGTTTTTTGTATTTAACTAATTAGTTAATTAATTGATTAAGTGATTAATTAATTAACCAATTACATGCTAATTTGAGCTATTCGTTTTCAAGGTGTGATCGTTTTGAGTGCCAAGAATAAAAATGTTAGAAAATTGTTGAAAAGAAAAGCCTACAGCACCCGGTATTCCCAGGCGGTCACCCATCCAAGTACTAACCGGGCTCGACGTTGCTTAACTTCGGTGATCGGACGAGAACCGGTGTTTTCAACGTGATATGGCCGTAGACGAAAGTGACTGCTTATTTAGTGGTATTTATATTAGGGCCGTAAATGTTGCTACCTTCATATCAACTAAATGTAATATTTCTTGGGAAATTATTTTATATGCTTAATTTAGGTGCGCTTTATCAACGTTTATTGCTTATGCATCATACTATATAGTCTTATATTGCTTTTAAATCCGACCACAGTAGCGCCATCTAGTGACGATTCACTAACCATTCTTTCTACAATTTCCGTATTTCTTTCTTTACTTTATTCGCAAAGCAAATATACGTAACTTTCTATGTAAACAACACGAGATAACTGTCGCTGTTTATTTCTTTCGAGTAAATCGCCAATTCTATTCGTGTGAGAGGTCATGCAATGGACGAAAGACGCGAATGGTCACAGAAAGAGGCGACAGGACACAGGGTCGGTACCAGCTAGGGTAGTCTAGGGGTTGGATTAACCTCCAATTGCACCCTCGCTGACGCTAAGCCTAAAGGCCCTACCGGCCGAACCAAATTCATATTGGGTGGGCTGAGCAACTTCTTCAGAACGACTCGACCGCCTCTCCAGGAGACGGGTGGAGGTGCTCTTAAAATGTTTCGTCGCCGCACCGCCGTCACTTCACCTTCTGCTTAACTGCACCTGCTCCGCTGTCTTGGCACCACTGGTGACATCGGAAGATGGAGGGAGGGTGCTGTTGAAATTGCAGACTCAAGCGGAGTCATTTTCTCCACACGTACAACAGCTTAGAAGTACGGAGGCATGTCATGAAATATATATGGAACATATTAATATATGTCCATAATAATTACAAATTAAAAGTATTGCAACCATATAGGCATCCGCAGAGGGGCTGGGTGTTTGAGCCCCAACCCAATATTTAGTGAATTTTATAGATATTTTTGATCAGCGTCTTCCGAGTTGCGCGAAAAAGTGGTGACAACAAAAAGTTTCAACAACACTAGACGTCGCATGCCTACGTGCATTACGGAAGACGACAACTTCCGTAGTTTTTTGTATTTAACTAATTAGTTAATTAATTGATTAAGTGATGAATTAATTACCCAATTACATGATAATTTGAGCTATTCGTTTTCAAGGTGTGATCGTTTTGAGTGGCAAGAATAAAAATGTTAGAAAATTGTTGAAAAGAAAAGCCTACAGCACCCGGTATTCCCAGGCGGTCACCCATCCAAGTACTAACCGGGCTCGACGTTGCTTAACTTCGGTGATCGGACGAGAACCGGTGTTTTCAACGTGATATGGCCGTAGACGAAAGTGACTGCTTATTTAGTGGTATTTATATTAGGGCCGTAAATGTTGCTACCTTCATATCAACTAAATGTAATATTTCTTGGGAAATTATTTTATATGCTTAATTTAGGTGCGCTTTATCAACGTTTATTGCTTATGCATCATACTATATAGTCTTATATTGCTTTTAAATCCGACCACAGTAGCGCCATCTAGTGACGATTCACTAACCATTCTTTCTACAATTTCCGTATTTCTTTCTTTACTTTATTCGCAAAGCAAATATACGTAACTTTCTATGTAAACAACACGAGATAACTGTCGCTGTTTATTTTTTTCGAGTAAATCGCCAATTCTATTCGTGTCAAAGGTCATGCAATGGACGAAAGACGCGAATGGTCACAGAAAGAGGCGACAGGACACAGGGTCGGTACCAGCTAGGGTAGTCTAGGGGTTGGATTAACCTCCAATTGCACCCTCTCTGACGCTAAGCCTAAAGGCCCTACCGGCCGAACCAAATTTATATTGGGTGGGCTGAGCAACTTCTTCAGAACGACTCGACCGCCTCTCGAGGAGACGGGTGGAGGTGCTCTTAAAATGTTTCGTCGCCGCACCGCCGTCACTTCACCTTCTGCTTAACTGCACCTGCTCCGCTGTCTTGGCACCACTGGTGACATCGGAAGATGGAGGGAGGGTGCTGTTGAAATTGCAGACTCAAGCGGAGTCATTTTCTCCACAAGTACAAAAGCTTAGAAGTACGGAGGCATGTCATGAAATATATATGGAACATATTAATATATGTCCATAATAATTACAAATTAAAAGTATTGCAACCATATAGGCATCCGCAGAGGGGCTGGGTGTTTGAGCCCCAACCCAATATTTAGTGAATTTTATAGATATTTTTGATCAGCGTCTTCCGAGTTGCGCGAAAAAGTGGTGACAACAAAAAGTTTCAACAACATTAGACGTCGCATGCCTACATGCATTACGGAAGACGACAACTTCCGTAGTTTTTTGTATTTAACTAATTAGTTAATTAATTGATTAAGTGATGAATTAATTACCCAATTACATGATAATTTGAGCTATTCGTTTTCAAGGTGTGATCGTTTTGAGTGGCAAGAATAAAAATGTTAGAAAATTGTTGAAAAGAAAAGCCTACAGCACCCGGTATTCCCAGGCGGTCACCCATCCAAGTACTAACCGGGCTCGACGTTGCTTAACTTCGGTGATCGGACGAGAACCGGTGTTTTCAACGTGATATGGCCGTAGACGAAAGTGACTGCTTATTTAGTGGTATTTATATTAGGGCCGTAAATGTTGCTACCTTCATATCAACTAAATGTAATATTTCTTGGGAAATTATTTTATATGCTTAATTTAGGTGCGCTTTATCAACGTTTATTGCTTATGCATCATACTATATAGTCTTATATTGCTTTTAAATCCGACCACAGTAGCGCCATCTAGTGACGATTCACTAACCATTCTTTCTACAATTTCCGTATTTCTTTCTTTACTTTATTCGCAAAGCAAATATACGTAACTTTCTATGTAAACAACACGAGATAACTGTCGCTGTTTATTTTTTTCGAGTAAATCGCCAATTCTATTCGTGTCAAAGGTCATGCAATGGACGAAAGACGCGAATGGTCACAGAAAGAGGCGACAGGACACAGGGTCGGTACCAGCTAGGGTAGTCTAGGGGTTGGATTAACCTCCAATTGCACCCTCTCTGACGCTAAGCCTAAAGGCCCTACCGGCCGAACCAAATTTATATTGGGTGGGCTGAGCAACTTCTTCAGAACGACTCGACCGCCTCTCGAGGAGACGGGTGGAGGTGCTCTTAAAATGTTTCGTCGCCGCACCGCCGTCACTTCACCTTCTGCTTAACTGCACCTGCTCCGCTGTCTTGGCACCACTGGTGACATCGGAAGATGGAGGGAGGGTGCTGTTGAAATTGCAGACTCAAGCGGAGTCATTTTCTCCACAAGTACAAAAGCTTAGAAGTACGGAGGCATGTCATGAAATATATATGGAACATATTAATATATGTCCATAATAATTACAAATTAAAAGTATTGCAACCATATAGGCATCCGCAGAGGGGCTGGGTGTTTGAGCCCCAACCCAATATTTAGTGAATTTTATAGATATTTTTGATCAGCGTCTTCCGAGTTGCGCGAAAAAGTGGTGACAACAAAAAGTTTCAACAACATTAGACGTCGCATGCCTACATGCATTACGGAAGACGACAACTTCCGTAGTTTTTTGTATTTAACTAATTAGTTAATTAATTGATTAAGTGATTAATTAATTAACCAATTACATGCTAATTTGAGCTATTCGTTTTCAAGGTGTGATCGTTTTGAGTGGCAAGAATAAAAATGTTAGAAAATTGTTGAAAAGAAAAGCCTACAGCACCCGGTATTCCCAGGCGGTCACCCATCCAAGTACTAACCGGGCTCGACGTTGCTTAACTTCGGTGATCGGACGAGAACCGGTGTTTTCAACGTGATATGGCCGTAGACGAAAGTGACTGCTTATTTAGTGGTATTTATATTAGGGCCGTAAATGTTGCTACCTTCATATCAACTAAATGTAATATTTCTTGGGAAATTATTTTATATGCTTAATTTAGGTGCGCTTTATCAACGTTTATTGCTTATGCATCATACTATATAGTCTTATATTGCTTTTAAATCCGACCACAGTAGCGCCATCTAGTGACGATTCACTAACCATTCTTTCTACAATTTCCGTATTTCTTTCTTTACTTTATTCGCAAAGCAAATATACGTAACTTTCTATGTAAACAACACGAGATAACTGTCGCTGTTTATTTCTTTCGAGTAAATCGCCAATTCTATTCGTGTCAAAGGTCATGCAATGGACGAAAGACGCGAATGGTCACAGAAAGAGGCGACAGGACACAGGGTCGGTACCAGCTAGGGTAGTCTAGGGGTTGGATTAACCTCCAATTGCACCCTCGCTGACGCTAAGCCTAAAGGCCCTACCGGCCGAACCAAATACATATTGGGTGGGCTGAGCAACTTCTTCAGAACGACTCGACCGCCTCTCGAGGAGACGGGTGGAGGTGCTCTTAAAATGTTTCGTCGCCGCACCGCCGTCACTTCACCTTCTGCTTAACTGCACCTGCTCCGCTGTCTTGGCACCACTGGTGACATCGGAAGATGGAGGGAGGGTGCTGTTGAAATTGCAGACTCAAGCGGAGTCATTTTCTCCACACGTACAACAGCTTAGAAGTACGGAGGCATGTCATGAAATATATATGGAACATATTAATATATGTCCATAATAATTACAAATTAAAAGTATTGCAACCATATAGGCATCCGCAGAGGGGCTGGGTGTTTGAGCCCCAACCCAATATTTAGTGAATTTTATAGATATTTTTGATCAGCGTCTTCCGAGTTGCGCGAAAAAGTGGTGACAACAAAAAGTTTCAACAACACTAGACGTCGCATGCCTACGTGCATTACGGAAGACGACAACTTCCGTAGTTTTTTGTATTTAACTAATTAGTTAATTAATTGATTAAGTGATTAATTAATTAACCAATTACATGCTAATTTGAGCTATTCGTTTTCAAGGTGTGATCGTTTTGAGTGCCAAGAATAAAAATGTTAGAAAATTGTTGAAAAGAAAAGCC
This sequence comes from Escarpia spicata, assembly GCA_963995525.1. Taxonomy (NCBI): domain Eukaryota; kingdom Metazoa; phylum Annelida; class Polychaeta; order Sabellida; family Siboglinidae; genus Escarpia; species Escarpia spicata. The sequence continues at coordinate 14,925,225 of OZ023211.1, read as the reverse complement.
TACAGCACCCGGTATTCCCAGGCGGTCACCCATCCAAGTACTAACCGGGCTCGACGTTGCTTAACTTCGGTGATCGGACGAGAACCGGTGTTTTCAACGTGATATGGCCGTAGACGAAAGTGACTGCTTATTTAGTGGTATTTATATTAGGGCCGTAAATGTTGCTACCTTCATATCAACTAAATGTAATATTTCTTGGGAAATTATTTTATATGCTTAATTTAGGTGCGCTTTATCAACGTTTATTGCTTATGCATCATACTATATAGTCTTATATTGCTTTTAAATCCGACCACAGTAGCGCCATCTAGTGACGATTCACTAACCATTCTTTCTACAATTTCCGTATTTCTTTCTTTACTTTATTCGCAAAGCAAATATACGTAACTTTCTATGTAAACAACACGAGATAACTGTCGCTGTTTATTTCTTTCGAGTAAATCGCCAATTCTATTCGTGTCAGAGGTCATGCAATGGACGAAAGACGCGAATGGTCACAGAAAGAGGCGACAGGACACAGGGTCGGTACCAGCTAGGGTAGTCTAGGGGTTGGATTAACCTCCAATTGCACCCTCGCTGACGCTAAGCCTAAAGGCCCTACCGGCCGAACCAAATTCATATTGGGTGGGCTGAGCAACTTCTTCAGAACGACTCGACCGCCTCTCCAGGAGACGGGTGGAGGTGCTCTTAAAATGTTTCGTCGCCGCACCGCCGTCACTTCACCTTCTGCTTAACTGCACCTGCTCCGCTGTCTTGGCACCACTGGTGACATCGGAAGATGGAGGGAGGGTGCTGTTGAAATTGCAGACTCAAGCGGAGTCATTTTCTCCACACGTACAACAGCTTAGAAGTACGGAGGCATGTCATGAAATATATATGGAACATATTAATATATGTCCATAATAATTACAAATTAAAAGTATTGCAACCATATAGGCATCCGCAGAGGGGCTGGGTGTTTGAGCCCCAACCCAATATTTAGTGAATTTTATAGATATTTTTGATCAGCGTCTTCCGAGTTGCGCGAAAAAGTGGTGACAACAAAAAGTTTCAACAACACTAGACGTCGCATGCCTACGTGCATTACGGAAGACGACAACTTCCGTAGTTTTTTGTATTTAACTAATTAGTTAATTAATTGATTAAGTGATGAATTAATTACCCAATTACATGATAATTTGAGCTATTCGTTTTCAAGGTGTGATCGTTTTGAGTGGCAAGAATAAAAATGTTAGAAAATTGTTGAAAAGAAAAGCCTACAGCACCCGGTATTCCCAGGCGGTCACCCATCCAAGTACTAACCGGGCTCGACGTTGCTTAACTTCGGTGATCGGACGAGAACCGGTGTTTTCAACGTGATATGGCCGTAGACGAAAGTGACTGCTTATTTAGTGGTATTTATATTAGGGCCGTAAATGTTGCTACCTTCATATCAACTAAATGTAATATTTCTTGGGAAATTATTTTATATGCTTAATTTAGGTGCGCTTTATCAACGTTTATTGCTTATGCATCATACTATATAGTCTTATATTGCTTTTAAATCCGACCACAGTAGCGCCATCTAGTGACGATTCACTAACCATTCTTTCTACAATTTCCGTATTTCTTTCTTTACTTTATTCGCAAAGCAAATATACGTAACTTTCTATGTAAACAACACGAGATAACTGTCGCTGTTTATTTTTTTCGAGTAAATCGCCAATTCTATTCGTGTCAAAGGTCATGCAATGGACGAAAGACGCGAATGGTCACAGAAAGAGGCGACAGGACACAGGGTCGGTACCAGCTAGGGTAGTCTAGGGGTTGGATTAACCTCCAATTGCACCCTCTCTGACGCTAAGCCTAAAGGCCCTACCGGCCGAACCAAATTTATATTGGGTGGGCTGAGCAACTTCTTCAGAACGACTCGACCGCCTCTCGAGGAGACGGGTGGAGGTGCTCTTAAAATGTTTCGTCGCCGCACCGCCGTCACTTCACCTTCTGCTTAACTGCACCTGCTCCGCTGTCTTGGCACCACTGGTGACATCGGAAGATGGAGGGAGGGTGCTGTTGAAATTGCAGACTCAAGCGGAGTCATTTTCTCCACAAGTACAAAAGCTTAGAAGTACGGAGGCATGTCATGAAATATATATGGAACATATTAATATATGTCCATAATAATTACAAATTAAAAGTATTGCAACCATATAGGCATCCGCAGAGGGGCTGGGTGTTTGAGCCCCAACCCAATATTTAGTGAATTTTATAGATATTTTTGATCAGCGTCTTCCGAGTTGCGCGAAAAAGTGGTGACAACAAAAAGTTTCAACAACACTAGACGTCGCATGCCTACGTGCATTACGGAAGACGACAACTTCCGTAGTTTTTTGTATTTAACTAATTAGTTAATTAATTGATTAAGTGATGAATTAATTACCCAATTACATGATAATTTGAGCTATTCGTTTTCAAGGTGTGATCGTTTTGAGTGGCAAGAATAAAAATGTTAGAAAATTGTTGAAAAGAAAAGCCTACAGCACCCGGTATTCCCAGGCGGTCACCCATCCAAGTACTAACCGGGCTCGACGTTGCTTAACTTCGGTGATCGGACGAGAACCGGTGTTTTCAACGTGATATGGCCGTAGACGAAAGTGACTGCTTATTTAGTGGTATTTATATTAGGGCCGTAAATGTTGCTACCTTCATATCAACTAAATGTAATATTTCTTGGGAAATTATTTTATATGCTTAATTTAGGTGCGCTTTATCAACGTTTATTGCTTATGCATCATACTATATAGTCTTATATTGCTTTTAAATCCGACCACAGTAGCGCCATCTAGTGACGATTCACTAACCATTCTTTCTACAATTTCCGTATTTCTTTCTTTACTTTATTCGCAAAGCAAATATACGTAACTTTCTATGTAAACAACACGAGATAACTGTCGCTGTTTATTTCTTTCGAGTAAATCGCCAATTCTATTCGTGTCAGAGGTCATGCAATGGACGAAAGACGCGAATGGTCACAGAAAGAGGCGACAGGACACAGGGTCGGTACCAGCTAGGGTAGTCTAGGGGTTGGATTAACCTCCAATTGCACCCTCGCTGACGCTAAGCCTAAAGGCCCTACCGGCCGAACCAAATTCATATTGGGTGGGCTGAGCAACTTCTTCAGAACGACTCGACCGCCTCTCCAGGAGACGGGTGGAGGTGCTCTTAAAATGTTTCGTCGCCGCACCGCCGTCACTTCACCTTCTGCTTAACTGCACCTGCTCCGCTGTCTTGGCACCACTGGTGACATCGGAAGATGGAGGGAGGGTGCTGTTGAAATTGCAGACTCAAGCGGAGTCATTTTCTCCACACGTACAACAGCTTAGAAGTACGGAGGCATGTCATGAAATATATATGGAACATATTAATATATGTCCATAATAATTACAAATTAAAAGTATTGCAACCATATAGGCATCCGCAGAGGGGCTGGGTGTTTGAGCCCCAACCCAATATTTAGTGAATTTTATAGATATTTTTGATCAGCGTCTTCCGAGTTGCGCGAAAAAGTGGTGACAACAAAAAGTTTCAACAACACTAGACGTCGCATGCCTACGTGCATTACGGAAGACGACAACTTCCGTAGTTTTTTGTATTTAACTAATTAGTTAATTAATTGATTAAGTGATGAATTAATTACCCAATTACATGATAATTTGAGCTATTCGTTTTCAAGGTGTGATCGTTTTGAGTGGCAAGAATAAAAATGTTAGAAAATTGTTGAAAAGAAAAGCCTACAGCACCCGGTATTCCCAGGCGGTCACCCATCCAAGTACTAACCGGGCTCGACGTTGCTTAACTTCGGTGATCGGACGAGAACCGGTGTTTTCAACGTGATATGGCCGTAGACGAAAGTGACTGCTTATTTAGTGGTATTTATATTAGGGCCGTAAATGTTGCTACCTTCATATCAACTAAATGTAATATTTCTTGGGAAATTATTTTATATGCTTAATTTAGGTGCGCTTTATCAACGTTTATTGCTTATGCATCATACTATATAGTCTTATATTGCTTTTAAATCCGACCACAGTAGCGCCATCTAGTGACGATTCACTAACCATTCTTTCTACAATTTCCGTATTTCTTTCTTTACTTTATTCGCAAAGCAAATATACGTAACTTTCTATGTAAACAACACGAGATAACTGTCGCTGTTTATTTCTTTCGAGTAAATCGCCAATTCTATTCGTGTCAGAGGTCATGCAATGGACGAAAGACGCGAATGGTCACAGAAAGAGGCGACAGGACACAGGGTCGGTACCAGCTAGGGTAGTCTAGGGGTTGGATTAACCTCCAATTGCACCCTCGCTGACGCTAAGCCTAAAGGCCCTACCGGCCGAACCAAATTCATATTGGGTGGGCTGAGCAACTTCTTCAGAACGACTCGACCGCCTCTCCAGGAGACGGGTGGAGGTGCTCTTAAAATGTTTCGTCGCCGCACCGCCGTCACTTCACCTTCTGCTTAACTGCACCTGCTCCGCTGTCTTGGCACCACTGGTGACATCGGAAGATGGAGGGAGGGTGCTGTTGAAATTGCAGACTCAAGCGGAGTCATTTTCTCCACACGTACAACAGCTTAGAAGTACGGAGGCATGTCATGAAATATATATGGAACATATTAATATATGTCCATAATAATTACAAATTAAAAGTATTGCAACCATATAGGCATCCGCAGAGGGGCTGGGTGTTTGAGCCCCAACCCAATATTTAGTGAATTTTATAGATATTTTTGATCAGCGTCTTCCGAGTTGCGCGAAAAAGTGGTGACAACAAAAAGTTTCAACAACACTAGACGTCGCATGCCTACGTGCATTACGGAAGACGACAACTTCCGTAGTTTTTTGTATTTAACTAATTAGTTAATTAATTGATTAAGTGATGAATTAATTACCCAATTACATGATAATTTGAGCTATTCGTTTTCAAGGTGTGATCGTTTTGAGTGGCAAGAATAAAAATGTTAGAAAATTGTTGAAAAGAAAAGCCTACAGCACCCGGTATTCCCAGGCGGTCACCCATCCAAGTACTAACCGGGCTCGACGTTGCTTAACTTCGGTGATCGGACGAGAACCGGTGTTTTCAACGTGATATGGCCGTAGACGAAAGTGACTGCTTATTTAGTGGTATTTATATTAGGGCCGTAAATGTTGCTACCTTCATATCAACTAAATGTAATATTTCTTGGGAAATTATTTTATATGCTTAATTTAGGTGCGCTTTATCAACGTTTATTGCTTATGCATCATACTATATAGTCTTATATTGCTTTTAAATCCGACCACAGTAGCGCCATCTAGTGACGATTCACTAACCATTCTTTCTACAATTTCCGTATTTCTTTCTTTACTTTATTCGCAAAGCAAATATACGTAACTTTCTATGTAAACAACACGAGATAACTGTCGCTGTTTATTTTTTTCGAGTAAATCGCCAATTCTATTCGTGTCAAAGGTCATGCAATGGACGAAAGACGCGAATGGTCACAGAAAGAGGCGACAGGACACAGGGTCGGTACCAGCTAGGGTAGTCTAGGGGTTGGATTAACCTCCAATTGCACCCTCTCTGACGCTAAGCCTAAAGGCCCTACCGGCCGAACCAAATTTATATTGGGTGGGCTGAGCAACTTCTTCAGAACGACTCGACCGCCTCTCGAGGAGACGGGTGGAGGTGCTCTTAAAATGTTTCGTCGCCGCACCGCCGTCACTTCACCTTCTGCTTAACTGCACCTGCTCCGCTGTCTTGGCACCACTGGTGACATCGGAAGATGGAGGGAGGGTGCTGTTGAAATTGCAGACTCAAGCGGAGTCATTTTCTCCACAAGTACAAAAGCTTAGAAGTACGGAGGCATGTCATGAAATATATATGGAACATATTAATATATGTCCATAATAATTACAAATTAAAAGTATTGCAACCATATAGGCATCCGCAGAGGGGCTGGGTGTTTGAGCCCCAACCCAATATTTAGTGAATTTTATAGATATTTTTGATCAGCGTCTTCCGAGTTGCGCGAAAAAGTGGTGACAACAAAAAGTTTCAACAACACTAGACGTCGCATGCCTACGTGCATTACGGAAGACGACAACTTCCGTAGTTTTTTGTATTTAACTAATTAGTTAATTAATTGATTAAGTGATGAATTAATTACCCAATTACATGATAATTTGAGCTATTCGTTTTCAAGGTGTGATCGTTTTGAGTGGCAAGAATAAAAATGTTAGAAAATTGTTGAAAAGAAAAGCCTACAGCACCCGGTATTCCCAGGCGGTCACCCATCCAAGTACTAACCGGGCTCGACGTTGCTTAACTTCGGTGATCGGACGAGAACCGGTGTTTTCAACGTGATATGGCCGTAGACGAAAGTGACTGCTTATTTAGTGGTATTTATATTAGGGCCGTAAATGTTGCTACCTTCATATCAACTAAATGTAATATTTCTTGGGAAATTATTTTATATGCTTAATTTAGGTGCGCTTTATCAACGTTTATTGCTTATGCATCATACTATATAGTCTTATATTGCTTTTAAATCCGACCACAGTAGCGCCATCTAGTGACGATTCACTAACCATTCTTTCTACAATTTCCGTATTTCTTTCTTTACTTTATTCGCAAAGCAAATATACGTAACTTTCTATGTAAACAACACGAGATAACTGTCGCTGTTTATTTCTTTCGAGTAAATCGCCAATTCTATTCGTGTCAGAGGTCATGCAATGGACGAAAGACGCGAATGGTCACAGAAAGAGGCGACAGGACACAGGGTCGGTACCAGCTAGGGTAGTCTAGGGGTTGGATTAACCTCCAATTGCACCCTCGCTGACGCTAAGCCTAAAGGCCCTACCGGCCGAACCAAATTCATATTGGGTGGGCTGAGCAACTTCTTCAGAACGACTCGACCGCCTCTCCAGGAGACGGGTGGAGGTGCTCTTAAAATGTTTCGTCGCCGCACCGCCGTCACTTCACCTTCTGCTTAACTGCACCTGCTCCGCTGTCTTGGCACCACTGGTGACATCGGAAGATGGAGGGAGGGTGCTGTTGAAATTGCAGACTCAAGCGGAGTCATTTTCTCCACACGTACAACAGCTTAGAAGTACGGAGGCATGTCATGAAATATATATGGAACATATTAATATATGTCCATAATAATTACAAATTAAAAGTATTGCAACCATATAGGCATCCGCAGAGGGGCTGGGTGTTTGAGCCCCAACCCAATATTTAGTGAATTTTATAGATATTTTTGATCAGCGTCTTCCGAGTTGCGCGAAAAAGTGGTGACAACAAAAAGTTTCAACAACACTAGACGTCGCATGCCTACGTGCATTACGGAAGACGACAACTTCCGTAGTTTTTTGTATTTAACTAATTAGTTAATTAATTGATTAAGTGATGAATTAATTACCCAATTACATGATAATTTGAGCTATTCGTTTTCAAGGTGTGATCGTTTTGAGTGGCAAGAATAAAAATGTTAGAAAATTGTTGAAAAGAAAAGCCTACAGCACCCGGTATTCCCAGGCGGTCACCCATCCAAGTACTAACCGGGCTCGACGTTGCTTAACTTCGGTGATCGGACGAGAACCGGTGTTTTCAACGTGATATGGCCGTAGACGAAAGTGACTGCTTATTTAGTGGTATTTATATTAGGGCCGTAAATGTTGCTACCTTCATATCAACTAAATGTAATATTTCTTGGGAAATTATTTTATATGCTTAATTTAGGTGCGCTTTATCAACGTTTATTGCTTATGCATCATACTATATAGTCTTATATTGCTTTTAAATCCGACCACAGTAGCGCCATCTAGTGACGATTCACTAACCATTCTTTCTACAATTTCCGTATTTCTTTCTTTACTTTATTCGCAAAGCAAATATACGTAACTTTCTATGTAAACAACACGAGATAACTGTCGCTGTTTATTTCTTTCGAGTAAATCGCCAATTCTATTCGTGTCAGAGGTCATGCAATGGACGAAAGACGCGAATGGTCACAGAAAGAGGCGACAGGACACAGGGTCGGTACCAGCTAGGGTAGTGTAGGGGTTGGATTAACCTCCAATTGCACCCTCGCTGACGCTAAGCCTAAAGGCCCTACCGGCCGAACCAAATTCATATTGGGTGGGCTGAGCAACTTCTTCAGAATGACTCGACCGCCTCTCCAGGAGACGGGTGGAGGTGCTCTTAAAATGTTTCGTCGCCGCACCGCCGTCACTTCACCTTCTGCTTAACTGCACCTGCTCCGCTGTCTTGGCACCACTGGTGACATCGGAAGATGGAGGGAGGGTGCTGTTGAAATTGCAGACTCAAGCGGAGTCATTTTCTCCACACGTACAACAGCTTAGAAGTACGGAGGCATGTCATGAAATATATATGGAACATATTAATATATGTCCATAATAATTACAAATTAAAAGTATTGCAACCATATAGGCATCCGCAGAGGGGCTGGGTGTTTGAGCCCCAACCCAATATTTAGTGAATTTTATAGATATTTTTGATCAGCGTCTTCCGAGTTGCGCGAAAAAGTGGTGACAACAAAAAGTTTCAACAACACTAGACGTCGCATGCCTACGTGCATTACGGAAGACGACAACTTCCGTAGTTTTTTGTATTTAACTAATTAGTTAATTAATTGATTAAGTGATGAATTAATTACCCAATTACATGATAATTTGAGCTATTCGTTTTCAAGGTGTGATCGTTTTGAGTGGCAAGAATAAAAATGTTAGAAAATTGTTGAAAAGAAAAGCCTACAGCACCCGGTATTCCCAGGCGGTCACCCATCCAAGTACTAACCGGGCTCGACGTTGCTTAACTTCGGTGATCGGACGAGAACCGGTGTTTTCAACGTGATATGGCCGTAGACGAAAGTGACTGCTTATTTAGTGGTATTTATATTAGGGCCGTAAATGTTGCTACCTTCATATCAACTAAATGTAATATTTCTTGGGAAATTATTTTATATGCTTAATTTAGGTGCGCTTTATCAACGTTTATTGCTTATGCATCATACTATATAGTCTTATATTGCTTTTAAATCCGACCACAGTAGCGCCATCTAGTGACGATTCACTAACCATTCTTTCTACAATTTCCGTATTTCTTTCTTTACTTTATTCGCAAAGCAAATATACGTAACTTTCTATGTAAACAACACGAGATAACTGTCGCTGTTTATTTCTTTCGAGTAAATCGCCAATTCTATTCGTGTCAGAGGTCATGCAATGGACGAAAGACGCGAATGGTCACAGAAAGAGGCGACAGGACACAGGGTCGGTACCAGCTAGGGTAGTCTAGGGGTTGGATTAACCTCCAATTGCACCCTCGCTGACGCTAAGCCTAAAGGCCCTACCGGCCGAACCAAATTCATATTGGGTGGGCTGAGCAACTTCTTCAGAACGACTCGACCGCCTCTCCAGGAGACGGGTGGAGGTGCTCTTAAAATGTTTCGTCGCCGCACCGCCGTCACTTCACCTTCTGCTTAACTGCACCTGCTCCGCTGTCTTGGCACCACTGGTGACATCGGAAGATGGAGGGAGGGTGCTGTTGAAATTGCAGACTCAAGCGGAGTCATTTTCTCCACACGTACAACAGCTTAGAAGTACGGAGGCATGTCATGAAATATATATGGAACATATTAATATATGTCCATAATAATTACAAATTAAAAGTATTGCAACCATATAGGCATCCGCAGAGGGGCTGGGTGTTTGAGCCCCAACCCAATATTTAGTGAATTTTATAGATATTTTTGATCAGCGTCTTCCGAGTTGCGCGAAAAAGTGGTGACAACAAAAAGTTTCAACAACACTAGACGTCGCATGCCTACGTGCATTACGGAAGACGACAACTTCCGTAGTTTTTTGTATTTAACTAATTAGTTAATTAATTGATTAAGTGATGAATTAATTACCCAATTACATGATAATTTGAGCTATTCGTTTTCAAGGTGTGATCGTTTTGAGTGGCAAGAATAAAAATGTTAGAAAATTGTTGAAAAGAAAAGCCTACAGCACCCGGTATTCCCAGGCGGTCACCCATCCAAGTACTAACCGGGCCCGACGTTGCTTAACTTCGGTGATCGGACGAGAACCGGTGTTTTCAACGTGATATGGCCGTAGACGAAAGTGACTGCTTATTTAGTGGTATTTATATTAGGGCCGTAAATGTTGCTACCTTCATATCAACTAAATGTAATATTTCTTGGGAAATTATTTTATATGCTTAATTTAGGTGCGCTTTATCAACGTTTATTGCTTATGCATCATACTATATAGTCTTATATTGCTTTTAAATCCGACCACAGTAGCGCCATCTAGTGACGATTCACTAACCATTCTTTCTACAATTTCCGTATTTCTTTCTTTACTTTATTCGCAAAGCAAATATACGTAACTTTCTATGTAAACAACACGAGATAACTGTCGCTGTTTATTTCTTTCGAGTAAATCGCCAATTCTATTCGTGTCAGAGGTCATGCAATGGACGAAAGACGCGAATGGTCACAGAAAGAGGCGACAGGACACAGGGTCGGTACCAGCTAGGGTAGTCTAGGGGTTGGATTAACCTCCAATTGCACCCTCGCTGACGCTAAGCCTAAAGGCCCTACCGGCCGAACCAAATTCATATTGGGTGGGCTGAGCAACTTCTTCAGAACGACTCGACCGCCTCTCCAGGAGACGGGTGGAGGTGCTCTTAAAATGTTTCGTCGCCGCACCGCCGTCACTTCACCTTCTGCTTAACTGCACCTGCTCCGCTGTCTTGGCACCACTGGTGACATCGGAAGATGGAGGGAGGGTGCTGTTGAAATTGCAGACTCAAGCGGAGTCATTTTCTCCACACGTACAACAGCTTAGAAGTACGGAGGCATGTCATGAAATATATATGGAACATATTAATATATGTCCATAATAATTACAAATTAAAAGTATTGCAACCATATAGGCATCCGCAGAGGGGCTGGGTGTTTGAGCCCCAACCCAATATTTAGTGAATTTTATAGATATTTTTGATCAGCGTCTTCCGAGTTGCGCGAAAAAGTGGTGACAACAAAAAGTTTCAACAACACTAGACGTCGCATGCCTACGTGCATTACGGAAGACGACAACTTCCGTAGTTTTTTGTATTTAACTAATTAGTTAATTAATTGATTAAGTGATGAATTAATTACCCAATTACATGATAATTTGAGCTATTCGTTTTCAAGGTGTGATCGTTTTGAGTGGCAAGAATAAAAATGTTAGAAAATTGTTGAAAAGAAAAGCCTACAGCACCCGGTATTCCCAGGCGGTCACCCATCCAAGTACTAACCGGGCTCGACGTTGCTTAACTTCGGTGATCGGACGAGAACCGGTGTTTTCAACGTGATATGGCCGTAGACGAAAGTGACTGCTTATTTAGTGGTATTTATATTAGGGCCGTAAATGTTGCTACCTTCATATCAACTAAATGTAATATTTCTTGGGAAATTATTTTATATGCTTAATTTAGGTGCGCTTTATCAACGTTTATTGCTTATGCATCATACTATATAGTCTTATATTGCTTTTAAATCCGACCACAGTAGCGCCATCTAGTGACGATTCACTAACCATTCTTTCTACAATTTCCGTATTTCTTTCTTTACTTTATTCGCAAAGCAAATATACGTAACTTTCTATGTAAACAACACGAGATAACTGTCGCTGTTTATTTCTTTCGAGTAAATCGCCAATTCTATTCGTGTCAGAGGTCATGCAATGGACGAAAGACGCGAATGGTCACAGAAAGAGGCGACAGGACACAGGGTCGGTACCAGCTAGGGTAGTGTAGGGGTTGGATTAACCTCCAATTGCACCCTCGCTGACGCTAAGCCTAAAGGCCCTACCGGCCGAACCAAATTCATATTGGGTGGGCTGAGCAACTTCTTCAGAACGACTCGACCGCCTCTCCAGGAGACGGGTGGAGGTGCTCTTAAAATGTTTCGTCGCCGCACCGCCGTCACTTCACCTTCTGCTTAACTGCACCTGCTCCGCTGTCTTGGCACCACTGGTGACATCGGAAGATGGAGGGAGGGTGCTGTTGAAATTGCAGACTCAAGCGGAGTCATTTTCTCCACACGTACAACAGCTTAGAAGTACGGAGGCATGTCATGAAATATATATGGAACATATTAATATATGTCCATAATAATTACAAATTAAAAGTATTGCAACCATATAGGCATCCGCAGAGGGGCTGGGTGTTTGAGCCCCAACCCAATATTTAGTGAATTTTATAGATATTTTTGATCAGCGTCTTCCGAGTTGCGCGAAAAAGTGGTGACAACAAAAAGTTTCAACAACACTAGACGTCGCATGCCTACGTGCATTACGGAAGACGACAACTTCCGTAGTTTTTTGTATTTAACTAATTAGTTAATTAATTGATTAAGTGATGAATTAATTACCCAATTACATGATAATTTGAGCTATTCGTTTTCAAGGTGTGATCGTTTTGAGTGGCAAGAATAAAAATGTTAGAAAATTGTTGAAAAGAAAAGCCTACAGCACTCGGTATTCCCAGGCGGTCACCCATCCAAGTACTAACCGGGCTCGACGTTGCTTAACTTCGGTGATCGGACGAGAACCGGTGTTTTCAACGTGATATGGCCGTAGACGAAAGTGACTGCTTATTTAGTGGTATTTATATTAGGGCCGTAAATGTTGCTACCTTCATATCAACTAAATGTAATATTTCTTGGGAAATTATTTTATATGCTTAATTTAGGTGCGCTTTATCAACGTTTATTGCTTATGCATCATACTATATAGTCTTATATTGCTTTTAAATCCGACCACAGTAGCGCCATCTAGTGACGATTCACTAACCATTCTTTCTACAATTTCCGTATTTCTTTCTTTACTTTATTCGCAAAGCAAATATACGTAACTTTCTATGTAAACAACACGAGATAACTGTCGCTGTTTATTTCTTTCGAGTAAATCGCCAATTCTATTCGTGTCAGAGGTCATGCAATGGACGAAAGACGCGAATGGTCACAGAAAGAGGCGACAGGACACAGGGTCGGTACCAGCTAGGGTAGTCTAGGGGTTGGATTAACCTCCAATTGCACCCTCGCTGACGCTAAGCCTAAAGGCCCTACCGGCCGAACCAAATTCATATTGGGTGGGCTGAGCAACTTCTTCAGAACGACTCGACCGCCTCTCCAGGAGACGGGTGGAGGTGCTCTTAAAATGTTTCGTCGCCGCACCGCCGTCACTTCACCTTCTGCTTAACTGCACCTGCTCCGCTGTCTTGGCACCACTGGTGACATCGGAAGATGGAGGGAGGGTGCTGTTGAAATTGCAGACTCAAGCGGAGTCATTTTCTCCACACGTACAACAGCTTAGAAGTACGGAGGCATGTCATGAAATATATATGGAACATATTAATATATGTCCATAATAATTACAAATTAAAAGTATTGCAACCATATAGGCATCCGCAGAGGGGCTGGGTGTTTGAGCCCCAACCCAATATTTAGTGAATTTTATAGATATTTTTGATCAGCGTCTTCCGAGTTGCGCGAAAAAGTGGTGACAACAAAAAGTTTCAACAACACTAGACGTCGCATGCCTACGTGCATTACGGAAGACGACAACTTCCGTAGTTTTTTGTATTTAACTAATTAGTTAATTAATTGATTAAGTGATGAATTAATTACCCAATTACATGATAATTTGAGCTATTCGTTTTCAAGGTGTGATCGTTTTGAGTGGCAAGAATAAAAATGTTAGAAAATTGTTGAAAAGAAAAGCCTACAGCACCCGGTATTCCCAGGCGGTCACCCATCCAAGTACTAACCGGGCTCGACGTTGCTTAACTTCGGTGATCGGACGAGAACCGGTGTTTTCAACGTGATATGGCCGTAGACGAAAGTGACTGCTTATTTAGTGGTATTTATATTAGGGCCGTAAATGTTGCTACCTTCATATCAACTAAATGTAATATTTCTTGGGAAATTATTTTATATGCTTAATTTAGGTGCGCTTTATCAACGTTTATTGCTTATGCATCATACTATATAGTCTTATATTGCTTTTAAATCCGACCACAGTAGCGCCATCTAGTGACGATTCACTAACCATTCTTTCTACAATTTCCGTATTTCTTTCTTTACTTTATTCGCAAAGCAAATATACGTAACTTTCTATGTAAACAACACGAGATAACTGTCGCTGTTTATTTCTTTCGAGTAAATCGCCAATTCTATTCGTGTCAGAGGTCATGCAATGGACGAAAGACGCGAATGGTCACAGAAAGAGGCGACAGGACACAGGGTCGGTACCAGCTAGGGTAGTGTAGGGGTTGGATTAACCTCCAATTGCACCCTCGCTGACGCTAAGCCTAAAGGCCCTACCGGCCGAACCAAATTCATATTGGGTGGGCTGAGCAACTTCTTCAGAATGACTCGACCGCCTCTCCAGGAGACGGGTGGAGGTGCTCTTAAAATGTTTCGTCGCCGCACCGCCGTCACTTCACCTTCTGCTTAACTGCACCTGCTCCGCTGTCTTGGCACCACTGGTGACATCGGAAGATGGAGGGAGGGTGCTGTTGAAATTGCAGACTCAAGCGGAGTCATTTTCTCCACACGTACAACAGCTTAGAAGTACGGAGGCATGTCATGAAATATATATGGAACATATTAATATATGTCCATAATAATTACAAATTAAAAGTATTGCAACCATATAGGCATCCGCAGAGGGGCTGGGTGTTTGAGCCCCAACCCAATATTTAGTGAATTTTATAGATATTTTTGATCAGCGTCTTCCGAGTTGCGCGAAAAAGTGGTGACAACAAAAAGTTTCAACAACACTAGACGTCGCATGCCTACGTGCATTACGGAAGACGACAACTTCCGTAGTTTTTTGTATTTAACTAATTAGTTAATTAATTGATTAAGTGATGAATTAATTACCCAATTACATGATAATTTGAGCTATTCGTTTTCAAGGTGTGATCGTTTTGAGTGGCAAGAATAAAAATGTTAGAAAATTGTTGAAAAGAAAAGCCTACAGCACCCGGTATTCCCAGGCGGTCACCCATCCAAGTACTAACCGGGCTCGACGTTGCTTAACTTCGGTGATCGGACGAGAACCGGTGTTTTCAACGTGATATGGCCGTAGACGAAAGTGACTGCTTATTTAGTGGTATTTATATTAGGGCCGTAAATGTTGCTACCTTCATATCAACTAAATGTAATATTTCTTGGGAAATTATTTTATATGCTTAATTTAGGTGCGCTTTATCAACGTTTATTGCTTATGCATCATACTATATAGTCTTATATTGCTTTTAAATCCGACCACAGTAGCGCCATCTAGTGACGATTCACTAACCATTCTTTCTACAATTTCCGTATTTCTTTCTTTACTTTATTCGCAAAGCAAATATACGTAACTTTCTATGTAAACAACACGAGATAACTGTCGCTGTTTATTTCTTTCGAGTAAATCGCCAATTCTATTCGTGTCAGAGGTCATGCAATGGACGAAAGACGCGAATGGTCACAGAAAGAGGCGACAGGACACAGGGTCGGTACCAGCTAGGGTAGTCTAGGGGTTGGATTAACCTCCAATTGCACCCTCGCTGACGCTAAGCCTAAAGGCCCTACCGGCCGAACCAAATTCATATTGGGTGGGCTGAGCAACTTCTTCAGAACGACTCGACCGCCTCTCCAGGAGACGGGTGGAGGTGCTCTTAAAATGTTTCGTCGCCGCACCGCCGTCACTTCACCTTCTGCTTAACTGCACCTGCTCCGCTGTCTTGGCA
This sequence comes from Escarpia spicata, assembly GCA_963995525.1. Classification (NCBI taxonomy): domain Eukaryota; kingdom Metazoa; phylum Annelida; class Polychaeta; order Sabellida; family Siboglinidae; genus Escarpia; species Escarpia spicata. The sequence continues at coordinate 14,909,382 of OZ023211.1, read as the reverse complement.
CCACTGGTGACATCGGAAGATGGAGGGAGGGTGCTGTTGAAATTGCAGACTCAAGCGGAGTCATTTTCTCCACACGTACAACAGCTTAGAAGTACGGAGGCATGTCATGAAATATATATGGAACATATTAATATATGTCCATAATAATTACAAATTAAAAGTATTGCAACCATATAGGCATCCGCAGAGGGGCTGGGTGTTTGAGCCCCAACCCAATATTTAGTGAATTTTATAGATATTTTTGATCAGCGTCTTCCGAGTTGCGCGAAAAAGTGGTGACAACAAAAAGTTTCAACAACACTAGACGTCGCATGCCTACGTGCATTACGGAAGACGACAACTTCCGTAGTTTTTTGTATTTAACTAATTAGTTAATTAATTGATTAAGTGATGAATTAATTACCCAATTACATGATAATTTGAGCTATTCGTTTTCAAGGTGTGATCGTTTTGAGTGGCAAGAATAAAAATGTTAGAAAATTGTTGAAAAGAAAAGCCTACAGCACCCGGTATTCCCAGGCGGTCACCCATCCAAGTACTAACCGGGCCCGACGTTGCTTAACTTCGGTGATCGGACGAGAACCGGTGTTTTCAACGTGATATGGCCGTAGACGAAAGTGACTGCTTATTTAGTGGTATTTATATTAGGGCCGTAAATGTTGCTACCTTCATATCAACTAAATGTAATATTTCTTGGGAAATTATTTTATATGCTTAATTTAGGTGCGCTTTATCAACGTTTATTGCTTATGCATCATACTATATAGTCTTATATTGCTTTTAAATCCGACCACAGTAGCGCCATCTAGTGACGATTCACTAACCATTCTTTCTACAATTTCCGTATTTCTTTCTTTACTTTATTCGCAAAGCAAATATACGTAACTTTCTATGTAAACAACACGAGATAACTGTCGCTGTTTATTTCTTTCGAGTAAATCGCCAATTCTATTCGTGTCAGAGGTCATGCAATGGACGAAAGACGCGAATGGTCACAGAAAGAGGCGACAGGACACAGGGTCGGTACCAGCTAGGGTAGTCTAGGGGTTGGATTAACCTCCAATTGCACCCTCGCTGACGCTAAGCCTAAAGGCCCTACCGGCCGAACCAAATTCATATTGGGTGGGCTGAGCAACTTCTTCAGAACGACTCGACCGCCTCTCCAGGAGACGGGTGGAGGTGCTCTTAAAATGTTTCGTCGCCGCACCGCCGTCACTTCACCTTCTGCTTAACTGCACCTGCTCCGCTGTCTTGGCACCACTGGTGACATCGGAAGATGGAGGGAGGGTGCTGTTGAAATTGCAGACTCAAGCGGAGTCATTTTCTCCACACGTACAACAGCTTAGAAGTACGGAGGCATGTCATGAAATATATATGGAACATATTAATATATGTCCATAATAATTACAAATTAAAAGTATTGCAACCATATAGGCATCCGCAGAGGGGCTGGGTGTTTGAGCCCCAACCCAATATTTAGTGAATTTTATAGATATTTTTGATCAGCGTCTTCCGAGTTGCGCGAAAAAGTGGTGACAACAAAAAGTTTCAACAACACTAGACGTCGCATGCCTACGTGCATTACGGAAGACGACAACTTCCGTAGTTTTTTGTATTTAACTAATTAGTTAATTAATTGATTAAGTGATGAATTAATTACCCAATTACATGATAATTTGAGCTATTCGTTTTCAAGGTGTGATCGTTTTGAGTGGCAAGAATAAAAATGTTAGAAAATTGTTGAAAAGAAAAGCCTACAGCACCCGGTATTCCCAGGCGGTCACCCATCCAAGTACTAACCGGGCTCGACGTTGCTTAACTTCGGTGATCGGACGAGAACCGGTGTTTTCAACGTGATATGGCCGTAGACGAAAGTGACTGCTTATTTAGTGGTATTTATATTAGGGCCGTAAATGTTGCTACCTTCATATCAACTAAATGTAATATTTCTTGGGAAATTATTTTATATGCTTAATTTAGGTGCGCTTTATCAACGTTTATTGCTTATGCATCATACTATATAGTCTTATATTGCTTTTAAATCCGACCACAGTAGCGCCATCTAGTGACGATTCACTAACCATTCTTTCTACAATTTCCGTATTTCTTTCTTTACTTTATTCGCAAAGCAAATATACGTAACTTTCTATGTAAACAACACGAGATAACTGTCGCTGTTTATTTCTTTCGAGTAAATCGCCAATTCTATTCGTGTCAGAGGTCATGCAATGGACGAAAGACGCGAATGGTCACAGAAAGAGGCGACAGGACACAGGGTCGGTACCAGCTAGGGTAGTGTAGGGGTTGGATTAACCTCCAATTGCACCCTCGCTGACGCTAAGCCTAAAGGCCCTACCGGCCGAACCAAATTCATATTGGGTGGGCTGAGCAACTTCTTCAGAACGACTCGACCGCCTTTCCAGGAGACGGGTGGAGGTGCTCTTAAAATGTTTCGTCGCCGCACCGCCGTCACTTCACCTTCTGCTTAACTGCACCTGCTCCGCTGTCTTGGCACCACTGGTGACATCGGAAGATGGAGGGAGGGTGCTGTTGAAATTGCAGACTCAAGCGGAGTCATTTTCTCCACACGTACAACAGCTTAGAAGTACGGAGGCATGTCATGAAATATATATGGAACATATTAATATATGTCCATAATAATTACAAATTAAAAGTATTGCAACCATATAGGCATCCGCAGAGGGGCTGGGTGTTTGAGCCCCAACCCAATATTTAGTGAATTTTATAGATATTTTTGATCAGCGTCTTCCGAGTTGCGCGAAAAAGTGGTGACAACAAAAAGTTTCAACAACACTAGACGTCGCATGCCTACGTGCATTACGGAAGACGACAACTTCCGTAGTTTTTTGTATTTAACTAATTAGTTAATTAATTGATTAAGTGATGAATTAATTACCCAATTACATGATAATTTGAGCTATTCGTTTTCAAGGTGTGATCGTTTTGAGTGGCAAGAATAAAAATGTTAGAAAATTGTTGAAAAGAAAAGCCTACAGCACCCGGTATTCCCAGGCGGTCACCCATCCAAGTACTAACCGGGCTCGACGTTGCTTAACTTCGGTGATCGGACGAGAACCGGTGTTTTCAACGTGATATGGCCGTAGACGAAAGTGACTGCTTATTTAGTGGTATTTATATTAGGGCCGTAAATGTTGCTACCTTCATATCAACTAAATGTAATATTTCTTGGGAAATTATTTTATATGCTTAATTTAGGTGCGCTTTATCAACGTTTATTGCTTATGCATCATACTATATAGTCTTATATTGCTTTTAAATCCGACCACAGTAGCGCCATCTAGTGACGATTCACTAACCATTCTTTCTACAATTTCCGTATTTCTTTCTTTACTTTATTCGCAAAGCAAATATACGTAACTTTCTATGTAAACAACACGAGATAACTGTCGCTGTTTATTTCTTTCGAGTAAATCGCCAATTCTATTCGTGTCAGAGGTCATGCAATGGACGAAAGACGCGAATGGTCACAGAAAGAGGCGACAGGACACAGGGTCGGTACCAGCTAGGGTAGTCTAGGGGTTGGATTAACCTCCAATTGCACCCTCGCTGACGCTAAGCCTAAAGGCCCTACCGGCCGAAACCAAATTCATATTGGGTGGGCTGAGCAACTTCTTCAGAACGACTCGACCGCCTCTCCAGGAGACGGGTGGAGGTGCTCTTAAAATGTTTCGTCGCCGCACCGCCGTCACTTCACCTTCTGCTTAACTGCACCTGCTCCGCTGTCTTGGCACCACTGGTGACATCGGAAGATGGAGGGAGGGTGCTGTTGAAATTGCAGACTCAAGCGGAATCATTTTCTCCACACGTACAACAGCTTAGAAGTACGGAGGCATGTCATGAAATATATATGGAACATATTAATATATGTCCATAATAATTACAAATTAAAAGTATTGCAACCATATAGGCATCCGCAGAGGGGCTGGGTGTTTGAGCCCCAACCCAATATTTAGTGAATTTTATAGATATTTTTGATCAGCGTCTTCCGAGTTGCGCGAAAAAGTGGTGACAACAAAAAGTTTCAACAACACTAGACGTCGCATGCCTACGTGCATTACGGAAGACGACAACTTCCGTAGTTTTTTGTATTTAACTAATTAGTTAATTAATTGATTAAGTGATGAATTAATTACCCAATTACATGATAATTTGAGCTATTCGTTTTCAAGGTGTGATCGTTTTGAGTGGCAAGAATAAAAATGTTAGAAAATTGTTGAAAAGAAAAGCCTACAGCACCCGGTATTCCCAGGCGGTCACCCATCCAAGTACTAACCGGGCCCGACGTTGCTTAACTTCGGTGATCGGACGAGAACCGGTGTTTTCAACGTGATATGGCCGTAGACGAAAGTGACTGCTTATTTAGTGGTATTTATATTAGGGCCGTAAATGTTGCTACCTTCATATCAACTAAATGTAATATTTCTTGGGAAATTATTTTATATGCTTAATTTAGGTGCGCTTTATCAACGTTTATTGCTTATGCATCATACTATATAGTCTTATATTGCTTTTAAATCCGACCACAGTAGCGCCATCTAGTGACGATTCACTAACCATTCTTTCTACAATTTCCGTATTTCTTTCTTTACTTTATTCGCAAAGCAAATATACGTAACTTTCTATGTAAACAACACGAGATAACTGTCGCTGTTTATTTCTTTCGAGTAAATCGCCAATTCTATTCGTGTCAGAGGTCATGCAATGGACGAAAGACGCGAATGGTCACAGAAAGAGGCGACAGGACACAGGGTCGGTACCAGCTAGGGTAGTCTAGGGGTTGGATTAACCTCCAATTGCACCCTCGCTGACGCTAAGCCTAAAGGCCCTACCGGCCGAACCAAATTCATATTGGGTGGGCTGAGCAACTTCTTCAGAACGACTCGACCGCCTCTCCAGGAGACGGGTGGAGGTGCTCTTAAAATGTTTCGTCGCCGCACCGCCGTCACTTCACCTTCTGCTTAACTGCACCTGCTCCGCTGTCTTGGCACCACTGGTGACATCGGAAGATGGAGGGAGGGTGGTGTTGAAATTGCAGACTCAAGCGGAGTCATTTTCTCCACACGTACAACAGCTTAGAAGTACGGAGGCATGTCATGAAATATATATGGAACATATTAATATATGTCCATAATAATTACAAATTAAAAGTATTGCAACCATATAGGCATCCGCAGAGGGGCTGGGTGTTTGAGCCCCAACCCAATATTTAGTGAATTTTATAGATATTTTTGATCAGCGTCTTCCGAGTTGCGCGAAAAAGTGGTGACAACAAAAAGTTTCAACAACACTAGACGTCGCATGCCTACGTGCATTACGGAAGACGACAACTTCCGTAGTTTTTTGTATTTAACTAATTAGTTAATTAATTGATTAAGTGATGAATTAATTACCCAATTACATGATAATTTGAGCTATTCGTTTTCAAGGTGTGATCGTTTTGAGTGGCAAGAATAAAAATGTTAGAAAATTGTTGAAAAGAAAAGCCTACAGCACCCGGTATTCCCAGGCGGTCACCCATCCAAGTACTAACCGGGCCCGACGTTGCTTAACTTCGGTGATCGGACGAGAACCGGTGTTTTCAACGTGATATGGCCGTAGACGAAAGTGACTGCTTATTTAGTGGTATTTATATTAGGGCCGTAAATGTTGGTACCTTCATATCAACTAAATGTAATATTTCTTGGGAAATTATTTTATATGCTTAATTTAGGTGCGCTTTATCAACGTTTATTGCTTATGCATCATACTATATAGTCTTATATTGCTTTTAAATCCGACCACAGTAGCGCCATCTAGTGACGATTCACTAACCATTCTTTCTACAATTTCCGTATTTCTTTCTTTACTTTATTCGCAAAGCAAATATACGTAACTTTCTATGTAAACAACACGAGATAACTGTCGCTGTTTATTTTTTTCGAGTAAATCGCCAATTCTATTCGTGTCAAAGGTCATGCAATGGACGAAAGACGCGAATGGTCACAGAAAGAGGCGACAGGACACAGGGTCGGTACCAGCTAGGGTAGTCTAGGGGTTGGATTAACCTCCAATTGCACCCTCGCTGACGCTAAGCCTAAAGGCCCTACCGGCCGAACCAAATTCATATTGGGTGGGCTGAGCAACTTCTTCAGAACGACTCGACCGCCTCTCGAGGAGACGGGTGGAGGTGCTCTTAAAATGTTTCGTCGCCGCACCGCCGTCACTTCACCTTCTGCTTAACTGCACCTGCTCCGCTGTCTTGGCACCACTGGTGACATCGGAAGATGGAGGGAGGGTGCTGTTGAAATTGCAGACTCAAGCGGAGTCATTTTCTCCACACGTACAACAGCTTAGAAGTACGGAGGCATGTCATGAAATATATATGGAACATATTAATATATGTCCATAATAATTACAAATTAAAAGTATTGCAACCATATAGGCATCCGCAGAGGGGCTGGGTGTTTGAGCCCCAACCCAATATTTAGTGAATTTTATAGATATTTTTGATCAGCGTCTTCCGAGTTGCGCAAAAAAGTGGTGACAACAAAAAGTTTCAACAACACTAGACGTCGCATGCCTACGTGCATTACGGAAGACGACAACTTCCGTAGTTTTTTGTATTTAACTAATTAGTTAATTAATTGATTAAGTGATGAATTAATTAACCAAATACATGCTAATTTGAGCTATTCGTTTTCAAGGTGTGATCGTTTTGAGTGGCAAGAATAAAAATGATAGAAAATTGTTGAAAAGAAAAGCCTACAGCACCCGGTATTCCCAGGCGGTCACCCATCCAAGTACTAACCGGGCTCGACGTTGCTTAACTTCGGTGATCGGACGAGAACCGGTGTTTTCAACGTGATATGGCCGTAGACGAAAGTGACTGCTTATTTAGTGGTATTTATATTAGGGCCGTAAATGTTGCTACCTTTATATCAACTAAATGTAATATTTCTTGGGAAATTATTTTATATGCTTAATTTAGGTGCGCTTTATCAACGTTTATTGCTTATGCATCATACTATATAGTCTTATATTGCTTTTAAATCCGACCACAGTAGCGCCATCTAGTGACGATTCACTAACCATTCTTTCTACAATTTCCGTATTTCTTTCTTTACTTTATTCGCAAAGCAAATATACGTAACTTTCTATGTAAACAACACGAGATAACTGTCGCTGTTTATTTTTTTCGAGTAAATCGCCAATTCTATTCGTGTCAAAGGTCATGCAATGGACGAAAGACGCGAATGGTCACAGAAAGAGGCGACAGGACACAGGGTCGGTACCAGCTAGGGTAGTCTAGGGGTTGGATTAACCTCCAATTGCACCCTCGCTGACGCTAAGCCTAAAGGCCCTACCGGCCGAACCAAATTCATATTGGGTGGGCTGAGCAACTTCTTCAGAACGACTCGACCGCCTCTCGAGGAGACGGGTGGAGGTGCTCTTAAAATGTTTCGTCGCCGCACCTCCGTCACTTCACCTTCTGCTTAACTGCACCTGCTCCGCTGTCTTGGCACCACTGGTGACATCGGAAGATGGAGGGAGGGTGCTGTTGAAATTGCAGACTCAAGCGGAGTCATTTTCTCCACACGTACAACAGCTTAGAAGTACGGAGGCATGTCATGAAATATATATGGAACATATTAATATATGTCCATAATAATTACAAATTAAAAGTATTGCAACCATATAGGCATCCGCAGAGGGGCTGGGTGTTTGAGCCCCAACCCAATATTTAGTGAATTTTATAGATATTTTTGATCAGCGTCTTCCGAGTTGCGCGAAAAAGTGGTGACAACAAAAAGTTTCAACAACACTAGACGTCGCATGCCTACGTGCATTACTGAAGACGACAACTTCCGTAGTTTTTTGTATTTAACTAATTAGTTAATTAATTGATTAAGTGATGAATTAATTAACCAATTACATGCTAATTTGAGCTATTCGTTTTCAAGGTGTGATCGTTTTGAGTGCCAAGAATAAAAATGTTAGAAAATTGTTGAAAAGAAAAGCCTACAGCACCCGGTATTCCCAGGCGGTCACCCATCCAAGTACTAACCGGGCTCGACGTTGCTTAACTTCGGTGATCGGACGAGAACCGGTGTTTTCAACGTGATATGGCCGTAGACGAAAGTCACTGCTTATTTAGTGGTATTTATATTAGGGCCGTAAATGTTGCTACCTTCATATCAACTAAATGTAATATTTCTTGGGAAATTATTTTATATGCTTAATTTAGGTGCGCTTTATCAACGTTTATTGCTTATGCATCATACTATATAGTCTTATATTGCTTTTAAATCCGACCACAGTAGCGCCATCTAGTGACGATTCACTAACCATTCTTTCTACAATTTCCGTATTTCTTTCTTTACTTTATTCGCAAAGCAAATATACGTAACTTTCTATGTAAACAACACGAGATAACTGTCGCTGTTTATTTTTTTCGAGTAAATCGCCAATTCTATTCGTGTCAAAGGTCATGCAATGGACGAAAGACGCGAATGGTCACAGAAAGAGGCGACAGGACACAGGGTCGGTACCAGCTAGGGTAGTCTAGGGGTTGGATTAACCTCCAATTGCACCCTCGCTGACGCTAAGCCTAAAGGCCCTACCGGCCGAACCAAATACATATTGGGTGGGCTGAGCAACTTCTTCAGAACGACTCGACCGCCTCTCGAGGAGACGGGTGGAGGTGCTCTTAAAATGTTTCGTCGCCGCACCGCCGTCACTTCACCTTCTGCTTAACTGCACCTGCTCCGCTGTCTTGGCACCACTGGTGACATCGGAAGATGGAGGGAGGGTGCTGTTGAAATTGCAGACTCAAGCGAAGTCATTTTCTCCACACGTACAACAGCTTAGAAGTACGGAGGCATGTCATGAAATAAATATGGAACATATTAATATATGTCCATAATAATTACAAATTAAAAGTATTGCAACAATATAGGCATCCGCAGAGGGGCTGGGTGTTTGAGCCCCAACCCAATATTTAGTGAATTTTATAGATATTTTTGATCAGCGTCTTCCGAGTTGCGCGAAAAAGTGGTGACAACAAAAAATTTCAACAACACTAGACGTCGCATGCCTACGTGCATTACGGAAGACGACAACTTCCGTAGTTTTTTGTATTTAACTAATTAGTTAATTAATTGATTAAGTGATTAATTAATTAACCAAATACATGCTAATTTGAGCTATTCGTTTTCAAGGTGTGATCGTTTTGAGTGGCAAGAATAAAAATGATAGAAAATTGTTGAAAAGAAAAGCCTACAGCACCCGGTATTCCCAGGCGGTCACCCATCCAAGTACTAACCGGGCTCGACGTTGCTTAACTTCGGTGATCGGACGAGAACCGGTGTTTTCAACGTGATATGGCCGTAGACGAAAGTGACTGCTTATTTAGTGGTATTTATATTAGGGCCGTAAATGTTGCTACCTTTATATCAACTAAATGTAATATTTCTTGGGAAATTATTTTATATGCTTAATTTAGGTGCGCTTTATCAACGTTTATTGCTTATGCATCATACTATATAGTCTTATATTGCTTTTAAATCCGACCACAGTAGCGCCATCTAGTGACGATTCACTAACCATTCTTTCTACAATTTCCGTATTTCTTTCTTTACTTTATTCGCAAAGCAAATATACGTAACTTTCTATGTAAACAACACGAGATAACTGTCGCTGTTTATTTTTTTCGAGTAAATCGCCAATTCTATTCGTGTCAAAGGTCATGCAATGGACGAAAGACGCGAATGGTCACAGAAAGAGGCGACAGGACACAGGGTCGGTACCAGCTAGGGTAGTCTAGGGGTTGGATTAACCTCCAATTGCACCCTCGCTGACGCTAAGCCTAAAGGCCCTACCGGCCGAACCAAATTCATATTGGGTGGGCTGAGCAACTTCTTCAGAACGACTCGACCGCCTCTCGAGGAGACGGGTGGAGGTGCTCTTAAAATGTTTCGTCGCCGCACCGCCGTCACTTCACCTTCTGCTTAACTGCACCTGCTCCGCTGTCTTGGCACCACTGGTGACATCGGAAGATGGAGGGAGGGTGCTGTTGAAATTGCAGACTCAAGCGAAGTCCTTTTTTCCACACGTACAACAGCTTAGAAGTACGGAGGCATGTCATGAAATATATATGGAACATATTAATATATGTCCATAATAATTACAAATTAAAAGTATTGCAACCATATAGGCATCCGCAGAGGGGCTGGGTGTTTGAGCCCCAACCCAATATTTAGTGAATTTTATAGATATTTTTGATCAGCGTCTTCCGAGTTGCGCGAAAAAGTGGTGACAACAAAAAGTTTCAACAACACTAGACGTCGCATGCCTACGTGCATTACTGAAGACGACAACTTCCGTAGTTTTTTGTATTTAACTAATTAGTTAATTAATTGATTAAGTGATTAATTAATTAACCAATTACATGCTAATTTGAGCTATTCGTTTTCAAGGTGTGATCGTTTTGAGTGCCAAGAATAAAAATGTTAGAAAATTGTTGAAAAGAAAAGCCTACAGCACCCGGTATTCCCAGGCGGTCACCCATCCAAGTACTAACCGGGCTCGACGTTGCTTAACTTCGGTGATCGGACGAGAACCGGTGTTTTCAACGTGATATGGCCGTAGACGAAAGTGACTGCTTATTTAGTGGTATTTATATTAGGGCCGTAAATGTTGCTACCTTCATATCAACTAAATGTAATATTTCTTGGGAAATTATTTTATATGCTTAATTTAGGTGCGCTTTATCAACGTTTATTGCTTATGCATCATACTATATAGTCTTATATTGCTTTTAAATCCGACCACAGTAGCGCCATCTAGTGACGATTCACTAACCATTCTTTCTACAATTTCCGTATTTCTTTCTTTACTTTATTCGCAAAGCAAATATACGTAACTTTCTATGTAAACAACACGAGATAACTGTCGCTGTTTATTTTTTTCGAGTAAATCGCCAATTCTATTCGTGTCAAAGGTCATGCAATGGACGAAAGACGCGAATGGTCACAGAAAGAGGCGACAGGACACAGGGTCGGTACCAGCTAGGGTAGTCTAGGGGTTGGATTAACCTCCAATTGCACCCTCGCTGACGCTAAGCCTAAAGGCCCTACCGGCCGAACCAAATTCATATTGGGTGGGCTGAGCAACTTCTTCAGAACGACTCGACCGCCTCTCGAGGAGACGGGTGGAGGTGCTCTTAAAATGTTTCGTCGCCGCACCGCCGTCACTTCACCTTCTGCTTAACTGCACCTGCTCCGCTGTCTTGGCACCACTGGTGACATCGGAAGATGGAGGGAGGGTGCTGTTGAAATTGCAGACTCAAGCGAAGTCCTTTTTTCCACACGTACAACAGCTTAGAAGTACGGAGGCATGTCATGAAATATATATGGAACATATTAATATATGTCCATAATAATTACAAATTAAAAGTATTGCAACCATATAGGCATCCGCAGAGGGGCTGGGTGTTTGAGCCCCAACCCAATATTTAGTGAATTTTATAGATATTTTTGATCAGCGTCTTCCGAGTTGCGCGAAAAAGTGGTGACAACAAAAAGTTTCAACAACACTAGACGTCGCATGCCTACGTGCATTACTGAAGACGACAACTTCCGTAGTTTTTTGTATTTAACTAATTAGTTAATTAATTGATTAAGTGATTAATTAATTAACCAATTACATGCTAATTTGAGCTATTCGTTTTCAAGGTGTGATCGTTTTGAGTGCCAAGAATAAAAATGTTAGAAAATTGTTGAAAAGAAAAGCCTACAGCACCCGGTATTCCCAGGCGGTCACCCATCCAAGTACTAACCGGGCTCGACGTTGCTTAACTTCGGTGATCGGACGAGAACCGGTGTTTTCAACGTGATATGGCCGTAGACGAAAGTGACTGCTTATTTAGTGGTATTTATATTAGGGCCGTAAATGTTGCTACCTTCATATCAACTAAATGTAATATTTCTTGGGAAATTATTTTATATGCTTAATTTAGGTGCGCTTTATCAACGTTTATTGCTTATGCATCATACTATATAGTCTTATATTGCTTTTAAATCCGACCACAGTAGCGCCATCTAGTGACGATTCACTAACCATTCTTTCTACAATTTCCGTATTTCTTTCTTTACTTTATTCGCAAAGCAAATATACGTAACTTTCTATGTAAACAACACGAGATAACTGTCGCTGTTTATTTTTTTCGAGTAAATCGCCAATTCTATTCGTGTCAAAGGTCATGCAATGGACGAAAGACGCGAATGGTCACAGAAAGAGGCGACAGGACACAGGGTCGGTACCAGCTAGGGTAGTCTAGGGGTTGGATTAACCTCCAATTGCACCCTTGCTGACGCTAAGCCTAAAGGCCCTACCGGCCGAACCAAATTCATATTGGGTGGGCTGAGCAACTTCTTCAGAACGACTCGACCGCCTCTCGAGGAGACGGGTGGAGGTGCTCTTAAAATGTTTCGTCGCCGCACCGCCGTCACTTCACCTTCTGCTTAACTGCACCTGCTCCGCTGTCTTGGCACCACTGGTGACATCGGAAGATGGAGGGAGGGTGCTGTTGAAATTGCAGACTCAAGCGGAGTCATTTTCTCCACACGTACAACAGCTTAGAAGTACGGAGGCATGTCATGAAATATATATGGAACATATTAATATATGTCCATAATAATTACAAATTAAAAGTATTGCAACCATATAGGCATCCGCAGAGGGGCTGGGTGTTTGAGCCCCAACCCAATATTTAGTGAATTTTATAGATATTTTTGATCAGCGTCTTCCGAGTTGCGCGAAAAAGTGGTGACAACAAAAAGTTTCAACAACACTAGACGTCGCATGCCTACATGCATTACGGAAGACGACAACTTCCGTAGTTTTTTGTATTTAACTAATTAGTTAATTAATTGATTAAGTGATTAATTAATTAACCAATTACATGCTAATTTGAGCTATTCGTTTTCAAGGTGTGATCGTTTTGAGTGCCAAGAATAAAAATGTTAGAAAATTGTTGAAAAGAAAAGCCTACAGCACCCGGTATTCCCAGGCGGTCACCCATCCAAGTACTAACCGGGCTCGACGTTGCTTAACTTCGGTGATCGGACGAGAACCGGTGTTTTCAACGTGATATGGCCGTAGACGAAAGTGACTGCTTATTTAGTGGTATTTATATTAGGGCCGTAAATGTTGCTACCTTTATATCAACTAAATGTAATATTTCTTGGGACATTATTTTATATGCTTAATTTAGGTGCGCTTTATCAACGTTTATTGCTTATGCATCATACTATATAGTCTTATATTGCTTTTAAATCCGACCACAGTAGCGCCATCTAGTGACGATTCACTAACCATTCTTTCTACAATTTCCGTATTTCTTTCTTTACTTTATTCGCAAAGCAAATATACGTAACTTTCTATGTAAACAACACGAGATAACTCGCTGTTTATTTTTTTCGATTAAATCGCCAATTCTATTCGTGTCAAAGGTCATGCAATGGACGAAAGACGCGAATGGTCACAGAAAGAGGCGACAGGACACAGGGTCGGTACCAGCTAGGGTAGTCTAGGGGTTGGATTAACCTCCAATTGCACCCTCGCTGACGCTAAGCCTAAAGGCCCTACCGGCCGAACCAAATACATATTGGGTGGGCTGAGCAACTTCTTCAGAACGACTCGACCGCCTCTCGAGGAGACGGGTGGAGGTGCTCTTAAAATGTTTCGTCGCCGCACCGCCTTCACTTCACCTTCTGCTTAACTGCACCTGCTCCGCTGTCTTGGCACCACTGGTGACATCGGAAGATGGAGGGAGGGTGCTGTTGAAATTGCAGACTCAAGCGAAGTCATTTTCTCCACACGTACAACAGCTTAGAAGTACGGAGGCATGTCATGAAATAAATATGGAACATATTAATATATGTCCATAATAATTACAAATTAAAAGTATTGCAACCATATAGGCATCCGCAGAGGGGCTGGGCGTTTGAGCCCCAACCCAATATTTAGTGAATTTTATAGATATTTTTGATCAGCGTCTTCCGAGTTGCGCGAAAAAGTGGTGACAACAAAAAATTTCAACAACACTAGACGTCGCATGCCTACGTGCATTACGGAAGACGACAACTTCCGTAGTTTTTTGTATTTAACTAATTAGTTAATTAATTGATTAAGTGATTAATTAATTAACCAATTACATGCTAATTTGAGCTATTCGTTTTCAAGGTGTGATCGTTTTGAGTGCCAAGAATAAAAATGTTAGAAAATTGTTGAAAAGAAAAGCCTACAGCACCCGGTATTCCCAGGCGGTCACCCATCCAAGTACTAACCGGGCTCGACGTTGCTTAACTTCGGTGATCGGACGAGAACCGGTGTTTTCAACGTGATATGGCCGTAGACGAAAGTGACTGCTTATTTAGTGGTATTTATATTAGGGCCGTAAATGTTGCTACCTTTATATCAACTAAATGTAATATTTCTTGGGAAATTATTTTATATGCTTAATTTAGGTGCGCTTTATCAACGTTTATTGCTTATGCATCATACTATATAGTCTTATATTGCTTTTAAATCCGACCACAGTAGCGCCATCTAGTGACGATTCACTAACCATTCTTTCTACAATTTCCGTATTTCTTTCTTTACTTTATTCGCAAAGCAAATATACGTAACTTTCTATGTAAACAACACGAGATAACTGTCGCTGTTTATTTTTTTCGAGTAAATCGCCAATTCTATTCGTGTCAAAGGTCATGCAATGGACGAAAGACGCGAATGGTCACAGAAAGAGGCGACAGGACACAGGGTCGGTACCAGCTAGGGTAGTCTAGGGGTTGGATTAACCTCCAATTGCACCCTCGCTGACGCTAAGCCTAAAGGCCCTACCGGCCGAACCAAATTCATATTGGGTGGGCTGAGCAACTTCTTCAGAACGACTCGACCGCCTCTCGAGGAGACGGGTGGAGGTGCTCTTAAAATGTTTCGTCGCCGCACCGCCGTCACTTCACCTTCTGCTTAACTGCACCTGCTCCGCTGTCTTGGCACCACTGGTGACATCGGAAGATGGAGGGAGGGTGCTGTTGAAATTGCAGACTCAAGCGGAGTCATTTTCTCCACACGTACAACAGCTTAGAAGTACGGAGGCATGTCATGAAATATATATGGAACATATTAATATATGTCCATAATAATTACAAATTAAAAGTATTGCAACCATATAGGCATCCGCAGAGGGGCTGGGTGTTTGAGCCCCAACCCAATATTTAGTGAATTTTATAGATATTTTTGATCAGCGTCTTCCGAGTTGCGCGAAAAAGTGGTGACAACAAAAAGTTTCAACAACACTAGACGTCGCATGCCTACATGCATTACGGAAGACGACAACTTCCGTAGTTTTTTGTATTGAACTAATTAGTTAATTAATTGATTAA
The DNA here is from genome assembly GCA_963995525.1 of Escarpia spicata. Taxonomy (NCBI): domain Eukaryota; kingdom Metazoa; phylum Annelida; class Polychaeta; order Sabellida; family Siboglinidae; genus Escarpia; species Escarpia spicata. Next base: position 14,893,912 of record OZ023211.1, on the reverse strand, counting down.
GTGATTAATTAATTAACCAATTACATGCTAATTTGAGCTATTCGTTTTCAAGGTGTGATCGTTTTGAGTGCCAAGAATAAAAATGTTAGAAAATTGTTGAAAAGAAAAGCCTACAGCACCCGGTATTCCCAGGCGGTCACCCATCCAAGTACTAACCGGGCTCGACGTTGCTTAACTTCGGTGATCGGACGAGAACCGGTGTTTTCAACGTGATATGGCCGTAGACGAAAGTGACTGCTTATTTAGTGGTATTTATATTAGGGCCGTAAATGTTGCTACCTTTATATCAACTAAATGTAATATTTCTTGGGACATTATTTTATATGCTTAATTTAGGTGCGCTTTATCAACGTTTATTGCTTATGCATCATACTATATAGTCTTATATTGCTTTTAAATCCGACCACAGTAGCGCCATCTAGTGACGATTCACTAACCATTCTTTCTACAATTTCCGTATTTCTTTCTTTACTTTATTCGCAAAGCAAATATACGTAACTTTCTATGTAAACAACACGAGATAACTCGCTGTTTATTTTTTTCGATTAAATCGCCAATTCTATTCGTGTCAAAGGTCATGCAATGGACGAAAGACGCGAATGGTCACAGAAAGAGGCGACAGGACACAGGGTCGGTACCAGCTAGGGTAGTCTAGGGGTTGGATTAACCTCCAATTGCACCCTCGCTGACGCTAAGCCTAAAGGCCCTACCGGCCGAACCAAATACATATTGGGTGGGCTGAGCAACTTCTTCAGAACGACTCGACCGCCTCTCGAGGAGACGGGTGGAGGTGCTCTTAAAATGTTTCGTCGCCGCACCGCCTTCACTTCACCTTCTGCTTAACTGCACCTGCTCCGCTGTCTTGGCACCACTGGTGACATCGGAAGATGGAGGGAGGGTGCTGTTGAAATTGCAGACTCAAGCGAAGTCATTTTCTCCACACGTACAACAGCTTAGAAGTACGGAGGCATGTCATGAAATAAATATGGAACATATTAATATATGTCCATAATAATTACAAATTAAAAGTATTGCAACCATATAGGCATCCGCAGAGGGGCTGGGCGTTTGAGCCCCAACCCAATATTTAGTGAATTTTATAGATATTTTTGATCAGCGTCTTCCGAGTTGCGCGAAAAAGTGGTGACAACAAAAAATTTCAACAACACTAGACGTCGCATGCCTACGTGCATTACGGAAGACGACAACTTCCGTAGTTTTTTGTATTTAACTAATTAGTTAATTAATTGATTAAGTGATTAATTAATAAAAACCAATTACATGCTAATTTGAGCTATTCGTTTTCAAGGTGTGATCGTTTTGAGTGCCAAGAATAAAAATGTTAGAAAATTGTTGAAAAGAAAAGCCTACAGCACCCGGTATTCCCAGGCGGTCACCCATCCAAGTACTAACCGGGCTCGACGTTGCTTAACTTCGGTGATCGGACGAGAACCGGTGTTTTCAACGTGATATGGCCGTAGACGAAAGTGACTGCTTATTTAGTGGTATTTATATTAGGGCCGTAAATGTTGCTACCTTTATATCAACTAAATGTAATATTTCTTGGGAAATTATTTTATATGCTTAATTTAGGTGCGCTTTATCAACGTTTATTGCTTATGCATCATACTATATAGTCTTATATTGCTTTTAAATCCGACCACAGTAGCGCCATCTAGTGACGATTCACTAACCATTCTTTCTACAATTTCCGTATTTCTTTCTTTACTTTATTCGCAAAGCAAATATACGTAACTTTCTATGTAAACAACACGAGATAACTGTCGCTGTTTATTTTTTTCGAGTAAATCGCCAATTCTATTCGTGTCAAAGGTCATGCAATGGACGAAAGACGCGAATGGTCACAGAAAGAGGCGACAGGACACAGGGTCGGTACCAGCTAGGGTAGTCTAGGGGTTGGATTAACCTCCAATTGCACCCTCGCTGACGCTAAGCCTAAAGGCCCTACCGGCCGAACCAAATTCATATTGGGTGGGCTGAGCAACTTCTTCAGAACGACTCGACCGCCTCTCGAGGAGACGGGTGGAGGTGCTCTTAAAATGTTTCGTCGCCGCACCGCCGTCACTTCACCTTCTGCTTAACTGCACCTGCTCCGCTGTCTTGGCACCACTGGTGACATCGGAAGATGGAGGGAGGGTGCTGTTGAAATTGCAGACTCAAGCGGAGTTATTTTCTCCACACGTACAACAGCTTAGAAGTACGGAGGCATGTCATGAAATATATATGGAACATATTAATATATGTCCATAATAATTACAAATTAAAAGTATTGCAACCATATAGGCATCCGCAGAGGGGCTGGGTGTTTGAGCCCCAACCCAATATTTAGTGAATTTTATAGATATTTTTGATCAGCGTCTTCCGAGTTGCGCGAAAAAGTGGTGACAACAAAAAGTTTCAACAACACTAGACGTCGTATGCCTACATGCATTACGGAAGACGACAACTTCCGTAGTTTTTTGTATTTAACTAATTAGTTAATTAATTGATTAAGTGATTAATTAATTAACCAATTACATGCTAATTTGAGCTATTCGTTTTCAAGGTGTGATCGTTTTGAGTGCCAAGAATAAAAATGTTAGAAAATTGTTGAAAAGAAAAGCCTACAGCACCCGGTATTCCCAGGCGGTCACCCATCCAAGTACTAACCGGGCTCGACGTTGCTTAACTTCGGTGATCGGACGAGAACCGGTGTTTTCAACGTGATATGGCCGTAGACGAAAGTGACTGCTTATTTAGTGGTATTTATATTAGGGCCGTAAATGTTGCTACCTTTATATCAACTAAATGTAATATTTCTTGGGACATTATTTTATATGCTTAATTTAGGTGCGCTTTATCAACGTTTATTGCTTATGCATCATACTATATAGTCTTATATTGCTTTTAAATCCGACCACAGTAGCGCCATCTAGTGACGATTCACTAACCATTCTTTCTACAATTTCCGTATTTCTTTCTTTACTTTATTCGCAAAGCAAATATACGTAACTTTCTATGTAAACAACACGAGATAACTCGCTGTTTATTTTTTTCGATTAAATCGCCAATTCTATTCGTGTCAAAGGTCATGCAATGGACGAAAGACGCGAATGGTCACAGAAAGAGGCGACAGGACACAGGGTCGGTACCAGCTAGGGTAGTCTAGGGGTTGGATTAACCTCCAATTGCACCCTCGCTGACGCTAAGCCTAAAGGCCCTACCGGCCGAACCAAATACATATTGGGTGGGCTGAGCAACTTCTTCAGAACGACTCGACCGCCTCTCGAGGAGACGGGTGGAGGTGCTCTTAAAATGTTTCGTCGCCGCACCGCCGTCACTTCACCTTCTGCTTAACTGCACCTGCTCCGCTGTCTTGGCACCACTGGTGACATCGGAAGATGGAGGGAGGGTGCTGTTGAAATTGCAGACTCAAGCGAAGTCATTTTCTCCACACGTACAACAGCTTAGAAGTACGGAGGCATGTCATGAAATAAATATGGAACATATTAATATATGTCCATAATAATTACAAATTAAAAGTATTGCAACCATATAGGCATCCGCAGAGGGGCTGGGTGTTTGAGCCCCAACCCAATATTTAGTGAATTTTATAGATATTTTTGATCAGCGTCTTCCGAGTTGCGCGAAAAAGTGGTGACAACAAAAAATTTCAACAACACTAGACGTCGCATGCCTACGTGCATTACGGAAGACGACAACTTCCGTAGTTTTTTGTATTTAACTAATTAGTTAATTAATTGATTAAGTGATTAATTAATTAACCAATTACATGCTAATTTGAGCTATTCGTTTTCAAAGTGTGATCGTTTTGAGTGCCAAGAATAAAAATGTTAGAAAATTGTTGAAAAGAAAAGCCTACAGCACCCGGTATTCCCAGGCGGTCACCCATCCAAGTACTAACCGGGCTCGACGTTGCTTAACTTCGGTGATCGGACGAGAACCGGTGTTTTCAACGTGATATGGCCGTAGACGAAAGTGACTGCTTATTTAGTGGTATTTATATTAGGGCCGTAAATGTTGCTACCTTTATATCAACTAAATGTAATATTTCTTGGGAAATTATTTTATATGCTTAATTTAGGTGCGCTTTATCAACGTTTATTGCTTATGCATCATACTATATAGTCTTATATTGCTTTTAAATCCGACCACAGTAGCGCCATCTAGTGACGATTCACTAACCATTCTTTCTACAATTTCCGTATTTCTTTCTTTACTTTATTCGCAAAGCAAATATACGTAACTTTCTATGCAAACAACACGAGATAACTGTCGCTGTTTATTTTTTTCGAGTAAATCGCCAATTCTATTCGTGTCAAAGGTCATGCAATGGACGAAAGACGCGAATGGTCACAGAAAGAGGCGACAGGACACAGGGTCGGTACCAGCTAGGGTAGTCTAGGGGTTGGATTAACCTCCAATTGCACCCTCGCTGACGCTAAGCCTAAAGGCCCTACCGGCCGAACCAAATACATATTGGGTGGGCTGAGCAACTTCTTCAGAACGACTCGACCGCCTCTCGAGGAGACGGGTGGAGGTGCTCTTAAAATGTTTCGTCGCCGCACCGCCGTCACTTCACCTTCTGCTTAACTGCACCTGCTCCGCTGTCTTGGCACCACTGGTGACATCGGAAGATGGAGGGAGGGTGCTGTTGAAATTGCAGACTCAAGCGAAGTCATTTTCTCCACACGTACAACAGCTTAGAAGTACGGAGGCATGTCATGAAATAAATATGGAACATATTAATATATGTCCATAATAATTACAAATTAAAAGTATTGCAACCATATAGGCATCCGCAGAGGGGCTGGGTGTTTGAGCCCCAACCCAATATTTAGTGAATTTTATAGATATTTTTGATCAGCGTCTTCCGAGTTGCGCGAAAAAGTGGTGACAACAAAAAATTTCAACAACACTAGACGTCGCATGCCTACGTGCATTACGGAAGACGACAACTTCCGTAGTTTTTTGTATTTAACTAATTAGTTAATTAATTGATTAAGTGATTAATTAATTAACCAATTACATGCTAATTTGAGCTATTCGTTTTCAAGGTGTGATCGTTTTGAGTGCCAAGAATAAAAATGTTAGAAAATTGTTGAAAAGAAAAGCCTACAGCACCCGGTATTCCCAGGCGGTCACCCATCCAAGTACTAACCGGGCTCGACGTTGCTTAACTTCGGTGATCGGACGAGAACCGGTGTTTTCAACGTGATATGGCCGTAGACGAAAGTGACTGCTTATTTAGTGGTATTTATATTAGGGCCGTAAATGTTGCTACCTTCATATCAACTAAATGTAATATTTCTTGGGAAATTATTTTATATGCTTAATTTAGGTGCGCTTTATCAACGTTTATTGCTTATGCATCATACTATATAGTCTTATATTGCTTTTAAATCCGACCACAGTAGCGCCATCTAGTGACGATTCACTAACCATTCTTTCTACAATTTCCGTATTTCTTTCTTTACTTTATTCGCAAAGCAAATATACGTAACTTTCTATGTAAACAACACGAGATAACTGTCGCTGTTTATTTTTTTCGAGTAAATCGCCAATTCTATTCGTGTCAAAGGTCATGCAATGGACGAAAGACGCGAATGGTCACAGAAAGAGGCGACAGGACACAGGGTCGGTACCAGCTAGGGTAGTCTAGGGGTTGGATTAACCTCCAATTGCACCCTCGCTGACGCTAAGCCTAAAGGCCCTACCGGCCGAACCAAATTCATATTGGGTGGGCTGAGCAACTTCTTCAGAACGACTCGACCGCCTCTCGAGGAGACGGGTGGAGGTGCTCTTAAAATGTTTCGTCGCCGCACCTCCGTCACTTCACCTTCTGCTTAACTGCACCTGCTCCGCTGTCTTGGCACCACTGGTGACATCGGAAGATGGAGGGAGGGTGCTGTTGAAATTGCAGACTCAAGCGGAGTCATTTTCTCCACACGTACAACAGCTTAGAAGTACGAAGGCATGTCATGAAATATATATGGAACATATTAATATATGTCCATAATAATTACAAATTAAAAGTATTGCAACCATATAGGCATCCGCAGAGGGGCTGGGTGTTTGAGCCCCAACCCAATATTTAGTGAATTTTATAGATATTTTTGATCAGCGTCTTCCGAGTTGCGCGAAAAAGTGGTGACAACAAAAAGTTTCAACAACACTAGACGTCGCATGCCTACATGCATTACGGAAGACGACAACTTCCGTAGTTTTTTTGTATTTAACTAATTAGTTAATTAATTGATTAAGTGATTAATTAATTAACCAATTACATGCTAATTTGAGCTATTCGTTTTCAAGGTGTGATCGTTTTGAGTGCCAAGAATAAAAATGTTAGAAAATTGTTGAAAAGAAAAGCCTACAGCACCCGGTATTCCCAGGCGGTCACCCATCCAAGTACTAACCGGGCTCGACGTTGCTTAACTTCGGTGATCGGACGAGAACCGGTGTTTTCAACGTGATATGGCCGTAGACGAAAGTGACTGCTTATTTAGTGGTATTTATATTAGGGCCGTAAATGTTGCTACCTTTATATCAACTAAATGTAATATTTCTTGGGAAATTATTTTATATGCTTAATTTAGGTGCGCTTTATCAACGTTTATTGCTTATGCATCATACTATATAGTCTTATATTGCTTTTAAATCCGACCACAGTAGCGCCATCTAGTGACGATTCACTAACCATTCTTTCTACAATTTCCGTATTTCTTTCTTTACTTTATTCGCAAAGCAAATATACGTAACTTTCTATGTAAACAACACGAGATAACTGTCGCTGTTTATTTTTTTCGAGTAAATCGCCAATTCTATTCGTGTCAAAGGTCATGCAATGGACGAAAGACGCGAATGGTCACAGAAAGAGGCGACAGGACACAGGGTCGGTACCAGCTAGGGTAGTCTAGGGGTTGGATTAACCTCCAATTGCACCCTCGCTGACGCTAAGCCTAAAGGCCCTACCGGCCGAACCAAATTCATATTGGGTGGGCTGAGCAACTTCTTCAGAACGACTCGACCGCCTCTCGAGGAGACGGGTGGAGGTGCTCTTAAAATGTTTCGTCGCCGCACCGCCGTCACTTCACCTTCTGCTTAACTGCACCTGCTCCGCTGTCTTGGCACCACTGGTGACATCGGAAGATGGAGAGAGGGTGCTGTTGAAATTGCAGACTCAAGCGGAGTCATTTTCTCCACACGTACAACAGCTTAGAAGTACGAAGGCATGTCATGAAATATATATGGAACATATTAATATATGTCCATAATAATTACAAATTAAAAGTATTGCAACCATATAGGCATCCGCAGAGGGGCTGGGTGTTTGAGCCCCAACCCAATATTTAGTGAATTTTATAGATATTTTTGATCAGCGTCTTCCGAGTTGCGCGAAAAAGTGGTGACAACAAAAAGTTTCAACAACACTAGACGTCGCATGCCTACATGCATTACGGAAGACGACAACTTCCGTAGTTTTTTGTATTTAACTAATTAGTTAATTAATTGATTAAGTGATTAATTAATTAACCAATTACATGCTAATTTGAGCTATTCGTTTTCAAGGTGTGATCGTTTTGAGTGCCAAGAATAAAAATGTTAGAAAATTGTTGAAAAGAAAAGCCTACAGCACCCGGTATTCCCAGGCGGTCACCCATCCAAGTACTAACCGGGCTCGACGTTGCTTAACTTCGGTGATCGGACGAGAACCGGTGTTTTCAACGTGATATGGCCGTAGACGAAAGTGACTGCTTATTTAGTGGTATTTATATTAGGGCCGTAAATGTTGCTACCTTCATATCAACTAAATGTAATATTTCTTGGGAAATTATTTTATATGCTTAATTTAGGTGCGCTTTATCAACGTTTATTGCTTATGCATCATACTATATAGTCTTATATTGCTTTTAAATCCGACCACAGTAGCGCCATCTAGTGACGATTCACTAACCATTCTTTCTACAATTTCCGTATTTCTTTCTTTACTTTATTCGCAAAGCAAATATACGTAACTTTCTATGTAAACAACACGAGATAACTGTCGCTGTTTATTTTTTTCGAGTAAATCGCCAATTCTATTCGTGTCAAAGGTCATGCAATGGACGAAAGACGCGAATGGTCACAGAAAGAGGCGACAGGACACAGGGTCGGTACCAGCTAGGGTAGTCTAGGGGTTGGATTAACCTCCAATTGCACCCTCGCTGACGCTAAGCCTAAAGGCCCTACCGGCCGAACCAAATACATATTGGGTGGGCTGAGCAACTTCTTCAGAACGACTCGACCGCCTCTCGAGGAGACGGGTGGAGGTGCTCTTAAAATGTTTCGTCGCCGCACCGCCGTCACTTCACCTTCTGCTTAACTGCACCTGCTCCGCTGTCTTGGCACCACTGGTGACATCGGAAGATGGAGGGAGGGTGCTGTTGAAATTGCAGACTCAAGCGAAGTCATTTTCTCCACACGTACAACAGCTTAGAAGTACGGAGGCATGTCATGAAATAAATATGGAACATATTAATATATGTCCATAATAATTACAAATTAAAAGTATTGCAACCATATAGACATCCGCAGAGGGGCTGGGTGTTTGAGCCCCAACCCAATATTTAGTGAATTTTATAGATATTTTTGATCAGCGTCTTCCGAGTTGCGCGAAAAAGTGGTGACAACAAAAAATTTCAACAACACTAGACGTCGCATGCCTACGTGCATTACGGAAGACGACAACTTCCGTAGTTTTTTGTATTTAACTAATTAGTTAATTAATTGATTAAGTGATTAATTAATTAACCAATTACATGCTAATTTGAGCTATTCGTTTTCAAGGTGTGATCATTTTGAGTGCCAAGAATAAAAATGTTAGAAAATTGTTGAAAAGAAAAGCCTACAGCACCCGGTATTCCCAGGCGGTCACCCATCCAAGTACTAACCGGGCTCGACGTTGCTTAACTTCGGTGATCGGACGAGAACCGGTGTTTTCAACGTGATATGGCCGTAGACGAAAGTGACTGCTTATTTAGTGGTATTTATATTAGGGCCGTAAATGTTGCTACCTTTATATCAACTAAATGTAATATTTCTTGGGAAATTATTTTATATGCTTAATTTAGGTGCGCTTTATCAACGTTTATTGCTTATGCATCATACTATATAGTCTTATATTGCTTTTAAATCCGACCACAGTAGCGCCATCTAGTGACGATTCACTAACCATTCTTTCTACAATTTCCGTATTTCTTTCTTTACTTTATTCGCAAAGCAAATATACGTAACTTTCTATGTAAACAACACGAGATAACTGTCGCTGTTTATTTTTTTCGAGTAAATCGCCAATTCTATTCGTGTCAAAGGTCATGCAATGGACGAAAGACGCGAATGGTCACAGAAAGAGGCGAGAGGACACAGGGTCGGTACCAGCTAGGGTAGTCTAGGGGTTGGATTAACCTCCAATTGCACCCTCGCTGACGCTAAGCCTAAAGGCCCTACCGGCCGAACCAAATTCATATTGGGTGGGCTGAGCAACTTCTTCAGAACGACTCGACCGCCTCTCGAGGAGACGGGTGGAGGTGCTCTTAAAATGTTTCGTCGCCGCACCGCCGTCACTTCACCTTCTGCTTAACTGCACCTGCTCCGCTGTCTTGGCACCACTGGTGACATCGGAAGATGGAGGGAGGGTGCTGTTGAAATTGCAGACTCAAGCGGAGTCATTTTCTCCACACGTACAACAGCTTAGAAGTACGGAGGCATGTCATGAAATATATATGGAACATATTAATATATGTCCATAATAATTACAAATTAAAAGTATTGCAACCATATAGGCATCCGCAGAGGGGCTGGGTGTTTGAGCCCCAACCCAATATTTAGTGAATTTTATAGATATTTTTGATCAGCGTCTTCCGAGTTGCGCGAAAAAGTGGTGACAACAAAAAGTTTCAACAACACTAGACGTCGCATGCCTACGTGCATTACTGAAGACGACAACTTCCGTAGTTTTTTGTATTTAACTAATTAGTTAATTAATTGATTAAGTGATTAATTAATTAACCAATTACATGCTAATTTGAGCTATTCGTTTTCAAGGTGTGATCGTTTTGAGTGCCAAGAATAAAAATGTTAGAAAATTGTTGAAAAGAAAAGCCTACAGCACCCGGTATTCCCAGGCGGTCACCCATCCAAGTACTAACCGGGCTCGACGTTGCTTAACTTCGGTGATCGGACGAGAACCGGTGTTTTCAACGTGATATGGCCGTAGACGAAAGTGACTGCTTATTTAGTGGTATTTATATTAGGGCCGTAAATGTTGCTACCTTCATATCAACTAAATGTAATATTTCTTGGGAAATTATTTTATATGCTTAATTTAGGTGCGCTTTATCAACGTTTATTGCTTATGCATCATACTATATAGTCTTATATTGCTTTTAAATCCGACCACAGTAGCGCCATCTAGTGACGATTCACTAACCATTCTTTCTACAATTTCCGTATTTCTTTCTTTACTTTATTCGCAAAGCAAATATACGTAACTTTCTATGTAAACAACACGAGATAACTGTCGCTGTTTATTTTTTTCGAGTAAATCGCCAATTCTATTCGTGTCAAAGGTCATGCAATGGACGAAAGACGCGAATGGTCACAGAAAGAGGCGACAGGACACAGGGTCGGTACCAGCTAGGGTAGTCTAGGGGTTGGATTAACCTCCAATTGCACCCTCGCTGACGCTAAGCCTAAAGGCCCTACCGGCCGAACCAAATACATATTGGGTGGGCTGAGCAACTTCTTCAGAACGACTCGACCGCCTCTCGAGGAGACGGGTGGAGGTGCTCTTAAAATGTTTCGTCGCCGCACCGCCGTCACTTCACCTTCTGCTTAACTGCACCTGCTCCGCTGTCTTGGCACCACTGGTGACATCGGAAGATGGAGGGAGGGTGCTGTTGAAATTGCAGACTCAAGCGAAGTCATTTTCTCCACACGTACAACAGCTTAGAAGTACGGAGGCATGTCATGAAATAAATATGGAACATATTAATATATGTCCATAATAATTACAAATTAAAAGTATTGCAACCATATAGGCATCCGCAGAGGGGCTGGGTGTTTGAGCCCCAACCCAATATTTAGTGAATTTTATAGATATTTTTGATCAGCGTCTTCCGAGTTGCGCGAAAAAGTGGTGACAACAAAAAGTTTCAACAACACTAGACGTCGCATGCCTACGTGCATTACTGAAGACGACAACTTCCGTAGTTTTTTGTATTTAACTAATTAGTTAATTAATTGATTAAGTGATTAATTAATTAACCAATTACATGCTAATTTGAGCTATTCGTTTTCAAGGTGTGATCATTTTGAGTGCCAAGAATAAAAATGTTAGAAAATTGTTGAAAAGAAAAGCCTACAGCACCCGGTATTCCCAGGCGGTCACCCATCCAAGTACTAACCGGGCTCGACGTTGCTTAACTTCGGTGATCGGACGAGAACCGGTGTTTTCAACGTGATATGGCCGTAGACGAAAGTGACTGCTTATTTAGTGGTATTTATATTAGGGCCGTAAATGTTGCTACCTTTATATCAACTAAATGTAATATTTCTTGGGAAATTATTTTATATGCTTAATTTAGGTGCGCTTTATCAACGTTTATTGCTTATGCATCATACTATATAGTCTTATATTGCTTTTAAATCCGACCACAGTAGCGCCATCTAGTGACGATTCACTAACCATTCTTTCTACAATTTCCGTATTTCTTTCTTTACTTTATTCGCAAAGCAAATATACGTAACTTTCTATGTAAACAACACGAGATAACTGTCGCTGTTTATTTTTTTCGAGTAAATCGCCAATTCTATTCGTGTCAAAGGTCATGCAATGGACGAAAGACGCGAATGGTCACAGAAAGAGGCGAGAGGACACAGGGTCGGTACCAGCTAGGGTAGTCTAGGGGTTGGATTAACCTCCAATTGCACCCTCGCTGACGCTAAGCCTAAAGGCCCTACCGGCCGAACCAAATTCATATTGGGTGGGCTGAGCAACTTCTTCAGAACGACTCGACCGCCTCTCGAGGAGACGGGTGGAGGTGCTCTTAAAATGTTTCGTCGCCGCACCGCCGTCACTTCACCTTCTGCTTAACTGCACCTGCTCCGCTGTCTTGGCACCACTGGTGACATCGGAAGATGGAGGGAGGGTGCTGTTGAAATTGCAGACTCAAGCGGAGTCATTTTCTCCACACGTACAACAGCTTAGAAGTACGGAGGCATGTCATGAAATATATATGGAACATATTAATATATGTCCATAATAATTACAAATTAAAAGTATTGCAACCATATAGGCATCCGCAGAGGGGCTGGGTGTTTGAGCCCCAACCCAATATTTAGTGAATTTTATAGATATTTTTGATCAGCGTCTTCCGAGTTGCGCGAAAAAGTGGTGACAACAAAAAGTTTCAACAACACTAGACGTCGCATGCCTACGTGCATTACTGAAGACGACAACTTCCGTAGTTTTTTGTATTTAACTAATTAGTTAATTAATTGATTAAGTGATTAATTAATTAACCAATTACATGCTAATTTGAGCTATTCGTTTTCAAGGTGTGATCGTTTTGAGTGCCAAGAATAAAAATGTTAGAAAATTGTTGAAAAGAAAAGCCTACAGCACCCGGTATTCCCAGGCGGTCACCCATCCAAGTACTAACCGGGCTCGACGTTGCTTAACTTCGGTGATCGGACGAGAACCGGTGTTTTCAACGTGATATGGCCGTAGACGAAAGTGACTGCTTATTTAGTGGTATTTATATTAGGGCCGTAAATGTTGCTACCTTCATATCAACTAAATGTAATATTTCTTGGGAAATTATTTTATATGCTTAATTTAGGTGCGCTTTATCAACGTTTATTGCTTATGCATCATACTATATAGTCTTATATTGCTTTTAAATCCGACCACAGTAGCGCCATCTAGTGACGATTCACTAACCATTCTTTCTACAATTTCCGTATTTCTTTCTTTACTTTATTCGCAAAGCAAATATACGTAACTTTCTATGTAAACAACACGAGATAACTGTCGCTGTTTATTTTTTTCGAGTAAATCGCCAATTCTATTCGTGTCAAAGGTCATGCAATGGACGAAAGACGCGAATGGTCACAGAAAGAGGCGACAGGACACAGGGTCGGTACCAGCTAGGGTAGTCTAGGGGTTGGATTAACCTCCAATTGCACCCTCGCTGACGCTAAGCCTAAAGGCCCTACCGGCCGAACCAAATACATATTGGGTGGGCTGAGCAACTTCTTCAGAACGACTCGACCGCCTCTCGAGGAGACGGGTGGAGGTGCTCTTAAAATGTTTCGTCGCCGCACCGCCGTCACTTCACCTTCTGCTTAACTGCACCTGCTCCGCTGTCTTGGCACCACTGGTGACATCGGAAGATGGAGGGAGGGTGCTGTTGAAATTGCAGACTCAAGCGAAGTAATTTTCTCCACACGTACAACAGCTTAGAAGTACGGAGGCATGTCATGAAATAAATATGGAACATATTAATATATGTCCATAATAATTACAAATTAAAAGTATTGCAACCATATAGGCATCCGCAGAGGGGCTGGGTGTTTGAGCCCCAACCCAATATTTAGTGAATTTTATAGATATTTTTGATCAGCGTCTTCCTAGTTGCGCGAAAAAGTGGTGACAACAAAAAATTTCAAAAACACTAGACGTCGCATGCCTACGTGCATTACGGAAGACGACAACTTCCGTAGTTTTTTGTATTTAACTAATTAGTTAATTAATTGATTAAGTGATTAATTAATTAACCAATTACATGCTAATTTGAGCTATTCGTTTTCAAGGTGTGATCGTTTTGAGTGCCAAGAATAAAAATGTTAGAAAATTTTTGAAAAGAAAAGCCTACAGCACCCGGTATTCATAGGCGGTCACCCATCCAAGTACTAACCGGGCTCGACGTTGCTTAACTTCGGTGATCGGACGAGAACCGGTGTTTTCAACGTGATATGGCCGTAGACGAAAGTGACTGCTTATTTAGTGGTATTTATATTAGGGCCGTAAATGTTGCTACCTTTATATCAACTAAATGTAATATTTCTTGGGAAATTATTTTATATGCTTAATTTAGGTGCGCTTTATCAACGTTTATTGCTTATGCATCATACTATATAGTCTTATATTGCTTTTAAATCCGACCACAGTAGCGCCATCTAGTGACGATTCACTAACCATTCTTTCTACAATTTCCGTATTTCTTTCTTTACTTTATTCGCAAAGCAAATATACGTAACTTTCTATGTAAACAACACGAGATAACTGTCGCTGTTTATTTTTTTCGAGTAAATCGCCAATTCTATTCGTGTCAAAGGTCATGCAATGGACGAAAGACGCGAATGGTCACAGAAAGAGGCGACAGGACACAGGGTCGGTACCAGCTAGGGTAGTCTAGGGGTTGGATTAACCTCCAATTGCACCCTCGCTGACGCTAAGCCTAAAGGCCCTACCGGCCGAACCAAATTCATATTGGGTGGGCTGAGCAACTTCTTCAGAACGACTCGACCGCCTCTCGAGGAGACGGGTGGAGGTGCTCTTAAAATGTTTCGTCGCCGCACCGCCGTCACTTCACCTTCTGCTTAACTGCACCTGCTCCGCTGTCTTGGCACCACTGGTGACATCGGAAGATGGAGGGAGGGTGCTGTTGAAATTGCAGACTCAAGCGGAGTCATTTTCTCCACACGTACAACAGCTTAGAAGTACGGAGGCATGTCATGAAATATATATGGAACATATTAATATATGTCCATAATAATTACAAATTAAAAGTATTGCAACCATATAGGCATCCGCAGAGGGGCTGGGTGTTTGAGCCCCAACCCAATATTTAGTGAATTTTATAGATATTTTTGATCAGCGTCTTCCGAGTTGCGCGAAAAAGTGGTGACAACAAAAAGTTTCAACAACACTAGACGTCGCATGCCTACGTGCATTACTGAAGACGACAACTTCCGTAGTTTTTTGTATTTAACTAATTAGTTAATTAATTGATTAAGTGATTAATTAATTAACCAATTACATGCTCATTTGAGCTATTCGTTTTCAAGGTGTGATCGTTTTGAGTGGCAAGAATAAAAATGTTAGAAAATTGTTGAAAAGAAAAGCCTACAGCACCCGGTATTCCCAGGCGGTCACCCATCCAAGTACTAACCGGGCTCGACGTTGCTTAACTTCGGTGATCGGACGAGAACCGGTGTTTTCAACGTGATATGGCCGTAGACGAAAGTGACTGCTTATTTAGTGGTATTTATATTAGGGCCGTAAATGTTGCTACCTTCATATCAACTAAATGTAATATTTCTTGGGAAATTATTTTATATGCTTAATTTAGGTGCGCTTTATCAACGTTTATTGCTTATGCATCATACTATATAGTCTTATATTGCTTTTAAATCCGACCACAGTAGCGCCATCTAGTGACGATTCACTAACCATTCTTTCTACAATTTCCGTATTTCTTTCTTTACTTTATTCGCAAAGCAAATATACGTAACTTTCTATGTAAACAACACGAGATAACTGTCGCTGTTTATTTTTTTCGAGTAAATCGCCAATTCTATTCGTGTCAAAGGTCATGCAATGGACGAAAGACGCGAATGGTCACAGAAAGAGGCGACAGGACACAGGGTCGGTACCAGCTAGGGTAGTCTAGGGGTTGGATTAACCTCCAATTGCACCCTCGCTGACGCTAAGCCTAAAGGCCCTACCGGCCGAACCAAATACATATTGGGTGGGCTGAGCAACTTCTTCAGAACGACTCGACCGCCTCTCGAGGAGACGGGTGGAGGTGCTCTTAAAATGTTTCGTCGCCGCACCGCCGTCACTTCACCTTCTGCTTAACTGCACCTGCTCCGCTGTCTTGGCACCACTGGTGACATCGGAAGATGGAGGGAGGGTGCTGTTGAAATTGCAGACTCAAGCGAAGTCATTTTCTCCACACGTACAACAGCTTAGAAGTACGGAGGCATGTCATGAAATAAATATGGAACATATTAATATATGTCCATAATAATTACAAATTAAAAGTATTGCAACCATATAGGCATCCGCAGAGGGGCTGGGTGTTTGAGCCCCAACCCAATATTTAGTGAATTTTATAGATATTTTTGATCAGCGTCTTCCTAGTTGCGCGAAAAAGTGGTGACAACAAAAAATTTCAACAACACTAGACGTCGCATGCCTACGTGCATTACGGAAGACGACAACTTCCGTAGTTTTTTGTATTTAACTAATTAGTTAATTAATTGATTAAGTGATTAATTAATTAACCAATTTCATGCTAATTTGAGCTATTCGTTTTCAAGGTGTGATCGTTTTGAGTGCCAAGAATAAAAATGTTAGAAAATTGTTGAAAAGAAAAGCCTACAGCACCCGGTATTCCCAGGCGGTCACCCATCCAAGTACTAACCGGGCTCGACGTTGCTTAACTTCGGTGATCGGACGAGAACCGGTGTTTTCAACGTGATATGGCCGTAGACGAAAGTGACTGCTTATTTAGTGGTATTTATATTAGGGCCGTAAATGTTGCTACCTTTATATCAACTAAATGTAATATTTCTTGGGAAATTATTTTATATGCTTAATTTAGGTGCGCTTTATCAACGTTTATTGCTTATGCATCATACTATATAGTCTTATATTGCTTTTAAATCCGACCACAGTAGCGCCATCTAGTGACGATTCACTAACCATTCTTTCTACAATTTCCGTATTTCTTTCTTTACTTTATTCGCAAAGCAAATATACGTAACTTTCTATGTAAACAACACGAGATAACTGTCGCTGTTTATTTCTTTCGAGTAAATCGCCAATTCTATTCGTGTCAGAGGTCATGCAATGGACGAAAGACGCGAATGGTCACAGAAAGAGGCGACAGGACACAGGGTCGGTACCAGCTAGGGTAGTCTAGGGGTTGGATTAACCTCCAATTGCACCCTCGCTGACGCTAAGCCTAAAGGCCCTACCGGCCGAACCAAATTCATATTGGGTGGGCTGAGCAACTTCTTCAGAACGACTCGACCGCCTCTCGAGGAGACGGGTGGAGGTGCTCTTAAAATGTTTCGTCGCCGCACCGCCGTCACTTCACCTTCTGCTTAACTGCACCTGCTCCGCTGTCTTGGCACCACTGGTGACATCGGAAGATGGAGGGAGGGTGCTGTTGAAATTGCAGACTCAAGCGGAGTCATTTTCTCCACACGTACAACAGCTTAGAAGTACGGAGGCATGTCATGAAATATATATGGAACATATTAATATATGTCCATAATAATTACAAATTAAAAGTATTGCAACCATATAGGCATCCGCAGAGGGGCTGGGTGTTTGAGCCCCAACCCAATATTTAGTGAATTTTATAGATATTTTTGATCAGCGTCTTCCGAGTTGCGCGAAAAAGTGGTGACAACAAAAAGTTTCAACAACACTAGACGTCGCATGCCTACGTGCATTACGGAAGACGACAACTTCCGTAGTTTTTTGTATTTAACTAATTAGTTAATTAATTGATTAAGTGATGAATTAATTACCCAATTACATGATAATTTGAGCTATTCGTTTTCAAGGTGTGATCGTTTTGAGTGGCAAGAATAAAAATGTTAGAAAATTGTTGAAAAGAAAAGCCTACAGCACCCGGTATTCCCAGGCGGTCACCCATCCAAGTACTAACCGGGCTCGACGTTGCTTAACTTCGGTGATCGGACGAGAACCGGTGTTTTCAACGTGATATGGCCGTAGACGAAAGTGACTGCTTATTTAGTGGTATTTATATTAGGGCCGTAAATGTTGCTACCTTCATATCAACTAAATGTAATATTTCTTGGGAAATTATTTTATATTCTTAATTTAGGTGCGCTTTATCAACGTTTATTGCTTATGCATCATACTATATAGTCTTATATTGCTTTTAAATCCGACCACAGTAGCGCCATCTAGTGACGATTCACTAACCATTCTTTCTACAATTTCCGTATTTCTTTCTTTACTTTATTCGCAAAGCAAATATACGTAACTTTCTATGTAAACAACACGAGATAACTGTCGCTGTTTATTTTTTTCGAGTAAATCGCCAATTCTATTCGTGTCAAAGGTCATGCAATGGACGAAAGACGCGAATGGTCACAGAAAGAGGCGACAGGACACAGGGTCGGTACCAGCTAGGGTAGTCTAGGGGTTGGATTAACCTCCAATTGCACCCTCGCTGACGCTAAGCCTAAAGGCCCTACCGGCCGAACCAAATACATATTGGGTGGGCTGAGCAACTTCTTCAGAACGACTCGACCGCCTCTCGAGGAGACGGGTGGATGTGCTCTTAAAATGTTTCGTCGCCGCACCGCCGTCACTTCACCTTCTGCTTAACTGCACCTGCTCCGCTGTCTTGGCACCACTGGTGACATCGGAAGATGGAGGGAGGGTGCTGTTGAAATTGCAGACTCAAGCGGAGTCATTTTCTCCACACGTACAACAGCTTAGAAGTACGGAGGCATGTCATGAAATATATATGGAACATATTAATATATGTCCATAATAATTACAAATTAAAAGTATTGCAACCATATAGGCATCCGCAGAGGGGCTGGGTGTTTGAGCCCCAACCCAATATTTAGTGAATTTTATAGATATTTTTGATCAGCGTCTTCCGAGTTGCGCGAAAAAGTGGTGACAACAAAAAGTTTTAACAACACTAGACGTCGCATGCCTACGTGCATTACGGAAGACGACAACTTCCGTAGTTTTTTGTATTTAACTAATTAGTTAATTAATTGATTAAGTGATTAATTAATTAACCAATTACATGCTAATTTGAGCTATTCGTTTTCAAGGTGTGATCGTTTTGAGTGCCAAGAATAAAAATGTTAGAAAATTGTTGAAAAGAAAAGCCTACAGCACCCGGTATTCCCAGGCGGTCACCCATCCAAGTACTAACCGGGCTCGACGTTGCTTAACTTCGGTGATCGGACGAGAACCGGTGTTTTCAACGTGATATGGCCGTAGACGAAAGTGACTGCTTATTTAGTGGTATTTATATTAGGGCCGTAAATGTTGCTACCTTCATATCAACTAAATGTAATATTTCTTGGGAAATTATTTTATATGCTTAATTTAGGTGCGCTTTATCAACGTTTATTGCTTATGCATCATACTATATAGTCTTATATTGCTTTTAAATCCGACCACAGTAGCGCCATCTAGTGACGATTCACTAACCATTCTTTCTACAATTTCCGTATTTCTTTCTTTACTTTATTCGCAAAGCAAATATACGTAACTTTCTATGTAAACAACACGAGATAACTGTCGCTGTTTATTTTTTTCGAGTAAATCGCCAATTATATTCGGGTCAAAGGTCATGCAATGGACGAAAGACGCGAATGGTCACAGAAAGAGGCGACAGGACACAGGGTCGGTACCAGCTAGGGTAGTCTAGGGGTTGGATTAACCTCCAATTGCACCCTTGCTGACGCTAAGCCTAAAGGCCCTACCGGCCGAACCAAATTCATATTGGGTGGGCTGAGCAACTTCTTCAGAACGACTCGACCGCCTCTCGAGGAGACGGGTGGATGTGCTCTTAAAATGTTTCGTCGCCGCACCGCCGTCACTTCACCTTCTGCTTAACTGCATCTTCTCCGCTGTCTTGGCACCACTGGTGACATCGGAAGATGGAGGGAGGGTGCTGTTGAAATTGCAGACTCAAGCGAAGTCCTTTTTTCCACACGTACAACAGCTTAGAAGTACGGAGGCATGTCATGAAATATATATGGAACATATTAATATATGTCCATAATAATTACAAATTAAAAGTATTGCAACCATGTAGGCATCCGCAGAGGGGCTGGGTGTTTGAGCCCCAACCCAATATTTAGTGAATTTTATAGATATTTTTGATCAGCGTCTTCCGAGTTGCGCGAAAAAGTGGTGACAACAAAAAGTTTCAACAACACTAGACGTCGCATGCCTACGTGCATTACGGAAGACGACAACTTCCGTAGTTTTTTGTATTTAACTAATTAGTTAATTAATTGATTAAGTGATTAATTAATTAACCAATTACATGCTAATTTGAGCTATTCGTTTTCAAGGTGTGATCGTTTTGAGTGCCAAAATAAAAATGTTAGAAAATTGTTGAAAAGAAAAGCCTACAGCACCCGGTATTCCCAGGCGGTCACCCATCCAAGTACTAACCGGGCTCGACGTTGCTTAACTTCGGTGATCGGACGAGAACCGGTGTTTTCAACGTGATATGGCCGTAGACGAAAGTGACTGCTTATTTAGTGGTATTTATATTAGGGCCGTAAATGTTGCTACCTTCATATCAACTAAATGTAATATTTCTTGGGAAATTATTTTATATGCTTAATTTAGGTGCGCTTTATCAACGTTTATTGCTTATGCATTATACTATATAGTCTTATATTGCTTTTAAATCCGACCACAGTAGCGCCATCTAGTGACGATTCACTAACCATTCTTTCTACAATTTCCGTATTTCTTTCTTTACTTTATTCGCAAAGCAAATATACGTAACTTTCTATGTAAACAACACGAGATAACTGTCGCTGTTTATTTTTTTCGAGTAAATCGCCAATTCTATTCGTGTCAAAGGTCATGCAATGGACGAAAGACGCGAATGGTCACAGAAAGAGGCGACAGGACACAGGGTCGGTACCAGCTAGGGTAGTCTAGGGGTTGGATTAACCTCCAATTGCACCCTCGCTGACGCTAAGCCTAAAGGCCCTACCGGCCGAACCAAATTTATATTGGGTGGGCTGAGCAACTTCTTCAGAACGACTCGACCGCCTCTCGAGGAGACGGGTGGAGGTGCTCTTAAAATGTTTCGTCGCCGCACCGCCGTCACTTAACCTTCTGCTTAACTGCACCTGCTCCGCTGTCTTGGCACCACTGGTGACATCGGAAGATGGAGGGAGGGTGCTGTTGAAATTGCAGACTCAAGCGGAGTCATTTTCTCCACACGTACAACAGCTTAGAAGTACGGAGGCATGTCATGAAATATATATGGAACATATTAATATATGTCCATAATAATTACAAATTAAAAGTATTGCAACCATATAGGCATCCGCAGAGGGGCTGGGTGTTTGAGCCCCAACCCAATATTTAGTGAATTTTATAGATATTTTTGATCAGCGTCTTCCGAGTTGCGCGAAAAAGTGGTGACAACAAAAAGTTTCAACAACACTAGACGTCGCATGCCTACATGCATTACGGAAGACGACAACTTCCGTAGTTTTTTGTATTTAACTAATTAGTTAATTAATTGATTAAGTGATTAATTAATTAACCAATTACATGCTAATTTGAGCTATTCGTTTTCAAGGTGTGATCGTTTTGAGTGCCAAGAATAAAAATGTTAGAAAATTGTTGAAAAGAAAAGCCTACAGCACCCGGTATTCCCAGGCGGTCACCCATCCAAGTACTAACCGGGCTCGACGTTGCTTAACTTCGGTGATCGGACGAGAACCGGTGTTTTCAACGTGATATGGCCGTAGACGAAAGTGACTGCTTATTTAGTGGTATTTATATTAGGGCCATAAATGTTGCTACCTTCATATCAACTAAATGTAATATTTCTTGGGAAATTATTTTATATGCTTAATTTAGGTGCGCTTTATCAACGTTTATTGCTTATGCATCATACTATATAGTCTTATATTGCTTTTAAATCCGACCACAGTAGCGCCATCTAGTGACGATTCACTAACCATTCTTTCTACAATTTCCGTATTTCTATCTTTACTTTATTCGCAAAGCAAATATACGTAACTTTCTATGTAAACAACACGAGATAACTGTCGCTGTTTATTTTTTTCGAGTAAATCGCCAATTCTATTCGTGTCAAAGGTCATGCAATGGACGAAAGACGCGAATGGTCACAGAAAGAGGCGACAGGACACAGGGTCGGTACCAGCTAGGGTAGTCTAGGGGTTGGATTAACCTCCAATTGCACCATCGCTGACGCTAAGCCTAAAGGCCCTACCGGCCGAACCAAATACATATTGGGTGGGCTGAGCAACTTCTTCAGAACGACTCGACCGCCTCTCGAGGAGACGGGTGGAGGTGCTCTTAAAATGTTTCGTCGCCGCACCGCCGTCACTTCACCTTCTGCTTAAGTGCACCTGCTCCGCTGTCTTGGCACCACTGGTGACATCGGAAGATGGAGGGAGGGTGCTGTTGAAATTGCAGACTCAAGCGGAGTCATTTTCTCCACACGTACAACAGCTTAGAAGTACGGAGGCATGTCATGAAATATATATGGAACATATTAATATATGTCCATAATAATTACAAATTAAAAGTATTGCAACCATATAGGCATCCGCAGAGGGGCTGGGTGTTTGAGCCCCAACCCAATATTTAGTGAATTTTATAGATATTTTTGATCAGCGTCTTCCGAGTTGCGCGAAAAAGTGGTGACAACAAAAAGTTTTAACAACACTAGACGTCGCATGCCTACGTGCATTACGGAAGACGACAACTTCCGTAGTTTTTTGTATTTAACTAATTAGTTAATTAATTGATTAAGTGATTAATTAATTAACCAATTACATGCTAATTTGAGCTATTCGTTTTCAAGGTGTGATCGTTTTGAGTGACAAGAATAAAAATGTTAGAAAATTGTTGAAAAGAAAAGCCTACAGCACCCGGTATTCCCAGGCGGTCACCCATCCAAGTACTAACCGGGCTCGACGTTGCTTAACTTCGGTGATCGGACGAGAACCGGTGTTTTCAACGTGATATGGCCGTAGACGAAAGTGACTGCTTATTTAGTGGTATTTATATTAGGGCCGTAAATGTTGCTACCTTTATATCAACTAAATGTAATATTTCTTGGGAAATTATTTTATATGCTTAATTTAGGTGCGCTTTATCAACGTTTATTGCTTATGCATCATACTATATAGTCTTATATTGCTTTTAAATCCGACCACAGTAGCGCCATCTAGTGACGATTCACTAACCATTCTTTCTACAATTTCCGTATTTCTTTCTTTACTTTATTCGCAAAGCAAATATACGTAACTTTCTATGTAAACAACACGAGATAACTGTCGCTGTTTATTTCTTTCGAGTAAATCGCCAATTCTATTCGTGTCAGAGGTCATGCAATGGACGAAAGACGCGAATGGTCACAGAAAGAGGCGACAGGACACAGGGTCGGTACCAGCTAGGGTAGTCTAGGGGTTGGATTAACCTCCAATTGCACCCTCGCTGACGCTAAGCCTAAAGGCCCTACCGGCCGAACCAAATTCATATTGGGTGGGCTGAGCAACTTCTTCAGAACGACTCGACCGCCTCTCGAGGAGACGGGTGGAGGTGCTCTTAAAATGTTTCGTCGCCGCACCGCCGTCACTTCACCTTCTGCTTAACTGCACCTGCTCCGCTGTCTTGGCACCACTGGTGACATCGGAAGATGGAGGGAGGGTGCTGTTGAAATTGCAGACTCAAGCGGAGTCATTTTCTCCACACGTACAACAGCTTAGAAGTACGGAGGCATGTCATGAAATATATATGGAACATATTAATATATGTCCATAATAATTACAAATTAAAAGTATTGCAACCATATAGGCATCCGCAGAGGGGCTGGGTGTTTGAGCCCCAACCCAATATTTAGTGAATTTTATAGATATTTTTGATCAGCGTCTTCCGAGTTGCGCGAAAAAGTGGTGACAACAAAAAGTTTCAACAACACTAGACGTCGCATGCCTACGTGCATTACGGAAGACGACAACTTCCGTAGTTTTTTGTATTTAACTAATTAGTTAATTAATTGATTAAGTGATGAATTAATTACCCAATTACATGATAATTTGAGCTATTCGTTTTCAAGGTGTGATCGTTTTGAGTGGCAAGAATAAAAATGTTAGAAAATTGTTGAAAAGAAAAGCCTACAGCACCCGGTATTCCCAGGCGGTCACCCATCCAAGTACTAACCGGGCTCGACGTTGCTTAACTTCGGTGATCGGACGAGAACCGGTGTTTTCAACGTGATATGGCCGTAGACGAAAGTGACTGCTTATTTAGTGGTATTTATATTAGGGCCGTAAATGTTGCTACCTTCATATCAACTAAATGTAATATTTCTTGGGAAATTATTTTATATTCTTAATTTAGGTGCGCTTTATCAACGTTTATTGCTTATGCATCATACTATATAGTCTTATATTGCTTTTAAATCCGACCACAGTAGCGCCATCTAGTGACGATTCACTAACCATTCTTTCTACAATTTCCGTATTTCTTTCTTTACTTTATTCGCAAAGCAAATATACGTAACTTTCTATGTAAACAACACGAGATAACTGTCGCTGTTTATTTTTTTCGAGTAAATCGCCAATTCTATTCGTGTCAAAGGTCATGCAATGGACGAAAGACGCGAATGGTCACAGAAAGAGGCGACAGGACACAGGGTCGGTACCAGCTAGGGTAGTCTAGGGGTTGGATTAACCTCCAATTGCACCCTCGCTGACGCTAAGCCTAAAGGCCCTACCGGCCGAACCAAATACATATTGGGTGGGCTGAGCAACTTCTTCAGAACGACTCGACCGCCTCTCGAGGAGACGGGTGGATGTGCTCTTAAAATGTTTCGTCGCCGCACCGCCGTCACTTCACCTTCTGCTTAACTGCACCTGCTCCGCTGTCTTGGCACCACTGGTGACATCGGAAGATGGAGGGAGGGTGCTGTTGAAATTGCAGACTCAAGCGGAGTCATTTTCTCCACACGTACAACAGCTTAGAAGTACGGAGGCATGTCATGAAATATATATGGAACATATTAATATATGTCCATAATAATTACAAATTAAAAGTATTGCAACCATATAGGCATCCGCAGAGGGGCTGGGTGTTTGAGCCCCAACCCAATATTTAGTGAATTTTATAGATATTTTTGATCAGCGTCTTCCGAGTTGCGCGAAAAAGTGGTGACAACAAAAAGTTTTAACAACACTAGACGTCGCATGCCTACGTGCATTACGGAAGACGACAACTTCCGTAGTTTTTTGTATTTAACTAATTAGTTAATTAATTGATTAAGTGATTAATTAATTAACCAATTACATGCTAATTTGAGCTATTCGTTTTCAAGGTGTGATCGTTTTGAGTGCCAAGAATAAAAATGTTAGAAAATTGTTGAAAAGAAAAGCCTACAGCACCCGGTATTCCCAGGCGGTCACCCATCCAAGTACTAACCGGGCTCGACGTTGCTTAACTTCGGTGATCGGACGAGAACCGGTGTTTTCAACGTGATATGGCCGTAGACGAAAGTGACTGCTTATTTAGTGGTATTTATATTAGGGCCGTAAATGTTGCTACCTTCATATCAACTAAATGTAATATTTCTTGGGAAATTATTTTATATGCTTAATTTAGGTGCGCTTTATCAACGTTTATTGCTTATGCATCATACTATATAGTCTTATATTGCTTTTAAATCCGACCACAGTAGCGCCATCTAGTGACGATTCACTAACCATTCTTTCTACAATTTCCGTATTTCTTTCTTTACTTTATTCGCAAAGCAAATATACGTAACTTTCTATGTAAACAACACGAGATAACTGTCGCTGTTTATTTTTTTCGAGTAAATCGCCAATTATATTCGGGTCAAAGGTCATGCAATGGACGAAAGACGCGAATGGTCACAGAAAGAGGCGACAGGACACAGGGTCGGTACCAGCTAGGGTAGTCTAGGGGTTGGATTAACCTCCAATTGCACCCTTGCTGACGCTAAGCCTAAAGGCCCTACCGGCCGAACCAAATTCATATTGGGTGGGCTGAGCAACTTCTTCAGAACGACTCGACCGCCTCTCGAGGAGACGGGTGGATGTGCTCTTAAAATGTTTCGTCGCCGCACCGCCGTCACTTCACCTTCTGCTTAACTGCATCTTCTCCGCTGTCTTGGCACCACTGGTGACATCGGAAGATGGAGGGAGGGTGCTGTTGAAATTGCAGACTCAAGCGAAGTCCTTTTTTCCACACGTACAACAGCTTAGAAGTACGGAGGCATGTCATGAAATATATATGGAACATATTAATATATGTCCATAATAATTACAAATTAAAAGTATTGCAACCATGTAGGCATCCGCAGAGGGGCTGGGTGTTTGAGCCCCAACCCAATATTTAGTGAATTTTATAGATATTTTTGATCAGCGTCTTCCGAGTTGCGCGAAAAAGTGGTGACAACAAAAAGTTTCAACAACACTAGACGTCGCATGCCTACGTGCATTACGGAAGACGACAACTTCCGTAGTTTTTTGTATTTAACTAATTAGTTAATTAATTGATTAAGTGATTAATTAATTAACCAATTACATGCTAATTTGAGCTATTCGTTTTCAAGGTGTGATCGTTTTGAGTGCCAAAATAAAAATGTTAGAAAATTGTTGAAAAGAAAAGCCTACAGCACCCGGTATTCCCAGGCGGTCACCCATCCAAGTACTAACCGGGCTCGACGTTGCTTAACTTCGGTGATCGGACGAGAACCGGTGTTTTCAACGTGATATGGCCGTAGACGAAAGTGACTGCTTATTTAGTGGTATTTATATTAGGGCCGTAAATGTTGCTACCTTCATATCAACTAAATGTAATATTTCTTGGGAAATGATTTTATATGCTTAATTTAGGTGCGCTTTATCAACGTTTATTGCTTATGCATTATACTATATAGTCTTATATTGCTTTTAAATCCGACCACAGTAGCGCCATCTAGTGACGATTCACTAACCATTCTTTCTACAATTTCCGTATTTCTTTCTTTACTTTATTCGCAAAGCAAATATACGTAACTTTCTATGTAAACAACACGAGATAACTGTCGCTGTTTATTTTTTTCGAGTAAATCGCCAATTCTATTCGTGTCAAAGGTCATGCAATGGACGAAAGACGCGAATGGTCACAGAAAGAGGCGACAGGACACAGGGTCGGTACCAGCTAGGGTAGTCTAGGGGTTGGATTAACCTCCAATTGCACCCTCGCTGACGCTAAGCCTAAAGGCCCTACCGGCCGAACCAAATTTATATTGGGTGGGCTGAGCAACTTCTTCAGAACGACTCGACCGCCTCTCGAGGAGACGGGTGGAGGTGCTCTTAAAATGTTTCGTCGCCGCACCGCCGTCACTTAACCTTCTGCTTAACTGCACCTGCTCCGCTGTCTTGGCACCACTGGTGACATCGGAAGATGGAGGGAGGGTGCTGTTGAAATTGCAGACTCAAGCGGAGTCATTTTCTCCACACGTACAACAGCTTAGAAGTACGGAGGCATGTCATGAAATATATATGGAACATATTAATATATGTCCATAATAATTACAAATTAAAAGTATTGCAACCATATAGGCATCCGCAGAGGGGCTGGGTGTTTGAGCCCCAACCCAATATTTAGTGAATTTTATAGATATTTTTGATCAGCGTCTTCCGAGTTGCGCGAAAAAGTGGTGACAACAAAAAGTTTCAACAACACTAGACGTCGCATGCCTACATGCATTACGGAAGACGACAACTTCCGTAGTTTTTTGTATTTAACTAATTAGTTAATTAATTGATTAAGTGATTAATTAATTAACCAATTACATGCTAATTTGAGCTATTCGTTTTCAAGGTGTGATCGTTTTGAGTGCCAAGAATAAAAATGTTAGAAAATTGTTGAAAAGAAAAGCCTACAGCACCCGGTATTCCCAGGCGGTCACCCATCCAAGTACTAACCGGGCTCGACGTTGCTTAACTTCGGTGATCGGACGAGAACCGGTGTTTTCAACGTGATATGGCCGTAGACGAAAGTGACTGCTTATTTAGTGGTATTTATATTAGGGCCATAAATGTTGCTACCTTCATATCAACTAAATGTAATATTTCTTGGGAAATTATTTTATATGCTTAATTTAGGTGCGCTTTATCAACGTTTATTGCTTATGCATCATACTATATAGTCTTATATTGCTTTTAAATCCGACCACAGTAGCGCCATCTAGTGACGATTCACTAACCATTCTTTCTACAATTTCCGTATTTCTATCTTTACTTTATTCGCAAAGCAAATATACGTAACTTTCTATGTAAACAACACGAGATAACTGTCGCTGTTTATTTTTTTCGAGTAAATCGCCAATTCTATTCGTGTCAAAGGTCATGCAATGGACGAAAGACGCGAATGGTCACAGAAAGAGGCGACAGGACACAGGGTCGGTACCAGCTAGGGTAGTCTAGGGGTTGGATTAACCTCCAATTGCACCATCGCTGACGCTAAGCCTAAAGGCCCTACCGGCCGAACCAAATACATATTGGGTGGGCTGAGCAACTTCTTCAGAACGACTCGACCGCCTCTCGAGGAGACGGGTGGAGGTGCTCTTAAAATGTTTCGTCGCCGCACCGCCGTCACTTCACCTTCTGCTTAAGTGCACCTGCTCCGCTGTCTTGGCACCACTGGTGACATCGGAAGATGGAGGGAGGGTGCTGTTGAAATTGCAGACTCAAGCGGAGTCATTTTCTCCACACGTACAACAGCTTAGAAGTACGGAGGCATGTCATGAAATATATATGGAACATATTAATATATGTCCATAATAATTACAAATTAAAAGTATTGCAACCATATAGGCATCCGCAGAGGGGCTGGGTGTTTGAGCCCCAACCCAATATTTAGTGAATTTTATAGATATTTTTGATCAGCGTCTTCCGAGTTGCGCGAAAAAGTGGTGACAACAAAAAGTTTTAACAACACTAGACGTCGCATGCCTACGTGCATTACGGAAGACGACAACTTCCGTAGTTTTTTGTATTTAACTAATTAGTTAATTAATTGATTAAGTGATTAATTAATTAACCAATTACATGCTAATTTGAGCTATTCGTTTTCAAGGTGTGATCGTTTTGAGTGCCAAGAATAAAAATGTTAGAAAATTGTTGAAAAGAAAAGCCTACAGCACCCGGTATTCCCAGGCGGTCACCCATCCAAGTACTAACCGGGCTCGACGTTGCTTAACTTCGGTGATCGGACGAGAACCGGTGTTTTCAACGTGATATGGCCGTAGACGAAAGTGACTGCTTATTTAGTGGTATTTATATTAGGGCCGTAAATGTTGCTACCTTCATATCAACTAAATGTAATATTTCTTGGGAAATTATTTTATATGCTTAATTTAGGTGCGCTTTATCAACGTTTATTGCTTATGCATTATACTATATAGTCTTATATTGCTTTTAAATCCGACCACAGTAGCGCCATCTAGTGACGATTCACTAACCATTCTTTCTACAATTTCCGTATTTCTTTCTTTACTTTATTCGCAAAGCAAATATACGTAACTTTCTATGTAAACAACACGAGATAACTGTCGCTGTTTATTTTTTTCGAGTAAATCGCCAATTCTATTCGTGTCAAAGGTCATGCAATGGACGAAAGACGCGAATGGTCACAGAAAGAGGCGACAGGACACAGGGTCGGTACCAGCTAGGGTAGTCTAGGGGTTGGATTAACCTCCAATTGCACCCTTGCTGACGCTAAGCCTAAAGGCCCTACCGGCCGAACCAAATTCATATTGGGTGGGCTGAGCAACTTCTTCAGAACGACTCGACCGCCTCTCGAGGAGACGGGTGGAGGTGCTCTTAAAATGTTTCGTCGCCGCACCGCCGTCACTTCACCTTCTGCTTAACTGCATCTTCTCCGCTGTCTTGGCACCACTGGTGACATCGGAAGATGGAGGGAGGGTGCTGTTGAAATTGCAGACTCAAGCGGAGTCCTTTTTTCCACACGTACAACAGCTTAGAAGTACGGAGGCATGTCATGAAATATATATGGAACATATTAATATATGTCCATAATAATTACAAATTAAAAGTATTGCAACCATATAGGCATCCGCAGAGGGGCTGGGTGTTTGAGCCCCAACCCAATATTTAGTGAATTTTATAGATATTTTTGATCAGCGTCTTCCGAGTTGCGCGAAAAAGTGGTGACAACAAAAAGTTTTAACAACACTAGACGTCGCATGCCTACGTGCATTACGGAAGACGACAACTTCCGTAGTTTTTTGTATTTAACTAATTAGTTAATTAATTGATTAAGTGATTAATTAATTAACCAATTACATGCTAATTTGAGCTATTCGTTTTCAAGGTGTGATCGTTTTGAGTGCCAAGAATAAAAATGTTAGAAAATTGTTGAAAAGAAAAGCCTACAGCACCCGGTATTCCCAGGCGGTCACCCATCCAAGTACTAACCGGGCTCGACGTTGCTTAACTTCGGTGATCGGACGAGAACCGGTGTTTTCAACGTGATATGGCCGTAGACGAAAGTGACTGCTTATTTAGTGGTATTTATATTAGGGCCGTAAATGTTGCTACCTTCATATCAACTAAATGTAATATTTCTTGGGAAATTATTTTATATGCTTAATTTAGGTGCGCTTTATCAACGTTTATTGCTTATGCATCATACTATATAGTCTTATATTGCTTTTAAATCCGACCACAGTAGCGCCATCTAGTGACGATTCACTAACCATTCTTTCTACAATTTCCGTATTTCTTTCTTTACTTTATTCGCAAAGCAAATATACGTAACTTTCTATGTAAACAACACGAGATAACTGTCGCTGTTTATTTTTTTCGAGTAAATCGCCAATTATATTCGGGTCAGAGGTCATGCAATGGACGAAAGACGCGAATGGTCACAGAAAGAGGCGACAGGACACAGGGTCGGTACCAGCTAGGGTAGTCTAGGGGTTGGATTAACCTCCAATTGCACCCTTGCTGACGCTAAGCCTAAAGGCCCTACCGGCCGAACC
The DNA here is from genome assembly GCA_963995525.1 of Escarpia spicata. Lineage (NCBI taxonomy): Eukaryota > Metazoa > Annelida > Polychaeta > Sabellida > Siboglinidae > Escarpia > Escarpia spicata. The sequence continues at coordinate 14,863,025 of OZ023211.1, read as the reverse complement.
AAATTCATATTGGGTGGGCTGAGCAACTTCTTCAGAACGACTCGACCGCCTCTCGAGGAGACGGGTGGAGGTGCTCTTAAAATGTTTCGTCGCCGCACCGCCGTCACTTCACCTTCTGCTTAACTGCATCTTCTCCGCTGTCTTGGCACCACTGGTGACATCGGAAGATGGAGAGAGGGTGCTGTTGAAATTGCAGACTCAAGCGGAGTCCTTTTTTCCACACGTACAACAGCTTAGAAGTACGGAGGCATGTCATGAAATATATATGGAACATATTAATATATGTCCATAATAATTACAAATTAAAAGTATTGCAACCATATAGGCATCCGCAGAGGGGCTGGGTGTTTGAGCCCCAACCCAATATTTAGTGAATTTTATAGATATTTTTGATCAGCGTCTTCCGAGTTGCGCGAAAAAGTGGTGACAACAAAAAGTTTCAACAACACTAGACGTCGCATGCCTACGTGCATTACGGAAGACGACAACTTCCGTAGTTTTTTGTATTTAACTAATTAGTTAATTAATTGATTAAGTGATTAATTAATTAACCAATTACATGCTAATTTGAGCTATTCGTTTTCAAGGTGTGATCGTTTTGAGTGCCAAGAATAAAAATGTTAGAAAATTGTTGAAAAGAAAAGCCTACAGCACCCGGTATTCCCAGGCGGTCACCCATACAAGTACTAACCGGGCTCGACGTTGCTTAACTTCGGTGATCGGACGAGAACCGGTGTTTTCAACGTGATATGGCCGTAGACGAAAGTGACTGCTTATTTAGTGGTATTTATATTAGGGCCGTAAATGTTGCTACCTTCATATCAACTAAATGTAATATTTCTTGGGAAATTATTTTATATGCTTAATTTAGGTGCGCTTTATCAACGTTTATTGCTTATGCATCATACTATATAGTCTTATATTGCTTTTAAATCCGACCACAGTAGCGCCATCTAGTGACGATTCACTAACCATTCTTTCTACAATTTCCGTATTTCTTTCTTTACTTTATTCGCAAAGCAAATATACGTAACTTTCTATGTAAACAACACGAGATAACTGTCGCTGTTTATTTTTTTCGAGTAAATCGCCAATTATATTCGGGTCAAAGGTCATGCAATGGACGAAAGACGCGAATGGTCACAGAAAGAGGCGACAGGACACAGGGTCGGTACCAGCTAGGGTAGTCTAGGGGTTGGATTAACCTCCAATTGCACCCTTGCTGACGCTAAGCCTAAAGGCCCTACCGGCCGAACCAAATTCATATTGGGTGGGCTGAGCAACTTCTTCAGAACGACTCGACCGCCTCTCGAGGAGACGGGTGGAGGTGCTCTTAAAATGTTTCGTCGCCGCACCGCCGTCACTTCACCTTCTGCTTAACTGCATCTTCTCCGCTGTCTTGGCACCACTGGTGACATCGGAAGATGGAGGGAGGGTGCTGTTGAAATTGCAGACTCAAGCGGAGTCCTTTTTTCCACACGTACAACAGCTTAGAAGTACGGAGGCATGTCATGAAATATATATGGAACATATTAATATATGTCCATAATAATTACAAATTAAAAGTATTGCAACCATATAGGCATCCGCAGAGGGGCTGGGTGTTTGAGCCCCAACCCAATATTTAGTGAATTTTATAGATATTTTTGATCAGCGTCTTCCGAGTTGCGCGAAAAAGTGGTGACAACAAAAAGTTTCAACAACACTAGACGTCGCATGCCTACGTGCATTACGGAAGACGACAACTTCCGTAGTTTTTTGTATTTAACTAATTAGTTAATTAATTGATTAAGTGATTAATTAATTAACCAATTACATGCTAATTTGAGCTATTCGTTTTCAAGGTGTGATCGTTTTGAGTGCCAAGAATAAAAATGTTAGAAAATTGTTGAAAAGAAAAGCCTACAGCACCCGGTATTCCCAGGCGGTCACCCATCCAAGTACTAACCGGGCTCGACGTTGCTTAACTTCGGTGATCGGACGAGAACCGGTGTTTTCAACGTGATATGGCCGTAGACGAAAGTGACTGCTTATTTAGTGGTATTTATATTAGGGCCGTAAATGTTGCTACCTTCATATCAACTAAATGTAATATTTCTTGGGAAATTATTTTATATGCTTAATTTAGGTGCGCTTTATCAACGTTTATTGCTTATGCATCATACTATATAGTCTTATATTGCTTTTAAATCCGACCACAGTAGCGCCATCTAGTGACGATTCACTAACCATTCTTTCTACAATTTCCGTATTTCTTTCTTTACTTTATTCGCAAAGCAAATATACGTAACTTTCTATGTAAACAACACGAGATAACTGTCGCTGTTTATTTCTTTCGAGTAAATCGCCAATTCTATTCGTGTCAGAGGTCATGCAATGGACGAAAGACGCGAATGGTCACAGAAAGAGGCGACAGGACACAGGGTCGGTACCAGCTAGGGTAGTCTAGGGGTTGGATTAACCTCCAATTGCACCCTCGCTGACGCTAAGCCTAAAGGCCCTACCGGCCGAACCAAATTCATATTGGGTGGGCTGAGCAACTTCTTCAGAACGACTCGACCGCCTCTCGAGGAGACGGGTGGAGGTGCTCTTAAAATGTTTCGTCGCCGCACCGCCGTCACTTCACCTTCTGCTTAACTGCACCTGCTCCGCTGTCTTGGCACCACTGGTGACATCGGAAGATGGAGGGAGGGTGCTGTTGAAATTGCAGACTCAAGCGGAGTCATTTTCTCCACACGTACAACAGCTTAGAAGTACGGAGGCATGTCATGAAATATATATGGAACATATTAATATATGTCCATAATAATTACAAATTAAAAGTATTGCAACCATATAGGCATCCGCAGAGGGGCTGGGTGTTTGAGCCCCAACCCAATATTTAGTGAATTTTATAGATATTTTTGATCAGCGTCTTCCGAGTTGCGCGAAAAAGTGGTGACAACAAAAAGTTTTAACAACGCTAGACGTCGCATGCCTACGTGCATTACGGAAGACGACAACTTCCGTAGTTTTTTGTATTTAACTAATTAGTTAATTAATTGATTAAGTGATTAATTAATTAACCAATTACATGCTAATTTGAGCTATTCGTTTTCAAGGTGTGATCGTTTTGAGTGCCAAGAATAAAAATGTTAGAAAATTGTTGAAAAGAAAAGCCTACAGCACCCGGTATTCCCAGGCGGTCACCCATCCAAGTACTAACCGGGCTCGACGTTGCTTAACTTCGGTGATCGGACGAGAACCGGTGTTTTCAACGTGATATGGCCGTAGACGAAAGTGACTGCTTATTTAGTGGTATTTATATTAGGGCCGTAAATGTTGCTACCTTCATATCAACTAAATGTAATATTTCTTGGGAAATTATTTTATATGCTTAATTTAGGTGCGCTTTATCAACGTTTATTGCTTATGCATCATACTATATAGTCTTATATTGCTTTTAAATCCGACCACAGTAGCGCCATCTAGTGACGATTCACTAACCATTCTTTCTACAATTTCCGTATTTCTTTCTTTACTTTATTCGCAAAGCAAATATACGTAACTTTCTATGTAAACAACACGAGATAACTGTCGCTGTTTATTTTTTTCGAGTAAATCGCCAATTATATTCGGGTCAAAGGTCATGCAATGGACGAAAGACGCGAATGGTCACAGAAAGAGGCGACAGGACACAGGGTCGGTACCAGCTAGGGTAGTCTAGGGGTTGGATTAACCTCCAATTGCACCCTTGCTGACGCTAAGCCTAAAGGCCCTACCGGCCGAACCAAATTCATATTGGGTGGGCTGAGCAACTTCTTCAGAACGACTCGACCGCCTCTCGAGGAGACGGGTGGAGGTGCTCTTAAAATGTTTCGTCGCCGCACCGCCGTCACTTCACCTTCTGCTTAACTGCATCTTCTCCGCTGTCTTGGCACCACTGGTGACATCGGAAGATGGAGGGAGGGTGCTGTTGAAATTGCAGACTCAAGCGGAGTCCTTTTTTCCACACGTACAACAGCTTAGAAGTACGGAGGCATGTCATGAAATATATATGGAACATATTAATATATGTCCATAATAATTACAAATTAAAAGTATTGCAACCATATAGGCATCCGCAGAAGGGCTGGGTGTTTGAGCCCCAACCCAATATTTAGTGAATTTTATAGATATTTTTGATCAGCGTCTTCCGAGTTGCGCGAAAAAGTGGTGACAACAAAAAGTTTCAACAACACTAGACGTCGCATGCCTACGTGCATTACGGAAGACGACAACTTCCGTAGTTTTTTGTATTTAACTAATTAGTTAATTAATTGATTAAGTGATTAATTAATTAACCAATTACATGCTAATTTGAGCTATTCGTTTTCAAGGTGTGATCGTTTTGAGTGCCAAGAATAAAAATGTTAGAAAATTGTTGAAAAGAAAAGCCTACAGCACCCGGTATTCCCAGGCGGTCACCCATCCAAGTACTAACCGGGCTCGACGTTGCTTAACTTCGGTGATCGGACGAGAACCGGTGTTTTCAACGTGATATGGCCGTAGACGAAAGTGACTGCTTATTTAGTGGTATTTATATTAGGGCCGTAAATGTTGCTACCTTCATATCAACTAAATGTAATATTTCTTGGGAAATTATTTTATATGCTTAATTTAGGTGCGCTTTATCAACGTTTATTGCTTATGCATCATACTATATAGTCTTATATTGCTTTTAAATCCGACCACAGTAGCGCCATCTAGTGACGATTCACTAACCATTCTTTCTACAATTTCCGTATTTCTTTCTTTACTTTATTCGCAAAGCAAATATACGTAACTTTCTATGTAAACAACACGAGATAACTGTCGCTGTTTATTTTTTTCGAGTAAATCGCCAATTATATTCGGGTCAAAGGTCATGCAATGGACGAAAGACGCGAATGGTCACAGAAAGAGGCGACAGGACACAGGGTCGGTACCAGCTAGGGTAGTCTAGGGGTTGGATTAACCTCCAATTGCACCCTTGCTGACGCTAAGCCTAAAGGCCCTACCGGCCGAACCAAATTCATATTGGGTGGGCTGAGCAACTTCTTCAGAACGACTCGACCGCCTCTCGAGGAGACGGGTGGAGGTGCTCTTAAAATGTTTCGTCGCCGCACCGCCGTCACTTCACCTTCTGCTTAACTGCATCTTCTCCGCTGTCTTGGCACCACTGGTGACATCGGAAGATGGAGGGAGGGTGCTGTTGAAATTGCAGACTCAAGCGGAGTCCTTTTTTCCACACGTACAACAGCTTAGAAGTACGGAGGCATGTCATGAAATATATATGGAACATATTAATATATGTCCATAATAATTACAAATTAAAAGTATTGCAACCATATAGGCATCCGCAGAGGGGCTGGGTGTTTGAGCCCCAACCCAATATTTAGTGAATTTTATAGATATTTTTGATCAGCGTCTTCCGAGTTGCGCGAAAAAGTGGTGACAACAAAAAGTTTCAACAACACTAGACGTCGCATGCCTACGTGCATTACGGAAGACGACAACTTCCGTAGTTTTTTGTATTTAACTAATTAGTTAATTAATTGATTAAGTGATTAATTAATTAACCAATTACATGCTAATTTGAGCTATTCGTTTTCAAGGTGTGATCGTTTTGAGTGCCAAGAATAAAAATGTTAGAAAATTGTTGAAAAGAAAAGCCTACAGCACCCGGTATTCCCAGGCGGTCACCCATCCAAGTACTAACCGGGCTCGACGTTGCTTAACTTCGGTGATCGGACGAGAACCGGTGTTTTCAACGTGATATGGCCGTAGACGAAAGTGACTGCTTATTTAGTGGTATTTATATTAGGGCCGTAAATGTTGCTACCTTCATATCAACTAAATGTAATATTTCTTGGGAAATTATTTTATATGCTTAATTTAGGTGCGCTTTATCAACGTTTATTGCTTATGCATCATACTATATAGTCTTATATTGCTTTTAAATCCGACCACAGTAGCGCCATCTAGTGACGATTCACTAACCATTCTTTCTACAATTTCCGTATTTCTTTCTTTACTTTATTCGCAAAGCAAATATACGTAACTTTCTATGTAAACAACACGAGATAACTGTCGCTGTTTATTTCTTTCGAGTAAATCGCCAATTCTATTCGTGTCAGAGGTCATGCAATGGACGAAAGACGCGAATGGTCACAGAAAGAGGCGACAGGACACAGGGTCGGTACCAGCTAGGGTAGTCTAGGGGTTGGATTAACCTCCAATTGCACCCTCGCTGACGCTAAGCCTAAAGGCCCTACCGGCCGAACCAAATTCATATTGGGTGGGCTGAGCAACTTCTTCAGAACGACTCGACCGCCTCTCGAGGAGACGGGTGGAGGTGCTCTTAAAATGTTTCGTCGCCGCACCGCCGTCACTTCACCTTCTGCTTAACTGCACCTGCTCCGCTGTCTTGGCACCACTGGTGACATCGGAAGATGGAGGGAGGGTGCTGTTGAAATTGCAGACTCAAGCGGAGTCATTTTCTCCACACGTACAACAGCTTAGAAGTACGGAGGCATGTCATGAAATATATATGGAACATATTAATATATGTCCATAATAATTACAAATTAAAAGTATTGCAACCATATAGGCATCCGCAGAGGGGCTGGGTGTTTGAGCCCCAACCCAATATTTAGTGAATTTTATAGATATTTTTGATCAGCGTCTTCCGAGTTGCGCGAAAAAGTGGTGACAACAAAAAGTTTTAACAACGCTAGACGTCGCATGCCTACGTGCATTACGGAAGACGACAACTTCCGTAGTTTTTTGTATTTAACTAATTAGTTAATTAATTGATTAAGTGATTAATTAATTAACCAATTACATGCTAATTTGAGCTATTCGTTTTCAAGGTGTGATCGTTTTGAGTGCCAAGAATAAAAATGTTAGAAAATTGTTGAAAAGAAAAGCCTACAGCACCCGGTATTCCCAGGCGGTCACCCATCCAAGTACTAACCGGGCTCGACGTTGCTTAACTTCGGTGATCGGACGAGAACCGGTGTTTTCAACGTGATATGGCCGTAGACGAAAGTGACTGCTTATTTAGTGGTATTTATATTAGGGCCGTAAATGTTGCTACCTTCATATCAACTAAATGTAATATTTCTTGGGAAATTATTTTATATGCTTAATTTAGGTGCGCTTTATCAACGTTTATTGCTTATGCATCATACTATATAGTCTTATATTGCTTTTAAATCCGACCACAGTAGCGCCATCTAGTGACGATTCACTAACCATTCTTTCTACAATTTCCGTATTTCTTTCTTTACTTTATTCGCAAAGCAAATATACGTAACTTTCTATGTAAACAACACGAGATAACTGTCGCTGTTTATTTCTTTCGAGTAAATCGCCAATTCTATTCGTGTCAGAGGTCATGCAATGGACGAAAGACGCGAATGGTCACAGAAAGAGGCGACAGGACACAGGGTCGGTACCAGCTAGGGTAGTCTAGGGGTTGGATTAACCTCCAATTGCACCCTCGCTGACGCTAAGCCTAAAGGCCCTACCGGCCGAACCAAATTCATATTGGGTGGGCTGAGCAACTTCTTCAGAACGACTCGACCGCCTCTCGAGGAGACGGGTGGAGGTGCTCTTAAAATGTTTCGTCGCCGCACCGCCGTCACTTCACCTTCTGCTTAACTGCACCTGCTCCGCTGTCTTGGCACCACTGGTGACATCGGAAGATGGAGGGAGGGTGCTGTTGAAATTGCAGACTCAAGCGGAGTCATTTTCTCCACACGTACAACAGCTTAGAAGTACGGAGGCATGTCATGAAATATATATGGAACATATTAATATATGTCCATAATAATTACAAATTAAAAGTATTGCAACCATATAGGCATCCGCAGAGGGGCTGGGTGTTTGAGCCCCAACCCAATATTTAGTGAATTTTATAGATATTTTTGATCAGCGTCTTCCGAGTTGCGCGAAAAAGTGGTGACAACAAAAAGTTTCAACAACACTAGACGTCGCATGCCTACGTGCATTACGGAAGACGACAACTTCCGTAGTTTTTTGTATTTAACTAATTAGTTAATTAATTGATTAAGTGATGAATTAATTACCCAATTACATGATAATTTGAGGTATTCGTTTTCAAGGTGTGATCGTTTTGAGTGGCAAGAATAAAAATGTTAGAAAATTGTTGAAAAGAAAAGCCTACAGCACCCGGTATTCCCAGGCGGTCACCCATCCAAGTACTAACCGGGCTCGACGTTGCTTAACTTCGGTGATCGGACGAGAACCGGTGTTTTCAACGTGATATGGCCGTAGACGAAAGTGACTGCTTATTTAGTGGTATTTATATTAGGGCCGTAAATGTTGCTACCTTCATATCAACTAAATGTAATATTTCTTGGGAAATTATTTTATATGCTTAATTTAGGTGCGCTTTATCAACGTTTATTGCTTATGCATCATACTATATAGTCTTATATTGCTTTTAAATCCGACCACAGTAGCGCCATCTAGTGACGATTCACTAACCATTCTTTCTACAATTTCCGTATTTCTTTCTTTACTTTATTCGCAAAGCAAATATACGTAACTTTCTATGTAAACAACACGAGATAACTGTCGCTGTTTATTTTTTTCGAGTAAATCGCCAATTCTATTCGTGTCAAAGGTCATGCAATGGACGAAAGACGCGAATGGTCACAGAAAGAGGCGACAGGACACAGGGTCGGTACCAGCTAGGGTAGTCTAGGGGTTGGATTAACCTCCAATTGCACCCTCGCTGACGCTAAGCCTAAAGGCCCTACCGGCCGAACCAAATTTATATTGGGTGGGCTGAGCAACTTCTTCAGAACGACTCGACCGCCTCTCGAGGAGACGGGTGGAGGTGCTCTTAAAATGTTTCGTCGCCGCACCGCCGTCACTTAACCTTCTGCTTAACTGCACCTGCTCCGCTGTCTTGGCACCACTGGTGACATCGGAAGATGGAGGGAGGGTGCTGTTGAAATTGCAGACTCAAGCGGAGTCATTTTCTCCACACGTACAACAGCTTAGAAGTACGGAGGCATGTCATGAAATATATATGGAACATATTAATATATGTCCATAATAATTACAAATTAAAAGTATTGCAACCATATAGGCATCCGCAGAGGGGCTGGGTGTTTGAGCCCCAACCCAATATTTAGTGAATTTTATAGATATTTTTGATCAGCGTCTTCCGAGTTGCGCGAAAAAGTGGTGACAACAAAAAGTTTTAACAACACTAGACGTCGCATGCCTACGTGCATTACGGAAGACGACAACTTCCGTAGTTTTTTGTATTTAACTAATTAGTTAATTAATTGATTAAGTGATTAATTAATTAACCAATTACATGCTAATTTGAGCTATTCGTTTTCAAGGTGTGATCGTTTTGAGTGCCAAGAATAAAAATGTTAGAAAATTGTTGAAAAGAAAAGCCTACAGCACCCGGTATTCCCAGGCGGTCACCCATCCAAGTACTAACCGGGCTCGACGTTGCTTAACTTCGGTGATCGGAAGAGAACCGGTGTTTTCAACGTGATATGGCCGTAGACGAAAGTGACTGCTTATTTAGTGGTATTTATATTAGGGCCGTAAATGTTGCTACCTTCATATCAACTAAATGTAATATTTCTTGGGAAATTATTTTATATGCTTAATTTAGGTGCGCTTTATCAACGTTTATTGCTTATGCATTATACTATATAGTCTTATATTGCTTTTAAATCCGACCACAGTAGCGCCATCTAGTGACGATTCACTAACCATTCTTTCTACAATTTCCGTATTTCTTTCTTTACTTTATTCGCAAAGCAAATATACGTAACTTTCTATGTAAACAACACGAGATAACTGTCGCTGTTTATTTTTTTCGAGTAAATCGCCAATTCTATTCGTGTCAAAGGTCATGCAATGGACGAAAGACGCGAATGGTCACAGAAAGAGGCGACAGGACACAGGGTCGGTACCAGCTAGGGTAGTCTAGGGGTTGGATTAACCTCCAATTGCACCCTCGCTGACGCTAAGCCTAAAGGCCCTACCGGCCGAACCAAATTCATATTGGGTGGGCTGAGCAACTTCTTCAGAACGACTCGACCGCCTCTCGAGGAGACGGGTGGAGGTGCTCTTAAAATGTTTCGTCGCCGCACCGCCGTCACTTCACCTTCTGCTTAACTGCACCTGCTCCGCTGTCTTGGCACCACTGGTGACATCGGAAGATGGAGGGAGGGTGCTGTTGAAATTGCAGACTCAAGCGGAGTCATTTTCTCCACACGTACAACAGCTTAGAAGTACGGAGGCATGTCATGAAATATATATGGAACATATTAATATATGTCCATAATAATTACAAATTAAAAGTATTGCAACCATATAGGCATCCGCAGAGGGGCTGGGTGTTTGAGCCCCAACCCAATATTTAGTGAATTTTATAGATATTTTTGATCAGCGTCTTCCGAGTTGCGCGAAAAAGTGGTGACAACAAAAAGTTTTAACAACACTAGACGTCGCATGCCTACGTGCATTACGGAAGACGACAACTTCCGTAGTTTTTTGTATTTAACTAATTAGTTAATTAATTGATTAAGTGATTAATTAATTAACCAATTACATGCTAATTTGAGCTATTCGTTTTCAAGGTGTGATCGTTTTGAGTGCCAAGAATAAAAATGTTAGAAAATTGTTGAAAAGAAAAGCCTACAGCACCCGGTATTCCCAGGCGGTCACCCATCCAAGTACTAACCGGGCTCGACGTTGCTTAACTTCGGTGATCGGACGAGAACCGGTGTTTTCAACGTGATATGGCCGTAGACGAAAGTGACTGCTTATTTAGTGGTATTTATATTAGGGCCGTAAATGTTGCTACCTTCATATCAACTAAATGTAATATTTCTTGGGAAATTATTTTATATGCTTAATTTAGGTGCGCTTTATCAACGTTTATTGCTTATGCATCATACTATATAGTCTTATATTGCTTTTAAATCCGACCACAGTAGCGCCATCTAGTGACGATTCACTAACCATTCTTTCTACAATTTCCGTATTTCTTTCTTTACTTTATTCGCAAAGCAAATATACGTAACTTTCTATGTAAACAACACGAGATAACTGTCGCTGTTTATTTTTTTCGAGTAAATCGCCAATTATATTCGGGTCAAAGGTCATGCAATGGACGAAAGACGCGAATGGTCACAGAAAGAGGCGACAGGACACAGGGTCGGTACCAGCTAGGGTAGTCTAGGGGTTGGATTAACCTCCAATTGCACCCTTGCTGACGCTAAGCCTAAAGGCCCTACCGGCCGAACCAAATTCATATTGGGTGGGCTGAGCAACTTCTTCAGAACGACTCGACCGCCTCTCGAGGAGACGGGTGGAGGTGCTCTTAAAATGTTTCGTCGCCGCACCGCCGTCACTTCACCTTCTGCTTAACTGCATCTTCTCCGCTGTCTTGGCACCACTGGTGACATCGGAAGATGGAGAGAGGGTGCTGTTGAAATTGCAGACTCAAGCGGAGTCCTTTTTTCCACACGTACAACAGCTTAGAAGTACGGAGGCATGTCATGAAATATATATGGAACATATTAATATATGTCCATAATAATTACAAATTAAAAGTATTGCAACCATATAGGCATCCGCAGAGGGGCTGGGTGTTTGAGCCCCAACCCAATATTTAGTGAATTTTATAGATATTTTTGATCAGCGTCTTCCGAGTTGCGCGAAAAAGTGGTGACAACAAAAAGTTTCAACAACACTAGACGTCGCATGCCTACGTGCATTACGGAAGACGACAACTTCCGTAGTTTTTTGTATTTAACTAATTAGTTAATTAATTGATTAAGTGATTAATTAATTAACCAATTACATGCTAATTTGAGCTATTCGTTTTCAAGGTGTGATCGTTTTGAGTGCCAAGAATAAAAATGTTAGAAAATTGTTGAAAAGAAAAGCCTACAGCACCCGGTATTCCCAGGCGGTCACCCATACAAGTACTAACCGGGCTCGACGTTGCTTAACTTCGGTGATCGGACGAGAACCGGTGTTTTCAACGTGATATGGCCGTAGACGAAAGTGACTGCTTATTTAGTGGTATTTATATTAGGGCCGTAAATGTTGCTACCTTCATATCAACTAAATGTAATATTTCTTGGGAAATTATTTTATATGCTTAATTTAGGTGCGCTTTATCAACGTTTATTGCTTATGCATCATACTATATAGTCTTATATTGCTTTTAAATCCGACCACAGTAGCGCCATCTAGTGACGATTCACTAACCATTCTTTCTACAATTTCCGTATTTCTTTCTTTACTTTATTCGCAAAGCAAATATACGTAACTTTCTATGTAAACAACACGAGATAACTGTCGCTGTTTATTTTTTTCGAGTAAATCGCCAATTATATTCGGGTCAAAGGTCATGCAATGGACGAAAGACGCGAATGGTCACAGAAAGAGGCGACAGGACACAGGGTCGGTACCAGCTAGGGTAGTCTAGGGGTTGGATTAACCTCCAATTGCACCCTTGCTGACGCTAAGCCTAAAGGCCCTACCGGCCGAACCAAATTCATATTGGGTGGGCTGAGCAACTTCTTCAGAACGACTCGACCGCCTCTCGAGGAGACGGGTGGAGGTGCTCTTAAAATGTTTCGTCGCCGCACCGCCGTCACTTCACCTTCTGCTTAACTGCATCTTCTCCGCTGTCTTGGCACCACTGGTGACATCGGAAGATGGAGGGAGGGTGCTGTTGAAATTGCAGACTCAAGCGGAGTCCTTTTTTCCACACGTACAACAGCTTAGAAGTACGGAGGCATGTCATGAAATATATATGGAACATATTAATATATGTCCATAATAATTACAAATTAAAAGTATTGCAACCATATAGGCATCCGCAGAGGGGCTGGGTGTTTGAGCCCCAACCCAATATTTAGTGAATTTTATAGATATTTTTGATCAGCGTCTTCCGAGTTGCGCGAAAAAGTGGTGACAACAAAAAGTTTCAACAACACTAGACGTCGCATGCCTACGTGCATTACGGAAGACGACAACTTCCGTAGTTTTTTGTATTTAACTAATTAGTTAATTAATTGATTAAGTGATTAATTAATTAACCAATTACATGCTAATTTGAGCTATTCGTTTTCAAGGTGTGATCGTTTTGAGTGCCAAGAATAAAAATGTTAGAAAATTGTTGAAAAGAAAAGCCTACAGCACCCGGTATTCCCAGGCGGTCACCCATCCAAGTACTAACCGGGCTCGACGTTGCTTAACTTCGGTGATCGGACGAGAACCGGTGTTTTCAACGTGATATGGCCGTAGACGAAAGTGACTGCTTATTTAGTGGTATTTATATTAGGGCCGTAAATGTTGCTACCTTCATATCAACTAAATGTAATATTTCTTGGGAAATTATTTTATATGCTTAATTTAGGTGCGCTTTATCAACGTTTATTGCTTATGCATCATACTATATAGTCTTATATTGCTTTTAAATCCGACCACAGTAGCGCCATCTAGTGACGATTCACTAACCATTCTTTCTACAATTTCCGTATTTCTTTCTTTACTTTATTCGCAAAGCAAATATACGTAACTTTCTATGTAAACAACACGAGATAACTGTCGCTGTTTATTTCTTTCGAGTAAATCGCCAATTCTATTCGTGTCAGAGGTCATGCAATGGACGAAAGACGCGAATGGTCACAGAAAGAGGCGACAGGACACAGGGTCGGTACCAGCTAGGGTAGTCTAGGGGTTGGATTAACCTCCAATTGCACCCTCGCTGACGCTAAGCCTAAAGGCCCTACCGGCCGAACCAAATTCATATTGGGTGGGCTGAGCAACTTCTTCAGAACGACTCGACCGCCTCTCGAGGAGACGGGTGGAGGTGCTCTTAAAATGTTTCGTCGCCGCACCGCCGTCACTTCACCTTCTGCTTAACTGCACCTGCTCCGCTGTCTTGGCACCACTGGTGACATCGGAAGATGGAGGGAGGGTGCTGTTGAAATTGCAGACTCAAGCGGAGTCATTTTCTCCACACGTACAACAGCTTAGAAGTACGGAGGCATGTCATGAAATATATATGGAACATATTAATATATGTCCATAATAATTACAAATTAAAAGTATAGCAACCATATAGGCATCCGCAGAGGGGCTGGGTGTTTGAGCCCCAACCCAATATTTAGTGAATTTTATAGATATTTTTGATCAGCGTCTTCCGAGTTGCGCGAAAAAGTGGTGACAACAAAAAGTTTTAACAACGCTAGACGTCGCATGCCTACGTGCATTACGGAAGACGACAACTTCCGTAGTTTTTTGTATTTAACTAATTAGTTAATTAATTGATTAAGTGATTAATTAATTAACCAATTACATGCTAATTTGAGCTATTCGTTTTCAAGGTGTGATCGTTTTGAGTGCCAAGAATAAAAATGTTAGAAAATTGTTGAAAAGAAAAGCCTACAGCACCCGGTATTCCCAGGCGGTCACCCATACAAGTACTAACCGGGCTCGACGTTGCTTAACTTCGGTGATCGGACGAGAACCGGTGTTTTCAACGTGATATGGCCGTAGACGAAAGTGACTGCTTATTTAGTGGTATTTATATTAGGGCCGTAAATGTTGCTACCTTCATATCAACTAAATGTAATATTTCTTGGGAAATTATTTTATATGCTTAATTTAGGTGCGCTTTATCAACGTTTATTGCTTATGCATCATACTATATAGTCTTATATTGCTTTTAAATCCGACCACAGTAGCGCCATCTAGTGACGATTCACTAACCATTCTTTCTACAATTTCCGTATTTCTTTCTTTACTTTATTCGCAAAGCAAATATACGTAACTTTCTATGTAAACAACACGAGATAACTGTCGCTGTTTATTTTTTTCGAGTAAATCGCCAATTATATTCGGGTCAAAGGTCATGCAATGGACGAAAGACGCGAATGGTCACAGAAAGAGGCGACAGGACACAGGGTCGGTACCAGCTAGGGTAGTCTAGGGGTTGGATTAACCTCCAATTGCACCCTTGCTGACGCTAAGCCTAAAGGCCCTACCGGCCGAACCAAATTCATATTGGGTGGGCTGAGCAACTTCTTCAGAACGACTCGACCGCCTCTCGAGGAGACGGGTGGAGGTGCTCTTAAAATGTTTCGTCGCCGCACCGCCGTCACTTCACCTTCTGCTTAACTGCATCTTCTCCGCTGTCTTGGCACCACTGGTGACATCGGAAGATGGAGGGAGGGTGCTGTTGAAATTGCAGACTCAAGCGGAGTCCTTTTTTCCACACGTACAACAGCTTAGAAGTACGGAGGCATGTCATGAAATATATATGGAACATATTAATATATGTCCATAATAATTACAAATTAAAAGTATTGCAACCATATAGGCATCCGCAGAGGGGCTGGGTGTTTGAGCCCCAACCCAATATTTAGTGAATTTTATAGATATTTTTGATCAGCGTCTTCCGAGTTGCGCGAAAAAGTGGTGACAACAAAAAGTTTCAACAACACTAGACGTCGCATGCCTACGTGCATTACGGAAGACGACAACTTCCGTAGTTTTTTGTATTTAACTAATTAGTTAATTAATTGATTAAGTGATTAATTAATTAACCAATTACATGCTAATTTGAGCTATTCGTTTTCAAGGTGTGATCGTTTTGAGTGCCAAGAATATAAATGTTAGAAAATTGTTGAAAAGAAAAGCCTACAGCACCCGGTATTCCCAGGCGGTCACCCATCCAAGTACTAACCGGGCTCGACGTTGCTTAACTTCGGTGATCGGACGAGAACCGGTGTTTTCAACGTGATATGGCCGTAGACGAAAGTGACTGCTTATTTAGTGGTATTTATATTAGGGCCGTAAATGTTGCTACCTTCATATCAACTAAATGTAATATTTCTTGGGAAATTATTTTATATGCTTAATTTAGGTGCGCTTTATCAACGTTTATTGCTTATGCATCATACTATATAGTCTTATATTGCTTTTAAATCCGACCACAGTAGCGCCATCTAGTGACGATTCACTAACCATTCTTTCTACAATTTCCGTATTTCTTTCTTTACTTTATTCGCAAAGCAAATATACGTAACTTTCTATGTAAACAACACGAGATAACTGTCGCTGTTTATTTCTTTCGAGTAAATCGCCAATTCTATTCGTGTCAGAGGTCATGCAATGGACGAAAGACGCGAATGGTCACAGAAAGAGGCGACAGGACACAGGGTCGGTACCAGCTAGGGTAGTCTAGGGGTTGGATTAACCTCCAATTGCACCCTCGCTGACGCTAAGCCTAAAGGCCCTACCGGCCGAACCAAATTCATATTGGGTGGGCTGAGCAACTTCTTCAGAACGACTCGACCGCCTCTCGAGGAGACGGGTGGAGGTGCTCTTAAAATGTTTCGTCGCCGCACCGCCGTCACTTCACCTTCTGCTTAACTGCACCTGCTCCGCTGTCTTGGCACCACTGGTGACATCGGAAGATGGAGGGAGGGTGCTGTTGAAATTGCAGACTCAAGCGGAGTCATTTTCTCCACACGTACAACAGCTTAGAAGTACGGAGGCATGTCATGAAATATATATGGAACATATTAATATATGTCCATAATAATTACAAATTAAAAGTATTGCAACCATATAGGCATCCGCAGAGGGGCTGGGTGTTTGAGCCCCAACCCAATATTTAGTGAATTTTATAGATATTTTTGATCAGCGTCTTCCGAGTTGCGCGAAAAAGTGGTGACAACAAAAAGTTTTAACAACGCTAGACGTCGCATGCCTACGTGCATTACGGAAGACGACAACTTCCGTAGTTTTTTGTATTTAACTAATTAGTTAATTAATTGATTAAGTGATTAATTAATTAACCAATTACATGCTAATTTGAGCTATTCGTTTTCAAGGTGTGATCGTTTTGAGTGCCAAGAATAAAAATGTTAGAAAATTGTTGAAAAGAAAAGCCTACAGCACCCGGTATTCCCAGGCGGTCACCCATCCAAGTACTAACCGGGCTCGACGTTGCTTAACTTCGGTGATCGGACGAGAACCGGTGTTTTCAACGTGATATGGCCGTAGACGAAAGTGACTGCTTATTTAGTGGTATTTATATTAGGGCCGTAAATGTTGCTACCTTCATATCAACTAAATGTAATATTTCTTGGGAAATTATTTTATATGCTTAATTTAGGTGCGCTTTATCAACGTTTATTGCTTATGCATCATACTATATAGTCTTATATTGCTTTTAAATCCGACCACAGTAGCGCCATCTAGTGACGATTCACTAACCATTCTTTCTACAATTTCCGTATTTCTTTCTTTACTTTATTCGCAAAGCAAATATACGTAACTTTCTATGTAAACAACACGAGATAACTGTCGCTGTTTATTTTTTTCGAGTAAATCGCCAATTATATTCGGGTCAAAGGTCATGCAATGGACGAAAGACGCGAATGGTCACAGAAAGAGGCGACAGGACACAGGGTCGGTACCAGCTAGGGTAGTCTAGGGGTTGGATTAACCTCCAATTGCACCCTTGCTGACGCTAAGCCTAAAGGCCCTACCGGCCGAACCAAATTCATATTGGGTGGGCTGAGCAACTTCTTCAGAACGACTCGACCGCCTCTCGAGGAGACGGGTGGAGGTGCTCTTAAAATGTTTCGTCGCCGCACCGCCGTCACTTCACCTTCTGCTTAACTGCATCTTCTCCGCTGTCTTGGCACCACTGGTGACATCGGAAGATGGAGGGAGGGTGCTGTTGAAATTGCAGACTCAAGCGGAGTCCTTTTTTCCACACGTACAACAGCTTAGAAGTACGGAGGCATGTCATGAAATATATATGGAACATATTAATATATGTCCATAATAATTACAAATTAAAAGTATTGCAACCATATAGGCATCCGCAGAGGGGCTGGGTGTTTGAGCCCCAACCCAATATTTAGTGAATTTTATAGATATTTTTGATCAGCGTCTTCCGAGTTGCGCGAAAAAGTGGTGACAACAAAAAGTTTCAACAACACTAGACGTCGCATGCCTACGTGCATTACGGAAGACGACAACTTCCGTAGTTTTTTGTATTTAACTAATTAGTTAATTAATTGATTAAGTGATTAATTAATTAACCAATTACATGCTAATTTGAGCTATTCGTTTTCAAGGTGTGATCGTTTTGAGTGCCAAGAATAAAAATGTTAGAAAATTGTTGAAAAGAAAAGCCTACAGCACCCGGTATTCCCAGGCGGTCACCCATCCAAGTACTAACCGGGCTCGACGTTGCTTAACTTCGGTGATCGGACGAGAACCGGTGTTTTCAACGTGATATGGCCGTAGACGAAAGTGACTGCTTATTTAGTGGTATTTATATTAGGGCCGTAAATGTTGCTACCTTCATATCAACTAAATGTAATATTTCTTGGGAAATTATTTTATATGCTTAATTTAGGTGCGCTTTATCAACGTTTATTGCTTATGCATCATACTATATAGTCTTATATTGCTTTTAAATCCGACCACAGTAGCGCCATCTAGTGACGATTCACTAACCATTCTTTCTACAATTTCCGTATTTCTTTCTTTACTTTATTCGCAAAGCAAATATACGTAACTTTCTATGTAAACAACACGAGATAACTGTCGCTGTTTATTTCTTTCGAGTAAATCGCCAATTCTATTCGTGTCAGAGGTCATGCAATGGACGAAAGACGCGAATGGTCACAGAAAGAGGCGACAGGACACAGGGTCGGTACCAGCTAGGGTAGTCTAGGGGTTGGATTAACCTCCAATTGCACCCTCGCTGACGCTAAGCCTAAAGGCCCTACCGGCCGAACCAAATTCATATTGGGTGGGCTGAGCAACTTCTTCAGAACGACTCGACCGCCTCTCGAGGAGACGGGTGGAGGTGCTCTTAAAATGTTTCGTCGCCGCACCGCCGTCACTTCACCTTCTGCTTAACTGCACCTGCTCCGCTGTCTTGGCACCACTGGTGACATCGGAAGATGGAGGGAGGGTGCTGTTGAAATTGCAGACTCAAGCGGAGTCATTTTCTCCACACGTACAACAGCTTAGAAGTACGGAGGCATGTCATGAAATATATATGGAACATATTAATATATGTCCATAATAATTACAAATTAAAAGTATTGCAACCATATAGGCATCCGCAGAGGGGCTGGGTGTTTGAGCCCCAACCCAATATTTAGTGAATTTTATAGATATTTTTGATCAGCGTCTTCCGAGTTGCGCGAAAAAGTGGTGACAACAAAAAGTTTCAACAACACTAGACGTCGCATGCCTACGTGCATTACGGAAGACGACAACTTCCGTAGTTTTTTGTATTTAACTAATTAGTTAATTAATTGATTAAGTGATGAATTAATTACCCAATTACATGATAATTTGAGGTATTCGTTTTCAAGGTGTGATCGTTTTGAGTGCCAAGAATAAAAATGTTAGAAAATTGTTGAAAAGAAAAGCCTACAGCACCCGGTATTCCCAGGCGGTCACCCATCCAAGTACTAACCGGGCTCGACGTTGCTTAACTTCGGTGATCGGACGAGAACCGGTGTTTTCAACGTGATATGGCCGTAGACGAAAGTGACTGCTTATTTAGTGGTATTTATATTAGGGCCGTAAATGTTGCTACCTTCATATCAACTAAATGTAATATTTCTTGGGAAATTATTTTATATGCTTAATTTAGGTGCGCTTTATCAACGTTTATTGCTTATGCATCATACTATATAGTCTTATATTGCTTTTAAATCCGACCACAGTAGCGCCATCTAGTGACGATTCACTAACCATTCTTTCTACAATTTCCGTATTTCTTTCTTTACTTTATTCGCAAAGCAAATATACGTAACTTTCTATGTAAACAACACGAGATAACTGTCGCTGTTTATTTTTTTCGAGTAAATCGCCAATTCTATTCGTGTCAAAGGTCATGCAATGGACGAAAGACGCGAATGGTCACAGAAAGAGGCGACAGGACACAGGGTCGGTACCAGCTAGGGTAGTCTAGGGGTTGGATTAACCTCCAATTGCACCCTCGCTGACGCTAAGCCTAAAGGCCCTACCGGCCGAACCAAATTTATATTGGGTGGGCTGAGCAACTTCTTCAGAACGACTCGACCGCCTCTCGAGGAGACGGGTGGAGGTGCTCTTAAAATGTTTCGTCGCCGCACCGCCGTCACTTAACCTTCTGCTTAACTGCACCTGCTCCGCTGTCTTGGCACCACTGGTGACATCGGAAGATGGAGGGAGGGTGCTGTTGAAATTGCAGACTCAAGCGGAGTCATTTTCTCCACAAGTACAACAGCTTAGAAGTACGGAGGCATGTCATGAAATATATATGGAACATATTAATATATGTCCATAATAATTACAAATTAAAAGTATTGCAACCATATAGGCATCCGCAGAGGGGCTGGGTGTTTGAGCCCCAACCCAATATTTAGTGAATTTTATAGATATTTTTGATCAGCGTCTTCCGAGTTGCGCGAAAAAGTGGTGACAACAAAAAGTTTCAACAACACTAGACGTCGCATGCCTACATGCATTACGGAAGACGACAACTTCCGTAGTTTTTTGTATTTAACTAATTAGTTAATTAATTGATTAAGTGATTAATTAATTAACCAATTACATGCTAATTTGAGCTATTCGTTTTCAAGGTGTGATCGTTTTGAGTGCCAAGAATAAAAATGTTAGAAAATTGTTGAAAAGAAAAGCCTACAGCACCCGGTATTCCCAGGCGGTCACCCATCCAAGTACTAACCGGGCTCGACGTTGCTTAACTTCGGTGATCGGACGAGAACCGGTGTTTTCAACGTGATATGGCCGTAGACGAAAGTGACTGCTTATTTAGTGGTATTTATATTAGGGCCGTAAATGTTGCTACCTTCATATCAACTAAATGTAATATTTCTTGGGAAATTATTTTATATGCTTAATTTAGGTGCGCTTTATCAACGTTTATTGCTTATGCATCATACTATATAGTCTTATATTGCTTTTAAATCCGACCACAGTAGCGCCATCTAGTGACGATTCACTAACCATTCTTTCTACAATTTCCGTATTTCTTTCTTTACTTTATTCGCAAAGCAAATATACGTAACTTTCTATGTAAACAACACGAGATAACTGTCGCTGTTTATTTTTTTCGAGTAAATCGCCAATTCTATTCGTGTCAAAGGTCATGCAATGGACGAAAGACGCGAATGGTCACAGAAAGAGGCGACAGGACACAGGGTCGGTACCAGCTAGGGTAGTCTAGGGGTTGGATTAACCTCCAATTGCACCCTCGCTGACGCTAAGCCTAAAGGCCCTACCGGCCGAACCAAATTCATATTGGGTGGGCTGAGCAACTTCTTCAGAACGACTCGACCGCCTCTCGAGGAGACGGGTGGAGGTGCTCTTAAAATGTTTCGTCGCCGCACCGCCGTCACTTCACCTTCTGCTTAACTGCACCTGCTCCGCTGTCTTGGCACCACTGGTGACATCGGAAGATGGAGGGAGGGTGCTGTTGAAATTGCAGACTCAAGCGGAGTCATTTTCTCCACACGTACAACAGCTTAGAAGTACGGAGGCATGTCATGAAATATATATGGAACATATTAATATATGTCCATAATAATTACAAATTAAAAGTATTGCAACCATATAGGCATCCGCAGAGGGGCTGGGTGTTTGAGCCCCAACCCAATATTTAGTGAATTTTATAGATATTTTTGATCAGCGTCTTCCGAGTTGCGCGAAAAAGTGGTGACAACAAAAAGTTTTAACAACGCTAGACGTCGCATGCCTACGTGCATTACGGAAGACGACAACTTCCGTAGTTTTTTGTATTTAACTAATTAGTTAATTAATTGATTAAGTGATTAATTAATTAACCAATTACATGCTAATTTGAGCTATTCGTTTTCAAGGTGTGATCGTTTTGAGTGCCAAGAATAAAAATGTTAGAAAATTGTTGAAAAGAAAAGCCTACAGCACCCGGTATTCCCAGGCGGTCACCCATCCAAGTACTAACCGGGCTCGACGTTGCTTAACTTCGGTGATCGGACGAGAACCGGTGTTTTCAACGTGATATGGCCGTAGACGAAAGTGACTGCTTATTTAGTGGTATTTATATTAGGGCCGTAAATGTTGCTACCTTCATATCAACTAAATGTAATATTTCTTGGGAAATTATTTTATATGCTTAATTTAGGTGCGCTTTATCAACGTTTATTGCTTATGCATCATACTATATAGTCTTATATTGCTTTTAAATCCGACCACAGTAGCGCCATCTAGTGACGATTCACTAACCATTCTTTCTACAATTTCCGTATTTCTTTCTTTACTTTATTCGCAAAGCAAATATACGTAACTTTCTATGTAAACAACACGAGATAACTGTCGCTGTTTATTTTTTTCGAGTAAATCGCCAATTATATTCGGGTCAAAGGTCATGCAATGGACGAAAGACGCGAATGGTCACAGAAAGAGGCGACAGGACACAGGGTCGGTACCAGCTAGGGTAGTCTAGGGGTTGGATTAACCTCCAATTGCACCCTTGCTGACGCTAAGCCTAAAGGCCCTACCGGCCGAACCAAATTCATATTGGGTGGGCTGAGCAACTTCTTCAGAACGACTCGACCGCCTCTCGAGGAGACGGGTGGAGGTGCTCTTAAAATGTTTCGTCGCCGCACCGCCGTCACTTCACCTTCTGCTTAACTGCATCTTCTCCGCTGTCTTGGCACCACTGGTGACATCGGAAGATGGAGGGAGGGTGCTGTTGAAATTGCAGACTCAAGCGGAGTCCTTTTTTCCACACGTACAACAGCTTAGAAGTACGGAGGCATGTCATGAAATATATATGGAACATATTAATATATGTCCATAATAATTACAAATTAAAAGTATTGCAACCATATAGGCATCCGCAGAGGGGCTGGGTGTTTGAGCCCCAACCCAATATTTAGTGAATTTTATAGATATTTTTGATCAGCGTCTTCCGAGTTGCGCGAAAAAGTGGTGACAACAAAAAGTTTCAACAACACTAGACGTCGCATGCCTACGTGCATTACGGAAGACGACAACTTCCGTAGTTTTTTGTATTTAACTAATTAGTTAATTAATTGATTAAGTGATTAATTAATTAACCAATTACATGCTAATTTGAGCTATTCGTTTTCAAGGTGTGATCGTTTTGAGTGCCAAGAATAAAAATGTTAGAAAATTGTTGAAAAGAAAAGCCTACAGCACCCGGTATTCCCAGGCGGTCACCCATCCAAGTACTAACCGGGCTCGACGTTGCTTAACTTCGGTGATCGGACGAGAACCGGTGTTTTCAACGTGATATGGCCGTAGACGAAAGTGACTGCTTATTTAGTGGTATTTATATTAGGGCCGTAAATGTTGCTACCTTCATATCAACTAAATGTAATATTTCTTGGGAAATTATTTTATATGCTTAATTTAGGTGCGCTTTATCAACGTTTATTGCTTATGCATCATACTATATAGTCTTATATTGCTTTTAAATCCGACCACAGTAGCGCCATCTAGTGACGATTCACTAACCATTCTTTCTACAATTTCCGTATTTCTTTCTTTACTTTATTCGCAAAGCAAATATACGTAACTTTCTATGTAAACAACACGAGATAACTGTCGCTGTTTATTTCTTTCGAGTAAATCGCCAATTCTATTCGTGTCAGAGGTCATGCAATGGACGAAAGACGCGAATGGTCACAGAAAGAGGCGACAGGACACAGGGTCGGTACCAGCTAGGGTAGTCTAGGGGTTGGATTAACCTCCAATTGCACCCTCGCTGACGCTAAGCCTAAAGGCCCTACCGGCCGAACCAAATTCATATTGGGTGGGCTGAGCAACTTCTTCAGAACGACTCGACCGCCTCTCGAGGAGACGGGTGGAGGTGCTCTTAAAATGTTTCGTCGCCGCACCGCCGTCACTTCACCTTCTGCTTAACTGCACCTGCTCCGCTGTCTTGGCACCACTGGTGACATCGGAAGATGGAGGGAGGGTGCTGTTGAAATTGCAGACTCAAGCGGAGTCATTTTCTCCACACGTACAACAGCTTAGAAGTACGGAGGCATGTCATGAAATATATATGGAACATATTAATATATGTCCATAATAATTACAAATTAAAAGTATTGCAACCATATAGGCATCCGCAGAGGGGCTGGGTGTTTGAGCCCCAACCCAATATTTAGTGAATTTTATAGATATTTTTGATCAGCGTCTTCCGAGTTGCGCGAAAAAGTGGTGACAACAAAAAGTTTCAACAACACTAGACGTCGCATGCCTACGTGCATTACGGAAGACGACAACTTCCGTAGTTTTTTGTATTTAACTAATTAGTTAATTAATTGATTAAGTGATGAATTAATTACCCAATTACATGATAATTTGAGGTATTCGTTTTCAAGGTGTGATCGTTTTGAGTGCCAAGAATAAAAATGTTAGAAAATTGTTGAAAAGAAAAGCCTACAGCACCCGGTATTCCCAGGCGGTCACCCATCCAAGTACTAACCGGGCTCGACGTTGCTTAACTTCGGTGATCGGACGAGAACCGGTGTTTTCAACGTGATATGGCCGTAGACGAAAGTGACTGCTTATTTAGTGGTATTTATATTAGGGCCGTAAATGTTGCTACCTTCATATCAACTAAATGTAATATTTCTTGGGAAATTATTTTATATGCTTAATTTAGGTGCGCTTTATCAACGTTTATTGCTTATGCATCATACTATATAGTCTTATATTGCTTTTAAATCCGACCACAGTAGCGCCATCTAGTGACGATTCACTAACCATTCTTTCTACAATTTCCGTATTTCTTTCTTTACTTTATTCGCAAAGCAAATATACGTAACTTTCTATGTAAACAACACGAGATAACTGTCGCTGTTTATTTTTTTCGAGTAAATCGCCAATTCTATTCGTGTCAAAGGTCATGCAATGGACGAAAGACGCGAATGGTCACAGAAAGAGGCGACAGGACACAGGGTCGGTACCAGCTAGGGTAGTCTAGGGGTTGGATTAACCTCCAATTGCACCCTCGCTGACGCTAAGCCTAAAGGCCCTACCGGCCGAACCAAATTTATATTGGGTGGGCTGAGCAACTTCTTCAGAACGACTCGACCGCCTCTCGAGGAGACGGGTGGAGGTGCTCTTAAAATGTTTCGTCGCCGCACCGCCGTCACTTAACCTTCTGCTTAACTGCACCTGCTCCGCTGTCTTGGCACCACTGGTGACATCGGAAGATGGAGGGAGGGTGCTGTTGAAATTGCAGACTCAAGCGGAGTCATTTTCTCCACAAGTACAACAGCTTAGAAGTACGGAGGCATGTCATGAAATATATATGGAACATATTAATATATGTCCATAATAATTACAAATTAAAAGTATTGCAACCATATAGGCATCCGCAGAGGGGCTGGGTGTTTGAGCCCCAACCCAATATTTAGTGAATTTTATAGATATTTTTGATCAGCGTCTTCCGAGTTGCGCGAAAAAGTGGTGACAACAAAAAGTTTCAACAACACTAGACGTCGCATGCCTACATGCATTACGGAAGACGACAACTTCCGTAGTTTTTTGTATTTAACTAATTAGTTAATTAATTGATTAAGTGATTAATTAATTAACCAATTACATGCTAATTTGAGCTATTCGTTTTCAAGGTGTGATCGTTTTGAGTGCCAAGAATAAAAATGTTAGAAAATTGTTGAAAAGAAAAGCCTACAGCACCCGGTATTCCCAGGCGGTCACCCATCCAAGTACTAACCGGGCTCGACGTTGCTTAACTTCGGTGATCGGACGAGAACCGGTGTTTTCAACGTGATATGGCCGTAGACGAAAGTGACTGCTTATTTAGTGGTATTTATATTAGGGCCGTAAATGTTGCTACCTTCATATCAACTAAATGTAATATTTCTTGGGAAATTATTTTATATGCTTAATTTAGGTGCGCTTTATCAACGTTTATTGCTTATGCATCATACTATATAGTCTTATATTGCTTTTAAATCCGACCACAGTAGCGCCATCTAGTGACGATTCACTAACCATTCTTTCTACAATTTCCGTATTTCTTTCTTTACTTTATTCGCAAAGCAAATATACGTAACTTTCTATGTAAACAACACGAGATAACTGTCGCTGTTTATTTTTTTCGAGTAAATCGCCAATTCTATTCGTGTCAAAGGTCATGCAATGGACGAAAGACGCGAATGGTCACAGAAAGAGGCGACAGGACACAGGGTCGGTACCAGCTAGGGTAGTCTAGGGGTTGGATTAACCTCCAATTGCACCCTCGCTGACGCTAAGCCTAAAGGCCCTACCGGCCGAACCAAATTCATATTGGGTGGGCTGAGCAACTTCTTCAGAACGACTCGACCGCCTCTCGAGGAGACGGGTGGAGGTGCTCTTAAAATGTTTCGTCGCCGCACCGCCGTCACTTCACCTTCTGCTTAACTGCACCTGCTCCGCTGTCTTGGCACCACTGGTGACATCGGAAGATGGAGGGAGGGTGCTGTTGAAATTGCAGACTCAAGCGGAGTCATTTTCTCCACACGTACAACAGCTTAGAAGTACGGAGGCATGTCATGAAATATATATGGAACATATTAATATATGTCCATAATAATTACAAATTAAAAGTATTGCAACCATATAGGCATCCGCAGAGGGGCTGGGTGTTTGAGCCCCAACCCAATATTTAGTTAATTTTATAGATATTTTTGATCAGCGTCTTCCGAGTTGCGCGAAAAAGTGGTGACAACAAAAAGTTTTAACAACACTAGACGTCGCATGCCTACGTGCATTACGGAAGACGACAACTTCCGTATTTTTTTGTATTTAACTAATTAGTTAATTAATTGATTAAGTGATTAATTAATTAACCAATTACATGCTAATTTGAGCTATTCGTTTTCAAGGTGTGATCGTTTTGAGTGCCAAGAATAAAAATGTTAGAAAATTGTTGAAAAGAAAAGCCTACAGCACCCGGTATTCCCAGGCGGTCACCCATCCAAGTACTAACCGGGCTCGACGTTGCTTAACTTCGGTGATCGGACGAGAACCGGTGTTTTCAACGTGATATGGCCGTAGACGAAAGTGACTGCTTATTTAGTGGTATTTATATTAGGGCCGTAAATGTTGCTACCTTCATATCAACTAAATGTAATATTTCTTGGGAAATTATTTTATATGCTTAATTTAGGTGCGCTTTATCAACGTTTATTGCTTATGCATCATACTATATAGTCTTATATTGCTTTTAAATCCGACCACAGTAGCGCCATCTAGTGACGATTCACTAACCATTCTTTCTACAATTTCCGTATTTCTTTCTTTACTTTATTCGCAAAGCAAATATACGTAACTTTCTATGTAAACAACACGAGATAACTGTCGCTGTTTATTTTTTTCGAGTAAATCGCCAATTATATTCGGGTCAAAGGTCATGCAATGGACGAAAGACGCGAATGGTCACAGAAAGAGGCGACAGGACACAGGGTCGGTACCAGCTAGGGTAGTCTAGGGGTTGGATTAACCTCCAATTGCACCCTTGCTGACGCTAAGCCTAAAGGCCCTACCGGCCGAACCAAATTCATATTGGGTGGGCTGAGCAACTTCTTCAGAACGACTCGACCGCCTCTCGAGGAGACGGGTGGAGGTGCTCTTAAAATGTTTCGTCGCCGCACCGCCGTCACTTCACCTTCTGCTTAACTGCATCTTCTCCGCTGTCTTGGCACCACTGGTGACATCGGAAGATGGAGGGAGGGTGCTGTTGAAATTGCAGACTCAAGCGAAGTCCTTTTTTCCACACGTACAACAGCTTAGAAGTACGGAGGCATGTCATGAAATATATATGGAACATATTAATATATGTCCATAATAATTACAAATTAAAAGTATTGCAACCATATAGGCATCCGCAGAGGGGCTGGGTGTTTGAGCCCCAACCCAATATTTAGTGAATTTTATAGATATTTTTGATCAGCGTCTTCCGAGTTGCGCGAAAAAGTGGTGACAACAAAAAGTTTCAACAACACTAGACGTCGCATGCCTACGTGCATTACGGAAGACGACAACTTCCGTAGTTTTTTGTATTTAACTAATTAGTTAATTAATTGATTAAGTGATTAATTAATTAACCAATTACATGCTAATTTGAGCTATTCGTTTTCAAGGTGTGATCGTTTTGAGTGCCAAGAATAAAAATGTTAGAAAATTGTTGAAAAGAAAAGCCTACAGCACCCGGTATTCCCAGGCGGTCACCCATCCAAGTACTAACCGGGCTCGACGTTGCTTAACTTCGGTGATCGGACGAGAACCGGTGTTTTCAACGTGATATGGCCGTAGACGAAAGTGACTGCTTATTTAGTGGTATTTATATTAGGGCCGTAAATGTTGCTACCTTCATATCAACTAAATGTAATATTTCTTGGGAAATTATTTTATATGCTTAATTTAGGTGCGCTTTATCAACGTTTATTGCTTATGCATTATACTATATAGTCTTATATTGCTTTTAAATCCGACCACAGTAGCGCCATCTAGTGACGATTCACTAACCATTCTTTCTACAATTTCCGTATTTCTTTCTTTACTTTATTCGCAAAGCAAATACACGTAACTTTCTATGTAAACAACACGAGATAACTGTCGCTGTTTATTTTTTTCGAGTAAATCGCCAATTATATTCGGGTCAAAGGTCATGCAATGGACGAAAGACGCGAATGGTCACAGAAAGAGGCGACAGGACACAGGGTCGGTACCAGCTAGGGTAGTCTAGGGGTTGGATTAACCTCCAATTGCACCCTTGCTGACGCTAAGCCTAAATGCCCTACCGGCCGAACCAAATTCATATTGGGTGGGCTGAGCAACTTCTTCAGAACGACTCGACCGCCTCTCGAGGAGACGGGTGGAGGTGCTCTTAAAATGTTTCGTCGCCGCACCGCCGTCACTTCACCTTCTGCTTAACTGCACCTGCTCCGCTGTCTTGGCACCACTGGTGACATCGGAAGATGGAGGGAGGGTGCTGTTGAAATTGCAGACTCAAGCGGAGTCATTTTCTCCACAAGTACAAAAGCTTAGAAGTACGGAGGCATGTCATGAAATATATATGGAACATATTAATATATGTCCATAATAATTACAAATTAAAAGTATTGCAACCATATAGGCATCCGCAGAGGGGCTGGGTGTTTGAGCCCCAACCCAATATTTAGTGAATTTTATAGATATTTTTGATCAGCGTCTTCCGAGTTGCGCGAAAAAGTGGTGACAACAAAAAGTTTCAACAACACTAGACGTCGCATGCCTACATGCATTACGGAAGACGACAACTTCCGTAGTTTTTTGTATTTAACTAATTAGTTAATTAATTGATTAAGTGATTAATTAATTAACCAATTACATGCTAATTTGAGCTATTCGTTTTCAAGGTGTGATCGTTTTGAGTGCCAAGAATAAAAATGTTAGAAAATTGTTGAAAAGAAAAGCCTACAGCACCCGGTATTCCCAGGCGGTCACCCATCCAAGTACTAACCGGGCTCGACGTTGCTTAACTTCGGTGATCGGACGAGAACCGGTGTTTTCAACGTGATATGGCCGTAGACGAAAGTTACTGCTTATTTAGTGGTATTTATATTAGGGCCGTAAATGTTGCTACCTTCATATCAACTAAATGTAATATTTCTTGGGAAATTATTTTATATGCTTAATTTAGGTGCGCTTTATCAACGTTTATTGCTTATGCATCATACTATATAGTCTTATATTGCTTTTAAATCCGACCACAGTAGCGCCATCTAGTGACGATTCACTAACCATTCTTTCTACAATTTCCGTATTTCTTTCTTTACTTTATTCGCAAAGCAAATATACGTAACTTTCTATGTAAACAACACGAGATAACTGTCGCTGTTTATTTCTTTCGAGTAAATCGCCAATTCTATTCGTGTCAGAGGTCATGCAATGGACGAAAGACGCGAATGGTCACAGAAAGAGGCGACAGGACACAGGGTCGGTACCAGCTAGGGTAGTCTAGGGGTTGGATTAACCTCCAATTGCACCCTCGCTGACGCTAAGCCTAAAGGCCCTACCGGCCGAACCAAATTCATATTGGGTGGGCTGAGCAACTTCTTCAGAACGACTCGACCGCCTCTCCAGGAGACGGGTGGAGGTGCTCTTAAAATGTTTCGTCGCCGCACCGCCGTCACTTCACCTTCTGCTTAACTGCACCTGCTCCGCTGTCTTGGCACCACTGGTGACATCGGAAGATGGAGGGAGGGTGCTGTTGAAATTGCAGACTCAAGCGGAGTCATTTTCTCCACACGTACAACAGCTTAGAAGTACGGAGGCATGTCATGAAATATATATGGAACATATTAATATATGTCCATAATAATTACAAATTAAAAGTATTGCAACCATATAGGCATCCGCAGAGGGGCTGGGTGTTTGAGCCCCAACCCAATATTTAGTTAATTTTATAGATATTTTTGATCAGCGTCTTCCGAGTTGCGCGAAAAAGTGGTGACAACAAAAAGTTTTAACAACACTAGACGTCGCATGCCTACGTGCATTACGGAAGACGACAACTTCCGTATTTTTTTGTATTTAACTAATTAGTTAATTAATTGATTAAGTGATTAATTAATTAACCAATTACATGCTAATTTGAGCTATTCGTTTTCAAGGTGTGATCGTTTTGAGTGCCAAGAATAAAAATGTTAGAAAATTGTTGAAAAGAAAAGCCTACAGCACCCGGTATTCCCAGGCGGTCACCCATCCAAGTACTAACCGGGCTCGACGTTGCTTAACTTCGGTGATCGGACGAGAACCGGTGTTTTCAACGTGATATGGCCGTAGACGAAAGTGACTGCTTATTTAGTGGTATTTATATTAGGGCCGTAAATGTTGCTACCTTCATATCAACTAAATGTAATATTTCTTGGGAAATTATTTTATATGCTTAATTTAGGTGCGCTTTATCAACGTTTATTGCTTATGCATCATACTATATAGTCTTATATTGCTTTTAAATCCGACCACAGTAGCGCCATCTAGTGACGATTCACTAACCATTCTTTCTACAATTTCCGTATTTCTTTCTTTACTTTATTCGCAAAGCAAATATACGTAACTTTCTATGTAAACAACACGAGATAACTGTCGCTGTTTATTTTTTTCGAGTAAATCGCCAATTATATTCGGGTCAAAGGTCATGCAATGGACGAAAGACGCGAATGGTCACAGAAAGAGGCGACAGGACACAGGGTCGGTACCAGCTAGGGTAGTCTAGGGGTTGGATTAACCTCCAATTGCACCCTTGCTGACGCTAAGCCTAAAGGCCCTACCGGCCGAACCAAATTCATATTGGGTGGGCTGAGCAACTTCTTCAGAACGACTCGACCGCCTCTCGAGGAGACGGGTGGAGGTGCTCTTAAAATGTTTCGTCGCCGCACCGCCGTCACTTCACCTTCTGCTTAACTGCATCTTCTCCGCTGTCTTGGCACCACTGGTGACATCGGAAGATGGAGGGAGGGTGCTGTTGAAATTGCAGACTCAAGCGAAGTCCTTTTTTCCACACGTACAACAGCTTAGAAGTACGGAGGCATGTCATGAAATATATATGGAACATATTAATATATGTCCATAATAATTACAAATTAAAAGTATTGCAACCATATAGGCATCCGCAGAGGGGCTGGGTGTTTGAGCCCCAACCCAATATTTAGTGAATTTTATAGATATTTTTGATCAGCGTCTTCCGAGTTGCGCGAAAAAGTGGTGACAACAAAAAGTTTCAACAACACTAGACGTCGCATGCCTACGTGCATTACGGAAGACGACAACTTCCGTAGTTTTTTGTATTTAACTAATTAGTTAATTAATTGATTAAGTGATTAATTAATTAACCAATTACATGCTAATTTGAGCTATTCGTTTTCAAGGTGTGATCGTTTTGAGTGCCAAGAATAAAAATGTTAGAAAATTGTTGAAAAGAAAAGCCTACAGCACCCGGTATTCCCAGGCGGTCACCCATCCAAGTACTAACCGGGCTCGACGTTGCTTAACTTCGGTGATCGGACGAGAACCGGTGTTTTCAACGTGATATGGCCGTAGACGAAAGTGACTGCTTATTTAGTGGTATTTATATTAGGGCCGTAAATGTTGCTACCTTCATATCAACTAAATGTAATATTTCTTGGGAAATTATTTTATATGCTTAATTTAGGTGCGCTTTATCAACGTTTATTGCTTATGCATTATACTATATAGTCTTATATTGCTTTTAAATCCGACCACAGTAGCGCCATCTAGTGACGATTCACTAACCATTCTTTCTACAATTTCCGTATTTCTTTCTTTACTTTATTCGCAAAGCAAATACACGTAACTTTCTATGTAAACAACACGAGATAACTGTCGCTGTTTATTTTTTTCGAGTAAATCGCCAATTATATTCGGGTCAAAGGTCATGCAATGGACGAAAGACGCGAATGGTCACAGAAAGAGGCGACAGGACACAGGGTCGGTACCAGCTAGGGTAGTCTAGGGGTTGGATTAACCTCCAATTGCACCCTTGCTGACGCTAAGCCTAAATGCCCTACCGGCCGAACCAAATTCATATTGGGTGGGCTGAGCAACTTCTTCAGAACGACTCGACCGCCTCTCGAGGAGACGGGTGGAGGTGCTCTTAAAATGTTTCGTCGCCGCACCGCCGTCACTTCACCTTCTGCTTAACTGCACCTGCTCCGCTGTCTTGGCACCACTGGTGACATCGGAAGATGGAGGGAGGGTGCTGTTGAAATTGCAGACTCAAGCGGAGTCATTTTCTCCACAAGTACAAAAGCTTAGAAGTACGGAGGCATGTCATGAAATATATATGGAACATATTAATATATGTCCATAATAATTACAAATTAAAAGTATTGCAACCATATAGGCATCCGCAGAGGGGCTGGGTGTTTGAGCCCCAACCCAATATTTAGTGAATTTTATAGATATTTTTGATCAGCGTCTTCCGAGTTGCGCGAAAAAGTGGTGACAACAAAAAGTTTCAACAACACTAGACGTCGCATGCCTACATGCATTACGGAAGACGACAACTTCCGTAGTTTTTTGTATTTAACTAATTAGTTAATTAATTGATTAAGTGATTAATTAATTAACCAATTACATGCTAATTTGAGCTATTCGTTTTCAAGGTGTGATCGTTTTGAGTGCCAAGAATAAAAATGTTAGAAAATTGTTGAAAAGAAAAGCCTACAGCACCCGGTATTCCCAGGCGGTCACCCATCCAAGTACTAACCGGGCTCGACGTTGCTTAACTTCGGTGATCGGACGAGAACCGGTGTTTTCAACGTGATATGGCCGTAGACGAAAGTTACTGCTTATTTAGTGGTATTTATATTAGGGCCGTAAATGTTGCTACCTTCATATCAACTAAATGTAATATTTCTTGGGAAATTATTTTATATGCTTAATTTAGGTGCGCTTTATCAACGTTTATTGCTTATGCATCATACTATATAGTCTTATATTGCTTTTAAATCCGACCACAGTAGCGCCATCTAGTGACGATTCACTAACCATTCTTTCTACAATTTCCGTATTTCTTTCTTTACTTTATTCGCAAAGCAAATATACGTAACTTTCTATGTAAACAACACGAGATAACTGTCGCTGTTTATTTCTTTCGAGTAAATCGCCAATTCTATTCGTGTCAGAGGTCATGCAATGGACGAAAGACGCGAATGGTCACAGAAAGAGGCGACAGGACACAGGGTCGGTACCAGCTAGGGTAGTCTAGGGGTTGGATTAACCTCCAATTGCACCCTCGCTGACGCTAAGCCTAAAGGCCCTACCGGCCGAACCAAATTCATATTGGGTGGGCTGAGCAACTTCTTCAGAACGACTCGACCGCCTCTCGAGGAGACGGGTGGAGGTGCTCTTAAAATGATTCGTCGCCGCACCGCCGTCACTTCACCTTCTGCTTAACTGCACCTGCTCCGCTGTCTTGGCACCACTGGTGACATCGGAAGATGGAGGGAGGGTGCTGTTGAAATTGCAGACTCAAGCGGAGTCATTTTCTCCACACGTACAACAGCTTAGAAGTACGGAGGCATGTCATGAAATATATATGGAACATATTAATATATGTCCATAATAATTACAAATTAAAAGTATTGCAACCATATAGGCATCCGCAGAGGGGCTGGGTGTTTGAGCCCCAACCCAATATTTAGTGAATTTTATAGATATTTTTGATCAGCGTCTTCCGAGTTGCGCGAAAAAGTGGTGACAACAAAAAGTTTCAACAACACTAGACGTCGCATGCCTACGTGCATTACGGAAGACGACAACTTCCGTAGTTTTTTGTATTTAACTAATTAGTTAATTAATTGATTAAGTGATGAATTAATTACCCAATTACATGATAATTTGTGCTATTCGTTTTCAAGGTGTGATCGTTTTGAGTGGCAAGAATAAAAATGTTAGAAAATTGTTGAAAAGAAAAGCCTACAGCACCCGGTATTCCCAGGCGGTCACCCATCCAAGTACTAACCGGGCTCGACGTTGCTTAACTTCGGTGATCGGACGAGAACCGGTGTTTTCAACGTGATATGGCCGTAGACGAAAGTGACTGCTTATTTAGTGGTATTTATATTAGGGCCGTAAATGTTGCTACCTTCATATCAACTAAATGTAATATTTCTTGGGAAATTATTTTATATGCTTAATTTAGGTGCGCTTTATCAACGTTTATTGCTTATGCATCATACTATATAGTCTTATATTGCTTTTAAATCCGACCACAGTAGCGCCATCTAGTGACGATTCACTAACCATTCTTTCTACAATTTCCGTATTTCTTTCTTTACTTTATTCGCAAAGCAAATATACGTAACTTTCTATGTAAACAACACGAGATAACTGTCGCTGTTTATTTCTTTCGAGTAAATCGCCAATTCTATTCGTGTCAGAGGTCATGCAATGGACGAAAGACGCGAATGGTCACAGAAAGAGGCGACAGGACACAGGGTCGGTACCAGCTAGGGTAGTCTAGGGGTTGGATTAACCTCCAATTGCACCCTCGCTGACGCTAAGCCTAAAGGCCCTACCGGCCGAACCAAATTCATATTGGGTGGGCTGAGCAACTTCTTCAGAACGACTCGACCGCCTCTCGAGGAGACGGGTGGAGGTGCTCTTAAAATGTTTCGTCGCCGCACCGCCGTCACTTCACCTTCTGCTTAACTGCACCTGCTCCGCTGTCTTGGCACCACTGGTGACATCGGAAGATGGAGGGAGGGTGCTGTTGAAATTGCAGACTCAAGCGGAGTCATTTTCTCCACACGTACAACAGCTTAGAAGTACGGAGGCATGTCATGAAATATATATGGAACATATTAATATATGTCCATAATAATTACAAATTAAAAGTATTGCAACCATATAGGCATCCGCAGAGGGGCTGGGTGTTTGAGCCCCAACCCAATATTTAGTGAATTTTATAGATATTTTTGATCAGCGTCTTCCGAGTTGCGCGAAAAAGTGGTGACAACAAAAAGTTTTAACAACGCTAGACGTCGCATGCCTACGTGCATTATGGAAGACGACAACTTCCGTAGTTTTTTGTATTTAACTAATTAGTTAATTAATTGATTAAGTGATTAATTAATTAACCAATTACATGCTAATTTGAGCTATTCGTTTTCAAGGTGTGATCGTTTTGAGTGCCAAGAATAAAAATGTTAGAAAATTGTTGAAAAGAAAAGCCTACAGCACCCGGTATTCCCAGGCGGTCACCCATCCAAGTACTAACCGGGCTCGACGTTGCTTAACTTCGGTGATCGGACGAGAACCGGTGTTTTCAACGTGATATGGCCGTAGACGAAAGTTACTGCTTATTTAGTGGTATTTATATTAGGGCCGTAAATGTTGCTACCTTCATATCAACTAAATGTAATATTTCTTGGGAAATTATTTTATATGCTTAATTTAGGTGCGCTTTATCAACGTTTATTGCTTATGCATCATACTATATAGTCTTATATTGCTTTTAAATCCGACCACAGTAGCGCCATCTAGTGACGATTCACTAACCATTCTTTCTACAATTTCCGTATTTCTTTCTTTACTTTATTCGCAAAGCAAATATACGTAACTTTCTATGTAAACAACACGAGATAACTGTCGCTGTTTATTTCTTTCGAGTAAATCGCCAATTCTATTCGTGTCAGAGGTCATGCAATGGACGAAAGACGCGAATGGTCACAGAAAGAGGCGACAGGACACAGGGTCGGTACCAGCTAGGGTAGTCTAGGGGTTGGATTAACCTCCAATTGCACCCTCGCTGACGCTAAGCCTAAAGGCCCTACCGGCCGAACCAAATTCATATTGGGTGGGCTGAGCAACTTCTTCAGAACGACTCGACCGCCTCTCCAGGAGACGGGTGGAGGTGCTCTTAAAATGTTTCGTCGCCGCACCGCCGTCACTTCACCTTCTGCTTAACTGCACCTGCTCCGCTGTCTTGGCACCACTGGTGACATCGGAAGATGGAGGGAGGGTGCTGTTGAAATTGCAGACTCAAGCGGAGTCATTTTCTCCACACGTACAACAGCTTAGAAGTACGGAGGCATGTCATGAAATATATATGGAACATATTAATATATGTCCATAATAATTACAAATTAAAAGTATTGCAACCATATAGGCATCCGCAGAGGGGCTGGGTGTTTGAGCCCCAACCCAATATTTAGTGAATTTTATAGATATTTTTGATCAGCGTCTTCCGAGTTGCGCGAAAAAGTGGTGACAACAAAAAGTTTCAACAACACTAGACGTCGCATGCCTACGTGCATTACGGAAGACGACAACTTCCGTAGTTTTTTGTATTTAACTAATTAGTTAATTAATTGATTAAGTGATGAATTAATTACCCAATTACATGATAATTTGTGCTATTCGTTTTCAAGGTGTGATCGTTTTGAGTGGCAAGAATAAAAATGTTAGAAAATTGTTGAAAAGAAAAGCCTACAGCACCCGGTATTCCCAGGCGGTCACCCATCCAAGTACTAACCGGGCTCGACGTTGCTTAACTTCGGTGATCGGACGAGAACCGGTGTTTTCAACGTGATATGGCCGTAGACGAAAGTGACTGCTTATTTAGTGGTATTTATATTAGGGCCGTAAATGTTGCTACCTTCATATCAACTAAATGTAATATTTCTTGGGAAATTATTTTATATGCTTAATTTAGGTGCGCTTTATCAACGTTTATTGCTTATGCATCATACTATATAGTCTTATATTGCTTTTAAATCCGACCACAGTAGCGCCATCTAGTGACGATTCACTAACCATTCTTTCTACAATTTCCGTATTTCTTTCTTTACTTTATTCGCAAAGCAAATATACGTAACTTTCTATGTAAACAACACGAGATAACTGTCGCTGTTTATTTCTTTCGAGTAAATCGCCAATTCTATTCGTGTCAGAGGTCATGCAATGGACGAAAGACGCGAATGGTCACAGAAAGAGGCGACAGGACACAGGGTCGGTACCAGCTAGGGTAGTCTAGGGGTTGGATTAACCTCCAATTGCACCCTCGCTGACGCTAAGCCTAAAGGCCCTACCGGCCGAACCAAATTCATATTGGGTGGGCTGAGCAACTTCTTCAGAACGACTCGACCGCCTCTCGAGGAGACGGGTGGAGGTGCTCTTAAAATGATTCGTCGCCGCACCGCCGTCACTTCACCTTCTGCTTAACTGCACCTGCTCCGCTGTCTTGGCACCACTGGTGACATCGGAAGATGGAGGGAGGGTGCTGTTGAAATTGCAGACTCAAGCGGAGTCATTTTCTCCACACGTACAACAGCTTAGAAGTACGGAGGCATGTCATGAAATATATATGGAACATATTAATATATGTCCATAATAATTACAAATTAAAAGTATTGCAACCATATAGGCATCCGCAGAGGGGCTGGGTGTTTGAGCCCCAACCCAATATTTAGTGAATTTTATAGATATTTTTGATCAGCGTCTTCCGAGTTGCGCGAAAAAGTGGTGACAACAAAAAGTTTTAACAACGCTAGACGTCGCATGCCTACGTGCATTATGGAAGACGACAACTTCCGTAGTTTTTTGTATTTAACTAATTAGTTAATTAATTGATTAAGTGATTAATTAATTAACCAATTACATGCTAATTTGAGCTATTCGTTTTCAAGGTGTGATCGTTTTGAGTGCCAAGAATAAAAATGTTAGAAAATTGTTGAAAAGAAAAGCCTACAGCACCCGGTATTCCCAGGCGGTCACCCATCCAAGTACTAACCGGGCTCGACGTTGCTTAACTTCGGTGATCGGACGAGAACCGGTGTTTTCAACGTGATATGGCCGTAGACGAAAGTGACTGCTTATTTAGTGGTATTTATATTAGGGCCGTAAATGTTGCTACCTTCATATCAACTAAATGTAATATTTCTTGGGAAATTATTTTATATGCTTAATTTAGGTGCGCTTTATCAACGTTTATTGCTTATGCATCATACTATATAGTCTTATATTGCTTTTAAATCCGACCACAGTAGCGCCATCTAGTGACGATTCACTAACCATTCTTTCTACAATTTCCGTATTTCTTTCTTTACTTTATTCGCAAAGCAAATATACGTAACTTTCTATGTAAACAACACGAGATAACTGTCGCTGTTTATTTCTTTCGAGTAAATCGCCAATTCTATTCGTGTCAGAGGTCATGCAATGGACGAAAGACGCGAATGGTCACAGAAAGAGGCGACAGGACACAGGGTCGGTACCAGCTAGGGTAGTCTAGGGGTTGGATTAACCTCCAATTGCACCCTCGCTGACGCTAAGCCTAAAGGCCCTACCGGCCGAACCAAATTCATATTGGGTGGGCTGAGCAACTTCTTCAGAACGACTCGACCGCCTCTCGAGGAGACGGGTGGAGGTGCTCTTAAAATGTTTCGTCGCCGCACCGCCGTCACTTCACCTTCTGCTTAACTGCACCTGCTCCGCTGTCTTGGCACCACTGGTGACATCGGAAGATGGAGGGAGGGTGCTGTTGAAATTGCAGACTCAAGCGGAGTCATTTTCTCCACACGTACAACAGCTTAGAAGTACGGAGGCATGTCATGAAATATATATGGAACATATTAATATATGTCCATAATAATTACAAATTAAAAGTATTGCAACCATATAGGCATCCGCAGAGGGGCTGGGTGTTTGAGCCCCAACCCAATATTTAGTGAATTTTATAGATATTTTTGATCAGCGTCTTCCGAGTTGCGCGAAAAAGTGGTGACAACAAAAAGTTTTAACAACGCTAGACGTCGCATGCCTACGTGCATTACGGAAGACGACAACTTCCGTAGTTTTTTGTATTTAACTAATTAGTTAATTAATTGATTAAGTGATTAATTAATTAACCAATTACATGCTAATTTGAGCTATTCGTTTTCAAGGTGTGATCGTTTTGAGTGCCAAGAATAAAAATGTTAGAAAATTGTTGAAAAGAAAAGCCTACAGCACCCGGTATTCCCAGGCGGTCACCCATCCAAGTACTAACCGGGCTCGACGTTGCTTAACTTCGGTGATCGGACGAGAACCGGTGTTTTCAACGTGATATGGCCGTAGACGAAAGTGACTGCTTATTTAGTGGTATTTATATTAGGGCCGTAAATGTTGCTACCTTCATATCAACTAAATGTAATATTTCTTGGGAAATTATTTTATATGCTTAATTTAGGTGCGCTTTATCAACGTTTATTGCTTATGCATCATACTATATAGTCTTATATTGCTTTTAAATCCGACCACAGTAGCGCCATCTAGTGACGATTCACTAACCATTCTTTCTACAATTTCCGTATTTCTTTCTTTACTTTATTCGCAAAGCAAATATACGTAACTTTCTATGTAAACAACACGAGATAACTGTCGCTGTTTATTTCTTTCGAGTAAATCGCCAATTCTATTCGTGTCAGAGGTCATGCAATGGACGAAAGACGCGAATGGTCACAGAAAGAGGCGACAGGACACAGGGTCGGTACCAGCTAGGGTAGTCTAGGGGTTGGATTAACCTCCAATTGCACCCTCGCTGACGCTAAGCCTAAAGGCCCTACCGGCCGAACCAAATTCATATTGGGTGGGCTGAGCAACTTCTTCAGAACGACTCGACCGCCTCTCCAGGAGACGGGTGGAGGTGCTCTTAAAATGTTTCGTCGCCGCACCGCCGTCACTTCACCTTCTGCTTAACTGCACCTGCTCCGCTGTCTTGGCACCACTGGTGACATCGGAAGATGGAGGGAGGGTGCTGTTGAAATTGCAGACTCAAG
The DNA here is from genome assembly GCA_963995525.1 of Escarpia spicata. Lineage (NCBI taxonomy): Eukaryota > Metazoa > Annelida > Polychaeta > Sabellida > Siboglinidae > Escarpia > Escarpia spicata. Next base: position 14,822,598 of record OZ023211.1, on the reverse strand, counting down.
CGGAGTCATTTTCTCCACACGTACAACAGCTTAGAAGTACGGAGGCATGTCATGAAATATATATGGAACATATTAATATATGTCCATAATAATTACAAATTAAAAGTATTGCAACCATATAGGCATCCGCAGAGGGGCTGGGTGTTTGAGCCCCAACCCAATATTTAGTGAATTTTATAGATATTTTTGATCAGCGTCTTCCGAGTTGCGCGAAAAAGTGGTGACAACAAAAAGTTTCAACAACACTAGACGTCGCATGCCTACGTGCATTACGGAAGACGACAACTTCCGTAGTTTTTTGTATTTAACTAATTAGTTAATTAATTGATTAAGTGATGAATTAATTACCCAATTACATGATAATTTGAGGTATTCGTTTTCAAGGTGTGATCGTTTTGAGTGGCAAGAATAAAAATGTTAGAAAATTGTTGAAAAGAAAAGCCTACAGCACCCGGTATTCCCAGGCGGTCACCCATCCAAGTACTAACCGGGCTCGACGTTGCTTAACTTCGGTGATCGGACGAGAACCGGTGTTTTCAACGTGATATGGCCGTAGACGAAAGTGACTGCTTATTTAGTGGTATTTATATTAGGGCCGTAAATGTTGCTACCTTCATATCAACTAAATGTAATATTTCTTGGGAAATTATTTTATATGCTTAATTTAGGTGCGCTTTATCAACGTTTATTGCTTATGCATCATACTATATAGTCTTATATTGCTTTTAAATCCGACCACAGTAGCGCCATCTAGTGACGATTCACTAACCATTCTTTCTACAATTTCCGTATTTCTTTCTTTACTTTATTCGCAAAGCAAATATACGTAACTTTCTATGTAAACAACACGAGATAACTGTCGCTGTTTATTTTTTTCGAGTAAATCGCCAATTCTATTCGTGTCAAAGGTCATGCAATGGACGAAAGACGCGAATGGTCACAGAAAGAGGCGACAGGACACAGGGTCGGTACCAGCTAGGGTAGTCTAGGGGTTGGATTAACCTCCAATTGCACCCTCGCTGACGCTAAGCCTAAAGGCCCTACCGGCCGAACCAAATTTATATTGGGTGGGCTGAGCAACTTCTTCAGAACGACTCGACCGCCTCTCGAGGAGACGGGTGGAGGTGCTCTTAAAATGTTTCGTCGCCGCACCGCCGTCACTTAACCTTCTGCTTAACTGCACCTGCTCCGCTGTCTTGGCACCACTGGTGACATCGGAAGATGGAGGGAGGGTGCTGTTGAAATTGCAGACTCAAGCGGAGTCATTTTCTCCACAAGTACAACAGCTTAGAAGTACGGAGGCATGTCATGAAATATATATGGAACATATTAATATATGTCCATAATAATTACAAATTAAAAGTATTGCAACCATATAGGCATCCGCAGAGGGGCTGGGTGTTTGAGCCCCAACCCAATATTTAGTGAATTTTATAGATATTTTTGATCAGCGTCTTCCGAGTTGCGCGAAAAAGTGGTGACAACAAAAAGTTTCAACAACACTAGACGTCGCATGCCTACATGCATTACGGAAGACGACAACTTCCGTAGTTTTTTGTATTTAACTAATTAGTTAATTAATTGATTAAGTGATTAATTAATTAACCAATTACATGCTAATTTGAGCTATTCGTTTTCAAGGTGTGATCGTTTTGAGTGCCAAGAATAAAAATGTTAGAAAATTGTTGAAAAGAAAAGCCTACAGCACCCGGTATTCCCAGGCGGTCACCCATCCAAGTACTAACCGGGCTCGACGTTGCTTAACTTCGGTGATCGGACGAGAACCGGTGTTTTCAACGTGATATGGCCGTAGACGAAAGTGACTGCTTATTTAGTGGTATTTATATTAGGGCCGTAAATGTTGCTACCTTCATATCAACTAAATGTAATATTTCTTGGGAAATTATTTTATATGCTTAATTTAGGTGCGCTTTATCAACGTTTATTGCTTATGCATCATACTATATAGTCTTATATTGCTTTTAAATCCGACCACAGTAGCGCCATCTAGTGACGATTCACTAACCATTCTTTCTACAATTTCCGTATTTCTTTCTTTACTTTATTCGCAAAGCAAATATACGTAACTTTCTATGTAAACAACACGAGATAACTGTCGCTGTTTATTTTTTTCGAGTAAATCGCCAATTCTATTCGTGTCAAAGGTCATGCAATGGACGAAAGACGCGAATGGTCACAGAAAGAGGCGACAGGACACAGGGTCGGTACCAGCTAGGGTAGTCTAGGGGTTGGATTAACCTCCAATTGCACCCTCGCTGACGCTAAGCCTAAAGGCCCTACCGGCCGAACCAAATACATATTGGGTGGGCTGAGCAACTTCTTCAGAACGACTCGACCGCCTCTCGAGGAGACGGGTGGAGGTGCTCTTAAAATGTTTCGTCGCCGCACCGCCGTCACTTCACCTTCTGCTTAACTGCACCTGCTCCGCTGTCTTGGCACCACTGGTGACATCGGAAGATGGAGGGAGGGTGCTGTTGAAATTGCAGACTCAAGCGGAGTCATTTTCTCCACACGTACAACAGCTTAGAAGTACGGAGGCATGTCATGAAATATATATGGAACATATTAATATATGTCCATAATAATTACAAATTAAAAGTATTGCAACCATATAGGCATCCGCAGAGGGGCTGGGTGTTTGAGCCCCAACCCAATATTTAGTGAATTTTATAGATATTTTTGATCAGCGTCTTCCGAGTTGCGCGAAAAAGTGGTGACAACAAAAAGTTTTAACAACACTAGACGTCGCATGCCTACGTGCATTACGGAAGACGACAACTTCCGTAGTTTTTTGTATTTAACTAATTAGTTAATTAATTGATTAAGTGATTAATTAATTAACCAATTACATGCTAATTTGAGCTATTCGTTTTCAAGGTGTGATCGTTTTGAGTGCCAAGAATAAAAATGTTAGAAAATTGTTGAAAAGAAAAGCCTACAGCACCCGGTATTCCCAGGCGGTCACCCATCCAAGTACTAACCGGGCTCGACGTTGCTTAACTTCGGTGATCGGACGAGAACCGGTGTTTTCAACGTGATATGGCCGTAGACGAAAGTGACTGCTTATTTAGTGGTATTTATATTAGGGCCGTAAATGTTGCTACCTTCATATCAACTAAATGTAATATTTCTTGGGAAATTATTTTATATGCTTAATTTAGGTGCGCTTTATCAACGTTTATTGCTTATGCATCATACTATATAGTCTTACATTGCTTTTAAATCCGACCACAGTAGCGCCATCTAGTGACGATTCACTAACCATTCTTTCTACAATTTCCGTATTTCTTTCTTTACTTTATTCGCAAAGCAAATATACGTAACTTTCTATGTAAACAACACGAGATAACTGTCGCTGTTTATTTTTTTCGAGTAAATCGCCAATTATATTCGGGTCAAAGGTCATGCAATGGACGAAAGACGCGAATGGTCACAGAAAGAGGCGACAGGACACAGGGTCGGTACCAGCTAGGGTAGTCTAGGGGTTGGATTAACCTCCAATTGCACCCTTGCTGACGCTAAGCCTAAAGGCCCTACCGGCCGAACCAAATTCATATTGGGTGGGCTGAGCAACTTCTTCAGAACGACTCGACCGCCTCTCGAGGAGACGGGTGGAGGTGCTCTTAAAATGTTTCGTCGCCGCACCGCCGTCACTTCACCTTCTGCTTAACTGCATCTTCTCCGCTGTCTTGGCACCACTGGTGACATCGGAAGATGGAGGGAGGGTGCTGTTGAAATTGCAGACTCAAGCGAAGTCCTTTTTTCCACACGTACAACAGCTTAGAAGTACGGAGGCATGTCATGAAATATATATGGAACATATTAATATATGTCCATAATAATTACAAATTAAAAGTATTGCTACCATATAGGCATCCGCAGAGGGGCTGGGTGTTTGAGCCCCAACCCAATATTTAGTGAATTTTATAGATATTTTTGATCAACGTCTTCCGAGTTGCGCGAAAAAGTGGTGACAACAAAAAGTTTCAACAACACTAGACGTCGCATGCCTACGTGCATTACGGAAGACGACAACTTCCGTAGTTTTTTGTATTTAACTAATTAGTTAATTAATTGATTAAGTGATTAATTAATTAACCAATTACATGCTAATTTGAGCTATTCGTTTTCAAGGTGTGATCGTTTTGAGTGCCAAGAATAAAAATGTTAGAAAATTGTTGAAAAGAAAAGCCTACAGCACCCGGTATTCCCAGGCGGTCACCCATCCAAGTACTAACCGGGCTCGACGTTGCTTAACTTCGGTGATCGGACGAGAACCGGTGTTTTCAACGTGATATGGCCGTAGACGAAAGTGACTGCTTATTTAGTGGTATTTATATTAGGGCCGTAAATGTTGCTACCTTCATATCAACTAAATGTAATATTTCTTGGGAAATTATTTTATATGCTTAATTTAGGTGCGCTTTATCAACGTTTATTGTTTATGCATTATACTATATAGTCTTATATTGCTTTTAAATCCGACCACAGTAGCGCCATCTAGTGACGATTCACTAACCATTCTTTCTACAATTTCCGTATTTCTTTCTTTACTTTATTCGCAAAGCAAATATACGTAACTTTCTATGTAAACAACACGAGATAACTGTCGCTGTTTATTTTTTTCGAGTAAATCGCCAATTCTATTCGTGTCAAAGGTCATGCAATGGACGAAAGACGCGAATGGTCACAGAAAGAGGCGACAGGACACAGGGTCGGTACCAGCTAGGGTAGTCTAGGGGTTGGATTAACCTCCAATTGCACCCTCGCTGACGCTAAGCCTAAAGGCCCTACCGGCCGAACCAAATACATATTGGGTGGGCTGAGCAACTTCTTCAGAACGACTCGACCGCCTCTCGAGGAGACGGGTGGAGGTGCTCTTAAAATGTTTCGTCGCCGCACCGCCGTCACTTCACCTTCTGCTTAACTGCACCTGCTCCGCTGTCTTGGCACCACTGGTGACATCGGAAGATGGAGGGAGGGTGCTGTTGAAATTGCAGACTCAAGCGGAGTCATTTTCTCCACACGTACAACAGCTTAGAAGTACGGAGGCATGTCATGAAATATATATGGAACATATTAATATATGTCCATAATAATTACAAATTAAAAGTATTGCAACCATATAGGCATCCGCAGAGGGGCTGGGTGTTTGAGCCCCAACCCAATATTTAGTGAATTTTATAGATATTTTTGATCAGCGTCTTCCGAGTTGCGCGAAAAAGTGGTGACAACAAAAAGTTTCAACAACACTAGACGTCGCATGCCTACGTGCATTACGGAAGACGACAACTTCCGTAGTTTTTTGTATTTAACTAATTAGTTAATTAATTGATTAAGTGATGAATTAATTACCCAATTACATGATAATTTGAGCTATTCGTTTTCAAGGTGTGATCGTTTTGAGTGGCAAGAATAAAAATGTTAGAAAATTGTTGAAAAGAAAAGCCTACAGCACCCGGTATTCCCAGGCGGTCACCCATCCAAGTACTAACCGGGCTCGACGTTGCTTAACTTCGGTGATCGGACGAGAACCGGTGTTTTCAACGTGATATGGCCGTAGACGAAAGTGACTGCTTATTTAGTGGTATTTATATTAGGGCCGTAAATGTTGCTACCTTCATATCAACTAAATGTAATATTTCTTGGGAAATTATTTTATATGCTTAATTTAGGTGCGCTTTATCAACGTTTATTGCTTATGCATCATACTATATAGTCTTACATTGCTTTTAAATCCGACCACAGTAGCGCCATCTAGTGACGATTCACTAACCATTCTTTCTACAATTTCCGTATTTCTTTCTTTACTTTATTCGCAAAGCAAATATACGTAACTTTCTATGTAAACAACACGAGATAACTGTCGCTGTTTATTTTTTTCGAGTAAATCGCCAATTATATTCGGGTCAAAGGTCATGCAATGGACGAAAGACGCGAATGGTCACAGAAAGAGGCGACAGGACACAGGGTCGGTACCAGCTAGGGTAGTCTAGGGGTTGGATTAACCTCCAATTGCACCCTTGCTGACGCTAAGCCTAAAGGCCCTACCGGCCGAACCAAATTCATATTGGGTGGGCTGAGCAACTTCTTCAGAACGACTCGACCGCCTCTCGAGGAGACGGGTGGAGGTGCTCTTAAAATGTTTCGTCGCCGCACCGCCGTCACTTCACCTTCTGCTTAAGTGCATCTTCTCCGCTGTCTTGGCACCACTGGTGACATCGGAAGATGGAGGGAGGGTGCTGTTGAAATTGCAGACTCAAGCGAAGTCCTTTTTTCCACACGTACAACAGCTTAGAAGTACGGAGGCATGTCATGAAATATATATGGAACATATTAATATATGTCCATAATAATTACAAATTAAAAGTATTGCTACCATATAGGCATCCGCAGAGGGGCTGGGTGTTTGAGCCCCAACCCAATATTTAGTGAATTTTATAGATATTTTTGATCAGCGTCTTCCGAGTTGCGCGAAAAAGTGGTGACAACAAAAAGTTTCAACAACACTAGACGTCGCATGCCTACGTGCATTACGGAAGACGACAACTTCCGTAGTTTTTTGTATTTAACTAATTAGTTAATTAATTGATTAAGTGATTAATTAATTAACCAATTACATGCTAATTTGAGCTATTCGTTTTCAAGGTGTGATCGTTTTGAGTGCCAAGAATAAAAATGTTAGAAAATTGTTGAAAAGAAAAGCCTACAGCACCCGGTATTCCCAGGCGGTCACCCATCCAAGTACTAACCGGGCTCGACGTTGCTTAACTTCGGTGATCGGACGAGAACCGGTGTTTTCAACGTGATATGGCCGTAGACGAAAGTGACTGCTTATTTAGTGGTATTTATATTAGGGCCGTAAATGTTGCTACCTTCATATCAACTAAATGTAATATTTCTTGGGAAATTATTTTATATGCTTAATTTAGGTGCGCTTTATCAACGTTTATTGTTTATGCATTATACTATATAGTCTTATATTGCTTTTAAATCCGACCACAGTAGCGCCATCTAGTGACGATTCACTAACCATTCTTTCTACAATTTCCGTATTTCTTTCTTTACTTTATTCGCAAAGCAAATATACGTAACTTTCTATGTAAACAACACGAGATAACTGTCGCTGTTTATTTTTTTCGAGTAAATCGCCAATTCTATTCGTGTCAAAGGTCATGCAATGGACGAAAGACGCGAATGGTCACAGAAAGAGGCGACAGGACACAGGGTCGGTACCAGCTAGGGTAGTCTAGGGGTTGGATTAACCTCCAATTGCACCCTCGCTGACGCTAAGCCTAAAGGCCCTACCGGCCGAACCAAATACATATTGGGTGGGCTGAGCAACTTCTTCAGAACGACTCGACCGCCTCTCGAGGAGACGGGTGGAGGTGCTCTTAAAATGTTTCGTCGCCGCACCGCCGTCACTTCACCTTCTGCTTAACTGCACCTGCTCCGCTGTCTTGGCACCACTGGTGACATCGGAAGATGGAGGGAGGGTGCTGTTGAAATTGCAGACTCAAGCGGAGTCATTTTCTCCACACGTACAACAGCTTAGAAGTACGGAGGCATGTCATGAAATATATATGGAACATATTAATATATGTCCATAATAATTACAAATTAAAAGTATTGCAACCATATAGGCATCCGCAGAGGGGCTGGGTGTTTGAGCCCCAACCCAATATTTAGTTAATTTTATAGATATTTTTGATCAGCGTCTTCCGAGTTGCGCGAAAAAGTGGTGACAACAAAAAGTTTTAACAACACTAGACGTCGCATGCCTACGTGCATTACGGAAGACGACAACTTCCGTATTTTTTTGTATTTAACTAATTAGTTAATTAATTGATTAAGTGATTAATTAATTAACCAATTACATGCTAATTTGAGCTATTCGTTTTCAAGGTGTGATCGTTTTGAGTGCCAAGAATAAAAATGTTAGAAAATTGTTGAAAAGAAAAGCCTACAGCACCCGGTATTCCCAGGCGGTCACCCATCCAAGTACTAACCGGGCTCGACGTTGCTTAACTTCGGTGATCGGACGAGAACCGGTGTTTTCAACGTGATATGGCCGTAGACGAAAGTGACTGCTTATTTAGTGGTATTTATATTAGGGCCGTAAATGTTGCTACCTTCATATCAACTAAATGTAATATTTCTTGGGAAATTATTTTATATGCTTAATTTAGGTGCGCTTTATCAACGTTTATTGCTTATGCATCATACTATATAGTCTTACATTGCTTTTAAATCCGACCACAGTAGCGCCATCTAGTGACGATTCACTAACCATTCTTTCTACAATTTCCGTATTTCTTTCTTTACTTTATTCGCAAAGCAAATATACGTAACTTTCTATGTAAACAACACGAGATAACTGTCGCTGTTTATTTTTTTCGAGTAAATCGCCAATTATATTCGGGTCAAAGGTCATGCAATGGACGAAAGACGCGAATGGTCACAGAAAGAGGCGACAGGACACAGGGTCGGTACCAGCTAGGGTAGTCTAGGGGTTGGATTAACCTCCAATTGCACCCTTGCTGACGCTAAGCCTAAAGGCCCTACCGGCCGAACCAAATTCATATTGGGTGGGCTGAGCAACTTCTTCAGAACGACTCGACCGCCTCTCGAGGAGACGGGTGGAGGTGCTCTTAAAATGTTTCGTCGCCGCACCGCCGTCACTTCACCTTCTGCTTAACTGCATCTTCTCCGCTGTCTTGGCACCACTGGTGACATCGGAAGATGGAGGGAGGGTGCTGTTGAAATTGCAGACTCAAGCGAAGTCCTTTTTTCCACACGTACAACAGCTTAGAAGTACGGAGGCATGTCATGAAATATATATGGAACATATTAATATATGTCCATAATAATTACAAATTCAAAGTATTGCAACCATATAGGCATCCGCAGAGGGGCTGGGTGTTTGAGCCCCAACCCAATATTTAGTGAATTTTATAGATATTTTTGATCAGCGTCTTCCGAGTTGCGCGAAAAAGTGGTGACAACAAAAAGTTTCAACAACACTAGACGTCGCATGCCTACGTGCATTACGGAAGACGACAACTTCCGTAGTTTTTTGTATTTAACTAATTAGTTAATTAATTGATTAAGTGATTAATTAATTAACCAATTACATGCTAATTTGAGCTATTCGTTTTCAAGGTGTGATCGTTTTGAGTGCCAAGAATAAAAATGTTAGAAAATTGTTGAAAAGAAAAGCCTACAGCACCCGGTATTCCCAGGCGGTCACCCATCCAAGTACTAACCGGGCTCGACGTTGCTTAACTTCGGTGATCGGACGAGAACCGGTGTTTTCAACGTGATATGGCCGTAGACGAAAGTGACTGCTTATTTAGTGGTATTTATATTAGGGCCGTAAATGTTGCTACCTTCATATCAACTAAATGTAATATTTTTTGGGAAATTATTTTATATGCTTAATTTAGGTGCGCTTTATCAACGTTTATTGCTTATGCATTATACTATATAGTCTTATATTGCTTTTAAATCCGACCACAGTAGCGCCATCTAGTGACGATTCACTAACCATTCTTTCTACAATTTCCGTATTTCTTTCTTTACTTTATTCGCAAAGCAAATACACGTAACTTTCTATGTAAACAACACGAGATAACTGTCGCTGTTTATTTTTTTCGAGTAAATCGCCAATTATATTCGGGTCAAAGGTCATGCAATGGACGAAAGACGCGAATGGTCACAGAAAGAGGCGACAGGACACAGGGTCGGTACCAGCTAGGGTAGTCTAGGGGTTGGATTAACCTCCAATTGCACCCTTGCTGACGCTAAGCCTAAATGCCCTACCGGCCGAACCAAATTCATATTGGGTGGGCTGAGCAACTTCTTCAGAACGACTCGACCGCCTCTCGAGGAGACGGGTGGAGGTGCTCTTAAAATGTTTCGTCGCCGCACCGCCGTCACTTCACCTTCTGCTTAACTGCACCTGCTCCGCTGTCTTGGCACCACTGGTGACATCGGAAGATGGAGGGAGGGTGCTGTTGAAATTGCAGACTCAAGCGGAGTCATTTTCTCCACAAGTACAAAAGCTTAGAAGTACGGAGGCATGTCATGAAATATATATGGAACATATTAATATATGTCCATAATAATTACAAATTAAAAGTATTGCAACCATATAGGCATCCGCAGAGGGGCTGGGTGTTTGAGCCCCAACCCAATATTTAGTGAATTTTATAGATATTTTTGATCAGCGTCTTCCGAGTTGCGCGAAAAAGTGGTGACAACAAAAAGTTTCAACAACACTAGACGTCGCATGCCTACATGCATTACGGAAGACGACAACTTCCGTAGTTTTTTGTATTTAACTAATTAGTTAATTAATTGATTAAGTGATTAATTAATTAACCAATTACATGCTAATTTGAGCTATTCGTTTTCAAGGTGTGATCGTTTTGAGTGCCAAGAATAAAAATGTTAGAAAATTGTTGAAAAGAAAAGCCTACAGCACCCGGTATTCCCAGGCGGTCACCCATCCAAGTACTAACCGAGCTCGACGTTGCTTAACTTCGGTGATCGGACGAGAACCGGTGTTTTCAACGTGATATGGCCGTAGACGAAAGTGACTGCTTATTTAGTGGTATTTATATTAGGGCCGTAAATGTTGCTACCTTCATATCAACTAAATGTAATATTTCTTGGGAAATTATTTTATATGCTTAATTTAGGTGCGCTTTATCAACGTTTATTGCTTATGCATCATACTATATAGTCTTATATTGCTTTTAAATCCGACCACAGTAGCGCCATCTAGTGACGATTCACTAACCATTCTTTCTACAATTTCCGTATTTCTTTCTTTACTTTATTCGCAAAGCAAATATACGTAACTTTCTATGTAAACAACACGAGATAACTGTCGCTGTTTATTTCTTTCGAGTAAATCGCCAATTCTATTCGTGTCAGAGGTCATGCAATGGACGAAAGACGCGAATGGTCACAGAAAGAGGCGACAGGACACAGGGTCGGTACCAGCTAGGGTAGTCTAGGGGTTGGATTAACCTCCAATTGCACCCTCGCTGACGCTAAGCCTAAAGGCCCTACCGGCCGAACCAAATTCATATTGGGTGGGCTGAGCAACTTCTTCAGAACGACTCGACCGCCTCTCCAGGAGACGGGTGGAGGTGCTCTTAAAATGTTTCGTCGCCGCACCGCCGTCACTTCACCTTCTGCTTAACTGCACCTGCTCCGCTGTCTTGGCACCACTGGTGACATCGGAAGATGGAGGGAGGGTGCTGTTGAAATTGCAGACTCAAGCGGAGTCATTTTCTCCACACGTACAACAGCTTAGAAGTACGGAGGCATGTCATGAAATATATATGGAACATATTAATATATGTCCATAATAATTACAAATTAAAAGTATTGCAACCATATAGGCATCCGCAGAGGGGCTGGGTGTTTGAGCCCCAACCCAATATTTAGTGAATTTTATAGATATTTTTGATCAGCGTCTTCCGAGTTGCGCGAAAAAGTGGTGACAACAAAAAGTTTCAACAACACTAGACGTCGCATGCCTACGTGCATTACGGAAGACGACAACTTCCGTAGTTTTTTGTATTTAACTAATTAGTTAATTAATTGATTAAGTGATGAATTAATTACCCAATTACATGATAATTTGTGCTATTCGTTTTCAAGGTGTGATCGTTTTGAGTGGCAAGAATAAAAATGTTAGAAAATTGTTGAAAAGAAAAGCCTACAGCACCCGGTATTCCCAGGCGGTCACCCATCCAAGTACTAACCGGGCTCGACGTTGCTTAACTTCGGTGATCGGACGAGAACCGGTGTTTTCAACGTGATATGGCCGTAGACGAAAGTGACTGCTTATTTAGTGGTATTTATATTAGGGCCGTAAATGTTGCTACCTTCATATCAACTAAATGTAATATTTCTTGGGAAATTATTTTATATGCTTAATTTAGGTGCGCTTTATCAACGTTTATTGCTTATGCATCATACTATATAGTCTTATATTGCTTTTAAATCCGACCACAGTAGCGCCATCTAGTGACGATTCACTAACCATTCTTTCTACAATTTCCGTATTTCTTTCTTTACTTTATTCGCAAAGCAAATATACGTAACTTTCTATGTAAACAACACGAGATAACTGTCGCTGTTTATTTTTTTCGAGTAAATCGCCAATTCTATTCGTGTCAAAGGTCATGCAATGGACGAAAGACGCGAATGGTCACAGAAAGAGGCGACAGGACACAGGGTCGGTACCAGCTAGGGTAGTCTAGGGGTTGGATTAACCTCCAATTGCACCCTTGCTGACGCTAAGCCTAAATGCCCTACCGGCCGAACCAAATTCATATTGGGTGGGCTGAGCAACTTCTTCAGAACGACTCGACCGCCTCTCCAGGAGACGGGTGGAGGTGCTCTTAAAATGTTTCGTCGCCGCACCGCCGTCACTTCACCTTCTGCTTAACTGCACCTGCTCCGCTGTCTTGGCACCACTGGTGACATCGGAAGATGGAGGGAGGGTGCTGTTGAAATTGCAGACTCAAGCGGAGTCATTTTCTCCACACGTACAACAGCTTAGAAGTACGGAGGCATGTCATGAAATATATATGGAACATATTAATATATGTCCATAATAATTACAAATTAAAAGTATTGCAACCATATAGGCATCCGCAGAGGGGCTGGGTGTTTGAGCCCCAACCCAATATTTAGTTAATTTTATAGATATTTTTGATCAGCGTCTTCCGAGTTGCGCGAAAAAGTGGTGACAACAAAAAGTTTCAACAACACTAGACGTCGCATGCCTACGTGCATTACGGAAGACGACAACTTCCGTAGTTTTTTGTATTTAACTAATTAGTTAATTAATTGATTAAGTGATGAATTAATTACCCAATTACATGATAATTTGTGCTATTCGTTTTCAAGGTGTGATCGTTTTGAGTGGCAAGAATAAAAATGTTAGAAAATTGTTGAAAAGAAAAGCCTACAGCACCCGGTATTCCCAGGCGGTCACCCATCCAAGTACTAACCGGGCTCGACGTTGCTTAACTTCGGTGATCGGACGAGAACCGGTGTTTTCAACGTGATATGGCCGTAGACGAAAGTGACTGCTTATTTAGTGGTATTTATATTAGGGCCGTAAATGTTGCTACCTTCATATCAACTAAATGTAATATTTCTTGGGAAATTATTTTATATGCTTAATTTAGGTGCGCTTTATCAACGTTTATTGCTTATGCATCATACTATATAGTCTTATATTGCTTTTAAATCCGACCACAGTAGCGCCATCTAGTGACGATTCACTAACCATTCTTTCTACAATTTCCGTATTTCTTTCTTTACTTTATTCGCAAAGCAAATATACGTAACTTTCTATGTAAACAACACGAGATAACTGTCGCTGTTTATTTTTTTCGAGTAAATCGCCAATTCTATTCGTGTCAAAGGTCATGCAATGGACGAAAGACGCGAATGGTCACAGAAAGAGGCGACAGGACACAGGGTCGGTACCAGCTAGGGTAGTCTAGGGGTTGGATTAACCTCCAATTGCACCCTCGCTGACGCTAAGCCTAAAGGCCCTACCGGCCGAACCAAATTTATATTGGGTGGGCTGAGCAACTTCTTCAGAACGACTCGACCGCCTCTCGAGGAGACGGGTGGAGGTGCTCTTAAAATGTTTCGTCGCCGCACCGCCGTCACTTAACCTTCTGCTTAACTGCACCTGCTCCGCTGTCTTGGCACCACTGGTGACATCGGAAGATGGAGGGAGGGTGCTGTTGAAATTGCAGACTCAAGCGGAGTCATTTTCTCCACAAGTACAACAGCTTAGAAGTACGGAGGCATGTCATGAAATATATATGGAACATATTAATATATGTCCATAATAATTACAAATTAAAAGTATTGCAACCATATAGGCATCCGCAGAGGGGCTGGGTGTTTGAGCCCCAACCCAATATTTAGTGAATTTTATAGATATTTTTGATCAGCGTCTTCCGAGTTGCGCGAAAAAGTGGTGACAACAAAAAGTTTCAACAACACTAGACGTCGCATGCCTACATGCATTACGGAAGACGACAACTTCCGTAGTTTTTTGTATTTAACTAATTAGTTAATTAATTGATTAAGTGATTAATTAATTAACCAATTACATGCTAATTTGAGCTATTCGTTTTCAAGGTGTGATCGTTTTGAGTGCCAAGAATAAAAATGTTAGAAAATTGTTGAAAAGAAAAGCCTACAGCACCCGGTATTCCCAGGCGGTCACCCATCCAAGTACTAACCGGGCTCGACGTTGCTTAACTTCGGTGATCGGACGAGAACCGGTGTTTTCAACGTGATATGGCCGTAGACGAAAGTGACTGCTTATTTAGGGGTATTTATATTAGGGCCGTAAATGTTGCTACCTTCATATCAACTAAATGTAATATTTCTTGGGAAATTATTTTATATGCTTAATTTAGGTGCGCTTTATCAACGTTTATTGCTTATGCATCATACTATATAGTCTTATATTGCTTTTAAATCCGACCACAGTAGCGCCATCTAGTGACGATTCACTAACCATTCTTTCTACAATTTCCGTATTTCTTTCTTTACTTTATTCGCAAAGCAAATATACGTAAATTTCTATGTAAACAACACGAGATAACTGTCGCTGTTTATTTTTTTCGAGTAAATCGCCAATTCTATTCGTGTCAAAGGTCATGCAATGGACGAAAGACGCGAATGGTCACAGAAAGAGGCGACAGGACACAGGGTCGGTACCAGCTAGGGTAGTCTAGGGGTTGGATTAACCTCCAATTGCACCCTCGCTGACGCTAAGCCTAAAGGCCCTACCGGCCGAACCAAATACATATTGGGTGGGCTGAGCAACTTCTTCAGAACGACTCGACCGCCTCTCGAGGAGACGGGTGGAGGTGCTCTTAAAATGTTTCGTCGCCGCACCGCCGTCACTTCACCTTCTGCTTAACTGCACCTGCTCCGCTGTCTTGGCACCACTGGTGACATCGGAAGATGGAGGGAGGGTGCTGTTGAAATTGCAGACTCAAGCGGAGTCATTTTCTCCACACGTACAACAGCTTAGAAGTACGGAGGCATGTCATGAAATATATATGGAACATATTAATATATGTCCATAATAATTACAAATTAAAAGTATTGCAACCATATAGGCATCCGCAGAGGGGCTGGGTGTTTGAGCCCCAACCCAATATTTAGTGAATTTTATAGATATTTTTGATCAGCGTCTTCCGAGTTGCGCGAAAAAGTGGTGACAACAAAAAGTTTCAACAACACTAGACGTCGCATGCCTACGTGCATTACGGAAGACGATAACTTCCGTAGTTTTTTGTATTTAACTAATTAGTTAATTAATTGATTAAGTGATTAATTAATTAACCAATTACATGCTAATTTGAGCTATTCGTTTTCAAGGTGTGATCGTTTTGAGTGCCAAGAATAAAAATGTTAGAAAATTGTTGAAAAGAAAAGCCTACAGCACCCGGTATTCCCAGGCGGTCACCCATCCAAGTACTAACCGGGCTCGACGTTGCTTAACTTCGGTGATCGGACGAGAACCGGTGTTTTCAACGTGATATGGCCGTAGACGAAAGTGACTGCTTATTTAGTGGTATTTATATTAGGGCCGTAAATGTTGCTACCTTCATATCAACTAAATGTAATATTTCTTGGGAAATTATTTTATCTGCTTAATTTAGGTGCGCTTTATCAACGTTTATTGCTTATGCATCATACTATATAGTCTTATATTGCTTTTAAATCCGACCACAGTAGCGCCATCTAGTGACGATTCACTAACCATTCTTTCTACAATTTCCGTATTTCTTTCTTTACTTTATTCGCAAAGCAAATATACGTAACTTTCTATGTAAACAACACGAGATAACTGTCGCTGTTTATTTCTTTCGAGTAAATCGCCAATTCTATTCGTGTCAGAGGTCATGCAATGGACGAAAGACGCGAATGGTCACAGAAAGAGGCGACAGGACACAGGGTCGGTACCAGCTAGGGTAGTCTAGGGGTTGGATTAACCTCCAATTGCACCCTCGCTGACGCTAAGCCTAAAGGCCCTACCGGCCGAACCAAATTCATATTGGGTGGGCTGAGCAACTTCTTCAGAACGACTCGACCGCCTCTCCAGGAGACGGGTGGAGGTGCTCTTAAAATGTTTCGTCGCCGCACCGCCGTCACTTCACCTTCTGCTTAACTGCACCTGCTCCGCTGTCTTGGCACCACTGGTGACATCGGAAGATGGAGGGAGGGTGCTGTTGAAATTGCAGACTCAAGCGGAGTCATTTTCTCCACACGTACAACAGCTTAGAAGTACGGAGGCATGTCATGAAATATATATGGAACATATTAATATATGTCCATAATAATTACAAATTAAAAGTATTGCAACCATATAGGCATCCGCAGAGGGGCTGGGTGTTTGAGCCCCAACCCAATATTTAGTGAATTTTATAGATATTTTTGATCAGCGTCTTCCGAGTTGCGCGAAAAAGTGGTGACAACAAAAAGTTTCAACAACACTAGACGTCGCATGCCTACGTGCATTACGGAAGACGACAACTTCCGTAGTTTTTTGTATTTAACTAATTAGTTAATTAATTGATTAAGTGATTAATTAATTACCCAATTACATGATAATTTGAGCTATTCGTTTTCAAGGTGTGATCGTTTTGAGTGGCAAGAATAAAAATGTTAGAAAATTGTTGAAAAGAAAAGCCTACAGAACCCGGTATTCCCAGGCGGTCACCCATCCAAGTACTAACCGGGCTCGACGTTGCTTAACTTCGGTGATCGGACGAGAACCGGTGTTTTCAACGTGATATGGCCGTAGACGAAAGTGACTACTTATTTAGTGGTATTTATATTAGGGCCGTAAATGTTGCTACCTTCATATCAATTAAATGTAATATTTCTTGGGAAATTATTTTATATGCTTAATTTAGGTGCGCTTTATCAACGTTTATTGCTTATGCATCATACTATATAGTCTTATATTGCTTTTAAATCCGACCACAGTAGCGCCATCTAGTGACGATTCACTAACCATTCTTTCTACAATTTCCGTATTTCTTTCTTTACTTTATTCGCAAAGCAAATATACGTAACTTTCTATGTAAACAACACGAGATAACTGTCGCTGTTTATTTTTTTCGAGTAAATCGCCAATTCTATTCGTGTCAAAGGTCATGCAATGGACGAAAGACGCGAATGGTCACAGAAAGAGGCGACAGGACACAGGGTCGGTACCAGCTAGGGTAGTCTAGGGGTTGGATTAACCTCCAATTGCACCCTCGCTGACGCTAAGCCTAAAGGCCCTACCGGCCGAACCAAATTTATATTGGGTGGGCTGAGCAACTTCTTCAGAACGACTCGACCGCCTCTCGAGGAGACGGGTGGAGGTGCTCTTAAAATGTTTCGTCGCCGCACCGCCGTCACTTAACCTTCTGCTTAACTGCACCTGCTCCGCTGTCTTGGCACCACTGGTGACATCGGAAGATGGAGGGAGGGTGCTGTTGAAATTGCAGACTCAAGCGGAGTCATTTTCTCCACAAGTACAACAGCTTAGAAGTACGGAGGCATGTCATGAAATATATATGGAACATATTAATATATGTCCATAATAATTACAAATTAAAAGTATTGCAACCATATAGGCATCCGCAGAGGGGCTGGGTGTTTGAGCCCCAACCCAATATTTAGTGAATTTTATAGATATTTTTGATCAGCGTCTTCCGAGTTGCGCGAAAAAGTGGTGACAACAAAAAGTTTCAACAACACTAGACGTCGCATGCCTACATGCATTACGGAAGACGACAACTTCCGTAGTTTTTTGTATTTAACTAATTAGTTAATTAATTGATTAAGTGATTAATTAATTAACCAATTACATGCTAATTTGAGCTATTCGTTTTCAAGGTGTGATCGTTTTGAGTGCCAAGAATAAAAATGTTAGAAAATTGTTGAAAAGAAAAGCCTACAGCACCCGGTATTCCCAGGCGGTCACCCATCCAAGTACTAACCGGGCTCGACGTTGCTTAACTTCGGTGATCGGACGAGAACCGGTGTTTTCAACGTGATATGGCCGTAGACGAAAGTGACTGCTTATTTAGTGGTATTTATATTAGGGCCGTAAATGTTGCTACCTTCATATCAACTAAATGTAATATTTCTTGGGAAATTATTTTATATGCTTAATTTAGGTGCGCTTTATCAACGTTTATTGCTTATGCATCATACTATATAGTCTTATATTGCTTTTAAATCCGACCACAGTAGCGCCATCTAGTGACGATTCACTAACCATTCTTTCTACAATTTCCGTATTTCTTTCTTTACTTTATTCGCAAAGCAAATATACGTAACTTTCTATGTAAACAACACGAGATAACTGTCGCTGTTTATTTTTTTCGAGTAAATCGCCAATTCTATTCGTGTCAAAGGTCATGCAATGGACGAAAGACGCGAATGGTCACAGAAAGAGGCGACAGGACACAGGGTCGGTACCAGCTAGGGTAGTCTAGGGGTTGGATTAACCTCCAATTGCACCCTCGCTGACGCTAAGCCTAAAGGCCCTACCGGCCGAACCAAATACATATTGGGTGGGCTGAGCAACTTCTTCAGAACGACTCGACCGCCTCTCGAGGAGACGGGTGGAGGTGCTCTTAAAATGTTTCGTCGCCGCACCGCCGTCACTTCACCTTCTGCTTAACTGCACCTGCTCCGCTGTCTTGGCACCACTGGTGACATCGGAAGATGGAGGGAGGGTGCTGTTGAAAGTGCAGACTCAAGCGGAGTCATTTTCTCCACACGTACAACAGCTTAGAAGTACGGAGGCATGTCATGAAATATATATGGAACATATTAATATATGTCCATAATAATTACAAATTAAAAGTATTGCAACCATATAGGCATCCGCAGAGGGGCTGGGTGTTTGAGCCCCAACCCAATATTTAGTGAATTTTATAGATATTTTTGATCAGCGTCTTCCGAGTTGCGCGAAAAAGTGGTGACAACAAAAAGTTTCAACAACACTAGACGTCGCATGCCTACGTGCATTACGGAAGACGACAACTTCCGTAGTTTTTTGTATTTAACTAATTAGTTAATTAATTGATTAAGTGATTAATTAATTAACCAATTACATGCTAATTTGAGCTATTCGTTTTCAAGGTGTGATCGTTTTGAGTGCCAAGAATAAAAATGTTAGAAAATTGTTGAAAAGAAAAGCCTACAGCACCCGGTATTCCCAGGCGGTCACCCATCCAAGTACTAACCGGGCTCGACGTTGCTTAACTTCGGTGATCGGACGAGAACCGGTGTTTTCAACGTGATATGGCCGTAGACGAAAGTGACTGCTTATTTAGTGGTATTTATATTAGGGCCGTAAATGTTGCTACCTTCATATCAACTAAATGTAATATTTCTTGGGAAATTATTTTATATGCTTAATTTAGGTGCGCTTTATCAACGTTTATTGCTTATGCATCATACTATATAGTCTTATATTGCTTTTAAATCCGACCACAGTAGCGCCATCTAGTGACGATTCACTAACCATTCTTTCTACAATTTCCGTATTTCTTTCTTTACTTTATTCGCAAAGCAAATATACGTAACTTTCTATGTAAACAACACGAGATAACTGTCGCTGTTTATTTCTTTCGAGTAAATCGCCAATTCTATTCGTGTCAGAGGTCATGCAATGGACGAAAGACGCGAATGGTCACAGAAAGAGGCGACAGGACACAGGGTCGGTACCAGCTAGGGTAGTCTAGGGGTTGGATTAACCTCCAATTGCACCCTCGCTGACGCTAAGCCTAAAGGCCCTACCGGCCGAACCAAATTCATATTGGGTGGGCTGAGCAACTTCTTCAGAACGACTCGACCGCCTCTCCAGGAGACGGGTGGAGGTGCTCTTAAAATGTTTCGTCGCCGCACTGCCGTCACTTCACCTTCTGCTTAACTGCACCTGCTCCGCTGTCTTGGCACCACTGGTGACATCGGAAGATGGAGGGAGGGTGCTGTTGAAATTGCAGACTCAAGCGGAGTCATTTTCTCCACACGTACAACAGCTTAGAAGTACGGAGGCATGTCATGAAATATATATGGAACATATTAATATATGTCCATAATAATTACAAATTAAAAGTATTGCAACCATATAGGCATCCGCAGAGGGGCTGGGTGTTTGAGCCCCAACCCAATATTTAGTGAATTTTATAGATATTTTTGATCAGCGTCTTCCGAGTTGCGCGAAAAAGTGGTGACAACAAAAAGTTTCAACAACACTAGACGTCGCATGCCTACGTGCATTACGGAAGACGACAACTTCCGTAGTTTTTTGTATTTAACTAATTAGTTAATTAATTGATTAAGTGATGAATTAATTACCCAATTACATGATAATTTGAGCTATTCGTTTTCAAGGTGTGATCGTTTTGAGTGGCAAGAATAAAAATGTTAGAAAATTGTTGAAAAGAAAAGCCTACAGAACCCGGTATTCCCAGGCGGTCACCCATCCAAGTACTAACCGGGCTCGACGTTGCTTAACTTCGGTGATCGGACGAGAACCGGTGTTTTCAACGTGATATGGCCGTAGACGAAAGTGACTACTTATTTAGTGGTATTTATATTAGGGCCGTAAATGTTGCTACCTTCATATCAACTAAATGTAATATTTCTTGGGAAATTATTTTATATGCTTAATTTAGGTGCGCTTTATCAACGTTTATTGCTTATGCATCATACTATATAGTCTTATATTGCTTTTAAATCCGACCACAGTAGCGCCATCTAGTGACGATTCACTAACCATTCTTTCTACAATTTCCGTATTTCTTTCTTTACTTTATTCGCAAAGCAAATATACGTAACTTTCTATGTAAACAACACGAGATAACTGTCGCTGTTTATTTTTTTCGAGTAAATCGCCAATTCTATTCGTGTCAAAGGTCATGCAATGGACGAAAGACGCGAATGGTCACAGAAAGAGGCGACAGGACACAGGGTCGGTACCAGCTAGGGTAGTCTAGGGGTTGGATTAACCTCCAATTGCACCCTCGCTGACGCTAAGCCTAAAGGCCCTACCGGCCGAACCAAATTTATATTGGGTGGGCTGAGCAACTTCTTCAGAACGACTCGACCGCCTCTCGAGGAGACGGGTGGAGGTGCTCTTAAAATGTTTCGTCGCCGCACCGCCGTCACTTAACCTTCTGCTTAACTGCACCTGCTCCGCTGTCTTGGCACCACTGGTGACATCGGAAGATGGAGGGAGGGTGCTGTTGAAATTGCAGACTCAAGCGGAGTCATTTTCTCCACAAGTACAACAGCTTAGAAGTACGGAGGCATGTCATGAAATATATATGGAACATATTAATATATGTCCATAATAATTACAAATTAAAAGTATTGCAACCATATAGGCATCCGCAGAGGGGCTGGGTGTTTGAGCCCCAACCCAATATTTAGTGAATTTTATAGATATTTTTGATCAGCGTCTTCCGAGTTGCGCGAAAAAGTGGTGACAACAAAAAGTTTCAACAACACTAGACGTCGCATGCCTACATGCATTACGGAAGACGACAACTTCCGTAGTTTTTTGTATTTAACTAATTAGTTAATTAATTGATTAAGTGATTAATTAATTAACCAATTACATGCTAATTTGAGCTATTCGTTTTCAAGGTGTGATCGTTTTGAGTGCCAAGAATAAAAATGTTAGAAAATTGTTGAAAAGAAAAGCCTACAGCACCCGGTATTCCCAGGCGGTCACCCATCCAAGTACTAACCGGGCTCGACGTTGCTTAACTTCGGTGATCGGACGAGAACCGGTGTTTTCAACGTGATATGGCCGTAGACGAAAGTGACTGCTTATTTAGTGGTATTTATATTAGGGCCGTAAATGTTGCTACCTTCATATCAACTAAATGTAATATTTCTTGGGAAATTATTTTATATGCTTAATTTAGGTGCGCTTTATCAACGTTTATTGCTTATGCATCATACTATATAGTCTTATATTGCTTTTAAATCCGACCACAGTAGCGCCATCTAGTGACGATTCACTAACCATTCTTTCTACAATTTCCGTATTTCTTTCTTTACTTTATTCGCAAAGCAAATATACGTAACTTTCTATGTAAACAACACGAGATAACTGTCGCTGTTTATTTTTTTCGAGTAAATCGCCAATTCTATTCGTGTCAAAGGTCATGCAATGGACGAAAGACGCGAATGGTCACAGAAAGAGGCGACAGGACACAGGGTCGGTACCAGCTAGGGTAGTCTAGGGGTTGGATTAACCTCCAATTGCACCCTCGCTGACGCTAAGCCTAAAGGCCCTACCGGCCGAACCAAATACATATTGGGTGGGCTGAGCAACTTCTTCAGAACGACTCGACCGCCTCTCGAGGAGACGGGTGGAGGTGCTCTTAAAATGTTTCGTCGCCGCACCGCCGTCACTTCACCTTCTGCTTAACTGCACCTGCTCCGCTGTCTTGGCACCACTGGTGACATCGGAAGATGGAGGGAGGGTGCTGTTGAAAGTGCAGACTCAAGCGGAGTCATTTTCTCCACACGTACAACAGCTTAGAAGTACGGAGGCATGTCATGAAATATATATGGAACATATTAATATATGTCCATAATAATTACAAATTAAAAGTATTGCAACCATATAGGCATCCGCAGAGGGGCTGGGTGTTTGAGCCCCAACCCAATATTTAGTGAATTTTATAGATATTTTTGATCAGCGTCTTCCGAGTTGCGCGAAAAAGTGGTGACAACAAAAAGTTTCAACAACACTAGACGTCGCATGCCTACGTGCATTACGGAAGACGACAACTTCCGTAGTTTTTTGTATTTAACTAATTAGTTAATTAATTGATTAAGTGATTAATTAATTAACCAATTACATGCTAATTTGAGCTATTCGTTTTCAAGGTGTGATCGTTTTGAGTGCCAAGAATAAAAATGTTAGAAAATTTTTGAAAAGAAAAGCCTACAGCACCCGGTATTCCCAGGCGGTCACCCATCCAAGTACTAACCGGGCTCGACGTTGCTTAACTTCGGTGATCGGACGAGAACCGGTGTTTTCAACGTGATATGGCCGTAGACGAAAGTGACTGCTTATTTAGTGGTATTTATATTAGGGCCGTAAATGTTGCTACCTTCATATCAACTAAATGTAATATTTCTTGGGAAATTATTTTATATGCTTAATTTAGGTGCGCTTTATCAACGTTTATTGCTTATGCATCATACTATATAGTCTTATATTGCTTTTAAATCCGACCACAGTAGCGCCATCTAGTGACGATTCACTAACCATTCTTTCTACAATTTCCGTATTTCTTTCTTTACTTTATTCGCAAAGCAAATATACGTAACTTTCTATGTAAACAACACGAGATAACTGTCGCTGTTTATTTTTTTCGAGTAAATCGCCAATTATATTCGGGTCAAAGGTCATGCAATGGACGAAAGACGCGAATGGTCACAGAAAGAGGCGACAGGACACAGGGTCGGTACCAGCTAGGGTAGTCTAGGGGTTGGATTAACCTCCAATTGCACCCTTGCTGACGCTAAGCCTAAAGGCCCTACCGGCCGAACCAAATTCATATTGGGTGGGCTGAGCAACTTCTTCAGAACGACTCGACCGCCTCTCGAGGAGACGGGTGGAGGTGCTCTTAAAATGTTTCGTCGCCGCACCGCCGTCACTTTACCTTCTGCTTAACTGCATCTTCTCCGCTGTCTTGGCACCACTGGTGACATCGGAAGATGGAGGGAGGGTGCTGTTGAAATTGCAGACTCAAGCGAAGTCCTTTTTTCCACACGTACAACAGCTTAGAAGTACGGAGGCATGTCATGAAATATATATGGAACATATTAATATATGTCCATAATAATTACAAATTAAAAGTATTGCAACCATATAGGCATCCGCAGAGGGGCTGGGTGTTTGAGCCCCAACCCAATATTTAGTGAATTTTATAGATATTTTTGATCAGCGTCTTCCGAGTTGCGCGAAAAAGTGGTGACAACAAAAAGTTTCAACAACACTAGACGTCGCATGCCTACGTGCATTACGGAAGACGACAACTTCCGTAGTTTTTTGTATTTAACTAATTAGTTAATTAATTGATTAAGTGATTAATTAATTAACCAATTACATGCTAATTTGAGCTATTCGTTTTCAAGGTGTGATCGTTTTGAGTGCCAAGAATAAAAATGTTAGAACATTTTTGAAAAGAAAAGCCTACAGCACCCGGTATTCCCAGGCGGTCACCCATCCAAGTACTAACCGGGCTCGACGTTGCTTAACTTCGGTGATCGGACGAGAACCGGTGTTTTCAACGTGATATGGCCGTAGACGAAAGTGACTGCTTATTTAGTGGTATTTATATTAGGGCCGTAAATGTTGCTACCTTCATATCAACTAAATGTAATATTTCTTGGGAAATTATTTTATATGCTTAATTTAGGTGCTCTTTATCAACGTTTATTGCTTATGCATTATACTATATAGTCTTATATTGCTTTTAAATCCGACCACAGTAGCGCCATCTAGTGACGATTCACTAACCATTCTTTCTACAATTTCCGTATTTCTTTCTTTACTTTATTCGCAAAGCAAATATACGTAACTTTCTATGTAAACAACACGAGATAACTGTCGCTGTTTATTTTTTTCGAGTAAATCGCCAATTATATTCGGGTCAAAGGTCATGTAATGGACGAAAGACGCGAATGGTCACAGAAAGAGGCGACAGGACACAGGGTCGGTACCAGCTAGGGTAGTCTAGGGGTTGGATTAACCTCCAATTGCACCCTTGCTGACGCTAAGCCTAAATGCCCTACTGGCCTAACCAAATTCATATTGGGTGGGCTGAGCAACTTCTTCAGAACGACTCGACCGCCTCTCGAGGAGACGGGTGGAGGTGCTCTTAAAATGTTTCGTCGCTGCACCGCCGTCACTTCACCTTCTGCTTAACTGCACCTGTTCCGCTGTCTTGGCACCACTGGTGACATCGGAAGATGGAGGGAGGGTGCTGTTGAAATTGCAGACTCAAGCGGAGTCATTTTCTCCACAAGTACAAAAGCTTAGAAGTACGGAGGCATGTCATGAAATATATATGGAACATATTAATATATGTCCATAATAATTACAAATTAAAAGTATTGCAACCATATAGGCATCCGCAGAGGGGCTGGGTGTTTGAGCCCCAACCCAATATTTAGTGAATTTTATAGATATTTTTGATCAGCGTCTTCCGAGTTGCGCGAAAAAGTGGTGACAACAAAAAGTTTCAACAACACTAGACGTCGCATGCCTACATGCATTACGGAAGACGACAACTTCCGTAGTTTTTTGTATTTAACTAATTAGTTAATTAATTGATTAAGTGATTAATTAATTAACCAATTACATGCTAATTTGAGCTATTCGTTTTCAAGGTGTGATCGTTTTGAGTGCCAAGAATAAAAATGTTAGAAAATTGTTGAAAAGAAAAGCCTACAGCACCCGGTATTCCCAGGCGGTCACCCATCCAAGTACTAACCGGGCTCGACGTTGCTTAACTTCGGTGATCGGACGAGAACCGGTGTTTTCAACGTGATATGGCCGTAGACGAAAGTGACTGCTTATTTAGTGGTATTTATATTAGGGCCGTAAATGTTGCTACCTTCATATCAACTAAATGTAATATTTCTTGGGAAATTATTTTATATGCTTAATTTAGGTGCGCTTTATCAACGTTTATTGCTTATGCATCATACTATATAGTCTTATATTGCTTTTAAATCCGACCACAGTAGCGCCATCTAGTGACGATTCACTAACCATTCTTTCTACAATTTCCGTATTTCTTTCTTTACTTTATTCGCAAAGCAAATATACGTAACTTTCTATGTAAACAACACGAGATAACTGTCGCTGTTTATTTCTTTCGAGTAAATCGCCAATTCTATTCGTGTCAGAGGTCATGCAATGGACGAAAGACGCGAATGGTCACAGAAAGAGGCGACAGGACACAGGGTCGGTACCAGCTAGGGTAGTCTAGGGGTTGGATTAACCTCCAATTGCACCCTCGCTGACGCTAAGCCTAAAGGCCCTACCGGCCGAACCAAATTCATATTGGGTGGGCTGAGCAACTTCTTCAGAACGACTCGACCGCCTCTCCAGGAGACGGGTGGAGGTGCTCTTAAAATGTTTCGTCGCCGCACCGCCGTCACTTCACCTTCTGCTTAACTGCACCTGCTCCGCTGTCTTGGCACCACTGGTGACATCGGAAGATGGAGGGAGGGTGCTGTTGAAATTGCAGACTCAAGCGGAGTCATTTTCTCCACACGTACAACAGCTTAGAAGTACGGAGGCATGTCATGAAATATATATGGAACATATTAATATATGTCCATAATAATTACAAATTAAAAGTATTGCAACCATATAGGCATCCGCAGAGGGGCTGGGTGTTTGAGCCCCAACCCAATATTTAGTGAATTTTATAGATATTTTTGATCAGCGTCTTCCGAGTTGCGCGAAAAAGTGGTGACAACAAAAAGTTTCAACAACACTAGACGTCGCATGCCTACGTGCATTACGGAAGACGACAACTTCCGTAGTTTTTTGTATTTAACTAATTAGTTAATTAATTGATTAAGTGATGAATTAATTACCCAATTACATGATAATTTTAGCTATTCGTTTTCAAGGTGTGATCATTTTGAGTGGCAAGAATAAAAATGTTAGAAAATTGTTGAAAAGAAAAGCCTACAGCACCCGGTATTCCCAGGCGGTCACCCATCCAAGTACTAACCGGGCTCGACGTTGCTTAACTTCGGTGATCGGACGAGAACCGGTGTTTTCAACGTGATATGGCCGTAGACGAAAGTGACTGCTTATTTAGTGGTATTTATATTAGGGCCGTAAATGTTGCTACCTTCATATCAACTAAATGTAATATTTCTTGGGAAATTATTTTATATGCTTAATTTAGGTGCGCTTTATCAACGTTTATTGCTTATGCATCATACTATATAGTCTTATATTGCTTTTAAATCCGACCACAGTAGCGCCATCTAGTGACGATTCACTAACCATTCTTTCTACAATTTCCGTATTTCTTTCTTTACTTTATTCGCAAAGCAAATATACGTAACTTTCTATGTAAACAACACGAGATAACTGTCGCTGTTTATTTCTTTCGAGTAAATCGCCAATTCTATTCGTGTCAGAGGTCATGCAATGGACGAAAGACGCGAATGGTCACAGAAAGAGGCGACAGGACACAGGGTCGGTACCAGCTAGGGTAGTCTAGGGGTTGGATTAACCTCCAATTGCACCCTCGCTGACGCTAAGCCTAAAGGCCCTACCGGCCGAACCAAATTCATATTGGGTGGGCTGAGCAACTTCTTCAGAACGACTCGACCGCCTCTCCAGGAGACGGGTGGAGGTGCTCTTAAAATGTTTCGTCGCCGCACCGCCGTCACTTAACCTTCTGCTTAACTGCACCTGCTCCGCTGTCTTGGCACCACTGGTGACATCGGAAGATGGAGGGAGGGTGCTGTTGAAATTGCAGACTCAAGCGGAGTCATTTTCTCCACAAGTACAACAGCTTAGAAGTACGGAGGCATGTCATGAAATATATATGGAACATATTAATATATGTCCATAATAATTACAAATTAAAAGTATTGCAACCATATAGGCATCCGCAGAGGGGCTGGGTGTTTGAGCCCCAACCCAATATTTAGTGAATTTTTATAGATATTTTTGATCAGCGTCTTCCGAGTTGCGCGAAAAAGTGGTGACAACAAAAAGTTTCAACAACACTAGACGTCGCATGCCTACATGCATTACGGAAGACGACAACTTCCGTAGTTTTTTGTATTTAACTAATTAGTTAATTAATTGATTAAGTGATTAATTAATTAACCAATTACATGCTAATTTGAGCTATTCGTTTTGAAGGTGTGATCGTTTTGAATGCCAAGAATAAAAATGTTAGAAAATTGTTGAAAAGAAAAGCCTACAGCACCCGGTATTCCCAGGCGGTCACCCATCCAAGTACTAACCGGGCTCGACGTTGCTTAACTTCGGTGATCGGACGAGAACCGGTGTTTTCAACGTGATATGGCCGTAGACGAAAGTGACTGCTTATTTAGTGGTATTTATATTAGGGCCGTAAATGTTGCTACCTTCATATCAACTAAATGTAATATTTCTTGGGAAATTATTTTATATGCTTAATTTAGGTGCGCTTTATCAACGTTTATTGCTTATGCATCATACTATATAGTCTTATATTGCTTTTAAATCCGACCACAGTAGCGCCATCTAGTGACGATTCACTAAACATTGTTTCTACAATTTCCGTATTTCTTTCTTTACTTTATTCGCAAAGCAAATATACGTAACTTTCTATGTAAACAACACGAGATAACTGTCGCTGTTTATTTTTTTCGAGTAAATCGCCAATTCTATTCGTGTCAAAGGTCATGCAATGGACGAAAGACGCGAATGGTCACAGAAAGAGGCGACAGGACACAGGGTCGGTACCAGCTAGGGTAGTCTAGGGGTTGGATTAACCTCCAATTGCACCCTCGCTGACGCTAAGCCTAAAGGCCCTACCGGCCGAACCAAATACATATTGGGTGGGCTGAGCAACTTCTTCAGAACGACTCGACCGCCTCTCGAGGAGACGGGTGGAGGTGCTCTTAAAATGTTTCGTCGCCGCACCGCCGTCACTTCACCTTCTGCTTAACTGCACCTGCTCCGCTGTCTTGGCACCACTGGTGACATCGGAAGATGGAGGGAGGGTGCTGTTGAAATTGCAGACTCAAGCGGAGTCATTTTCTCCACACGTACAACAGCTTAGAAGTACGGAGGCATGTCATGAAATATATATGGAACATATTAATATTTGTCCATAATAATTACAAATTAAAAGTATTGCAACCATATAGGCATCCGAAGAGGGGCTGGGTGTTTGAGCCCCAACCCAATATTTAGTGAATTTTATAGATATTTTTGATCAGCGTCTTCCGAGTTGCGCGAAAAAGTGGTGACAACAAAAAGTTTCAACAACACTAGACGTCGCATGCCTACGTGCATTACGGAAGACGACAACTTCCGTAGTTTTTTGTATTTAACTAATTAGTTAATTAATTGATTAAGTGATTAATTAATTAACCAATTACATGCTAATTTGAGCTATTCGTTTTCAAGGTGTGATCGTTTTGAGTGCCAAGAATAAAAATGTTAGAAAATTGTTGAAAAGAAAAGCCTACAGCACCCGGTATTCCCAGGCGGTCACCCATCCAAGTACTAACCGGGCTCGACGTTGCTTAACTTCGGTGATCGGACGAGAACCGGTGTTTTCAACGTGATATGGCCGTAGACGAAAGTGACTGCTTATTTAGTGGTATTTATATTAGGGCCGTAAATGTTGCTACCTTCATATCAACTAAATGTAATATTTCTTGGGAAATTATTTTATATGCTTAATTTAGGTGCGCTTTATCAACGTTTATTGCTTATGCATCATACTATATAGTCTTATATTGCTTTTAAATCCGACCACAGTAGCGCCATCTAGTGACGATTCACTAACCATTCTTTCTACAATTTCCGTATTTCTTTCTTTACTTTATTCGCAAAGCAAATATACGTAACTTTCTATGTAAACAACACGAGATAACTGTCGCTGTTTATTTCTTTCGAGTAAATCGCCAATTCTATTCGTGTCAGAGGTCATGCAATGGACGAAAGACGCGAATGGTCACAGAAAGAGGCGACAGGACACAGGGTCGGTACCAGCTAGGGTAGTCTAGGGGTTGGATTAACCTCCAATTGCACCCTCGCTGACGCTAAGCCTAAAGGCCCTACCGGCCGAACCAAATTCATATTGGGTGGGCTGAGCAACTTCTTCAGAACGACTCGACCGCCTCTCCAGGAGACGGGTGGAGGTGCTCTTAAAATGTTTCGTCGCCGCACCGCCGTCACTTCACCTTCTGCTTAACTGCACCTGCTCCGCTGTCTTGGCACCACTGGTGACATCGGAAGATGGAGGGAGGGTGCTGTTGAAATTGCAGACTCAAGCGGAGTCATTTTCTCCACACGTACAACAGCTTAGAAGTACGGAGGCATGTCATGAAATATATATGGAACATATTAATATATGTCCATAATAATTACAAATTAAAAGTATTGCAACCATATAGGCATCCGCAGAGGGGCTGGGTGTTTGAGCCCCAACCCAATATTTAGTGAATTTTATAGATATTTTTGATCAGCGTCTTCCGAGTTGCGCGAAAAAGTGGTGACAACAAAAAGTTTCAACAACACTAGACGTCGCATGCCTACATGCATTACGGAAGACGACAACTTCCGTAGTTTTTTGTATTTAACTAATTAGTTAATTAATTGATTAAGTGATTAATTAATTAACCAATTACATGCTAATTTGAGCTATTCGTTTTCAAGGTGTGATCGTTTTGAGTGCCAAGAATAAAAATGTTAGAAAATTGTTGAAAAGAAAAGCCTACAGCACCCGGTATTCCCAGGCGGTCACCCATCCAAGTACTAACCGGGCTCGACGTTGCTTAACTTCGGTGATCGGACGAGAACCGGTGTTTTCAACGTGATATGGCCGTAGACGAAAGTGACTGCTTATTTAGTGGTATTTATATTAGGGCCGTAAATGTTGCTACCTTCATATCAACTAAATGTAATATTTCTTGGGAAATTATTTTATATGCTTAATTTAGGTGCGCTTTATCAACGTTTATTGCTTATGCATCATACTATATAGTCTTATATTGCTTTTAAATCCGACCACAGTAGCGCCATCTAGTGACGATTCACTAACCATTCTTTCTACAATTTCCGTATTTCTTTCTTTACTTTATTCGCAAAGCAAATATACGTAACTTTCTATGTAAACAACACGAGATAACTGTCGCTGTTTATTTTTTTCGAGTAAATCGCCAATTCTATTCGTGTCAAAGGTCATGCAATGGACGAAAGACGCGAATGGTCACAGAAAGAGGCGACAGGACACAGGGTCGGTACCAGCTAGGGTAGTCTAGGGGTTGGATTAACCTCCAATTGCACCCTCGCTGACGCTAAGCCTAAAGGCCCTACCGGCCGAACCAAATACATATTGGGTGGGCTGAGCAACTTCTTCAGAACGACTCGACCGCCTCTCGAGGAGACGGGTGGAGGTGCTCTTAAAATGTTTCGTCGCCGCACCGCCGTCACTTCACCTTCTGCTTAACTGCACCTGCTCCGCTGTCTTGGCACCACTGGTGACATCGGAAGATGGAGGGAGGGTGCTGTTGAAATTGCAGACTCAAGCGGAGTCATTTTCTCCACACGTACAACAGCTTAGAAGTACGGAGGCATGTCATGAAATATATATGGAACATATTAATATATGTCCATAATAATTACAAATTAAAAGTATTGCAACCATATAGGCATCCGCAGAGGGGCTGGGTGTTTGAGCCCCAACCCAATATTTAGTGAATTTTATAGATATTTTTGATCAGCGTCTTCCGAGTTGCGCGAAAAAGTGGTGACAACAAAAAGTTTCAACAACACTAGACGTCGCATGCCTACGTGCATTACGGAAGACGACAACTTCCGTAGTTTTTTGTATTTAACTAATTAGTTAATTAATTGATTAAGTGATTAATTAATTAACCAATTACATGCTAATTTGAGCTATTCGTTTTCAAGGTGTGATCGTTTTGAGTGCCAAGAATAAAAATGTTAGAAAATTGTTGAAAAGAAAAGCCTACAGCACCCGGTATTCCCAGGCGGTCACCCATCCAAGTACTAACCGGGCTCGACGTTGCTTAACTTCGGTGATCGGACGAGAACCGGTGTTTTCAACGTGATATGGCCGTAGACGAAAGTGACTGCTTATTTAGTGGTATTTATATTAGGGCCGTAAATGTTGCTACCTTCATATCAACTAAATGTAATATTTCTTGGGAAATTATTTTATATGCTTAATTTAGGTGCGCTTTATCAACGTTTATTGCTTATGCATCATACTATATAGTCTTATATTGCTTTTAAATCCGACCACAGTAGCGCCATCTAGTGACGATTCACTAACCATTCTTTCTACAATTTCCGTATTTCTTTCTTTACTTTATTCGCAAAGCAAATATACGTAACTTTCTATGTAAACAACACGAGATAACTGTCGCTGTTTATTTCTTTCGAGTAAATCGCCAATTCTATTCGTGTCAGAGGTCATGCAATGGACGAAAGACGCGAATGGTCACAGAAAGAGGCGACAGGACACAGGGTCGGTACCAGCTAGGGTAGTCTAGGGGTTGGATTAACCTCCAATTGCACCCTCGCTGACGCTAAGCCTAAAGGCCCTACCGGCCGAACCAAATTCATATTGGGTGGGCTGAGCAACTTCTTCAGAACGACTCGACCGCCTCTCCAGGAGACGGGTGGAGGTGCTCTTAAAATGTTTCGTCGCCGCACCGCCGTCACTTCACCTTCTGCTTAACTGCACCTGCTCCGCTGTCTTGGCACCACTGGTGACATCGGAAGATGGAGGGAGGGTGCTGTTGAAATTGCAGACTCAAGCGGAGTCATTTTCTCCACACGTACAACAGCTTAGAAGTACGGAGGCATGTCATGAAATATATATGGAACATATTAATATATGTCCATAATAATTACAAATTAAAAGTATTGCAACCATATAGGCATCCGCAGAGGGGCTGGGTGTTTGAGCCCCAACCCAATATTTAGTGAATTTTATAGATATTTTTGATCAGCGTCTTCCGAGTTGCGCGAAAAAGTGGTGACAACAAAAAGTTTCAACAACACTAGACGTCGCATGCCTACGTGCATTACGGAAGACGACAACTTCCGTAGTTTTTTGTATTTAACTAATTAGTTAATTAATTGATTAAGTGATGAATTAATTACCCAATTACATGATAATTTGAGCTATTCGTTTTCAAGGTGTGATCGTTTTGAGTGGCAAGAATAAAAATGTTAGAAAATTGTTGAAAAGAAAAGCCTACAGCACCCGGTATTCCCAGGCGGTCACCCATCCAAGTACTAACCGGGCTCGACGTTGCTTAACTTCGGTGATCGGACGAGAACCGGTGTTTTCAACGTGATATGGCCGTAGACGAAAGTGACTGCTTATTTAGTGGTATTTATATTAGGGCCGTAAATGTTGCTACCTTCATATCAACTAAATGTAATATTTCTTGGGAAATTATTTTATATGCTTAATTTAGGTGCGCTTTATCAACGTTTATTGCTTATGCATCATACTATATAGTCTTATATTGCTTTTAAATCCGACCACAGTAGCGCCATCTAGTGACGATTCACTAACCATTCTTTCTACAATTTCCGTATTTCTTTCTTTACTTTATTCGCAAAGCAAATATACGTAACTTTCTATGTAAACAACACGAGATAACTGTCGCTGTTTATTTTTTTCGAGTAAATCGCCAATTCTATTCGTGTCAAAGGTCATGCAATGGACGAAAGACGCGAATGGTCACAGAAAGAGGCGACAGGACACAGGGTCGGTACCAGCTAGGGTAGTCTAGGGGTTGGATTAACCTCCAATTGCACCCTCGCTGACGCTAAGCCTAAAGGCCCTACCGGCCGAACCAAATTTATATTGGGTGGGCTGAGCAACTTCTTCAGAACGACTCGACCGCATCTCGAGGAGACTGGTGGAGGTGCTCTTAAAATGTTTCGTCGCCGCACCGCCGTCACTTAACCTTCTGCTTAACTGCACCTGCTCCGCTGTCTTGGCACCACTGGTGACATCGGAAGATGGAGGGAGGGTGCTGTTGAAATTGCAGACTCAAGCGGAGTCATTTTCTCCACAAGTACAACAGCTTAGAAGTACGGAGGCATGTCATGAAATATATATGGAACATATTAATATATGTCCATAATAATTACAAATTAAAAGTATTGCAACCATATAGGCATCCGCAGAGGGGCTGGGTGTTTGAGCCCCAACCCAATATTTAGTGAATTTTATAGATATTTTTGATCAGCGTCTTCCGAGTTGCGCGAAAAAGTGGTGACAATAAAAAGTTTCAACAACACTAGACGTCGCATGCCTACATGCATTACGGAAGACGACAACTTCCGTAGTTTTTTGTATTTAACTAATTAGTTAATTAATTGATTAAGTGATTAATTAATTAACCAATTACATGCTAATTTGAGCTATTCGTTTTCAAGGTGTGATCGTTTTGAGTGCCAAGAATAAAAATGTTAGAAAATTGTTGAAAAGAAAAGCTTACAGCACCCGGTATTCCCAGGCGGTCACCCATCCAAGTACTAACCGGGCTCGACGTTGCTTAACTTCGGTGATCGGACGAGAACCGGTGTTTTCAACGTGATATGGCCGTAGACGAAAGTGACTGCTTATTTAGTGGTATTTATATTAGGGCCGTAAATGTTGCTACCTTCATATCAACTAAATGTAATATTTCTTGGGAAATTATTTTATATGCTTAATTTAGGTGCGCTTTATCAACGTTTATTGCTTATGCATCATACTATATAGTCTTATATTGCTTTTAAATCCGACCACAGTAGCGCCATCTAGTGACGATTCACTAACCATTCTTTCTACAATTTCCGTATTTCTTTCTTTACTTTATTCGCAAAGCAAATATACGTAACTTTCTATGTAAACAACACGAGATAACTGTCGCTGTTTATTTTTTTCGAGTAAATCGCCAATTATATTCGGGTCAAAGGTCATGCAATGGACGAAAGACGCGAATGGTCACAGAAAGAGGCGACAGGACACAGGGTCGGTACCAGCTAGGGTAGTCTAGGGGTTGGATTAACCTCCAATTGCACCCTTGCTGACGCTAAGCCTAAAGGCCCTACCGGCCGAACCAAATTCATATTGGGTGGGCTGAGCAACTTCTTCAGAACGACTCGACCGCCTCTCGAGGAGACGGGTGGAGGTGCTCTTAAAATGTTTCGTCGCCGCACCGCCGTCACTTCACCTTCTGCTTAACTGCATCTTCTCCGCTGTCTTGGCACCACTGGTGACATCGGAAGATGGAGGGAGGGTGCTGTTGAAATTGCAGACTCAAGCGAAGTCCTTTTTTCCACACGTACAACAGCTTAGAAGTACGGAGGCATGTCATGAAATATATATGGAACATATTAATATATGTCCATAATAATTACAAATTAAAAGTATTGCAACCATATAGGCATCCGCAGAGGGGCTGGGTGTTTGAGCCCCAACCCAATATTTAGTGAATTTTATAGATATTTTTGATCAGCGTCTTCCGAGTTGCGCGAAAAAGTGGTGACAACAAAAAGTTTCAACAACACTAGACGTCGCATGCCTACGTGCATTACGGAAGACGACAACTTCCGTAGTTTTTTGTATTTAACTAATTAGTTAATTAATTGATTAAGTGATTAATTAATTAACCAATTACATGCTAATTTGAGCTATTCGTTTTCAAGGTGTGATCGTTTTGAGTGCCAAGAATAAAAATGTTAGAAAATTGTTGAAAAGAAAAGCCTACAGCACCCGGTATTCCCAGGCGGTCACCCATCCAAGTACTAACCGGGCTCGACGTTGCTTAACTTCGGTGATCGGACGAGAACCGGTGTTTTCAACGTGATATGGCCGTAGACGAAAGTGACTGCTTATTTAGTGGTATTTATAATAGGGCCGTAAATGTTGCTACCTTCATATCAACTAAATGTAATATTTCTTGGGAAATTATTTTATATGCTTAATTTAGGTGCGCTTTATCAACGTTTATTGCTTATGCATTATACTATATAGTCTTATATTGCTTTTAAATCCGACCACAGTAGCGCCATCTAGTGACGATTCACTAACCATTCTTTCTACAATTTCCGTATTTCTTTCTTTACTTTATTCGCAAAGCAAATATACGTAACTTTCTATGTAAACAACACGAGATAACTGTCGCTGTTTATTTTTTTCGAGTAAATCGCCAATTATATTCGGGTCAAAGGTCATGCAATGGACGAAAGACGCGAATGGTCACAGAAAGAGGCGACAGGACACAGGGTCGGTACCAGCTAGGGTAGTCTAGGGGTTGGATTAACCTCCAATTGCACCCTTGCTGACGCTAAGCCTAAATGCCCTACCGGCCGAACCAAATTCATATTGGGTGGGCTGAGCAACTTCTTCAGAACGACTCGACCGCCTCTCGAGGAGACGGGTGGAGGTGCTCTTAAAATGTTTCGTCGCCGCACCGCCGTCACTTCACCTTCTGCTTAACTGCACCTGCTCCGCTGTCTTGGCACCACTGGTGACATCGGAAGATGGAGGGAGGGTGCTGTTGAAATTGCAGACTCAAGCGGAGTCATTTTCTCCACAAGTACAAAAGCTTAGAAGTACGGAGGCATGTCATGAAATATATATGGAACATATTAATATATGTCCATAATAATTACAAATTAAAAGTATTGCAACCATATAGGCATCCGCAGAGGGGCTGGGTGTTTGAGCCCCAACCCAATATTTAGTGAATTTTAT
Organism: Escarpia spicata; assembly: GCA_963995525.1. Classification (NCBI taxonomy): domain Eukaryota; kingdom Metazoa; phylum Annelida; class Polychaeta; order Sabellida; family Siboglinidae; genus Escarpia; species Escarpia spicata. The sequence goes on along the minus strand of OZ023211.1, from coordinate 14,785,966 downwards.
AGATATTTTTGATCAGCGTCTTCCGAGTTGCGCGAAAAAGTGGTGACAACAAAAAGTTTCAACAACACTAGACGTCGCATGCCTACGTGCATTACGGAAGACGACAACTTCCGTAGTTTTTTGTATTTAACTAATTAGTTAATTAATTGATTAAGTGATTAATTAATTAACCAATTACATGCTAATTTGAGCTATTCGTTTTCAAGGTGTGATCGTTTTGAGTGCCAAGAATAAAAATGTTAGAAAATTGTTGAAAAGAAAAGCCTACAGCACCCGGTATTCCCAGGCGGTCACCCATCCAAGTACTAACCGGGCTCGACGTTGCTTAACTTCGGTGATCGGACGAGAACCGGTGTTTTCAACGTGATATGGCCGTAGACGAAAGTGACTGCTTATTTAGTGGTATTTATAATAGGGCCGTAAATGTTGCTACCTTCATATCAACTAAATGTAATATTTCTTGGGAAATTATTTTATATGCTTAATTTAGGTGCGCTTTATCAACGTTTATTGCTTATGCATTATACTATATAGTCTTATATTGCTTTTAAATCCGACCACAGTAGCGACATCTAGTGACGATTCACTAACCATTCTTTCTACAATTTCCGTATTTCTTTCTTTACTTTATTCGCAAAGCAAATATACGTAACTTTCTATGTAAACAACACGAGATAACTGTCGCTGTTTATTTTTTTCGAGTAAATCGCCAATTATATTCGGGTCAAAGGTCATGCAATGGACGAAAGACGCGAATGGTCACAGAAAGAGGCGACAGGACACAGGGTCGGTACCAGCTAGGGTAGTCTAGGGGTTGGATTAACCTCCAATTGCACCCTTGCTGACGCTAAGCCTAAATGCCCTACCGGCCGAACCAAATTCATATTGGGTGGGCTGAGCAACTTCTTCAGAACGACTCGACCGCCTCTCGAGGAGACGGGTGGAGGTGCTCTTAAAATGTTTCGTCGCCGCACCGCCGTCACTTCACCTTCTGCTTAACTGCACCTGCTCCGCTGTCTTGGCACCACTGGTGACATCGGAAGATGGAGGGAGGGTGCTGTTGAAATTGCAGACTCAAGCGGAGTCATTTTCTCCACAAGTACAAAAGCTTAGAAGTACGGAGGCATGTCATGAAATATATATGGAACATATTAATATATGTCCATAATAATTACAAATTAAAAGTATTGCAACCATATAGGCATCCGCAGAGGGGCTGGGTGTTTGAGCCCCAACCCAATATTTAGTGAATTTTATAGATATTTTTGATCAGCGTCTTCCGAGTTGCGCGAAAAAGTGGTGACAACAAAAAGTTTCAACAACACTAGACGTCGCATGCCTACATGCATTACGGAAGACGACAACTTCCGTAGTTTTTTGTATTTAACTAATTAGTTAATTAATTGATTAAGTGATTAATTAATTAACCAATTACATGCTAATTTGAGCTATTCGTTTTCAAGGTGTGATCGTTTTGAGTGCCAAGAATAAAAATGTTAGAAAATTGTTGAAAAGAAAAGCCTACAGCACCCGGTATTCCCAGGCGGTCACCCATCCAAGTACTAACCGGGCTCGACGTTGCTTAACTTCGGTGATCGGACGAGAACCGGTGTTTTCAACGTGATATGGCCGTAGACGAAAGTGACTGCTTATTTAGTGGTATTTATATTAGGGCCGTAAATGTTGCTACCTTCATATCAACTAAATGTAATATTTCTTGGGAAATTATTTTATATGCTTAATTTAGGTGCGCTTTATCAACGTTTATTGCTTATGCATCATACTATATAGTCTTATATTGCTTTTAAATCCGACCACAGTAGCGCCATCTAGTGACGATTCACTAACCATTCTTTCTACAATTTCCGTATTTCTTTCTTTACTTTATTCGCAAAGCAAATATACGTAACTTTCTATGTAAACAACACGAGATAACTGTCGCTGTTTATTTCTTTCGAGTAAATCGCCAATTCTATTCGTGTCAGAGGTCATGCAATGGACGAAAGACGCGAATGGTCACAGAAAGAGGCGACAGGACACAGGGTCGGTACCAGCTAGGGTAGTCTAGGGGTTGGATTAACCTCCAATTGCACCCTCGCTGACGCTAAGCCTAAAGGCCCTACCGGCCGAACCAAATTCATATTGGGTGGGCTGAGCAACTTCTTCAGAACGACTCGACCGCCTCTCCAGGAGACGGGTGGAGGTGCTCTTAAAATGTTTCGTCGCCGCACCGCCGTCACTTCACCTTCTGCTTAACTGCACCTGCTCCGCTGTCTTGGCACCACTGGTGACATCGGAAGATGGAGGGAGGGTGCTGTTGAAATTGCAGACTCAAGCGGAGTCATTTTCTCCACACGTACAACAGCTTAGAAGTACGGAGGCATGTCATGAAATATATATGGAACATATTAATATATGTCCATAATAATTACAAATTAAAAGTATTGCAACCATATAGGCATCCGCAGAGGGGCTGGGTGTTTGAGCCCCAACCCAATATTTAGTGAATTTTATAGATATTTTTGATCAGCGTCTTCCGAGTTGCGCGAAAAAGTGGTGACAACAAAAAGTTTCAACAACACTAGACGTCGCATGCCTACGTGCATTACGGAAGACGACAACTTCCGTAGTTTTTTGTATTTAACTAATTAGTTAATTAATTGATTAAGTGATGAATTAATTACCCAATTACATGATAATTTGAGCTATTCGTTTTCAAGGTGTGATCGTTTTGAGTGGCAAGAATAAAAATGTTAGAAAATTGTTGAAAAGAAAAGCCTACAGCACCCGGTATTCCCAGGCGGTCACCCATCCAAGTACTAACCGGGCTCGACGTTGCTTAACTTCGGTGATCGGACGAGAACCGGTGTTTTCAACGTGATATGGCCGTAGACGAAAGTGACTGCTTATTTAGTGGTATTTATATTAGGGCCGTAAATGTTGCTACCTTCATATCAACTAAATGTAATATTTCTTGGGAAATTATTTTATATGCTTAATTTAGGTGCGCTTTATCAACGTTTATTGCTTATGCATCATACTATATAGTCTTATATTGCTTTTAAATCCGACCACAGTAGCGCCATCTAGTGACGATTCACTAACCATTCTTTCTACAATTTCCGTATTTCTTTCTTTACTTTATTCGCAAAGCAAATATACGTAACTTTCTATGTAAACAACACGAGATAACTGTCGCTGTTTATTTTTTTCGAGTAAATCGCCAATTCTATTCGTGTCAAAGGTCATGCAATGGACGAAAGACGCGAATGGTCACAGAAAGAGGCGACAGGACACAGGGTCGGTACCAGCTAGGGTAGTCTAGGGGTTGGATTAACCTCCAATTGCACCCTCGCTGACGCTAAGCCTAAAGGCCCTACCGGCCGAACCAAATTTATATTGGGTGGGCTGAGCAACTTCTTCAGAACGACTCGACCGCCTCTCGAGGAGACGGGTGGAGGTGCTCTTAAAATGTTTCGTCGCCGCACCGCCGTCACTTCACCTTCTGCTTAACTGCACCTGCTCCGCTGTCTTGGCACCATTGGTGACATCGGAAGATGGAGGGAGGGTGCTGTTGAAATTGCAGACTCAAGCGAAGTCATTTTCTCCACAAGTACAAAAGCTTAGAAGTACGGAGGCATGTCATGAAATATATATGGAACATATTAATATATATCCATAATAATTACAAATTAAAAGTATTGCAACCATATAGGCATCCGCAGAGGGGCTGGGTGTTTGAGCCCCAACCCAATATTTAGTGAATTTTATAGATATTTTTGATCAGCGTCTTCCGAGTTGCGCGAAAAAGTGGTGACAACAAAAAGTTTCAACAACACTAGACGTCGCATGCCTACGTGCATTACGGAAGACGACAACTTCCGTAGTTTTTTGTATTTAACTAATTAGTTAATTAATTGATTAAGTGATTAATTAATTAACCAATTACATGCTAATTTGAGCTATTCGTTTTCAAGGTGTGATCGTTTTGAGTGCCAAGAATAAAAATGTTAGAAAATTGTTGAAAAGAAAAGCCTACAGCACCCGGTATTCCCAGGCGGTCACCCATCCAAGTACTAACCGGGCTCGACGTTGCTTAACTTCGGTGATCGGACGAGAACCGGTGTTTTCAACGTGATATGGCCGTAGACGAAAGTGACTGCTTATTTAGTGGTATTTATATTAGGGCCGTAAATGTTGCTACCTTCATATCAACTAAATGTAATATTTCTTGGGAAATTATTTTATATGCTTAATTTAGGTGCGCTTTATCAACGTTTATTGCTTATGCATCATACTATATAGTCTTATATTGCTTTTAAATCCGACCACAGTAGCGCCATCTAGTGACGATTCACTAACCATTCTTTCTACAATTTCCGTATTTCTTTCTTTACTTTATTCGCAAAGCAAATATACGTAACTTTCTATGTAAACAACACGAGATAACTGTCGCTGTTTATTTCTTTCGAGTAAATCGCCAATTCTATTCGTGTCAGAGGTCATGCAATGGACGAAAGACGCGAATGGTCACAGAAAGAGGCGACAGGACACAGGGTCGGTAACAGCTAGGGTAGTCTAGGGGTTGGATTAACCTCCAATTGCACCCTCGCTGACGCTAAGCCTAAAGGCCCTACCGGCCGAACCAAATTCATATTGGGTGGGCTGAGCAACTTCTTCAGAACGACTCGACCGCCTCTCCAGGAGACGGGTGGAGGTGCTCTTAAAATGTTTCGTCGCCGCACCGCCGTCACTTCACCTTCTGCTTAACTGCACCTGCTCCGCTGTCTTGGCACCACTGGTGACATCGGAAGATGGAGGGAGGGTGCTGTTGAAATTGCAGACTCAAGCGGAGTCATTTTCTCCACACGTACAACAGCTTAGAAGTACGGAGGCATGTCATGAAATATATATGGAACATATTAATATATGTCCATAATAATTACAAATTAAAAGTATTGCAACCATATAGGCATCCGCAGAGGGGCTGGGTGTTTGAGCCCCAACCCAATATTTAGTGAATTTTATAGATATTTTTGATCAGCGTCTTCCGAGTTGCGCGAAAAAGTGGTGACAACAAAAAGTTTCAACAACACTAGACGTCGCATGCCTACGTGCATTACGGAAGACGACAACTTCCGTAGTTTTTTGTATTTAACTAATTAGTTAATTAATTGATTAAGTGATTAATTAATTAACCAATTACATGCTAATTTGAGCTATTCGTTTTCAAGGTGTGATCGTTTTGAGTGCCAAGAATAAAAATGTTAGAAAATTGTTGAAAAGAAAAGCCTACAGCACCCGGTATTCCCAGGCGGTCACCCATCCAAGTACTAACCGGGCTCGACGTTGCTTAACTTCGGTGATCGGACGAGAACCGGTGTTTTCAACGTGATATGGCCGTAGACGAAAGTGACTGCTTATTTAGTGGTATTTATATTAGGGCCGTAAATGTTGCTACCTTCATATCAACTAAATGTAATATTTCTTGGGAAATTATTTTATATGCTTAATTTAGGTGCGCTTTATCAACGTTTATTGCTTATGCATCATACTATATAGTCTTATATTGCTTTTAAATCCGACCACAGTAGCGCCATCTAGTGACGATTCACTAACCATTCTTTCTACAATTTCCGTATTTCTTTCTTTACTTTATTCGCAAAGCAAATATACGTAACTTTCTATGTAAACAACACGAGATAACTGTCGCTGTTTATTTCTTTCGAGTAAATCGCCAATTCTATTCGTGTCAGAGGTCATGCAATGGACGAAAGACGCGAATGGTCACAGAAAGAGGCGACAGGACACAGGGTCGGTACCAGCTAGGGTAGTCTAGGGGTTGGATTAACCTCCAATTGCACCCTCGCTGACGCTAAGCCTAAAGGCCCTACCGGCCGAACCAAATTCATATTGGGTGGGCTGAGCAACTTCTTCAGAACGACTCGACCGCCTCTCCAGGTGACGGGTGGAGGTGCTCTTAAAATGTTTCGTCGCCGCACCGCCGTCACTTCACCTTCTGCTTAACTGCACCTGCTCCGCTGTCTTGGCACCACTGGTGACATCGGAAGATGGAGGGAGGGTGCTGTTGAAATTGCAGACTCAAGCGGAGTCATTTTCTCCACACGTACAACAGCTTAGAAGTACGGAGGCATGTCATGAAATATATATGGAACATATTAATATATGTCCATAATAATTACAAATTAAAAGTATTGCAACCATATAGGCATCCGCAGAGGGGCTGGGTGTTTGAGCCCCAACCCAATATTTAGTGAATTTTATAGATATTTTTGATCAGCGTCTTCCGAGTTGCGCGAAAAAGTGGTGACAACAAAAAGTTTCAACAACACTAGACGTCGCATGCCTACGTGCATTACGGAAGACGACAACTTCCGAATTTTTTTGTATTTAACTAATTAGTTAATTAATTGATTAAGTGATGAATTAATTACCCAATTACATGATAATTTGAGCTATTCGTTTTCAAGGTGTGATCGTTTTGAGTGGCAAGAATAAAAATGTTAGAAAATTGTTGAAAAGAAAAGCCTACAGCACCCGGTATTCCCAGGCGGTCACCCATCCAAGTACTAACCGGGCTCGACGTTGCTTAACTTCGGTGATCGGACGAGAACCGGTGTTTTCAACGTGATATGGCCGTAGACGAAAGCGACTGCTTATTTAGTGGTATTTATATTAGGGCCGTAAATGTTGCTACCTTCATATCAACTAAATGTAATATTTCTTGGGAAATTATTTTATATGCTTAATTTAGGTGCTCTTTATCAACGTTTATTGCTTATGCATTATACTATATAGTCTTATATTGCTTTTAAATCCGACCACAGTAGCGCCATCTAGTGACGATTCACTAACCATTCTTTCTACAATTTCCGTATTTCTTTCTTTACTTTATTCGCAAAGCAAATATACGTAACTTTCTATGTAAACAACACGAGATAACTGTCGCTGTTTATTTTTTTCGAGTAAATCGCCAATTATATTCGGGTCAAAGGTCATGCAATGGACGAAAGACGCGAATGGTCACAGAAAGAGGCGACAGGACACAGGGTCGGTACCAGCTAGGGTAGTCTAGGGGTTGGATTAACCTCCAATTGCACCCTTGCTGACGCTAAGCCTAAATGCCCTACCGGCCGAACCAAATTCATATTGGGAGGGCTGAGCAACTTCTTCAGAACGACTCGACCGCCTCTCGAGGAGACGGGTGGAGGTGCTCTTAAAATGTTTCGTCGCCGCACCGCCGTCACTTCACCTTCTGCTTAACTGCACCTGCTCCGCTGTCTTGGCACCACTGGTGACATCGGAAGATGGAGGGAGGGTGCTGTTGAAATTGCAGACTCAAGCGGAGTCATTTTCTCCACAAGTACAAAAGCTTAGAAGTACGGAGGCATGTCATGAAATATATATGGAACATATTAATATATGTCCATAATAATTACAAATTAAAAGTATTGCAACCATATAGGCATCCGCAGAGGGGCTGGGTGTTTGAGCCCCAACCCAATATTTAGTGAATTTTATAGATATTTTTGATCAGCGTCTTCCGAGTTGCGCGAAAAAGTGGTGACAACAAAAAGTTTCAACAACACTAGACGTCGCATGCCTACATGCATTACGGAAGACGACAACTTCCGTAGTTTTTTGTATTTAACTAATTAGTTAATTAATTGATTAAGTGATTAATTAATTAACCAATTACATGCTAATTTGAGCTATTCGTTTTCAAGGTGTGATCGTTTTGAGTGCCAAGAATAAAAATGTTAGAAAATTGTTGAAAAGAAAAGCCTACAGCACCCGGTATTCCCAGGCGGTCACCCATCCAAGTACTAACCGGGCTCGACGTTGCTTAACTTCGGTGATCGGACGAGAACCGGTGTTTTCAACGTGATATGGCCGTAGACGAAAGTGACTGCTTATTTAGTGGTATTTATATTAGGGCCGTAAATGTTGCTACCTTCATATCAACTAAATGTAATATTTCTTGGGAAATTATTTGATATGCTTAATTTAGGTGCGCTTTATCAACGTTTATTGCTTATGCATCATACTATATAGTCTTATATTGCTTTTAAATCCGACCACAGTAGCGCCATCTAGTGACGATTCACTAACCATTCTTTCTACAATTTCCGTATTTCTTTCTTTACTTTATTCGCAAAGCAAATATACGTAACTTTCTATGTAAACAACACGAGATAACTGTCGCTGTTTATTTCTTTCGAGTAAATCGCCAATTCTATTCGTGTCAGAGGTCATGCAATGGACGAAAGACGCGAATGGTCACAGAAAGAGGCGACAGGACACAGGGTCGGTACCAGCTAGGGTAGTCTAGGGGTTGGATTAACCTCCAATTACACCCTCGCTGACGCTAAGCCTAAAGGCCCTACCGGCCGAACCAAATTCATATTGGGTGGGCTGAGCAACTTCTTCAGAACGACTCGACCGCCTGTCCAGGAGACGGGTGGAGGTGCTCTTAAAATGTTTCGTCGCCGCACCGCCGTCACTTCACCTTCTGCTTAACTGCACCTGCTCCGCTGTCTTGGCACCACTGGTGACATCGGAAGATGGAGGGAGGGTGCTGTTGAAATTGCAGACTCAAGCGGAGTCATTTTCTCCACACGTACAACAGCTTAGAAGTACGGAGGCATGTCATGAAATATATATGGAACATATTAATATATGTCCATAATAATTACAAATTAAAAGTATTGCAACCATATAGGCATCCGCAGAGGGGCTGGGTGTTTGAGCCCCAACCCAATATTTAGTGAATTTTATAGATATTTTTGATCAGCGTCTTCCGAGTTGCGCGAAAAAGTGGTGACAACAAAAAGTTTCAACAACACTAGACGTCGCATGCCTACGTGCATTACGGAAGACGACAACTTCCGTAGTTTTTTGTATTTAACTAATTAGTTAATTAATTGATTAAGTGATGAATTAATTACCCAATTACATGATAATTTGAGCTATTCGTTTTCAAGGTGTGATCATTTTGAGTGGCAAGAATAAAAATGTTAGAAAATTGTTGAAAAGAAAAGCCTACAGCACCCGGTATTCCCAGGCGGTCACCCATCCAAGTACTAACCGGGCTCGACGTTGCTTAACTTCGGTGATCGGACGAGAACCGGTGTTTTCAACGTGATATGGCCGTAGACGAAAGTGACTGCTTATTTAGTGGTATTTATATTAGGGCCGTAAATGTTGCTACCTTCATATCAACTAAATGTAATATTTCTTGGGAAATTATTTTATATGCTTAATTTAGGTGCGCTTTATCAACGTTTATTGCTTATGCATCATACTATATAGTCTTATATTGCTTTTAAATCCGACCACAGTAGCGCCATCTAGTGACGATTCACTAACCATTCTTTCTACAATTTCCGTATTTCTTTCTTTACTTTATTCGCAAAGCAAATATACATAACTTTCTATGTAAACAACACGAGATAACTGTCGCTGTTTATTTTTTTCGAGTAAATCGCCAATTATATTCGGGTCAAAGGTCATGCAATGGACGAAAGACGCGAATGGTCACAGAAAGAGGCGACAGGACACAGGGTCGGTACCAGCTAGGGTAGTCTAGGGGTTGGATTAACCTCCAATTGCACCCTTGCTGACGCTAAGCCTAAAGGCCCTACCGGCCGAACCAAATTCATATTGGGTGGGCTGAGCAACTTCTTCAGAACGACTCGACCGCCTCTCGAGGAGACGGGTGGAGGTGCTCTTAAAATGTTTCGTCGCCGCACCGCCGTCACTTCACCTTCTGCTTAACTGCATCTTCTCCGCTGTCTTGGCACCACTGGTGACATCGGAAGATGGAGGGAGGGTGCTGTTGAAATTGCAGACTCAAGCGAAGTCCTTTTTTCCACACGTACAACAGCTTAGAAGTACGGAGGCATGTCATGAAATATATATGGAACATATTAATATATGTCCATAATAATTACAAATTAAAAGTATTGCAACCATATAGGCATCCGCAGAGGGGCTGGGTGTTTGAGCCCCAACCCAATATTTAGTGAATTTTATAGATATTTTTGATCAGCGTCTTCCGAGTTGCGCGAAAAAGTGGTGACAACAAAAAGTTTCAACAACACTAGACGTCGCATGCCTACGTGCATTACGGAAGACGACAACTTCCGTAGTTTTTTGTATTTAACTAATTAGTTAATTAATTGATTAAGTGATGAATTAATTACCCAATTACATGATAATTTGAGCTATTCGTTTTCAAGGTGTGATCGTTTTGAGTGGCAAGAATAAAAATGTTAGAAAATTGTTGAAAAGAAAACCCTACAGCACCCGGTATTCCCAGGCGGTCACCCATCCAAGTACTAACCGGGCTCGACGTTGCTTAACTTCGGTGATCGGACGAGAACCGGTGTTTTCAACGTGATATGGCCGTAGACGAAAGTGACTGCTTATTTAGTGGTATTTATATTAGGGCCGTAAATGTTGCTACCTTCATATCAACTAAATGTAATATTTCTTGGGAAATTATTTTATATGCTTAATTTAGGTGCGCTTTATCAACGTTTATTGCTTATGCATCATACTATATAGTCTTATATTGCTTTTAAATCCGACCACAGTAGCGCCATCTAGTGACGATTCACTAACCATTCTTTCTACAATTTCCGTATTTCTTTCTTTACTTTATTCGCAAAGCAAATATACGTAACTTTCTATGTAAACAACACGAGATAACTGTCGCTGTTTATTTCTTTCGAGTAAATCGCCAATTCTATTCGTGTCAGAGGTCATGCAATGGACGAAAGACGCGAATGGTCACAGAAAGAGGCGACAGGACACAGGGTCGGTACCAGCTAGGGTAGTCTAGGGGTTGGATTAACCTCCAATTGCACCCTCGCTGACGCTAAGCCTAAAGGCCCTACCGGCCGAACCAAATTCATATTGGGTGGGCTGAGCAACTTCTTCAGAACGACTTGACCGCCTCTCCAGGAGACGGGTGGAGGTGCTCTTAAAATGTTTCGTCGCCGCACCGCCGTCACTTCACCTTCTGCTTAACTGCACCTGCTCCGCTGTCTTGGCACCACTGGTGACATCGGAAGATGGAGGGAGGGTGCTGTTGAAATTGCAGACTCAAGCGGAGTCATTTTCTCCACACGTACAACAGCTTAGAAGTACGGAGGCATGTCATGAAATATATATGGAACATATTAATATATGTCCATAATAATTACAAATTAAAAGTATTGCAACCATATAGGCATCCGCAGAGCGGCTGGGTGTTTGAGCCCCAACCCAATATTTAGTGAATTTTATAGATATTTTTGATCAGCGTCTTCCGAGTTGCGCGAAAAAGTGGTGACAACAAAAAGTTTCAACAACACTAGACGTCGCATGCCTACGTGCATTACGGAAGACGACAACTTCCGTAGTTTTTTGTATTTAACTAATTAGTTAATTAATTGATTAAGTGATGAATTAATTACCCAATTACATGATAATTTTAGCTATTCGTTTTCAAGGTGTGATCGTTTTGAGTGGCAAGAATAAAAATGTTAGAAAATTGTTGAAAAGAAAAGCCTACAGCACCCGGTATTCCCAGGCGGTCACCCATCCAAGTACTAACCGGGCTCGACGTTGCTTAACTTCGGTGATCGGACGAGAACCGGTGTTTTCAACGTGATATGGCCGTAGACGAAAGTGACTGCTTATTTAGTGGTATTTATATTAGGGCCGTAAATGTTGCTACCTTCATATCAACTAAATGTAATATTTCTTGGGAAATTATTTTATATGCTTAATTTAGGTGCGCTTTATCAACGTTTATTGCTTATGCATCATACTATATAGTCTTATATTGCTTTTAAATCCGACCACAGTAGCGCCATCTAGTGACGATTCACTAACCATTCTTTCTACAATTTCCGTATTTCTTTCTTTACTTTATTCGCAAAGCAAATATACGTAACTTTCTATGTAAACAACACGAGATAACTGTCGCTGTTTATTTTTTTCGAGTAAATCGCCAATTCTATTCGTGTCAAAGGTCATGCAATGGAAGAAAGACGCGAATGGTCACAGAAAGAGGCGACAGGACACAGGGTCGGTACCAGCTAGGGTAGTCTAGGGGTTGGATTAACCTCCAATTGCACCCTCGCTGACGCTAAGCCTAAAGGCCCTACCGGCCGAACCAAATTTATATTGGGTGGGCTGAGCAACTTCTTCAGAACGACTCGACCGCCTCTCGAGGAGACGGGTGGAGGTGCTCTTAAAATGTTTCGTCGCCGCACCGCCGTCACTTAACCTTCTGCTTAACTGCACCTGCTCCGCTGTCTTGGCACCACTGGTGACATCGGAAGATGGAGGGAGGGTGCTGTTGAAATTGCAGGCTCAAGCGGAGTCATTTTCTCCACAAGTACAACAGCTTAGAAGTACGGAGGCATGTCATGAAATATATATGGAACATATTAATATATGTCCATAATAATTACAAATTAAAAGTATTGCAACCATATAGGCATCCGCAGAGGGGCTGGGTGTTTGAGCCCCAACCCAATATTTAGTGAATTTTATAGATATTTTTGATCAGCGTCTTCCGAGTTGCGCGAAAAAGTGGTGACAACAAAAAGTTTCAACAACACTAGACGTCGCATGCCTACGTGCATTACGGAAGACGACAACTTCCGTAGTTTTTTGTATTTAACTAATTAGTTAATTAATTGATTAAGTGATGAATTAATTACCCAATTACATGATAATTTGAGCTATTCGTTTTCAAGGTGTGATCGTTTTGAGTGGCAAGAATAAAAATGTTAGAAAATTGTTGAAAAGAAAAGCCTACAGCACCCGGTATTCCCAGGCGGTCACCCATCCAAGTACTAACCGGGCTCGACGTTGCTTAACTTCGGTGATCGGACGAGAACCGGTGTTTTCAACGTGATATGGCCGTAGACGAAAGTGACTGCTTATTTAGTGGTATTTATATTAGGGCCGTAAATGTTGCTACCTTCATATCAACTAAATGTAATATTTCTTGGGAAATTATTTTATATGCTTAATTTAGGTGCGCTTTATCAACGTTTATTGCTTATGCATCATACTATATAGTCTTATATTGCTTTTAAATCCGACCACAGTAGCGCCATCTAGTGACGATTCACTAACCATTCTTTCTACAATTTCCGTATTTCTTTCTTTACTTTATTCGCAAAGCAAATATACGTAACTTTCTATGTAAACAACACGAGATAACTGTCGCTGTTTATTTCTTTCGAGTAAATCGCCAATTCTATTCGTGTCAGAGGTCATGCAATGGACGAAAGACGCGAATGGTCACAGAAAGAGGCGACAGGACACAGGGTCGGTACCAGCTAGGGTAGTCTAGGGGTTGGATTAACCTCCAATTGCACCCTCGCTGACGCTAAGCCTAAAGGCCCTACCGGCCGAACCAAATTCATATTGGGTGGGCTGAGCAACTTCTTCAGAACGACTCGACCGCCTCTCCAGGAGACGGGTGGAGGTGCTCTTAAAATGTTTCGTCGCCGCACCGCCGTCACTTCACCTTCTGCTTAACTGCACCTGCTCCGCTGTCTTGGCACCACTGGTGACATCGGAAGATGGAGGGAGGGTGCTGTTGAAATTGCAGACTCAAGCGGAGTCATTTTCTCCACACGTACAACAGCTTAGAAGTACGGAGGCATGTCATGAAATATATATGGAACATATTAATATATGTCCATAATAATTACAAATTAAAAGTATTGCAACCATATAGGCATCCGCAGAGCGGCTGGGTGTTTGAGCCCCAACCCAATATTTAGTGAATTTTATAGATATTTTTGATCAGCGTCTTCCGAGTTGCGCGAAAAAGTGGTGACAACAAAAAGTTTCAACAACACTAGACGTCGCATGCCTACGTGCATTACGGAAGACGACAACTTCCGTAGTTTTTTGTATTTAACTAATTAGTTAATTAATTGATTAAGTGATTAATTAATTACCCAATTACATGATAATTTTAGCTATTCGTTTTCAAGGTGTGATCGTTTTGAGTGGCAAGAATAAAAATGTTAGAAAATTGTTGAAAAGAAAAGCCTACAGCACCCGGTATTCCCAGGCGGTCACCCATCCAAGTACTAACCGGGCTCGACGTTGCTTAACTTCGGTGATCGGACGAGAACCGGTGTTTTCAACGTGATATGGCCGTAGACGAAAGTGACTGCTTATTTAGTGGTATTTATATTAGGGCCGTAAATGTTGCTACCTTCATATCAACTAAATGTAATATTTCTTGGGAAATTATTTTATATGCTTAATTTAGGTGCGCTTTATCAACGTTTATTGCTTATGCATCATACTATATAGTCTTATATTGCTTTTAAATCCGACCACAGTAGCGCCATCTAGTGACGATTCACTAACCATTCTTTCTACAATTTCCGTATTTCTTTCTTTACTTTATTCGCAAAGCAAATATACGTAACTTTCTATGTAAACAACACGAGATAACTGTCGCTGTTTATTTTTTTCGAGTAAATCGCCAATTCTATTCGTGTCAAAGGTCATGCAATGGAAGAAAGACGCGAATGGTCACAGAAAGAGGCGACAGGACACAGGGTCGGTACCAGCTAGGGTAGTCTAGGGGTTGGATTAACCTCCAATTGCACCCTCGCTGACGCTAAGCCTAAAGGCCCTACCGGCCGAACCAAATTTATATTGGGTGGGCTGAGCAACTTCTTCAGAACGACTCGACCGCCTCTCGAGGAGACGGGTGGAGGTGCTCTTAAAATGTTTCGTCGCCGCACCGCCGTCACTTAACCTTCTGCTTAACTGCACCTGCTCCGCTGTCTTGGCACCACTGGTGACATCGGAAGATGGAGGGAGGGTGCTGTTGAAATTGCAGACTCAAGCGGAGTCATTTTCTCCACAAGTACAACAGCTTAGAAGTACGGAGGCATGTCATGAAATATATATGGAACATATTAATATATGTCCATAATAATTACAAATTAAAAGTATTGCAACCATATAGGCATCCGCAGAGGGGCTGGGTGTTTGAGCCCCAACCCAATATTTAGTGAATTTTATAGATATTTTTGATCAGCGTCTTCCGAGTTGCGCGAAAAAGTGGTGACAATAAAAAGTTTCAACAACACTAGACGTCGCATGCCTACATGCATTACGGAAGACGACAACTTCCGTAGTTTTTTGTATTTAACTAATTAGTTAATTAATTGATTAAGTGATTAATTAATTAACCAATTACATGCTAATTTGAGCTATTCGTTTTCAAGGTGTGATCGTTTTGAGTGCCAAGAATAAAAATGTTAGAAAATTGTTGAAAAGAAAAGCTTACAGCACCCGGTATTCCCAGGCGGTCACCCATCCAAGTACTAACCGGGCTCGACGTTGCTTAACTTCGGTGATCGGACGAGAACCGGTGTTTTCAACGTGATATGGCCGTAGACGAAAGTGACTGCTTATTTAGTGGTATTTATATTAGGGCCGTAAATGTTGCTACCTTCATATCAACTAAATGTAATATTTCTTGGGAAATTATTTTATATGCTTAATTTAGGTGCGCTTTATCAACGTTTATTGCTTATGCATCATACTATATAGTCTTATATTGCTTTTAAATCCGACCACAGTAGCGCCATCTAGTGACGATTCACTAACCATTCTTTCTACAATTTCCGTATTTCTTTCTTTACTTTATTCGCAAAGCAAATATACGTAACTTTCTATGTAAACAACACGAGATAACTGTCGCTGTTTATTTTTTTCGAGTAAATCGCCAATTATATTCGGGTCAAAGGTCATGCAATGGACGAAAGACGCGAATGGTCACAGAAAGAGGCGACAGGACACAGGGTCGGTACCAGCTAGGGTAGTCTAGGGGTTGGATTAACCTCCAATTGCACCCTTGCTGACGCTAAGCCTAAAGGCCCTACCGGCCGAACCAAATTCATATTGGGTGGGCTGAGCAACTTCTTCAGAACGACTCGACCGCCTCTCGAGGAGACGGGTGGAGGTGCTCTTAAAATGTTTCGTCGCCGCACCGCCGTCACTTCACCTTCTGCTTAACTGCATCTTCTCCGCTGTCTTGGCACCACTGGTGACATCGGAAGATGGAGGGAGGGTGCTGTTGAAATTGCAGACTCAAGCGAAGTCCTTTTTTCCACACGTACAACAGCTTAGAAGTACGGAGGCATGTC
The DNA here is from genome assembly GCA_963995525.1 of Escarpia spicata. NCBI lineage: Eukaryota > Metazoa > Annelida > Polychaeta > Sabellida > Siboglinidae > Escarpia > Escarpia spicata. Next base: position 14,769,752 of record OZ023211.1, on the reverse strand, counting down.
ATGAAATATATATGGAACATATTAATATATGTCCATAATAATTACAAATTAAAAGTATTGCAACCATATAGGCATCCGCAGAGGGGCTGGGTGTTTGAGCCCCAACCCAATATTTAGTGAATTTTATAGATATTTTTGATCAGCGTCTTCCGAGTTGCGCGAAAAAGTGGTGACAACAAAAAGTTTCAACAACACTAGACGTCGCATGCCTACGTGCATTACGGAAGACGACAACTTCCGTAGTTTTTTGTATTTAACTAATTAGTTAATTAATTGATTAAGTGATGAATTAATTACCCAATTACATGATAATTTGAGCTATTCGTTTTCAAGGTGTGATCGTTTTGAGTGGCAAGAATAAAAATGTTAGAAAATTGTTGAAAAGAAAAGCCTACAGCACCCGGTATTCCCAGGCGGTCACCCATCCAAGTACTAACCGGGCTCGACGTTGCTTAACTTCGGTGATCGGACGAGAACCGGTGTTTTCAACGTGATATGGCCGTAGACGAAAGTGACTGCTTATTTAGTGGTATTTATATTAGGGCCGTAAATGTTGCTACCTTCATATCAACTAAATGTAATATTTCTTGGGAAATTATTTTATATGCTTAATTTAGGTGCGCTTTATCAACGTTTATTGCTTATGCATCATACTATATAGTCTTATATTGCTTTTAAATCCGACCACAGTAGCGCCATCTAGTGACGATTCACTAACCATTCTTTCTACAATTTCCGTATTTCTTTCTTTACTTTATTCGCAAAGCAAATATACGTAACTTTCTATGTAAACAACACGAGATAACTGTCGCTGTTTATTTTTTTCGAGTAAATCGCCAATTCTATTCGTGTCAAAGGTCATGCAATGGACGAAAGACGCGAATGGTCACAGAAAGAGGCGACAGGACACAGGGTCGGTAACAGCTAGGGTAGTCTAGGGGTTGGATTAACCTCCAATTGCAACCTTGCTGACGCTAAGCCTAAATGCCCTACCGGCCGAACCAAATTCATATTGGGTGGGCTGAGCAATTTCTTCAGAACGACTCGACCGCCTCTCGAGGAGACGGGTGGAGGTGCTCTTAAAATGTTTCGTCGCCGCACCGCCGTCACTTCACCTTCTGCTTAACTGCACCTGCTCCGCTGTCTTGGCACCACTGGTGACATCGGAAGATGGAGGGAGGGTGCTGTTGAAATTGCAGACTCAAGCGGAGTCATTTTCTCCACAAGTACAAAAGCTTAGAAGTACGGAGGCATGTCATGAAATATATATGGAACATATTAATATATGTCCATAATAATTACAAATTAAAAGTATTGCAACCATATAGGCATCCGCAGAGGGGCTGGGTGTTTGAGCCCCAACCCAATATTTAGTGAATTTTATAGATATTTTTGATCAGCGTCTTCCGAGTTGCGCGAAAAAGTGGTGACAACAAAAAGTTTCAACAACACTAGACGTCGCATGCCTACATGCATTACGGAAGACGACAACTTCCGTAGTTTTTTGTATTTAACTAATTAGTTAATTAATTGATTAAGTGATTAATTAATTAACCAATTACATGCTAATTTGAGCTATTCGTTTTCAAGGTGTGATCGTTTTGAGTGCCAAGAATAAAAATGTTAGAAAATTGTTGAAAAGAAAAGCCTACAGCACCCGGTATTCCCAGGCGGTCACCCATCCAAGTACTAACCGGGCTCGACGTTGCTTAACTTCGGTGATCGGACGAGAACCGGTGTTTTCAACGTGATATGGCCGTAGACGAAAGTGACTGCTTATTTAGTGGTATTTATATTAGGGCCGTAAATGTTGCTACCTTCATATCAACTAAATGTAATATTTCTTGGGAAATTATTTTATATGCTTAATTTAGGTGCGCTTTATCAACGTTTATTGCTTATGCATCATACTATGTAGTCTTATATTGCTTTTAAATCCGACCACAGTAGCGCCATCTAGTGACGATTCACTAACCATTCTTTCTACAATTTCCGTATTTCTTTCTTTACTTTATTCGCAAAGCAAATATACGTAACTTTCTATCTAAACAACACGAGATAACTGTCGCTGTTTATTTCTTTCGAGTAAATCGCCAATTCTATTCGTGTCAGAGGTCATGCAATGGACGAAAGACGCGAATGGTCACAGAAAGAGGCGACAGGACACAGGGTCGGTACCAGCTAGGGTAGTCTAGGGGTTGGATTAACCTCCAATTGCACCCTCGCTGACGCTAAGCCTAAAGGCCCTACCGGCCGAACCAAATACATATTGGGTGGGCTGAGCAACTTCTTCAAAACGACTCGACCGCCTCTCGAGGAGACGGGTGGAGGTGCTCTTAAAATGTTTCGTCGCCGCACCGCCGTCACTTCACCTTCTGCTTAACTGCACCTGCTCCGCTGTCTTGGCACCACTGGTGACATCGGAAGATGGAGGGAGGGTGCTGTTGAAATTGCAGACTCAAGCGAAGTCATTTTCTCCACACGTACAACAGCTTAGAAGTACGGAGGCATGTCATGAAATAAATATGGAACATATTAATATATGTCCATAATAATTACAAATTAAAAGTATTGCAACCATATAGGCATCCGCAGAGGGGCTGGGTGTTTGAGCCCCAACCCAATATTTAGTGAATTTTATAGATATTTTTGATCAGCGTCTTCCGAGTTGCGCGAAAAAGTGGTGACAACAAAAAGTTTCAACAACACTAGACGTCGCATGCCTACGTGCATTACGGAAGACGACAACTTCCGTAGTTTTTTGTATTTAACTAATTAGTTAATTAATTGATTAAGTGATTAATTAATTAACCAATTACATGCTAATTTGAGCTATTCGTTTTCAAGGTGTGATCGTTTTGAGTGGCAAGAATAAAAATGTTAGAAAATTGTTGAAAAGAAAAGCCTACAGCACCCGGTATTCCCAGGCGGTCACCCATCCAAGTACTAACCGGGCTCGACGTTGCTTAACTTCGGTGATCGGACGAGAACCGGTGTTTTCAACGTGATATGGCCGTAGACGAAAGTGACTGCTTATTTAGTGGTATTTATATTAGGGCCGTAAATGTTGCTACCTTCATATCAACTAAATGTAATATTTCTTGGGAAATTATTTTATATGCTTAATTTAGGTGCGCTTTATCAACGTTTATTGCTTATGCATCATACTATATAGTCTTATATTGCTTTTAAATCCGACCACAGTAGCGCCATCTAGTGACGATTCACTAACCATTCTTTCTACAATTTCCGTATTTCTTTCTTTACTTTATTCGCAAAGCAAATATACGTAACTTTCTATGTAAACAACACGAGATAACTGTCGCTGTTTATTTCTTTCGAGTAAATCGCCAATTCTATTCGTGTCAAAGGTCATGCAATGGACGAAAGACGCGAATTGTCACAGAAAGAGGCGACAGGACACAGGGTCGGTACCAGCTAGGGTAGTCTAGGGGTTGGATTAACCTCCAATTGCACCCTCGCTGACGCTAAGCCTAAAGGCCCTACCGGCCGAACCAAATACATATTGGGTGGGCTGAGCAACTTCTTCAGAACGACTCGACCGCCTCTCGAGGAGACGGGTGGAGGTGCTCTTAAAATGTTTCGTCGCCGCACCGCCGTCACTTCACCTTCTGCTTAACTGCACCTGCTCCGCTGTCTTGGCACCACTGGTGACATCGGAAGATGGAGGGAGGGTGCTGTTGAAATTGCAGACTCAAGCGGAGTCATTTTCTCCACACGTACAACAGCTTAGAAGTACGGAGGCATGTCATGAAATATATATGGAACATATTAATATATGTCCATAATAATTACAAATTAAAAGTATTGCAACCATATAGGCATCCGCAGAGGGGCTGGGTGTTTGAGCCCCAACCCAATATTTAGTGAATTTTATAGATATTTTTGATCAGCGTCTTCCGAGTTGCGCGAAAAAGTGGTGACAACAAAAAGTTTCAACAACACTAGACGTCGCATGCCTACGTGCATTACGGAAGACGACAACTTCCGTAGTTTTTTGTATTTAACTAATTAGTTAATTAATTGATTAAGTGATGAATTAATTACCGAATTACATGATAATTTGAGCTATTCGTTTTCAAGGTGTGATCGTTTTGAGTGGCAAGAATAAAAATGTTAGAAAATTGTTGAAAAGAAAAGCCTACAGCACCCGGTATTCCCAGGCGGTCACCCATCCAAGTACTAACCGGGCTCGACGTTGCTTAACTTCGGTGATCGGACGAGAACCGGTGTTTTCAACGTGATATGGCCGTAGACGAAAGTGACTGCTTATTTAGTGGTATTTATATTAGGGCCGTAAATGTTGCTACCTTCATATCAACTAAATGTAATATTTCTTGGGAAATTATTTTATATGCTTAATTTAGGTGCGCTTTATCAACGTTTATTGCTTATGCATCATACTATATAGTCTTATATTGCTTTTAAATCCGACCACAGTAGCGCCATCTAGTGACGATTCACTAACCATTCTTTCTACAATTTCCGTATTTCTTTCTTTACTTTATTCGCAAAGCAAATATACGTAACTTTCTATGTAAACAACACGAGATAACTGTCGCTGTTTATTTCTTTCGAGTAAATCGCCAATTCTATTCGTGTCAGAGGTCATGCAATGGACGAAAGACGCGAATGGTCACAGAAAGAGGCGACAGGACACAGGGTCGGTAACAGCTAGGGTAGTCTAGGGGTTGGATTAACCTCCAATTGCAACCTTGCTGACGCTAAGCCTAAATGCCCTACCGGCCGAACCAAATTCATATTGGGTGGGCTGAGCAATTTCTTCAGAACGACTCGACCGCCTCTCGAGGAGACGGGTGGAGGTGCTCTTAAAATGTTTCGTCGCCGCACCGCCGTCACTTCACCTTCTGCTTAACTGCACCTGCTCCGCTGTCTTGGCACCACTGGTGACATCGGAAGATGGAGGGAGGGTGCTGTTGAAATTGCAGACTCAAGCGGAGTCATTTTCTCCACAAGTACAAAAGCTTAGAAGTACGGAGGCATGTCATGAAATATATATGGAACATATTAATATATGTCCATAATAATTACAAATTAAAAGTATTGCAACCATATAGGCATCCGCAGAGGGGCTGGGTGTTTGAGCCCCAACCCAATATTTAGTGAATTTTATAGATATTTTTGATCAGCGTCTTCCGAGTTGCGCGAAAAAGTGGTGACAACAAAAAGTTTCAACAACACTAGACGTCGCATGCCTACATGCATTACGGAAGACGACAACTTCCGTAGTTTTTTGTATTTAACTAATTAGTTAATTAATTGATTAAGTGATTAATTAATTAACCAATTACATGCTAATTTGAGCTATTCGTTTTCAAGGTGTGATCGTTTTGAGTGGCAAGAATAAAAATGTTAGAAAATTGTTGAAAAGAAAAGCCTACAGCACCCGGTATTCCCAGGCGGTCACCCATCCAAGTACTAACCGGGCTCGACGTTGCTTAACTTCGGTGATCGGACGAGAACCGGTGTTTTCAACGTGATATGGCCGTAGACGAAAGTGACTGCTTATTTAGTGGTATTTATATTAGGGCCGTAAATGTTGCTACCTTCATATCAACTAAATGTAATATTTCTTGGGAAATTATTTTATATGCTTAATTTAGGTGCGCTTTATCAACGTTTATTGCTTATGCATCATACTATATAGTCTTATATTGCTTTTAAATCCGACCACAGTAGCGCCATCTAGTGACGATTCACTAACCATTCTTTCTACAATTTCCGTATTTCTTTCTTTACTTTATTCGCAAAGCAAATATACGTAACTTTCTATGTAAACAACACGAGATAACTGTCGCTGTTTATTTTTTTCGAGTAAATCGCCAATTCTATTCGTGTCAAAGGTCATGCAATGGACGAAAGACGCGAATGGTCACAGAAAGAGGCGACAGGACACAGGGTCGGTAACAGCTAGGGTAGTCTAGGGGTTGGATTAACCTCCAATTGCAACCTTGCTGACGCTAAGCCTAAATGCCCTACCGGCCGAACCAAATTCATATTGGGTGGGCTGAGCAATTTCTTCAGAACGACTCGACCGCCTCTCGAGGAGACGGGTGGAGGTGCTCTTAAAATGTTTCGTCGCCGCACCGCCGTCACTTCACCTTCTGCTTAACTGCACCTGCTCCGCTGTCTTGGCACCACTGGTGACATCGGAAGATGGAGGGAGGGTGCTGTTGAAATTGCAGACTCAAGCGGAGTCATTTTCTCCACAAGTACAAAAGCTTAGAAGTACGGAGGCATGTCATGAAATATATATGGAACATATTAATATATGTCCATAATAATTACAAATTAAAAGTATTGCAACCATATAGGCATCCGCAGAGGGGCTGGGTGTTTGAGCCCCAACCCAATATTTAGTGAATTTTATAGATATTTTTGATCAGCGTCTTCCGAGTTGCGCGAAAAAGTGGTGACAACAAAAAGTTTCAACAACACTAGACGTCGCATGCCTACATGCATTACGGAAGACGACAACTTCCGTAGTTTTTTGTATTTAACTAATTAGTTAATTAATTGATTAAGTGATTAATTAATTAACCAATTACATGCTAATTTGAGCTATTCGTTTTCAAGGTGTGATCGTTTTGAGTGCCAAGAATAAAAATGGTAGAAAATTGTTGAAAAGAAAAGCCTACAGCACCCGGTATTCCCAGGCGGTCACCCATCCAAGTACTAACCGGGCTCGACGTTGCTTAACTTCGGTGATCGGACGAGAACCGGTGTTTTCAACGTGATATGGCCGTAGACGAAAGTGACTGCTTATTTAGTGGTATTTATATTAGGGCCGTAAATGTTGCTACCTTCATATCAACTAAATGTAATATTTCTTGGGAAATTATTTTATCTGCTTAATTTAGGTGCGCTTTATCAACGTTTATTGCTTATGCATCATACTATATAGTCTTATATTGCTTTTAAATGCGACCACAGTAGCGCCATCTAGTGACGATTCACTAACCATTCTTTCTACAATTTCCGTATTTCTTTCTTTACTTTATTCGCAAAGCAAATATACGTAACTTTCTATGTAAACAACACGAGATAACTGTCGCTGTTTATTTCTTTCGAGTAAATCGCCAATTCTATTCGTGTCAGAGGTCATGCAATGGACGAAAGACGCGAATGGTCACAGAAAGAGGCGACAGGACACAGGGTCGGTACCAGCTAGGGTAGTCTAGGGGTTGGATTAACCTCCAATTGCACCCTCGCTGACGCTAAGCCTAAAGGCCCTACCGGCCGAACCAAATTCATATTGGGTGGGCTGAGCAACTTCTTCAGAACGACTCGACCGCCTCTCCAGGAGACGGGTGGAGGTGCTCTTAAAATGTTTCGTCGCCGCACCGCCGTCACTTCACCTTCTGCTTAACTGCACCTGCTCCGCTGTCTTGGCACCACTGGTGACATCGGAAGATGGAGGGAGGGTGCTGTTGAAATTGCAGACTCAAGCGGAGTCATTTTCTCCACACGTACAACAGCTTAGAAGTACGGAGGCATGTCATGAAATATATATGGAACATATTAATATATGTCCATAATAATTACAAATTAAAAGTATTGCAACCATATAGGCATCCGCAGAGGGGCTGGGTGTTTGAGCCCCAACCCAATATTTAGTGAATTTTATAGATATTTTTGATCAGCGTCTTCCGAGTTGCGCGAAAAAGTGGTGACAACAAAAAGTTTCAACAACACTAGACGTCGCATGCCTACGTGCATTACGGAAGACGACAACTTCCGTAGTTTTTTGTATTTAACTAATTAGTTAATTAATTGATTAAGTGATTAATTAATTAACCAATTACATGCTAATTTGAGCTATTCGTTTTCAAGGTGTGATCGTTTTGAGTGCCAAGAATAAAAATGTTAGAAAATTGTTGAAAAGAAAAGCCTACAGCACCCGGTATTCCCAGGCGGTCACCCATCCAAGTACTAACCGGGCTCGACGTTGCTTAACTTCTGTGATCGGACGAGAACCGGTGTTTTCAACGTGATATGGCCGTAGACAAAAGTGACTGCTTATTTAGTGGTATTTATATTAGGGCCGTAAATGTTGCTACCTTCATATCAACTAAATGTAATATTTCTTGGGAAATTATTTTATATGCTTAATTTAGGTGCGCTTTATCAACGTTTATTGTTTATGCATTATACTATATAGTCTTATATTGCTTTTAAATCCGACCACAGTAGCGCCATCTAGTGACGATTCACTAACCATTCTTTCTACAATTTCCGTATTTCTTTCTTTACTTTATTCGCAAAGCAAATATACGTAACTTTCTATGTAAACAACACGAGATAACTGTCGCTGTTTATTTTTTTCGAGTAAATCGCCAATTCTATTCGTGTCAAAGGTCATGCAATGGACGAAAGACGCAAATGGTCACAGAAAGAGGCGACAGGACACAGGGTCGGTACCAGCTAGGGTAGTCTAGGGGTTGAATTAACCTCCAATTGCACCCTCGCTGACGCTAAGCCTAAAGGCCCTACCGGCCGAACCAAATTCATATTGGGTGGGCTGAGCAACTTCTTCAGAACGACTCGACCGCCTCTCGAGGAGACGGGTGGAGGTGCTCTTAAAATGTTTCGTCGCCGCACCGCCGTCACTTCACCTTCTGCTTAACTGCACCTGCTCTGCTGTCTTGGCACCACTGGGGACATCGGAAGATGGAGGGAGGGTGCTGTTGAAATTGCAGACTCAAGCGGAGTCATTTTCTCCACACGTACAACAGCTTAGAAGTACGGAGGCATGTCATGAATTATATATGGAACATATTAATATATGTCCATAATAATTACAAATTAAAAGTATTGCAACCATATAGGCATCCGCAGAGGGGCTGGGTGTTTGAGCCCCAACCCAATATTTAGTGAATTTTATAGATATTTTTGATCAGCGTCTTCCGAGTTGCGCAAAAAAGTGGTGACAACAAAAAGTTTCAACAACACTAGACGTCGCATGCCTACGTGCATTACGGAAGACGACAACTTCCGTAGTTTTTTGTATTTAACTAATTAGTTAATTAATTGATTAAGTGATGAATTAATTAACCAAATTCTTAGCTAATTTGAGCTATTCGTTTTCAAGGTGTGATCGTTTTGAGTGGCAAGAATAAAAATGATAGAAAATTGTTGAAAAGAAAAGCCTACAGCACCCGGTATTCCCAGGCGGTCACCCATCCAAGTACTAACCGGGCTCGACGTTGCTTAACTTCGGTGATCGGACGAGAACCGGTGTTTTCAACGTGATATGGCCGTAGACGAAAGTGACTGCTTATTTAGTGGTATTTATATTAGGGCCGTAAATGTTGCTACCTTCATATCAACTAAATGTAATATTTCTTGGGAAATTATTTTATATGCTTAATTTAGGTGCGCTTTATCAACGTTTATTGCTTATGCATCATACTATATAGTCTTATATTGCTTTTAAATCCGACCACAGTAGCGCCATCTAGTGACGATTCACTAACCATTCTTTCTACAATTTCCGTATTTCTTTCTTTACTTTATTCGCAAAGCAAATATACGTAACTTTCTATGTAAACAACACGAGATAACTGTCGCTGTTTATTTTTTTCGAGTAAATCGCCAATTGTATTCGTGTCAAAGGTCATGCAATGGACGAAAGACGCAAATGGTCACAGAAAGAGGCGACAGGACACAGGGTCGGTACCAGCTAGGGTAGTCTAGGGGTTGAATTAACCTCCAATTGCACCCTCGCTGACGCTAAGCCTAAAGGCCCTACCGGCCGAACCAAATTCATATTGGGTGGGCTGAGCAACTTCTTCAGAACGACTCGACCGCCTCTCGAGGAGACGGGTGGAGGTGCTCTTAAAATGTTTCGTCGCCGCACCGCCGTCACTTCACCTTCTGCTTAACTGCACCTGCTCTGCTGTCTTGGCACCACTGGTGACATCGGAAGATGGAGGGAGGGTGCTGTTGAAATTGCAGACTCAAGCGGAGTCATTTTCTCCACACGTACAACAGCTTAGAAGTACGGAGGCATGTCATGAATTATATATGGAACATATTAATATATGTCCATAATAATTACAAATTAAAAGTATTGCAACCATATAGGCATCCGCAGAGGGGCTGGGTGTTTGAGCCCCAACCCAATATTTAGTGAATTTTATAGATATTTTTGATCAGCGTCTTCCGAGTTGCGCAAAAAAGTGGTGACAACAAAAAGTTTCAACAACACTAGACGTCGCATGCCTACGTGCATTACGGAAGACGACAACTTCCGTAGTTTTTTGTATTTAACTAATTAGTTAATTAATTGATTAAGTGATGAATTAATTAACCAAATTCTTAGCTAATTTGAGCTATTCGTTTTCAAGGTGTGATCGTTTTGAGTGGCAAGAATAAAAATGATAGAAAATTGTTGAAAAGAAAAGCCTACAGCACCCGGTATTCCCAGGCGGTCACCCATCCAAGTACTAACCGGGCTCGACGTTGCTTAACTTCGGTGATCGGACGAGAACCGGTGTTTTCAACGTGATATGGCCGTAGACGAAAGTGACTGCTTATTTAGTGGTATTTATATTAGGGCCGTAAATGTTGCTACCTTCATATCAACTAAATGTAATATTTCTTGGGAAATTATTTTATATGCTTAATTTAGGTGCGCTTTATCAACGTTTATTGCTTATGCATCATACTATATAGTCTTATATTGCTTTTAAATCCGACCACAGTAGCGCCATCTAGTGACGATTCACTAACCATTCTTTCTACAATTTCCGTATTTCTTTCTTTACTTTATTCGCAAAGCAAATATACGTAACTTTCTATGTAAACAACACGAGATAACTGTCGCTGTTTATTTTTTTCGAGTAAATCGCCAATTGTATTCGTGTCAAAGGTCATGCAATGGACGAAAGACGCGAATGGTCACAGAAAGAGGCGACAGGACACAGGGTCGGTACCAGCTAGGGTAGTCTAGGGGTTGGATTAACCTCCAATTGCACCCTCGCTGACGCTAAGCCTAAAGGCCCTACCGGCCGAACCAAATTCATATTGGGTGGGCTGAGCAACTTCTTCAGAACGACTCGACCGCCTCTCGAGGAGACGGGTGGAGGTGCTCTTAAAATGTTTCGTCGCCGCACCGCCGTCACTTCACCTTCTGCTTAACTGCACCTGCTCCGCTGTCTTGGCACCACTGGTGACATCGGAAGATGGAGGGAGGGTGCTGTTGAAATTGCAGACTCAAGCGGAGTCATTTTCTCCACACGTACAACAGCTTAGAAGTACGAAGGCATGTCATGAAATATATATGGAACATATTAATATATGTCCATAATAATTACAAATTAAAAGTATTGCAACCATATAGGCATCCGCAGAGGGGCTGGGTGTTTGAGCCCCAACCCAATATTTAGTGAATTTTATAGATATTTTTGATCAGCGTCTTCCGAGTTGCGCGAAAAAGTGGTGACAACAAAAAGTTTCAACAACACTAGACGTCGCATGCCTACATGCATTACGGAAGACGACAACTTCCGTAGTTTTTTGTATTTAACTAATTAGTTAATTAATTGATTAAGTGATTAATTAATTAACCAATTACATGCTAATTTGAGCTATTCGTTTTCAAGGTGTGATCGTTTTGAGTGGCAAGAATAAAAATGTTAGAAAATTGTTGAAAAGAAAAGCCTACAGCACCCGGTATTCCCAGGCGGTCACCCATCCAAGTACTAACCGGGCTCGACGTTGCTTAACTTCGGTGATCGGACGAGAACCGGTGTTTTCAACGTGATATGGCCGTAGACGAAAGTGACTGCTTATTTAGTGGTATTTATATTAGGGCCGTAAATGTTGCTACCTTCATATCAACTAAATGTAATATTTCTTGGGAAATTATTTTATATGCTTAATTTAGGTGCGCTTTATCAACGTTTATTGCTTATGCATCATACTATATAGTCTTATATTGCTTTTAAATCCGACCACAGTAGCGCCATCTAGTGACGATTCACTAACCATTCTTTCTACAATTTCCGTATTTCTTTCTTTACTTTATTCGCAAAGCAAATATACGTAACTTTCTATGTAAACAACACGAGATAACTGTCGCATTTATTTCTTTCGAGTAAATCGCCAATTCTATTCGTGTCAAAGGTCATGCAATGGACGAAAGACGCGAATGGTCACAGAAAGAGGCGACAGGACACAGGGTCGGTACCAGCTAGGGTAGTCTAGGGGTTGGATTAACCTCCAATTGCACCCTCGCTGACGCTAAGCCTAAAGGCCCTACCGGCCGAACCAAATACATATTGGGTGGGCTGAGCAACTTCTTCAGAACGACTCGACCGCCTCTCGAGGAGACGGGTGGAGGTGCTCTTAAAATGTTTCGTCGCCGCACCGCCGTCACTTCACCTTCTGCTTAACTGCACCTGCTCCGCTGTCTTGGCACCACTGGTGACATCGGAAGATGGAGGGAGGGTGCTGTTGAAATTGCAGACTCAAGCGGAGTCATTTTCTCCACACGTACAACAGCTTAGAAGTACGGAGGCATGTCATGAAATATATATGGAACATATTAATATATGTCCATAATAATTACAAATTAAAAGTATTGCAACCATATAGGCATCCGCAGAGGGGCTGGGTGTTTGAGCCCCAACCCAATATTTAGTGAATTTTATAGATATTTTTGATCAGCGTCTTCCGAGTTGCGCGAAAAAGTGGTGACAACAAAAAGTTTCAACAACACTAGACGTCGCATGCCTACGTGCATTACGGAAGACGACAACTTCCGTAGTTTTTTGTATTTAACTAATTAGTTAATTAATTGATTAAGTGATGAATTAATTACCGAATTACATGATAATTTGAGCTATTCATTTTCAAGGTGTGATCGTTTTGAGTGGCAAGAATAAAAATGTTAGAAAATTGTTGAAAAGAAAAGCCTACAGCACCCGGTATTCCCAGGCGGTCACCCATCCAAGTACTAACCGGGCTCGACGTTGCTTAACTTCGGTGATCGGACGAGAACCGGTGTTTTCAACGTGATATGGCCGTAGACGAAAGTGACTGCTTATTTAGTGGTATTTATATTAGGGCCGTAAATGTTGCTACCTTCATATCAACTAAATGTAATATTTCTTGGGAAATTATTTTATATGCTTAATTTAGGTGCGCTTTATCAACGTTTATTGCTTATGCATCATACTATATAGTCTTATATTGCTTTTAAATCCGACCACAGTAGCGCCATCTAGTGACGATTCACTAACCATTCTTTCTACAATTTCCGTATTTCTTTCTTTACTTTATTCGCAAAGCAAATATACGTAACTTTCTATGTAAACAACACGAGATAACTGTCGCTGTTTATTTTTTTCGAGTAAATCGCCAATTCTATTCGTGTCAAAGGTCATGCAATGGACGAAAGACGCGAATGGTCACAGAAAGAGGCGACAGGACACAGGGTCGGTAACAGCTAGGGTAGTCTAGGGGTTGGATTAACCTCCAATTGCAACCTTGCTGACGCTAAGCCTAAATGCCCTACCGGCCGAACCAAATTCATATTGGGTGGGCTGAGCAATTTCTTCAGAACGACTCGACCGCCTCTCGAGGAGACGGGTGGAGGTGCTCTTAAAATGTTTCGTCGCCGCACCGCCGTCACTTCACCTTCTGCTTAACTGCACCTGCTCCGCTGTCTTGGCACCACTGGTGACATCGGAAGATGGAGGGAGGGTGCTGTTGAAAATGCAGACTCAAGCGGAGTCATTTTCTCCACAAGTACAAAAGCTTAGAAGTACGGAGGCATGTCATGAAATATATATGGAACATATTAATATATGTCCATAATAATTACAAATTAAAAGTATTGCAACCATATAGGCATCCGCAGAGGGGCTGGGTGTTTGAGCCCCAACCCAATATTTAGTGAATTTTATAGATATTTTTGATCAGCGTCTTCCGAGTTGCGCGAAAAAGTGGTGACAACAAAAAGTTTCAACAACACTAGACGTCGCATGCCTACATGCATTACGGAAGACGACAACTTCCGTAGTTTTTTGTATTTAACTAATTAGTTAATTAATTGATTAAGTGATTAATTAATTAACCAATTACATGCTAATTTGAGCTATTCGTTTTCAAGGTGTGATCGTTTTGAGTGCCAAGAATAAAAATGTTAGAAAAATGTTGAAAAGAAAAGCCTACAGCACCCGGTATTCCCAGGCGGTCACCCATCCAAGTACTAACCGGGCTCGACGTTGCTTAACTTCGGTGATCGGACGAGAACCGGTGTTTTCAACGTGATATGGCCGTAGACGAAAGTGACTGCTTATTTAGTGGTATTTATATTAGGGCCGTAAATGTTGCTACCTTCATATCAACTAAATGTAATATTTCTTGGGAAATTATTTTATCTGCTTAATTTAGGTGCGCTTTATCAACGTTTATTGCTTATGCATCATACTATATAGTCTTATATTGCTTTTAAATGCGACCACAGTAGCGCCATCTAGTGACGATTCACTAACCATTCTTTCTACAATTTCCGTATTTCTTTCTTTACTTTATTCGCAAAGCAAATATACGTAACTTTCTATGTAAACAACACGAGATAACTGTCGCTGTTTATTTCTTTCGAGTAAATCGCCAATTCTATTCGTGTCAGAGGTCATGCAATGGACGAAAGACGCGAATGGTCACAGAAAGAGGCGACAGGACACAGGGTCGGTACCAGCTAGGGTAGTCTAGGGGTTGGATTAACCTCCAATTGCACCCTCGCTGACGCTAAGCCTAAAGGCCCTACCGGCCGAACCAAATTCATATTGGGTGGGCTGAGCAACTTCTTCAGAACGACTCGACCGCCTCTCCAGGAGACGGGTGGAGGTGCTCTTAAAATGTTTCGTCGCCGCACCGCCGTCACTTCACCTTCTGCTTAACTGCACCTGCTCCGCTGTCTTGGCACCACTGGTGACATCGGAAGATGGAGGGAGGGTGCTGTTGAAATTGCAGACTCAAGCGGAGTCATTTTCTCCACACGTACAACAGCTTAGAAGTACGGAGGCATGTCATGAAATATATATGGAACATATTAATATATGTCCATAATAATTACAAATTAAAAGTATTGCAACCATATAGGCATCCGCAGAGGGGCTGGGTGTTTGAGCCCCAACCCAATATTTAGTGAATTTTATAGATATTTTTGATCAGCGTCTTCCGAGTTGCGCGAAAAAGTGGTGACAACAAAAAGTTTCAACAACACTAGACGTCGCATGCCTACGTGCATTACGGAAGACGACAACTTCCGTAGTTTTTTGTATTTAACTAATTAGTTAATTAATTGATTAAGTGATGAATTAATTACCGAATTACATGATAATTTGAGCTATTCGTTTTCAAGGTGTGATCGTTTTGAGTGGCAAGAATAAAAATGTTAGAAAATTGTTGAAAAGAAAAGCCTACAGCACCCGGTATTCCCAGGCGGTCACCCATCCAAGTACTAACCGGGCTCGACGTTGCTTAACTTCGGTGATCGGACGAGAACCGGTGTTTTCAACGTGATATGGCCGTAGACGAAAGTGACTGCTTATTTAGTGGTATTTATATTAGGGCCGTAAATGTTGCTACCTTCATATCAACTAAATGTAATATTTCTTGGGAAATTATTTTATATGCTTAATTTAGGTGCGCTTTATCAACGTTTATTGCTTATGCATCATACTATATAGTCTTATATTGCTTTTAAATCCGACCACAGTAGCGCCATCTAGTGACGATTCACTAACCATTCTTTCTACAATTTCCGTATTTCTTTCTTTACTTTATTCGCAAAGCAAATATACGTAACTTTCTATGTAAACAACACGAGAAAACTGTCGCTGTTTATTTTTTTCGAGTAAATCGCCAATTCTATTCGTGTCAAAGGTCATGCAATGGACGAAAGACGCGAATGGTCACAGAAAGAGGCGACAGGACACAGGGTCGGTAACAGCTAGGGTAGTCTAGGGGTTGGATTAACCTCCAATTGCAACCTTGCTGACGCTAAGCCTAAATGCCCTACCGGCCGAACCAAATTCATATTGGGTGGGCTGAGCAATTTCTTCAGAACGACTCGACCGCCTCTCGAGGAGACGGGTGGAGGTGCTCTTAAAATGTTTCGTCGCCGCACCGCCGTCACTTCACCTTCTGCTTAACTGCACCTGCTCCGCTGTCTTGGCACCACTGGTGACATCGGAAGATGGAGGGAGGGTGCTGTTGAAATTGCAGACTCAAGCGGAGTCATTTTCTCCACAAGTACAAAAGCTTAGAAGTACGGAGGCATGTCATGAAATATATATGGAACATATTAATATATGTCCATAATAATTACAAATTAAAAGTATTGCAACCATATAGGCATCCGCAGAGGGGCTGGGTGTTTGAGCCCCAACCCAATATTTAGTGAATTTTATAGATATTTTTGATCAGCGTCTTCCGAGTTGCGCGAAAAAGTGGTGACAACAAAAAGTTTCAACAACACTAGACGTCGCATGCCTACATGCATTACGGAAGACGACAACTTCCGTAGTTTTTTGTATTTAACTAATTAGTTAATTAATTGATTAAGTGATTAATTAATTAACCAATTACATGCTAATTTGAGCTATTCGTTTTCAAGGTGTGATCGTTTTGAGTGCCAAGAATAAAAATGTTAGAAAATTGTTGAAAAGAAAAGCCTACAGCACCCGGTATTCCCAGGCGGTCACCCATCCAAGTACTAACCGGGCTCGACGTTGCTTAACTTCGGTGATCGGACGAGAACCGGTGTTTTCAACGTGATATGGCCGTAGACGAAAGTGACTGCTTATTTAGTGGTATTTATATTAGGGCCGTAAATGTTGCTACCTTCATATCAACTAAATGTAATATTTCTTGGGAAATTATTTTATCTGCTTAATTTAGGTGCGCTTTATCAACGTTTATTGCTTATGCATCATACTATATAGTCTTATATTGCTTTTAAATGCGACCACAGTAGCGCCATCTAGTGACGATTCACTAACCATTCTTTCTACAATTTCCGTATTTCTTTCTTTACTTTATTCGCAAAGCAAATATACGTAACTTTCTATGTAAACAACACGAGATAACTGTCGCTGTTTATTTCTTTCGAGTAAATCGCCAATTCTATTCGTGTCAGAGGTCATGCAATGGACGAAAGACGCGAATGGTCACAGAAAGAGGCGACAGGACACAGGGTCGGTACCAGCTAGGGTAGTCTAGGGGTTGGATTAACCTCCAATTGCACCCTCGCTGACGCTAAGCCTAAAGGCCCTACCGGCCGAACCAAATTCATATTGGGTGGGCTGAGCAACTTCTTCAGAACGACTCGACCGCCTCTCCAGGAGACGGGTGGAGGTGCTCTTAAAATGTTTCGTCGCCGCACCGCCGTCACTTCACCTTCTGCTTAACTGCACCTGCTCCGCTGTCTTGGCACCACTGGTGACATCGGAAGATGGAGGGAGGGTGCTGTTGAAATTGCAGACTCAAGCGGAGTCATTTTCTCCACACGTACAACAGCTTAGAAGTACGGAGGCATGTCATGAAATATATATGGAACATATTAATATATGTCCATAATAATTACAAATTAAAAGTATTGCAACCATATAGGCATCCGCAGAGGGGCTGGGTGTTTGAGCCCCAACCCAATATTTAGTGAATTTTATAGATATTTTTGATCAGCGTCTTCCGAGTTGCGCGAAAAAGTGGTGACAACAAAAAGTTTCAACAACACTAGACGTCGCATGCCTACGTGCATTACGGAAGACGACAACTTCCGTAGTTTTTTGTATTTAACTAATTAGTTAATTAATTGATTAAGTGATTAATTAATTAACCAATTACATGCTAATTTGAGCTATTCGTTTTCAAGGTGTGATCGTTTTGAGTGCCAAGAATAAAAATGTTAGAAAATTGTTGAAAAGAAAAGCCTACAGCACCCGGTATTCCCAGGCGGTCACCCATCCAAGTACTAACCGGGCTCGACGTTGCTTAACTTCTGTGATCGGACGAGAACCGGTGTTTTCAACGTGATATGGCCGTAGACAAAAGTGACTGCTTATTTAGTGGTATTTATATTAGGGCCGTAAATGTTGCTACCTTCATATCAACTAAATGTAATATTTCTTGGGAAATTATTTTATATGCTTAATTTAGGTGCGCTTTATCAACGTTTATTGTTTATGCATTATACTATATAGTCTTATATTGCTTTTAAATCCGACCACAGTAGCGCCATCTAGTGACGATTCACTAACCATTCTTTCTACAATTTCCGTATTTCTTTCTTTACTTTATTCGCAAAGCAAATATACGTAACTTTCTATGTAAACAACACGAGATAACTGTCGCTGTTTATTTTTTTCGAGTAAATCGCCAATTCTATTCGTGTCAAAGGTCATGCAATGGACGAAAGACGCAAATGGTCACAGAAAGAGGCGACAGGACACAGGGTCGGTACCAGCTAGGGTAGTCTAGGGGTTGAATTAACCTCCAATTGCACCCTCGCTGACGCTAAGCCTAAAGGCCCTACCGGCCGAACCAAATTCATATTGGGTGGGCTGAGCAACTTCTTCAGAACGACTCGACAGCCTCTCGAGGAGACGGGTGGAGGTGCTCTTAAAATGTTTCGTCGCCGCACCGCCGTCACTTCACCTTCTGCTTAACTGCACCTGCTCCGCTGTCTTGGCACCACTGGTGACATCGGAAGATGGAGGGAGGGTGCTGTTGAAATTGCAGACTCAAGCGGAGTCATTTTCTCCACACGTACAACAGCTTAGAAGTACGGAGGCATGTCATGAATTATATATGGAACATATTAATATATGTCCATAATAATTACAAATTAAAAGTATTGCAACCATATAGGCATCCGCAGAGGGGCTGGGTGTTTGAGCCCCAACCCAATATTTAGTGAATTTTATAGATATTTTTGATCAGCGTCTTCCGAGTTGCGCAAAAAAGTGGTGACAACAAAAAGTTTCAACAACACTAGACGTCGCATGCCTACGTGCATTACGGAAGACGACAACTTCCGTAGTTTTTTGTATTTAACTAATTAGTTAATTAATTGATTAAGTGATGAATTAATTAACCAAATTCTTAGCTAATTTGAGCTATTCGTTTTCAAGGTGTGATCGTTTTGAGTGGCAAGAATAAAAATGATAGAAAATTGTTGAAAAGAAAAGCCTACAGCACCCGGTATTCCCAGGCGGTCACCCATCCAAGTACTAACCGGGCTCGACGTTGCTTAACTTCGGTGATCGGACGAGAACCGGTGTTTTCAACGTGATATGGCCGTAGACGAAAGTGACTGCTTATTTAGTGGTATTTATATTAGGGCCGTAAATGTTGCTACCTTCATATCAACTAAATGTAATATTTCTTGGGAAATTATTTTATCTGCTTAATTTAGGTGCGCTTTATCAACGTTTATTGCTTATGCATCATACTATATAGTCTTATATTGCTTTTAAATGCGACCACAGTAGCGCCATCTAGTGACGATTCACTAACCATTCTTTCTACAATTTCCGTATTTCTTTCTTTACTTTATTCGCAAAGCAAATATACGTAACTTTCTATGTAAACAACACGAGATAACTGTCGCTGTTTATTTCTTTCGAGTAAATCGCCAATTCTATTCGTGTCAGAGGTCATGCAATGGACGAAAGACGCGAATGGTCACAGAAAGAGGCGACAGGACACAGGGTCGGTACCAGCTAGGGTAGTCTAGGGGTTGGATTAACCTCCAATTGCACCCTCGCTGACGCTAAGCCTAAAGGCCCTACCGGCCGAACCAAATTCATATTGGGTGGGCTGAGCAACTTCTTCAGAACGACTCGACCGCCTCTCCAGGAGACGGGTGGAGGTGCTCTTAAAATGTTTCGTCGCCGCACCGCCGTCACTTCACCTTCTGCTTAACTGCACCTGCTCCGCTGTCTTGGCACCACTGGTGACATCGGAAGATGGAGGGAGGGTGCTGTTGAAATTGCAGACTCAAGCGGAGTCATTTTCTCCACACGTACAACAGCTTAGAAGTACGGAGGCATGTCATGAAATATATATGGAACATATTAATATATGTCCATAATAATTACAAATTAAAAGTATTGCAACCATATAGGCATCCGCAGAGGGGCTGGGTGTTTGAGCCCCAACCCAATATTTAGTGAATTTTATAGATATTTTTGATCAGCGTCTTCCGAGTTGCGCGAAAAAGTGGTGACAACAAAAAGTTTCAACAACACTAGACGTCGCATGCCTACGTGCATTACGGAAGACGACAACTTCCGTAGTTTTTTGTATTTAACTAATTAGTTAATTAATTGATTAAGTGATTAATTAATTAACCAATTACATGCTAATTTGAGCTATTCGTTTTCAAGGTGTGATCGTTTTGAGTGCCAAGAATAAAAATGTTAGAAAATTGTTGAAAAGAAAAGCCTACAGCACCCGGTATTCCCAGGCGGTCACCCATCCAAGTACTAACCGGGCTCGACGTTGCTTAACTTCTGTGATCGGACGAGAACCGGTGTTTTCAACGTGATATGGCCGTAGACAAAAGTGACTGCTTATTTAGTGGTATTTATATTAGGGCCGTAAATGTTGCTACCTTCATATCAACTAAATGTAATATTTCTTGGGAAATTATTTTATATGCTTAATTTAGGTGCGCTTTATCAACGTTTATTGTTTATGCATTATACTATATAGTCTTATATTGCTTTTAAATCCGACCACAGTAGCGCCATCTAGTGACGATTCACTAACCATTCTTTCTACAATTTCCGTATTTCTTTCTTTACTTTATTCGCAAAGCAAATATACGTAACTTTCTATGTAAACAACACGAGATAACTGTCGCTGTTTATTTTTTTCGAGTAAATCGCCAATTCTATTCGTGTCAAAGGTCATGCAATGGACGAAAGATGCAAATGGTCACAGAAAGAGGCGACAGGACACAGGGTCGGTACCAGCTAGGGTAGTCTAGGGGTTGAATTAACCTCCAATTGCACCCTCGCTGACGCTAAGCCTAAAGGCCCTACCGGCCGAACCAAATTCATATTGGGTGGGCTGAGCAACTTCTTCAGAACGACTCGACAGCCTCTCGAGGAGACGGGTGGAGGTGCTCTTAAAATGTTTCGTCGCCGCACCGCCGTCACTTCACCTTCTGCTTAACTGCACCTGCTCCGCTGTCTTGGCACCACTGGTGACATCGGAAGATGGAGGGAGGGTGCTGTTGAAATTGCAGACTCAAGCGGAGTCATTTTCTCCACACGTACAACAGCTTAGAAGTACGGAGGCATGTCATGAAATAAATATGGAACATATTAATATATGTCCATAATAATTACAAATTAAAAGTATTGCAACCATATAGGCATCCGCAGAGGGGCTGGGTGTTTGAGCCCCAACCCAATATTTAGTGAATTTTATAGATATTTTTGATCAGCGTCTTCCGAGTTGCGCAAAAAAGTGGTGACAACAAAAAGTTTCAACAACACTAGACGTCGCATGCCTACGTGCATTACGGAAGACGACAACTTCCGTAGTTTTTTGTATTTAACTAATTAGTTAATTAATTGATTAAGTGATGAATTAATTAACCAAATTCTTAGCTAATTTGAGCTATTCGTTTTCAAGGTGTGATCGTTTTGAGTGGCAAGAATAAAAATGATAGAAAATTGTTGAAAAGAAAAGCCTACAGCACCCGGTATTCCCAGGCGGTCACCCATCCAAGTACTAACCGGGCTCGACGTTGCTTAACTTCGGTGATCGGACGAGAACCGGTGTTTTCAACGTGATATGGCCGTAGACGAAAGTGACTGCTTATTTAGTGGTATTTATATTAGGGCCGTAAATGTTGCTACCTTCATATCAACTAAATGTAATATTTCTTGGGAAATTATTTTATATGCTTAATTTAGGTGCGCTTTATCAACGTTTATTGCTTATGCATCATACTATATAGTCTTATATTGCTTTTAAATCCGACCACAGTAGCGCCATCTAGTGACGATTCACTAACCATTCTTTCTACAATTTCCGTATTTCTTTCTTTACTTTATTCGCAAAGCAAATATACGTAACTTTCTATGTAAACAACACGAGATAACTGTCGCTGTTTATTTTTTTCGAGTAAATCGCCAATTGTATTCGTGTCAAAGGTCATGCAATGGACGAAAGACGCGAATGGTCACAGAAAGAGGCGACAGGACACAGGGTCGGTACCAGCTAGGGTAGTCTAGGGGTTGGATTAACCTCCAATTGCACCCTCGCTGACGCTAAGCCTAAAGGCCCTACCGGCCGAACCAAATTCATATTGGGTGGGCTGAGCAACTTCTTCAGAACGACTCGACCGCCTCTCGAGGAGACGGGTGGAGGTGCTCTTAAAATGTTTCGTCGCCGCACCGCCGTCACTTCACCTTCTGCTTAACTGCACCTGCTCCGCTGTCTTGGCACCACTGGTGACATCGGAAGATGGAGGGAGGGTGCTGTTGAAATTGCAGACTCAAGCGGAGTCATTTTCTCCACACGTACAACAGCTTAGAAGTACGAAGGCATGTCATGAAATATATATGGAACATATTAATATATGTCCATAATAATTACAAATTAAAAGTATTGCAACCATATAGGCATCCGCAGAGGGGCTGGGTGTTTGAGCCCCAACCCAATATTTAGTGAATTTTATAGATATTTTTGATCAGCGTCTTCCGAGTTGCGCGAAAAAGTGGTGACAACAAAAAGTTTCAACAACACTAGACGTCGCATGCCTACATGCATTACGGAAGACGACAACTTCCGTAGTTTTTTGTATTTAACTAATTAGTTAATTAATTGATTAAGTGATTAATTAATTAACCAATTACATGCTAATTTGAGCTATTCGTTTTCAAGGTGTGATCGTTTTGAGTGCCAAGAATAAAAATGTTAGAAAATTGTTGAAAAGAAAAGCCTACAGCACCCGGTATTCCCAGGCGGTCACCCATCCAAGTACTAACCGGGCTCGACGTTGCTTAACTTCGGTGATCGGACGAGAACCGGTGTTTTCAACGTGATATGGCCGTAAACGAAAGTGACTGCTTATTTAGTGGTATTTATATTAGGGCCGTAAATGTTGCTACCTTCATATCAACTAAATGTAATATTTCTTGGGAAATTATTTTATATGCTTAATTTAGGTGCGCTTTATCAACGTTTATTGCTTATGCATCATACTATATAGTCTTATATTGCTTTTAAATCCGACCACAGTAGCGCCATCTAGTGACGATTCACTAACCATTCTTTCTACAATTTCCGTATTTCTTTCTTTACTTTATTCGCAAAGCAAATATACGTAACTTTCTATGTAAACAACACGAGATAACTGTCGCTGTTTATTTTTTTCGAGTAAATCGCCAATTCTATTCGTGTCAAAGGTCATGCAATGGACGAAAGACGCAAATGGTCACAGAAAGAGGCGACAGGACACAGGGTCGGTACCAGCTAGGGTAGTCTAGGGGTTGAATTAACCTCCAATTGCACCCTCGCTGACGCTAAGCCTAAAGGCCCTACCGGCCGAACCAAATTCATATTGGGTGGGCTGAGCAACTTCTTCAGAACGACTCGACAGCCTCTCGAGGAGACGGGTGGAGGTGCTCTTAAAATGTTTCGTCGCCGCACCGCCGTCACTTCACCTTCTGCTTAACTGCACCTGCTCCGCTGTCTTGGCACCACTGGTGACATCGGAAGATGGAGGGAGGGTGCTGTTGAAATTGCAGACTCAAGCGGAGTCATTTTCTCCACACGTACAACAGCTTAGAAGTACGGAGGCATGTCATGAATTATATATGGAACATATTAATATATGTCCATAATAATTACAAATTAAAAGTATTGCAACCATATAGGCATCCGCAGAGGGGCTGGGTGTTTGAGCCCCAACCCAATATTTAGTGAATTTTATAGATATTTTTGATCAGCGTCTTCCGAGTTGCGCAAAAAAGTGGTGACAACAAAAAGTTTCAACAACACTAGACGTCGCATGCCTACGTGCATTACGGAAGACGACAACTTCCGTAGTTTTTTGTATTTAACTAATTAGTTAATTAATTGATTAAGTGATGAATTAATTAACCAAATTCTTAGCTAATTTGAGCTATTCGTTTTCAAGGTGTGATCGTTTTGAGTGGCAAGAATAAAAATGATAGAAAATTGTTGAAAAGAAAAGCCTACAGCACCCGGTATTCCCAGGCGGTCACCCATCCAAGTACTAACCGGGCTCGACGTTGCTTAACTTCGGTGATCGGACGAGAACCGGTGTTTTCAACGTGATATGGCCGTAGACGAAAGTGACTGCTTATTTAGTGGTATTTATATTAGGGCCGTAAATGTTGCTACCTTCATATCAACTAAATGTAATATTTCTTGGGAAATTATTTTATCTGCTTAATTTAGGTGCGCTTTATCAACGTTTATTGCTTATGCATCATACTATATAGTCTTATATTGCTTTTAAATGCGACCACAGTAGCGCCATCTAGTGACGATTCACTAACCATTCTTTCTACAATTTCCGTATTTCTTTCTTTACTTTATTCGCAAAGCAAATATACGTAACTTTCTATGTAAACAACACGAGATAACTGTCGCTGTTTATTTCTTTCGAGTAAATCGCCAATTCTATTCGTGTCAGAGGTCATGCAATGGACGAAAGACGCGAATGGTCACAGAAAGAGGCGACAGGACACAGGGTCGGTACCAGCTAGGGTAGTCTAGGGGTTGGATTAACCTCCAATTGCACCCTCGCTGACGCTAAGCCTAAAGGCCCTACCGGCCGAACCAAATTCATATTGGGTGGGCTGAGCAACTTCTTCAGAACGACTCGACCGCCTCTCCAGGAGACGGGTGGAGGTGCTCTTAAAATGTTTCGTCGCCGCACCGCCGTCACTTCACCTTCTGCTTAACTGCACCTGCTCCGCTGTCTTGGCACCACTGGTGACATCGGAAGATGGAGGGAGGGTGCTGTTGAAATTGCAGACTCAAGCGGAGTCATTTTCTCCACACGTACAACAGCTTAGAAGTACGGAGGCATGTCATGAAATATATATGGAACATATTAATATATGTCCATAATAATTACAAATTAAAAGTATTGCAACCATATAGGCATCCGCAGAGGGGCTGGGTGTTTGAGCCCCAACCCAATATTTAGTGAATTTTATAGATATTTTTGATCAGCGTCTTCCGAGTTGCGCGAAAAAGTGGTGACAACAAAAAGTTTCAACAACACTAGACGTCGCATGCCTACGTGCATTACGGAAGACGACAACTTCCGTAGTTTTTTGTATTTAACTAATTAGTTAATTAATTGATTAAGTGATTAATTAATTAACCAATTACATGCTAATTTGAGCTATTCGTTTTCAAGGTGTGATCGTTTTGAGTGCCAAGAATAAAAATGTTAGAAAATTGTTGAAAAGAAAAGCCTACAGCACCCGGTATTCCCAGGCGGTCACCCATCCAAGTACTAACCGGGCTCGACGTTGCTTAACTTCTGTGATCGGACGAGAACCGGTGTTTTCAACGTGATATGGCCGTAGACAAAAGTGACTGCTTATTTAGTGGTATTTATATTAGGGCCGTAAATGTTGCTACCTTCATATCAACTAAATGTAATATTTCTTGGGAAATTATTTTATATGCTTAATTTAGGTGCGCTTTATCAACGTTTATTGTTTATGCATTATACTATATAGTCTTATATTGCTTTTAAATCCGACCACAGTAGCGCCATCTAGTGACGATTCACTAACCATTCTTTCTACAATTTCCGTATTTCTTTCTTTACTTTATTCGCAAAGCAAATATACGTAACTTTCTATGTAAACAACACGAGATAACTGTCGCTGTTTATTTTTTTCGAGTAAATCGCCAATTCTATTCGTGTCAAAGGTCATGCAATGGACGAAAGACGCAAATGGTCACAGAAAGAGGCGACAGGACACAGGGTCGGTACCAGCTAGGGTAGTCTAGGGGTTGAATTAACCTCCAATTGCACCCTCGCTGACGCTAAGCCTAAAGGCCCTACCGGCCGAACCAAATTCATATTGGGTGGGCTGAGCAACTTCTTCAGAACGACTCGACAGCCTCTCGAGGAGACGGGTGGAGGTGCTCTTAAAATGTTTCGTCGCCGCACCGCCGTCACTTCACCTTCTGCTTAACTGCACCTGCTCCGCTGTCTTGGCACCACTGGTGACATCGGAAGATGGAGGGAGGGTGCTGTTGAAATTGCAGACTCAAGCGGAGTCATTTTCTCCACACGTACAACAGCTTAGAAGTACGGAGGCATGTCATGAATTATATATGGAACATATTAATATATGTCCATAATAATTACAAATTAAAAGTATTGCAACCATATAGGCATCCGCAGAGGGGCTGGGTGTTTGAGCCCCAACCCAATATTTAGTGAATTTTATAGATATTTTTGATCAGCGTCTTCCGAGTTGCGCAAAAAAGTGGTGACAACAAAAAGTTTCAACAACACTAGACGTCGCATGCCTACGTGCATTACGGAAGACGACAACTTCCGTAGTTTTTTGTATTTAACTAATTAGTTAATTAATTGATTAAGTGATGAATTAATTAACCAAATTCTTAGCTAATTTGAGCTATTCGTTTTCAAGGTGTGATCGTTTTGAGTGGCAAGAATAAAAATGATAGAAAATTGTTGAAAAGAAAAGCCTACAGCACCCGGTATTCCCAGGCGGTCACCCATCCAAGTACTAACCGGGCTCGACGTTGCTTAACTTCGGTGATCGGACGAGAACCGGTGTTTTCAACGTGATATGGCCGTAGACGAAAGTGACTGCTTATTTAGTGGTATTTATATTAGGGCCGTAAATGTTGCTACCTTCATATCAACTAAATGTAATATTTCTTGGGAAATTATTTTATATGCTTAATTTAGGTGCGCTTTATCAACGTTTATTGCTTATGCATCATACTATATAGTCTTATATTGCTTTTAAATCCGACCACAGTAGCGCCATCTAGTGACGATTCACTAACCATTCTTTCTACAATTTCCGTATTTCTTTCTTTACTTTATTCGCAAAGCAAATATACGTAACTTTCTATGTAAACAACACGAGATAACTGTCGCTGTTTATTTTTTTCGAGTAAATCGCCAATTGTATTCGTGTCAAAGGTCATGCAATGGACGAAAGACGCGAATGGTCACAGAAAGAGGCGACAGGACACAGGGTCGGTACCAGCTAGGGTAGTCTAGGGGTTGGATTAACCTCCAATTGCACCCTCGCTGACGCTAAGCCTAAAGGCCCTACCGGCCGAACCAAATTCATATTGGGTGGGCTGAGCAACTTCTTCAGAACGACTCGACCGCCTCTCGAGGAGACGGGTGGAGGTGCTCTTAAAATGTTTCGTCGCCGCACCGCCGTCACTTCACCTTCTGCTTAACTGCACCTGCTCCGCTGTCTTGGCACCACTGGTGACATCGGAAGATGGAGGGAGGGTGCTGTTGAAATTGCAGACTCAAGCGGAGTCATTTTCTCCACACGTACAACAGCTTAGAAGTACGAAGGCATGTCATGAAATATATATGGAACATATTAATATATGTCCATAATAATTACAAATTAAAAGTATTGCAACCATATAGGCATCCGCAGAGGGGCTGGGTGTTTGAGCCCCAACCCAATATTTAGTGAATTTTATAGATATTTTTGATCAGCGTCTTCCGAGTTGCGCGAAAAAGTGGTGACAACAAAAAGTTTCAACAACACTAGACGTCGCAT
Source organism: Escarpia spicata (assembly GCA_963995525.1). Taxonomy (NCBI): domain Eukaryota; kingdom Metazoa; phylum Annelida; class Polychaeta; order Sabellida; family Siboglinidae; genus Escarpia; species Escarpia spicata. Next base: position 14,741,886 of record OZ023211.1, on the reverse strand, counting down.
GCCTACATGCATTACGGAAGACGACAACTTCCGTAGTTTTTTGTATTTAACTAATTAGTTAATTAATTGATTAAGTGATTAATTAATTAACCAATTACATGCTAATTTGAGCTATTCGTTTTCAAGGTGTGATCGTTTTGAGTGCCAAGAATAAAAATGTTAGAAAATTTTTGAAAAGAAAAGCCTACAGCACCCGGTATTCCCAGGCGGTCACCCATCCAAGTACTAACCGGGCTCGACGTTGCTTAACTTCGGTGATCGGACGAGAACCGGTGTTTTCAACGTGATATGGCCGTAAACGAAAGTGACTGCTTATTTAGTGGTATTTATATTAGGGCCGTAAATGTTGCTACCTTCATATCAACTAAATGTAATATTTCTTGGGAAATTATTTTATATGCTTAATTTAGGTGCGCTTTATCAACGTTTATTGCTTATGCATCATACTATATAGTCTTATATTGCTTTTAAATCCGACCACAGTAGCGCCATCTAGTGACGATTCACTAACCATTCTTTCTACAATTTCCGTATTTCTTTCTTTACTTTATTCGCAAAGCAAATATACGTAACTTTCTATGTAAACAACACGAGATAACTGTCGCTGTTTATTTTTTTCGAGTAAATCGCCAATTCTATTCGTGTCAAAGGTCATGCAATGGACGAAAGACGCGAATGGTCACAGAAAGAGGCGACAGGACACAGGGTCGGTACCAGCTAGGGTAGTCTAGGGGTTGGATTAACCTCCAATTGCACCCTCGCTGACGCTAAGCCTAAAGGCCCTACCGGCCGAACCAAATACATATTGGGTGGGCTGAGCAACTTCTTCAGAACGACTCGACCGCCTCTCGAGGAGACGGGTGGAGGTGCTCTTAAAATGTTTCGTCGCCGCACCGCCGTCACTTCACCTTCTGCTTAACTGCACCTGCTCCGCTGTCTTGGCACCACTGGTGACATCGGAAGATGGAGGGAGGGTGCTGTTGAAATTGCAGACTCAAGCGAAGTCATTTTCTCCACACGTACAACAGCTTAGAAGTACGGAGGCATGTTATGAAATAAATATGGAACATATTAATATATGTCCATAATAATTACAAATTAAAAGTATTGCAACCATATAGGCATCCGCAGAGGGGCTGGGTGTTTGAGCCCCAACCCAATATTTAGTGAATTTTATAGATATTTTTGATCAGCGTCGTCCGAGTTGCGCGAAAAAGTGGTGACAAAAAAAAATTTCAACAACACTAGACGTCGCATGCCTACGTGCATTACGGAAGACGACAACTTCCGTAGTTTTTTGTATTTAACTAATTAGTTAATTAATTGATTAAGTGATTAATTAATTAACCAATTACATGCTAATTTGAGCTATTCGTTTTCAAGGTGTGATCGTTTTGAGTGGCAAGAATAAAAATGTTAGAAAATTGTTGAAAAGAAAAGCCTACAGCACCCGGTATTCCCAGGCGGTCACCCATCCAAGTACTAACCGGGCTCGACGTTGCTTAACTTCGGTGATCGGACGAGAACCGGTGTTTTCAACGTGATATGGCCGTAGACGAAAGTGACTGCTTATTTAGTGGTATTTATATTAGGGCCGTAAATGTTGCTACCTTTATATCAACTAAATGTAATATTTCTTGGGAAATTATTTTATATGCTTAATTTAGGTGCGCTTTATCAACGTTTATTGCTTATGCATCATACTATATAGTCTTATATTGCTTTTAAATCCGACCACAGTAGCGCCATCTAGTGACGATTCACTAACCATTCTTTCTACAATTTCCGTATTTCTTTCTTTACTTTATTCGCAAAGCAAATATACGTAACTTTCTATGTAAACAACACGAGATAACTGTCGCTGTTTATTTTTTTCGAGTAAATCGCCAATTCTATTCGTGTCAAAGGTCATGCAATGGACGAAAGAAGCGAATGGTCACAGAAAGAGGCGACAGGACACAGGGTCGGTACCAGCTAGGGTAGTCTAGGGGTTGGATTAACCTCCAATTGCACCCTCGCTGACGCTAAGCCTAAAGGCCCTACCGGCCGAACCAAATTCATATTGGGTGGGCTGAGCAACTTCTTCAGAACGACTCGACCGCCTCTCGAGGAGACGGGTGGAGGTGCTCTTAAAATGTTTCGTCGCCGCACCGGCGTCACTTCACCTTCTGCTTAACTGCACCTGCTCCGCTGTCTTGGCACCACTGGTGACATCGGAAGATGGAGGGAGGGTGCTGTTGAAATTGCAGACTCAAGCGGAGTCATTTTCTCCACACGTACAACAGCTTAGAAGTACGGAGGCATGTCATGAAATATATATGGAACATATTAATATATGTCCATAATAATTACAAATTAAAAGTATTGCAGCCATATAGGCATCCGCAGAGGGGCTGGGTGTTTGAGCCCCAACCCAATATTTAGTGAATTTTATAGATATTTTTGATCAGCGTCTTCCGAGTTGCGCGAAAAAGTGGTGACAACAAAAAGTTTCAACAACACTAGACGTCGCATGCCTACGTGCATTACTGAAGACGACAACTTCCGTAGTTTTTTGTATTTAACTAATTAGTTAATTAATTGATTAAGTGATTAATTAATTAACCAATTACATGCTAATTTGAGCTATTCGTTTTCAAGGTGTGATCGTTTTGAATGCCAAGAATAAAAATGTTAGAAAATTGTTGAAAAGAAAAGCCTACAGCACCCGGTATTCCCAGGCGGTCACCCATCCAAGTACTAACCGGGCTCGACGTTGCTTAACTTCGGTGATCGGACGAGAACCGGTGTTTTCAACGTGATATGGCCGTAGACGAAAGTGACTGCTTATTTAGTGGTATTTATATTAGGGCCGTAAATGTTGCTACCTTCATATCAACTAAATGTAATATTTCTTGGGAAATTATTTTATATGCTTAATTTAGGTGCGCTTTATCAACGTTTATTGCTTATGCATCATACTATATAGTCTTATATTGCTTTTAAATCCGACCACAGTAGCGCCATCTAGTGACGATTCACTAACCATTCTTTCTACAATTTCCGTATTTCTTTCTTTACTTTATTCGCAAAGCAAATATACGTAACTTTCTATGTAAACAACACGAGATAACTGTCGCTGTTTATTTTTTTCGAGTAAATCGCCAATTCTATTCGTGTCAAAGGTCATGCAATGGACGAAAGACGCGAATGGTCACAGAAAGAGGCAACAGGACACAGGGTCGGTACCAGCTAGGGTAATCTAGGGGTTGGATTAACCTCCAATTGCACCCTCGCTGACGCTAAGCCTAAAGGCCCTACCGGCCGAACCAAATACATATTGGGTGGGCTGAGCAACTTCTTCAGAACGACTCGACCGCCTCTCGAGGAGAAGGGTGGAGGTGCTCTTAAAATGTTTCGTCGCCGCACCGCCGTCACTTCACCTTCTGCTTAACTGCACCTGCTCCGCTGTCTTGGCACCACTGGTGACATCGGAAGTTGGAGGGAGGGTGCTGTTGAAATTGCAGACTCAAGCGAAGTCATTTTCTCCACACGTACAACAGCTTAGAAGTACGGAGGCATGTCATGAAATAAATATGGAACATATTAATATATGTCCATAATAATTACAAATTAAAAGTATTGCAACCATATAGGCATCCGCAGAGGGGCTGGGTGTTTGAGCCCCAACCCAATATTTAGTGAATTTTATAGATATTTTTGATCAGCGTCTTCCGAGTTGCGCGAAAAAGTGGTGACAACAAAAAGTTTCAACAACACTAGACGTCGCATGCCTACGTGCATTACTGAAGACGACAACTTCCGTAGTTTTTTGTATTTAACTAATTAGTTAATTAATTGATTAAGTGATTAATTAATTAACCAATTACATGCTAATTTGAGCTATTCGTTTTCAAGGTGTGATCGTTTTGAGTGCCAAGAATAAAAATGTTAGAAAATTGTTGAAAAGAAAAGCCTACAGCACCCGGTATTCCCAGGCGGTCACCCATCCAAGTACTAACCGGGCTCGACGTTGCTTAACTTCGGTGATCGGACGAGAACCGGTGTTTTCAACGTGATATGGCCGTAGACGAAAGTGACTGCTTATTTAGTGGTATTTATATTAGGGCCGTAAATGTTGCTACCTTCATATCAACTAAATGTAATATTTCTTGGGAAATTATTTTATATGCTTAATTTAGGTGCGCTTTATCAACGTTTATTGCTTATGCATCATACTATATAGTCTTATATTGCTTTTAAATCCGACCACAGTAGCGCCATCTAGTGACGATTCACTAACCATTCTTTCTACAATTTCCGTATTTCTTTCTTTACTTTATTCGCAAAGCAAATATACGTAACTTTCTATGTAAACAACACGAGATAACTGTCGCTGTTTATTTTTTTCGAGTAAATCGCCAATTCTATTCGTGTCAAAGGTCATGCAATGGACGAAAGACGCGAATGGTCACAGAAAGAGGCGACAGGACATAGGGTCGGTACCAGCTAGGGTAGTCTAGGGGTTGGATTAACCTCCAATTGCACCCTCGCTGACGCTAAGCCTAAAGGCCCTACCGGCCGAAACAAATACATATTGGGTGGGCTGAGCAACTTCTTCAGAACGACTCGACCGCCTCTCGAGGAGACGGGTGGAGGTGCTCTTAAAATGTTTCGTCGCCGCACCGCCGTCACTTCACCTTCTGCTTAACTGCACCTGCTCCGCTGTCTTGGCACCACTGGTGACATCGGAAGATGGAGGGAGGGTGCTGTTGAAATTGCAGACTCAAGCGAAGTCATTTTCTCCACACGTACAACAGCTTAGAAGTACGGAGGCATGTCATGAAATAAATATGGAACATATTAATATATGTCCATAATAATTACAAATTAAAAGTATTGCAACCATATAGGCATCCGCAGAGGGGCTGGGTGTTTGAGCCCCAACCCAATATTTAGTGAATTTTATAGATATTTTTGATCAGCGTCTTCCGAGTTGCGCGAAAAAGTGGTGACAACAAAAAATTTCAACAACACTAGACGTCGCATGCCTACGTGCATTACGGAAGACGACAACTTCCGTAGTTTTTTGTATTTAACTAATTAGTTAATTAATTGATTAAGTGATTAATTAATTAACCAATTACATGCTAATTTGAGCTATTCGTTTTCAAGGTGTGATCGTTTTGAGTGCCAAGAATAAAAATGTTAGAAAATTGTTGAAAAGAAAAGCCTACAGCACCCGGTATTCCCAGGCGGTCACCCATCCAAGTACTAACCGGGCTCGACGTTGCTTAACTTCGGTGATCGGACGAGAACCGGTGTTTTCAACGTGATATGGCCGTAGACGAAAGTGACTGCTTATTTAGTGGTATTTATATTAGGGCCGTAAATGTTGCTACCTTTATATCAACTAAATGTAATATTTCTTGGGAAATTATTTTATATGCTTAATTTAGGTGCGCTTTATCAACGTTTATTGCTTATGCATCATACTATATAGTCTTATATTGCTTTTAAATCCGACCACAGTAGCGCCATCTAGTGACGATTCACTAACCATTCTTTCTACAATTTCCGTATTTCTTTCTTTACTTTATTCGCAAAGCAAATATACGTAACTTTCTATGTAAACAACACGAGATAACTGTCGCTGTTTATTTTTTTCGAGTAAATCGCCAATTCTATTCGTGTCAAAGGTCATGCAATGGACGAAAGACGCGAATGGTCACAGAAAGAGGCGACAGGACACAGGGTCGGTACCAGCTAGGGTAGTCTAGGGGTTGGATTAACCTCCAATTGCACCCTCGCTGACGCTAAGCCTAAAGACCCTACCGGCCGAACCAAATACATATTGGGTGGGCTGAGCAACTTCTTCAGAACGACTCGACCGCCTCTCGAGGAGACGGGTGGAGGTGCTCTTAAAATGTTTCGTCGCCGCACCGCCGTCACTTCACCTTCTGCTTAACTGCACCTGCTCCGCTGTCTTGGCACCACTGGTGACATCGGAAGATGGAGGGAGGGTGCTGTTGAAATTGCAGACTCAAGCGAAGTCATTTTCTCCACACGTACAACAGCTTAGAAGTACGGAGGCATGTCATGAAATAAATATGGAACATATTAATATATGTCCATAATAATTACAAATTAAAAGTATTGCAACCATATAGGCATCCGCAGAGGGGCTGGGTGTTTGAGCCCCAACCCAATATTTAGTGAATTTTATAGATATTTTTGATCAGCGTCTTCCGAGTTGCGCGAAAAAGTGGTGACAACAAAAAATTTCAACAACACTAGACGTCGCATGCCTACGTGCATTACGGAAGACGACAACTTCAGTAGTTTTTTGTATTTAACTAATTAGTTAATTAATTGATTAAGTGATTAATTAATTAACCAATTACATGCTAATTTGAGCTATTCGTTTTCAAGGTGTGATCGTTTTGAGTGCCAAGAATAAAAATGTTAGAAAATTGTTGAAAAGAAAAGCCTACAGCACCCGGTATTCCCAGGCGGTCACCCATCCAAGTACTAACCGGGCTCGACGTTGCTTAACTTCGGTGATCGGACGAGAACCGGTGTTTTCAACGTGATATGGCCGTAGACGAAAGTGAATGCTTATTTAGTGGTATTTATATTAGGGCCGTAAATGTTGCTACCTTTATATCAACTAAATGTAATATTTCTTGGGAAATTATTTTATATGCTTAATTTAGGTGCGCTTTATCAACGTTTATTGCTTATGCATCATACTATATAGTCTTATATTGCTTTTAAATCCGACCACAGTAGCGCCATCTAGTGACGATTCACTAACCATTCTTTCTACAATTTCCGTATTTCTTTCTTTACTTTATTCGCAAAGCAAATATACGTAACTTTCTATGTAAACAACACGAGATAACTGTCGCTGTTTATTTTTTTCGAGTAAATCGCCAATTCTATTCGTGTCAAAGGTCATGCAATGGACGAAAGACGCGAATGGTCACAGAAAGAGGCGACAGGACACAGGGTCGGTACCAGCTAGGGTAGTCTAGGGGTTGGATTAACCTCCAATTGCACCCTCGCTGACGCTAAGCCTAAAGGCCCTACCGGCCGAACCAAATTCATATTGGGTGGGCTGAGCAACTTCTTCAGAACGACTCGACCGCCTCTCGAGGAGACGGGTGGAGGTGCTCTTAAAATGTTTCGTCGCCGCACCGCCGTCACTTCACCTTCTGCTTAACTGCACCTGCTCCGCTGTCTTGGCACCACTGGTGACATCGGAAGATGGAGGGAGGGTGCTGTTGAAATTGCAGACTCAAGCGAAGTCCTTTTTTACACACGTACAACAGCTTAGAAGTACGGAGGCATGTCATGAAATATATATGGAACATATTAATATATGTCCATAATAATTACAAATTAAAAGTATTGCAACCATATAGGCATCCGAAGAGGGGCTGGGTGTTTGAGCCCCAACAGAATATTTAGTTAATTTTACAGATGTTTTTGATCAGCGTCTTCCGAGTTGCGCGAAAAAGTGTTGACAACAAAAAGTTTCAACAACACTAGACGTCGCATGCCTACGTGCATTACGGAAGACGACAACTTCCGTAGTTTTTTGTATTTAACTAATTAGTTAATTAATTGATTAAGTGATTAATTAATTAACCAATTACATGCTAATTTGAGCTATTCGTTTTCAAGGTGTGATCGTTTTGAGTGCCAAGAATAAAAATGGTAGAAAATTGTTGAAAAGAAAAGCCTACAGCACCCGGTATTCCCAGGCGGTCACCCATCCAAGTACTAACCGGGCTCGACGTTGCTTAACTTCGGTGATCGGACGAGAACCGGTGTTTTCAACGTGATATGGCCGTAGACGAAAGTGACTGCTTATTTAGTGGTATTTATATTAGGGCCGTAAATGTTGCTACCTTCATATCAACTAAATGTAATATTTCTTGGGAAATTATTTTATATGCTTAATTTAGGTGCGCTTTATCAACGTTTATTGATTATGCATCACACTATGTAGTCTTATATTGCTTTTAAATCCGACCACAGTAGCGCCATCTAGTGACGATTCACTAACCATTCTATCTACAATTTCCGAATTTCTTTCTTTACATTATTCGCAAAGCAAATATACGTAACTTTCTATGTAAACAACACGAGATAACTGTCGCTGTTAATTTTTTTCGAGTAAATCGCCAATTCTATTCGGGTCAGAGGTCATGCAATGGACGAAAGACGCGAATGGTCACAGAAAGAGGCGACAGGACACAGGGTCGGTGCCAGCTAGGGTAGTCTAGGGGTTGGATTAACCTCCAATTGCACCCTCGCTGACGCTAGGCCTAAAAGCCCTACCGGCCGAACCAAATTCATATTGGGTGGGCTGAGCAACTTCTTCAGAACGACTCGACCGCCTCTCGAGGAGACGGGTGGAGGTGCTCTTAAAATGTTTCGTCGCCGCACCGCCGTCACTTCACCTTCTGCTTAACGGCACCTGCTCCGCTATCTTGACACCACTGGTGACATCGGAAGATGGAGGGAGGGTGCTGTTGAAATTGCAGACTCAAGCGAAGTCATTTTTTCCACACGTACAACAGCTTACAAGTACGGAGGCATGTCATGAAATATATATGGAACATATTAATATATGTCCATAATAATTACAAATTAAAAGTATTGCAACCATATAGGCATCCGAAGAGGGGCTGGGTGTTTGAGCCCCAACCCAATATTTAGTTAATTTTATATATATTTTTGATCAGCGTCTTCCGAGTTGCGCGAAAAAGTGTTGACAACAAAAAGTTTCAACAACACTAGACGTCGCATGCCTACGTGCATTACGGAAGACGAAAACTTCTGTAGTTTTTTGTATTTAATTAATTAGTTAAATAATTGATTAAGTGATTAATTAATTAACCAATTACATGCTAATTTGAGCTATTCGTTTTCAAGGTGTGATCGTTTTGAGTGCCAAGAATAAAAATGGTAGACAATTTTTGAAAAGAAAAGCCTACAGCACCCGGTATTCCCAGGCGGTCACCCATCCAAGTACTAACCGGGCTCGACGTTGCTTAACTTCGGTGATCGGACGAGAACCGGTGTTTTCAACGTGATATGGCCGTAGACGAAAGTGACTGCTTATTTAGTGGTATTTATATTAGGGCCGTAAATGTTGCTACCTTCATATCAACTACATGTAATATTTCTTGGGAAATTATTTTATATGCTTAATTTAGGTGCGCTTTATCAACGTTTATTGATTATGCATCACACTATGTAGTCTTATATTGCTTTTAAATCCGACCACAGTAGCGCCATCTAGTGACGATTCACTAACCATTCTATCTACAATTTCCGTATTTCTTTCTTTACTTTATTCGCAAAGCAAATATACGTAACTTTCTATGTAAACAACACGAGATAACTGTCGCTGTTAATTTTTTTCGAGTAAATCGCCAACTCTATTCGGGTCAGAGGTAATGCAATGGACGAAAGATGCGAATGGTCACAGAAAGAGGCGACAGGACACAGGGTCGGTACCAGCTAGGGTAGTCTAGGAGTTGGATTAACCTCCAATTGCACCCTCGCTGACGCTAGGCCTAAAAGCCCTACCGGCCGAACCAAATTCATATTGGGTGGGCTGAGCAACTTCTTCAGAACGACTCGACCGCCTCTCGAGGAGACGGGTGGAGGTGCTCTTAAAATGTTTCGTCGCCGCACCGCCGTCACTTCACCTTCTGCTTAACGGCACCTGCTCCGCTGTCTTGACACCACTGGTGACATCGGAAGATGGAGGGAGGGTGCTGTTGAAATTGCAGACTCAAGCGAAGTCATTTTTTCCACACGTACAACAGCTTACAAGTACGGAGGCATGTCATGAAATATATATGGAACATATTAATATATGTCCATAATAATTACAAATTAAAAGTATTGCAACCATATAGGCATCCGAAGAGGGGCTGGGTGTTTGAGCCCCAACCCAATATTTAGTTAATTTTATATCTATTTTTGATCAGCGTCTTCCGAGTTGCGCGAAAAAGTGTTGACAACAAAAAGTTTCAACAACACTAGACGTCGCATGCCTACGTGCATTACGGAAGACGAAAACTTCTGTAGTTTTTTGTATTTAACTAATTAGTTAAATAATTGATTAAGTGATTAATTAATTAACCAATTACATGCTAATTTGAGCTATTCGTTTTCAAGGTGTGATCGTTTTGAGTGCCAAGAATAAAAATGGTAGAAAATTGTTGAAAAGAAAAGCCTACAGCACCCGGTATTCCCAGGCGGTCACCCATCCAAGTACTAACCGGGCTCGACGTTGCTTAACTTAGGTGATCGGACGAGAACCGGTGTTTTCAACGTGATATGGCCGTAGACGAAAGTGACTGCTTATTTAGTGGTATTTATATTAGGGCCGTAAATGTTGCTACCTTCATATCAACTAAATGTAATATTTCTTGGGAAATTATTTTATATGCTTAATTTAGGTGCGCTTTATCAACGTTTATTGATTATGCATCACACTATGTAGTCTTATATTGCTTTTAAATCCGACCACAGTAGCGCCATCTAGTGACGATTCACTAACCATTCTATCTACAATTTCCGTATTTCTTTCTTTACTTTATTCGCAAAGCAAATATACGTAACTTTCTATGTAAACAACACGAGATAACTGTCGCTGTTAATTTTTTTCGAGTAAATCGCCAACTCTATTCGGGTCAGAGGTCATGCAATGGACGAAAGATGCGAATGGTCACAGAAAGAGGCGACAGGACACAGGGTCGGTACCAGCTAGGGTAGTCTAGGGGTTGGATTAACCTCCAATTGCACCCTCGCTGACGCTAGGCCTAAAAGCCCTACCGGCCGAACCAAATTCATATTGGGTGGGCTGAGCAACTTCTTCAGAACGACTCGACCGCCTCTCGAGGAGACGGGTGGAGGTGCTCTTAAAATGTTTCGTCGCCGCACCGCCGTCACTTCACCTTCTGCTTAACGGCACCTGCTCCGCTGTCTTGACACCACTGGTGACATCGGAAGATGGAGGGAGGGTGCTGTTGAAATTGCAGACTCAAGCGAAGTCATTTTTTCCACACGTACAACAGCTTACAAGTACGGAGGCATGTCATGAAATATATATGGAACATATTAATATATGTCCATAATAATTACAAATTAAAAGTATTGCAACCATATAGGCATCCGAAGAGGGGCTGGGTGTTTGAGCCCCAACAGAATATTTAGTTAATTTTATATATATTTTTGATCAGCGTCTTCCGAGTTGCGCGAAAAAGTGTTGACAACAAAAAGTTTCAACAACACTAGACGTCGCATGCCTACGTGCATTACGGAAGACGAAAACTTCTGTAGTTTTTTGTATTTAACTAATTAGTTAAATAATTGATTAAGTGATTAATTAATTAACCAATTACATGCTAATTTGAGCTATTCGTTTTCAAGGTGTGATCGTTTTGAGTGCCAAGAATCAAAATGGTAGAAAATTGTTGAAAAGAAAAGCCTACAGCACCCGGTATTCCCAGGCGGTCACCCATCCAAGTACTAACCGGGCTCGACGTTGCTTAACTTCGGTGATCGGACGAGAACCGGTGTTTTCAACGTGATATGGCCGTTGACGAAAGTGACTGCTTATTTAGTGGTATTTATATTAGGGCCGTAAATGTTGCTACCTTCATATCAACTAAATGTAATATTTCTTGGGAAATTATTTTATATGCTTAATTTAGGTGCGCTTTATCAACGTTTATTGATTATGCATCACACTATGTAGTCTTATATTGCTTTTAAATCCGACCACAGTAGCGCCATCTAGTGACGATTCACTAACCATTCTATCTACAATTTCCGAATTTCTTTCTTTACATTATTCGCAAAGCAAATATACGTAACTTTCTATGTAAACAACACGAGATAACTGTCGCTGTTAATTTTTTTCGAGTAAATCGCCAATTCTATTCGGGTCAGAGGTCATGCAATGGACGAAAGACGCGAATGGTCACAGAAAGAGGCGACAGGACACAGGGTCGGTACCAGCTAGGGTAGTCTAGGGGTTCGATTAACCTCCAATTGCACCCTCGCTGACGCTAGGCCTAAAAGCCCTACCGGCCGAACCAAATTCATATTGGGTGGGCTGAGCAACTTCTTCAGAACGACTCGACCGCCTCTCGAGGAGACGGGTGGAGGTGCTCTTAAAATGTTTCGTCGCCGCACCGCCGTCACTTCACCTTCTGCTTAACGGCACCTGCTCCGCTATCTTGACACCACTGGTGACATCGGAAGATGGAGGGAGGGTGCTGTTGAAATTGCAGACTCAAGCGAAGTCATTTTTTCCACACGTACAACAGCTTACAAGTACGGAGGCATGTCATGAAATATATATGGAACATATTAATATATGTCCATAATAATTACAAATTAAAAGTATTGCAACCATATAGGCATCCGAAGAGGGGCTGGGTGTTTGAGCCCCAACCCAATATTTAGTTAATTTTATATATATTTTTGATCAGCGTCTTCCGAGTTGCGCGAAAAAGTGTTGACAACAAAAAGTTTCAACAACACTAGACGTCGCATGCCTACGTGCATTACGGAAGACGAAAACTTCTGTAGTTTTTTGTATTTAATTAATTAGTTAAATAATTGATTAAGTGATTAATTAATTAACCAATTACATGCTAATTTGAGCTATTCGTTTTCAAGGTGTGATCGTTTTGAGTGCCAAGAATAAAAATGGTAGACAATTTTTGAAAAGAAAAGCCTACAGCACCCGGTATTCCCAGGCGGTCACCCATCCAAGTACTAACCGGGCTCGACGTTGCTTAACTTCGGTGATCGGACGAGAACCGGTGTTTTCAACGTGATATGGCCGTAGACGAAAGTGACTGCTTATTTAATGGTATTTATATTAGGGCCGTAAATGTTGCTACCTTCATATCAACTAAATGTAATATTTCTTGGGAAATTATTTTATATGCTTAATTTAGGTGCGCTTTATCAACGTTTATTGATTATGCATCACACTATGTAGTCTTATATTGCTTTTAAATCCGACCACAGTAGCGCCATCTAGTGACGATTCACTAACCATTCTATCTACAATTTCCGTATTTCTTTCTTTACTTTATTCGCAAAGCAAATATACGTAACTTTCTATGTAAACAACACGAGATAACTGTCGCTGTTAATTTTTTTCGAGTAAATCGCAAACTCTATTCGGGTCAGAGGTCATGCAATGGACGAAAGATGCGAATGGTCACAGAAAGAGGCGACAGGACACAGGGTCGGTACCAGCTAGGGTAGTCTAGGGGTTGGATTAACCTCCAATTGCACCCTCGCTGACGCTAGGCCTAAAAGCCCTACCGGCCGAACCAAATTCATATTGGGTGGGCTGAGCAACTTCTTCAGAACGACTCGACCGCCTCTCGAGGAGACGGGTGGAGGTGCTCTTAAAATGTTTCGTCGCCGCACCGCCGTCACTTCACCTTCTGCTTAACGGCACCTGCTCCGCTATCTTGACACCACTGGTGACATCGGAAGATGGAGGGAGGGTGCTGTTGAAATTGCAGACTCAAGCGAAGTCATTTTTTCCACACGTACAACAGCTTACAAGTACGGAGGCATGTCATGAAATATATATGGAACATATTAATATATGTCCATAATAATTACAAATTAAAAGTATTGCAACCATATAGGCATCCGAAGAGGGGCTGGGTGTTTGAGCCCCAACCCAATATTTAGTTAATTTTATATATATTTTTGATCAGCGTCTTCCGAGTTGCGCGAAAAAGTGTTGACAACAAAAAGTTTCAACAACACTAGACGTCGCATGCCTACGTGCATTACGGAAGACGAAAACTTCTGTAGTTTTTTGTATTTAATTAATTAGTTAAATAATTGATTAAGTGATTAATTAATTAACCAATTACATGCTAATTTGAGCTATTCGTTTTCAAGGTGTGATCGTTTTGAGTGCCAAGAATAAAAATGGTAGACAATTTTTGAAAAGAAAAGCCTACAGCACCCGGTATTCCCAGGCGGTCACCCATCCAAGTACTAACCGGGCTCGACGTTGCTTAACTTCGGTGATCGGACGAGAACCGGTGTTTTCAACGTGATATGGCCGTAGACGAAAGTGACTGCTTATTTAGTGGTATTTATATTAGGGCCGTAAATGTTGCTACCTTCATATCAACTAAATGTAATATTTCTTGGGAAATTATTTTATATGCTTAATTTAGGTGCGCTTTATCAACGTTTATTGATTATGCATCACACTATGTAGTCTTATATTGCTTTTAAATCCGACCACAGTAGCGCCATCTAGTGACGATTCACTAACCATTCTATCTACAATTTCCGTATTTCTTTCTTTACTTTATTCGCAAAGCAAATATACGTAACTTTCTATGTAAACAACACGAGATAACTGTCGCTGTTAATTTTTTTCGAGTAAATCGCCAACTCTATTCGGGTCAGAGGTCATGCAATGGACGAAAGATGCGAATGGTCACAGAAAGAGGCGACAGGACACAGGGTCGGTACCAGCTAGGGTAGTCTAGGGGTTGGATTAACCTCCAATTGCACCCTCGCTGACGCTAGGCCTAAAAGCCCTACCGGCCGAACCAAATTCATATTGGGTGGGCTGAGCAACTTCTTCAGAACGACTCGACCGCCTCTCGAGGAGACGGGTGGAGGTGCTCTTAAAATGTTTCGTCGCCGCACCGCCGTCACTTCACCTTCTGCTTAACGGCACCTGCTCCGCTATCTTGACACCACTGGTGACATCGGAAGATGGAGGGAGGGTGCTGTTGAAATTGCAGACTCAAGCGAAGTCATTTTTTCCACACGTACAACAGCTTACAAGTACGGAGGCATGTCATGAAATATATATGGAACATATTAATATATGTCCATAATAATTACAAATTAAAAGTATTGCAACCATATAGGCATCCGAAGAGGGGCTGGGTGTTTGAGCCCCAACCCAATATTTAGTTAATTTTATATATATTTTTGATCAGCGTCTTCCGAGTTGCGCGAAAAAGTGTTGACAACAAAAAGTTTCAACAACACTAGACGTCGCATGCCTACGTGCATTACGGAAGACGAAAACTTCTGTAGTTTTTTGTATTTAATTAATTAGTTAAATAATTGATTAAGTGATTAATTAATTAACCAATTACATGCTAATTTGAGCTATTCGTTTTCAAGGTGTGATCGTTTTGAGTGCCAAGAATAAAAATGGTAGACAATTTTTGAAAAGAAAAGCCTACAGCACCCGGTATTCCCAGGCGGTCACCCATCCAAGTACTAACCGGGCTCGACGTTGCTTAACTTCGGTGATCGGACGAGAACCGGTGTTTTCAACGTGATATGGCCGTAGACGAAAGTGACTGCTTATTTAGTGGTATTTATATTAGGGCCGTAAATGTTGCTACCTTCATATCAACTAAATGTAATATTTCTTGGGAAATTATTTTATATGCTTAATTTAGGTGCGCTTTATCAACGTTTATTGATTATGCATCACACTATGTAGTCTTATATTGCTTTTAAATCCGACCACAGTAGCGCCATCTAGTGACGATTCACTAACCATTCTATCTACAATTTCCGTATTTCTTTCTTTACTTTATTCGCAAAGCAAATATACGTAACTTTCTATGTAAACAACACGAGATAACTGTCGCTGTTAATTTTTTTCGAGTAAATCGCCAACTCTATTCGGGTCAGAGGTCATGCAATGGACGAAAGATGCGAATGGTCACAGAAAGAGGCGACAGGACACAGGGTCGGTACCAGCTAGGGTAGTCTAGGGGTTGGATTAACCTCCAATTGCACCCTCGCTGACGCTAGGCCTAAAAGCCCTACCGGCCGAACCAAATTCATATTGGATGGGCTGAGCAACTTCTTCAGAACGACTCGACCGCCTCTCGAGGAGACGGGTGGAGGTGCTCTTAAAATGTTTCGTCGCCGCACCGCCGTCACTTCACCTTCTGCTTAACGGCACCTGCTCCGCTGTCTTGACACCACTGGTGACATCGGAAGATGGAGGGAGGGTGCTGTTGAAATTGCAGACTCAAGCGTAGTCATTTTTTCCACACGTACAACAGCTTACAAGTACGGAGGCATGTCATGAAATATATATGGAACATATTAATATATGTCCATAATAATTACAAATTAAAAGTATTGCAACCATATAGGCATCCGA
Source organism: Escarpia spicata (assembly GCA_963995525.1). Classification (NCBI taxonomy): domain Eukaryota; kingdom Metazoa; phylum Annelida; class Polychaeta; order Sabellida; family Siboglinidae; genus Escarpia; species Escarpia spicata. The sequence continues at coordinate 14,725,673 of OZ023211.1, read as the reverse complement.
AGAGGGGCTGGGTGTTTGAGCCCCAACAGAATATTTAGTTAATTTTATAGATGTTTTTGATCAGCGTCTTCCGAGTTGCGCGAAAAAGTGTTGACAACAAAAAGTTTCAACAACACTAGACGTCGCATGCCTACGTGCATTACGGAAGACGACAACTTCCGTAGTTTTTTGTATTTAACTAATTAGTTAATTAATTGATTAAGTGATTAATTAATTAACCAATTACATGCTAATTTGAGCTATTCGTTTTCAAGGTGTGATCGTTTTGAGTGCCAAGAATCAAAATGGTAGAAAATTGTTGAAAAGAAAAGCCTACAGCACCCGGTATTCCCAGGCGGTCACCCATCCAAGTACTAACCGGGCTCGACGTTGCTTAACTTCGGTGATCGGACGAGAACCGGTGTTTTCAACGTGATATGGCCGTAGACGAAAGTGACTGCTTATTTAGTGGTATTTATATTAGGGCCGTAAATGTTGCTACCTTCATATCAACTAAATGTAATATTTCTTGGGAAATTATTTTATATGCTTAATTTAGGTGCGCTTTATCAACGTTTATTGATTATGCATCACACTATGTAGTCTTATATTGCTTTTAAATCCGACCACAGTAGCGCCATCTAGTGACGATTCACTAACCATTCTATCTACAATTTCCGAATTTCTTTCTTTACATTATTCGCAAAGCAAATATACGTAACTTTCTATGTAAACAACACGAGATAACTGTCGCTGTTAATTATTTTCGAGTAAATCGCCAATTCTATTCGGGTCAGAGGTCATGCAATGGACGAAAGACGCGAATGGTCACAGAAAGAGGCGACAGGACACAGAGTCGGTACCAGCTAGGGTAGTCTAGGGGTTCGATTAACCTCCAATTGCACCCTCGCTGACGCTAGGCCTAAAAGCCCTACCGGCCGAACCAAATTCATATTGGGTGGGCTGAGCAACTTCTTCAGAACGACTCGACCGCCTCTCGAGGAGACGGGTGGAGGTGCTCTTAAAATGTTTCGTCGCCGCACCGCCGTCACTTCACCTTCTGCTTAACGGCACCTGCTCCGCTATCTTGACACCACTGGTGACATCGGAAGATGGAGGGAGGGTGCTGTTGAAATTGCAGACTCAAGCGAAGTCATTTTTTCCACACGTACAACAGCTTACAAGTACGGAGGCATGTCATGAAATATATATGGAACATATTAATATATGTCCATAATAATTACAAATTAAAAGTATTGCAACCATATAGGCATCCGAAGAGGGGCTGGGTGTTTGAGCCCCAACCCAATATTTAGTTAATTTTATATATATTTTTGATCAGCGTCTTCCGAGTTGCGCGAAAAAGTGTTGACAACAAAAAGTTTCAACAACACTAGACGTCGCATGCCTACGTGCATTACGGAAGACGAAAACTTCTGTAGTTTTTTGTATTTAATTAATTAGTTAAATAATTGATTAAGTGATTAATTAATTAACCAATTACATGCTAATTTGAGCTATTCGTTTTCAAGGTGTGATCGTTTTGAGTGCCAAGAATAAAAATGGTAGACAATTTTTGAAAAGAAAAGCCTACAGTACCCGGTATTCCCAGGCGGTCACCCATCCAAGTACTAACCGGGCTCGACGTTGCTTAACTTCGGTGATCGGACGAGAACCGGTGTTTTCAACGTGATATGGCCGTAGACGAAAGTGATTGCTTATTTAGTGGTATTTATATTAGGGCCGTAAATGTTGCTACCTTCATATCAACTAAATGTAATATTTCTTGGGAAATTATTTTATATGCTTAATTTAGGTGCGCTTTATCAACGTTTATTGATTATGCATCACACTATGTAGTCTTATATTGCTTTTAAATCCGACCACAGTAGCGCCATCTAGTGACGATTCACTAACCATTCTATCTACAATTTCCGTATTTCTTTCTTTACTTTATTCGCAAAGCAAATATACGTAACTTTCTATGTAAACAACACGAGATAACTGTCGCTGTTAATTTTTTTCGAGTAAATCGCCAACTCTATTCGGGTCAGAGGTCATGCAATGGACGAAAGATGCGAATGGTCACAGAAAGAGGCGACAGGACACAGGGTCGGTACCAGCTAGGGTAGTCTAGGGGTTGGATTAACCTCCAATTGCACCCTCGCTGACGCTAGGCCTAAAAGCCCTACCGGCCGAACCAAATTCATATTGGGTGGGCTGAGCAACTTCTTCAGAACGACTCGACCGCCTCTCGAGGAGACGTGTGGAGGTGCTCTTAAAATGTTTCGTCGCCGCACCGCCGTCACTTCACCTTCTGCTTAACGGCACCTGCTCCGCTGTCTTGACACCACTGGTGACATCGGAAGATGGAGGGAAGGTGCTTTTGAAATTGCAGACTCAAGCGAAGTCATTTTTTCCACACGTACAACAGCTTACAAGTACGGAGGCATGTCATGAAATATATATGGAACATATTAATATATGTCCATAATAATTACAAATTAAAAGTATTGCAACCATATAGGCATCCGAAGAGGGGCTGGGTGTTTGAGCCCCAACAGAATATTTAGTTAATTTTATATATATTTTTGATCAGCGTCTTCCGAGTTGCGCGAAAAAGTGTTGACAACAAAAAGTTTCAACAACACTAGACGTCGCATGCCTACGTGCATTACGGAAGACGAAAACTTCTGTAGTTTTTTGTATTTAATTAATTAGTTAAATAATTGATTAAGTGATTAATTAATTAACCAATTACATGCTAATTTGAGCTATTCGTTTTCAAGGTGTGATCGTTTTGAGTGCCAAGAATAAAAATGGTAGACAATTTTTGAAAAGAAAAGCCTACAGCACCCGGTATTCCCAGGCGGTCACCCATCCAAGTACTAACCGGGCTCGACGTTGCTTAACTTCGGTGATCGGACGAGAACCGGTGTTTTCAACGTGATATGGCCGTAGACGAAAGTGACTGCTTATTTAGTTGTATTTATATTAGGGCCGTAAATGTTGCTACCTTCATATCAACTAAATGTAATATTTCTTGGGAAATTATTTTATATGCTTAATTTAGGTGCGCTTTATCAACGTTTATTGATTATGCATCACACTATGTAGTCTTATATTGCTTTTAAATCCGACCACAGTAGCGCCATCTAGTGACGATTCACTAACCATTCTATCTACAATTTCCGTATTTCTTTCTTTACTTTATTCGCAAAGCAAATATACGTAACTTTCTATGTAAACAACACGAGATAACTGTCGCTGTTAATTTTTTTCGAGTAAATCGCCAACTCTATTCGGGTCAGAGGTCATGCAATGGACGAAAGATGCGAATGGTCACAGAAAGAGGCGACAGGACACAGGGTCGGTACCAGCTAGGGTAGTCTAGGGGTTGGATTAACCTCCAATTGCACCCTCGCTGACGCTAGGCCTAAAAGCCCTACCGGCCGAACCAAATTCATATTGGGTGGGCTGAGCAACTTCTTCAGAACGACTCGACCGCCTCTCGAGGAGACGGGTGGAGGTGCTCTTAAAATGTTTCGTCGCCGCACCGCCGTCACTTCACCTTCTGCTTAACGGCACCTGCTCCGCTATCTTGACACCACTGGTGACATCGGAAGATGGAGGGAGGGTGCTGTTGAAATTGCAGACTCAAGCGAAGTCATTTTTTCCACACGTACAACAGCTTACAAGTACGGAGGCATGTCATGAAATATATATGGAACATATTAATATATGTCCATAATAATTACAAATTAAAAGTATTGCAACCATATAGGCATCCGAAGAGGGGCTGGGTGTTTCAGCCCCAACCCAATATTTAGTTAATTTTATATATATTTTTGATCAGCGTCTTCCGAGTTGCGCGAAAAAGTGTTGACAACAAAAAGTTTCAACAACACTAGACGTCGCATGCCTACGTGCATTACGGAAGACGAAAACTTCTGTAGTTTTTTGTATTTAATTAATTAGTTAAATAATTGATTAAGTGATTCATTAATTAACCAATTACATGCTAATTTGAGCTATTCGTTTTCAAGGTGTGATCGTTTTGAGTGCCAAGAATAAAAATGGTAGACAATTTTTTAAAAGAAAAGCCTACAGCACCCGGTATTCCCAGGCGGTCACCCATCCAAGTACTAACCGGGCTCGACGTTGCTTAACTTCGGTGATCGGACGAGAACCGGTGTTTTCAACGTGATATGGCCGTAGACGAAAGTGACTGCTTATTTAGTGGTATTTATATTAGGGCCGTAAATGTTGCTACCTTCATATCAACTAAATGTAATATTTCTTGGGAAATTATTTTATATGCTTAATTTAGGTGCGCTTTATCAACGTTTATTGATTATGCATCACACTATGTAGTCTTATATTGCTTTTAAATCCGACCACAGTAGCGCCATCTAGTGACGATTCACTAACCATTCTATCTACAATTTCCGTATTTCTTTCTTTACTTTATTCGCAAAGCAAATATACGTAACTTTCTATGTAAACAACACGAGATAACTGTCGCTGTTAATTTTTTTCGAGTAAATCGCCAACTCTATTCGGGTCAGAGGTCATGCAATGGACGAAAGATGCGAATGGTCACAGAAAGAGGCGACAGGACACAGGGTCGGTACCAGCTAGGGTAGTCTAGGGGTTGGATTAATCTCCAATTGCACCCTCGCTGACGCTAGGCCTAAAAGCCCTACCGGCCGAACCAAATTCATATTGGGTGGGCTGAGCAACTTCTTCAGAACGACTCGACCGCCTCTCGAGGAGACGTGTGGAGGTGCTCTTAAAATGTTTCGTCGCCGCACCGCCGTCACTTCACCTTCTGCTTAACGGCACCTGCTCCGCTGTCTTGACACCACTGGTGACATCGGAAGATGGAGGGAGGGTGCTGTTGAAATTGCAGACTCTAGCGAAGTCATTTTTTCCACACGTACAACAGCTTACAAGTACGGAGGCATGTCATGAAATATATATGGAACATATTAATATATGTCCATAATAATTACAAATTAAAAGTATTGCAACCATATAGGCATCCGAAGAGGGGCTGGGTGTTTGAGCCCCAACCCAATATTTAGTGAATTTTATATATATTTTTGATCAGCGTCTTCCGAGTTGCGCGAAAAAGTGTTGACAACAAAAAGTTTCAACAACACTAGACGTCGCATGCCTACGTGCATTACGGAAGACGAAAACTTCTGTAGTTTTTTGTATTTAATTAATTAGTTAAATAATTGATTAAGTGATTCATTAATTAACCAATTACATGCTAATTTGAGCTATTCGTTTTCAAGGTGTGATCGTTTTGAGTGCCAAGAATAAAAATGGTAGACAATTTTTGAAAAGAAAAGCCTACAGCACCCGGTATTCCCAGGCGGTCACCCATCCAAGTACTAACCGGGCTCGACGTTGCTTAACTTCGGTGATCGGACGAGAACCGGTGTTTTCAACGTGATATGGCCGTAGACGAAAGTGACTGCTTATTTAGTTGTATTTATATTAGGGCCGTAAATGTTGCTACCTTCATATCAACTAAATGTAATATTTCTTGGGAAATTATTTTATATGTTTAATTTAGGTGCGCTTTATCAACGTTTATTGATTATGCATCACACTATGTAGTCTTATATTGCTTTTAAATCCGACCACAGTAGCGCCATCTAGTGACGATTCACTAACCATTCTATCTACAATTTCCGTATTTCTTTCTTTACTTTATTCGCAAAGCAAATATACGTAACTTTCTATGTAAACAACACGAGATAACTGTCGCTGTTAATTTTTTTCGAGTAAATCGCCAATTCTATTCGGGTCAGAGGTCATGCAATGGACGAAAGATGCGAATGGTCACAGAAAGAGGCGACAGGACACAGGGTCGGTACCAGCTAGGGTAGTCTAGGGGTTGGATTAACCTCCAATTGCACCCTCGCTGACGCTAGGCCTAAAAGCCCTACCGGCCGAACCAAATTCATATTGGGTGGGCTGAGCAACTTCTTCAGAACGACTCGACCGCCTCTCGAGGAGACGGGTGGAGGTGCTCTTAAAATGTTTCGTCGCCGCACCGCCGTCACTTCACCTTCTGCTTAACGGCACCTGCTCCGCTGTCTTGACACCACTGGTGACATCGGAAGATGGAGGGAGGGTGCTGTTGAAATTGCAGACTCAAGCGAAGTCATTTTTTCCACACGTACAACAGCTTACAAGTACGGAGGCATGTCATGAAATATATATGGAACATATTAATATATGTCCATAATAATTACAAATTAAAAGTATTGCAACCATATAGGCATCCGAAGAGGGGCTGGGTGTTTGAGCCCCAACAGAATATTTAGTTAATTTTATAGATGTTTTTGATCAGCGTCTTCCGAGTTGCGCGAAAAAGTGTTGACAACAAAAAGTTTCAACAACACTAGACGTCGCATGCCTACGTGCATTACGGAAGACGACAACTTCCGTAGTTTTTTGTATTTAACTAATTAGTTAATTAATTGATTAAGTGATTAATTAATTAACCAATTACATGCTAATTTGAGCTATTCGTTTTCAAGGTGTGATCGTTTTGAGTGCCAAGAATAAAAATGGTAGAAAATTGTTGAAAAGAAAAGCCTACAGCACCCGGTATTCCCAGGCGGTCACCCATCCAAGTACTAACCGGGCTCGACGTTGCTTAACTTCGGTGATCGGACGAGAACCGGTGTTTTCAACGTGATATGGCCGTAGACGAAAGTGACTGCTTATTTAGTGGTATTTATATTAGGGCCGTAAATGTTGCTACCTTCATATCAACTAAATGTAATATTTCTTGGGAAATTATTTTATATGCTTAATTTAGGTGCGCTTTATCAACGTTTATTGATTATGCATCACACTATGTAGTCTTATATTGCTTTTAAATCCGACCACAGTAGCGCCATCTAGTGACGATTCACTAACCATTCTATCTACAATTTCCGTATTTCTTTCTTTACTTTATTCGCAAAGCAAATATACGTAACTTTCTATGTAAACAACACGAGATAACTGTCGCTGTTAATTTTTTTCGAGTAAATCGCCAACTCTATTCGGGTCAGAGGTCATGCAATGGACGAAAGATGCGAATGGTCACAGAAAGAGGCGACAGGACACAGGGTCGGTACCAGCTAGGGTAGTCTAGGGGTTGGATTAACCTCCAATTGCACCCTCGCTGACGCTAGGCCTAAAAGCCCTACCGGCCGAACCAAATTCATATTGGGTGGGCTGAGCAACTTCTTCAGAACGACTCGACCGCCTCTCGAGGAGACGTGTGGAGGTGCTCTTAAAATGTTTCGTCGCCGCACCGCCGTCACTTCACCTTCTGCTTAACGGCACCTGCTCCGCTGTCTTGACACCACTGGTGACATCGGAAGATGGAGGGAGGGTGCTGTTGAAATTGCAGACTCTAGCGAAGTCATTTTTTCCACACGTACAACAGCTTACAAGTACGGAGGCATGTCATGAAATATATATGGAACATATTAATATATGTCCATAATAATTACAAATTAAAAGTATTGCAACCATATAGGCATCCGAAGAGGGGCTGGGTGTTTGAGCCCCAACCCAATATTTAGTGAATTTTATATATATTTTTGATCAGCGTCTTCCGAGTTGCGCGAAAAAGTGTTGACAACAAAAAGTTTCAACAACACTAGACGTCGCATGCCTACGTGCATTACGGAAGACGAAAACTTCTGTAGTTTTTTGTATTTAATTAATTAGTTAAATAATTGATTAAGTGATTCATTAATTAACCAATTACATGCTAATTTGAGCTATTCGTTTTCAAGGTGTGATCGTTTTGAGTGCCAAGAATAAAAATGGTAGACAATTTTTGAAAAGAAAAGCCTACAGCACCCGGTATTCCCAGGCGGTCACCCATCCAAGTACTAACCGGGCTCGACGTTGCTTAACTTCGGTGATCGGACGAGAACCGGTGTTTTCAACGTGATATGGCCGTAGACGAAAGTGACTGCTTATTTAGTTGTATTTATATTAGGGCCGTAAATGTTGCTACCTTCATATCAACTAAATGTAATATTTCTTGGGAAATTATTTTATATGCTTAATTTAGGTGCGCTTTATCAACGTTTATTGATTATGCATCACACTATGTAGTCTTATATTGCTTTTAAATCCGACCACAGTAGCGCCATCTAGTGACGATTCACTAACCATTCTATCTACAATTTCCATATTTCTTTCTTTACTTTATTCGCAAAGCAAATATACGTAACTTTCTATGTAAACAACACGAGATAACTGTCGCTGTTAATTTTTTTCGAGTAAATCGCCAATTCTATTCGGGTCAGAGGTCATGCAATGGACGAAAGATGCGAATGGTCACAGAAAGAGGCGACAGGACACAGGGTCGGTACCAGCTAGGGTAGTCTAGGGGTTGGATTAACCTCCAATTGCACCCTCGCTGACGCTAGGCCTAAAAGCCCTACCGGCCGAACCAAATTCATATTGGGTGGGCTGAGCAACTTCTTCAGAACGACTCGACCGCCTCTCGAGGAGACGGGTGGAGGTGCTCTTAAAATGTTTCGTCGCCGCACCGCCGTCACTTCACCTTCTGCTTAACGGCACCTGCTCCGCTGTCTTGACACCACTGGTGACATCGGAAGATGGAGGGAGGGTGCTGTTGAAATTGCAGACTCAAGCGAAGTCATTTTTTCCACACGTACAACAGCTTACAAGTACGGAGGCATGTCATGAAATATATATGGAACATATTAATATATGTCCATAATAATTACAAATTAAAAGTATTGCAACCATATAGGCATCCGAAGAGGGGCTGGGTGTTTGAGCCCCAACAGAATATTTAGTTAATTTTATAGATGTTTTTGATCAGCGTCTTCCGAGTTGCGCGAAAAAGTGTTGACAACAAAAAGTTTCAACAACACTAGACGTCGCATGCCTACGTGCATTACGGAAGACGACAACTTCCGTAGTTTTTTGTATTTAACTAATTAGTTAATTAATTGATTAAGTGATTAATTAATTAACCAATTACATGCTAATTTGAGCTATTCGTTTTCAAGGTGTGATCGTTTTGAGTGCCAAGAATAAAAATGGTAGAAAATTGTTGAAAAGAAAAGCCTACAGCACCCGGTATTCCCAGGCGGTCACCCATCCAAGTACTAACCGGGCTCGACGTTGCTTAACTTCGGTGATCGGACGAGAACCGGTGTTTTCAACGTGATATGGCCGTAGACGAAAGTGACTGCTTATTTAGTGGTATTTATATTAGGGCCGTAAATGTTGCTACCTTCATATCAACTAAATGTAATATTTCTTGGGAAATTATTTTATATGCTTAATTTAGGTGCGCTTTATCAACGTTTATTGATTATGCATCACACTATGTAGTCTTATATTGCTTTTAAATCCGACCACAGTAGCGCCATCTAGTGACGATTCACTAACCATTCTATCTACAATTTCCGTATTTCTTTCTTTACTTTATTCGCAAAGCAAATATACGTAACTTTCTATGTAAACAACACGAGATAACTGTCGCTGTTAATTTTTTTCGAGTAAATCGCCAACTCTATTCGGGTCAGAGGTCATGCAATGGACGAAAGATGCGAATGGTCACAGAAAGAGGCGACAGGACACAGGGTCGGTACCAGCTAGGGTAGTCTAGGGGTTGGATTAACCTCCAATTGCACCCTCGCTGACGCTAGGCCTAAAAGCCCTACCGGCCGAACCAAATTCATATTGGGTGGGCTGAGCAACTTCTTCAGAACGACTCGACCGCCTCTCGAGGAGACGTGTGGAGGTGCTCTTAAAATGTTTCGTCGCCGCACCGCCGTCACTTCACCTTCTGCTTAACGGCACCTGCTCCGCTGTCTTGACACCACTGGTGACATCGGAAGATGGAGGGAGGGTGCTGTTGAAATTGCAGACTCTAGCGAAGTCATTTTTTCCACACGTACAACAGCTTACAAGTACGGAGGCATGTCATGAAATATATATGGAACATATTAATATATGTCCATAATAATTACAAATTAAAAGTATTGCAACCATATAGGCATCCGAAGAGGGGCTGGGTGTTTGAGCCCCAACCCAATATTTAGTGAATTTTATATATATTTTTGATCAGCGTCTTCCGAGTTGCGCGAAAAAGTGTTGACAACAAAAAGTTTCAACAACACTAGACGTCGCATGCCTACGTGCATTACGGAAGACGAAAACTTCTGTAGTTTTTTGTATTTAATTAATTAGTTAAATAATTGATTAAGTGATTCATTAATTAACCAATTACATGCTAATTTGAGCTATTCGTTTTCAAGGTGTGATCGTTTTGAGTGCCAAGAATAAAAATGGTAGACAATTTTTGAAAAGAAAAGCCTACAGCACCCGGTATTCCCAGGCGGTCACCCATCCAAGTACTAACCGGGCTCGACGTTGCTTAACTTCGGTGATCGGACGAGAACCGGTGTTTTCAACGTGATATGGCCGTAGACGAAAGTGACTGCTTATTTAGTTGTATTTATATTAGGGCCGTAAATGTTGCTACCTTCATATCAACTAAATGTAATATTTCTTGGGAAATTATTTTATATGCTTAATTTAGGTGCGCTTTATCAACGTTTATTGATTATGCATCACACTATGTAGTCTTATATTGCTTTTAAATCCGACCACAGTAGCGCCATCTAGTGACGATTCACTAACCATTCTATCTACAATTTCCATATTTCTTTCTTTACTTTATTCGCAAAGCAAATATACGTAACTTTCTATGTAAACAACACGAGATAACTGTCGCTGTTAATTTTTTTCGAGTAAATCGCCAATTCTATTCGGGTCAGAGGTCATGCAATGGACGAAAGATGCGAATGGTCACAGAAAGAGGCGACAGGACACAGGGTCGGTACCAGCTAGGGTAGTCTAGGGGTTGGATTAACCTCCAATTGCACCCTCGCTGACGCTAGGCCTAAAAGCCCTACCGGCCGAACCAAATTCATATTGGGTGGGCTGAGCAACTTCTTCAGAACGACTCGACCGCCTCTCGAGGAGACGGGTGGAGGTGCTCTTAAAATGTTTCGTCGCCGCACCGCCGTCACTTCACCTTCTGCTTAACGGCACCTGCTCCGCTGTCTTGACACCACTGGTGACATCGGAAGATGGAGGGAGGGTGCTGTTGAAATTGCAGACTCAAGCGAAGTCATTTTTTACACACGTACAACAGCTTACAAGTACGGAGGCATGTCATGAAATATATATGGAACATATTAATATATGTCCATAATAATTACAAATTAAAAGTATTGCAACCATATAGGCATCCGAAGAGGGGCTGGGTGTTTGAGCCCCAACAGAATATTTAGTTAATTTTATAGATGTTTTTGATCAGCGTCTTCCGAGTTGCGCGAAAAAGTGTTGACAACAAAAAGTTTCAACAACACTAGACGTCGCATGCCTACGTGCATTACGGAAGACGACAACTTCCGTAGTTTTTTGTATTTAACTAATTAGTTAATTAATTGATTAAGTGATTAATTAATTAACCAATTACATGCTAATTTGAGCTATTCGTTTTCAAGGTGTGATCGTTTTGAGTGCCAAGAATAAAAATGGTAGAAAATTGTTGAAAAGAAAAGCCTACAGCACCCGGTATTCCCAGGCGGTCACCCATCCAAGTACTAACCGGGCTCGACGTTGCTTAACTTCGGTGATCGGACGAGAACCGGTGTTTTCAACGTGATATGGCCGTAGACGAAAGTGACTGCTTATTTAGTGGTATTTATATTAGGGCCGTAAATGTTGCTACCTTCATATCAACTAAATGTAATATTTCTTGGGAAATTATTTTATATGCTTAATTTAGGTGCGCTTTATCAACGTTTATTGATTATGCATCACACTATGTAGTCTTATATTGCTTTTAAATCCGACCACAGTAGCGCCATCTAGTGACGATTCACTAACCATTCTATCTACAATTTCCGTATTTCTTTCTTTACTTTATTCGCAAAGCAAATATACGTAACTTTCTATGTAAACAACACGAGATAACTGTCGCTGTTAATTTTTTTCGAGTAAATCGCCAACTCTATTCGGGTCAGAGGTCATGCAATGGACGAAAGATGCGAATGGTCACAGAAAGAGGCGACAGGACACAGGGTCGGTACCAGCTAGGGTAGTCTAGGGGTTGGATTAACCTCCAATTGCACCCTCGCTGACGCTAGGCCTAAAAGCCCTACCGGCCGAACCAAATTCATATTGGGTGGGCTGAGCAACTTCTTCAGAACGACTCGACCGCCTCTCGAGGAGACGGGTGGAGGTGCTCTTAAAATGTTTCGTCGCCGCACCGCCGTCACTTCACCTTCTGCTTAACGGCACCTGCTCCGCTGTCTTGACACCACTGGTGACATCGGAAGATGGAGGGAGGGTGCTGTTGAAATTGCAGACTCAATCGAAGTCATTTTTTCCACACGTACAACAGCTTACAAGTACGGAGGCATGTCATGAAATATATATGGAACATATTAATATATGTCCATAATAATTACAAATTAAAAGTATTGCAACCATATAGGCATCCGAAGAGGGGCTGGGTGTTTGAGCCCCAACCCAATATTTAGTGAATTTTATATATATTTTTGATCAGCGTCTTCCGAGTTGCGCGAAAAAGTGTTGACAACAAAAAGTTTCAACAACACTAGACGTCGCATGCCTACGTGCATTACGGAAGACGAAAACTTCTGTAGTTTTTTGTATTTAACTAATTAGTTAAATAATTGATTAAGTGATTAATTAATTAACCAATTACATGCTAATTTGAGCTATTCGTTTTCAAGGTGTGATCGTTTTGAGTGCCAAGAATAAAAATGGTAGAAAATTGTTGAAAAGAAAAGCCTACAGCACCCGGTATTCCCAGGCGGTCACCCATCCAAGTACTAACCTGGCTCGACGTTGCTTAACTTCGGTGATCGGACGAGAACCGGTGTTTTCAACGTGATATGGCCGTAGACGAAAGTGACTGCTTATTTAGTGGTATTTATATTAGGGCCGTAAATGTTGCTACCTTCATATCAACTAAATGTAATATTTCTTGGGAAATTATTTTATATGCTTAATTTAGGTGCGCTTTATCAACGTTTATTGATTATGCATCACACTATGTAGTCTTATATTGCTTTTAAATCCGACCACAGTAGCGCCATCTAGTGACGATTCACTAACCATTCTATCTACAATTTCCGAATTTCTTTCTTTACATTATTCGCAAAGCAAATATACGTAACTTTCTATGTAAACAACACGAGATAACTGTCGCTGTTAATTTTTTTCGAGTAAATCGCCAATTCTATTCGGGTCAGAGGTCATGCAATGGACGAAAGACGCGAATGGTCACAGAAAGAGGCGACAGGACACAGGGTCGGTGCCAGCTAGGGTAGTCTAGGGGTTGGATTAACCTCCAATTGCACCCTCGCTGACGCTAGGCCTAAAAGCCCTACCGGCCGAACCAAATTCATATTGGGTGGGCTGAGCAACTTCTTCAGAACGACTCGACCGCCTCTCGAGGAGACGGGTGGAGGTGCTCTTAAAATGTTTCGTCGCCGCACCGCCGTCACTTCACCTTCTGCTTAACGGCACCTGCTCCGCTATCTTGACACCACTGGTGACATCGGAAGATGGAGGGAGGGTGCTGTTGAAATTGCAGACTCAAGCGAAGTCATTTTTTCCACACGTACAACAGCTTACAAGTACGGAGGCATGTCATGAAATATATATGGAACATATTAATATATGTCCATAATAATTACAAATTAAAAGTATTGCAACCATATAGGCATCCGAAGAGGGGCTGGGTGTTTGAGCCCCAACAGAATATCTAGTTAATTTTATATATATTTTTGATCAGCGTCTTCCGAGTTGCGCGAAAAAGTGTTGACAACAAAAAGTTTCAACAACACTAGACGTCGCATGCCTACGTGCATTACGGAAGACGAAAACTTCTGTAGTTTTTTGTATTTAATTAATTAGTTAAATAATTGATTAAGTGATTAATTAATTAACCAATTACATGCTAATTTGAGCTATTCGTTTTCAAGGTGTGATCGTTTTGAGTGCCAAGAATAAAAATGGTAAACAATTTTTGAAAAGAAAAGCCTACAGCACCCGGTATTCCCAGGCGGTCACCCATCCAAGTACTAACCGGGCTCGATGTTGCTTAACTTCGGTGATCGGACGAGAACCGGTGTTTTCAACGTGATATGGCCGTAGACGAAAGTGACTGCTTATTTAGTGGTATTTATATTAGGGCCGTAAATGTTGCTACCTTCATATCAACTAAATGTAATATTTCTTGGGAAATTATTTTATATGCTTAATTTAGGTGCGCTTTATCAACGTTTATTGATTATGCATCACACTATGTAGTCTTATATTGCTTTTAAATCCGACCACAGTAGCGCCATCTAGTGACGATTCACTAACCATTCTATCTACAATTTCCATATTTCTTTCTTTACTTTATTCGCAAAGCAAATATACGTAACTTTCTATGTAAACAACACGAGATAACTGTCGCTGTTAATTTTTTTCGAGTAAATCGCCAATTCTATTCGGGTCAGAGGTCATGCAATGGACGAAAGATGCGAATGGTCACAGAAAGAGGCGACAGGACACAGGGTCGGTACCAGCTAGGGTAGTCTAGGGGTTGGATTAACCTCCAATTGCACCCTCGCTGACGCTAGGCCTAAAAGCCCTACCGGCCGAACCAAATTCATATTGGGTGGGCTGAGCAACTTCTTCAGAACGACTCGACCGCCTCTCGAGGAGACGGGTGGAGGTGCTCTTAAAATGTTTCGTCGCCGCACCGCCGTCACTTCACCTTCTGCTTAACGGCACCTGCTCCGCTGTCTTGACACCACTGGTGACATCGGAAGATGGAGGGAGGGTGCTGTTGAAATTGCAGACTCAAGCGAAGTCATTTTTTCCACACGTACAACAGCTTACAAGTACGGAGGCATGTCATGAAATATATATGGAACATATTAATATATGTCCATAATAATTACAAATTAAAAGTATTGCAACCATATAGGCATCCGAAGAGGGGCTGGGTGTTTGAGCCCCAACAGAATATTTAGTTAATTTTATAGATGTTTTTGATCAGCGTCTTCCGAGTTGCGCGAAAAAGTGTTGACAACAAAAAGTTTCAACAACACTAGACGTCGCATGCCTACGTGCATTACGGAAGACGACAACTTCCGTAGTTTTTTGTATTTAACTAATTAGTTAATTAATTGATTAAGTGATTAATTAATTAACCAATTACATGCTAATTTGAGCTATTCGTTTTCAAGGTGTGATCGTTTTGAGTGCCAAGAATAAAAATGGTAGAAAATTGTTGAAAAGAAAAGCCTACAGCACCCGGTATTCCCAGGCGGTCACCCATCCAAGTACTAACCGGGCTCGACGTTGCTTAACTTCGGTGATCGGACGAGAACCGGTGTTTTCAACGTGATATGGCCGTAGACGAAAGTGACTGCTTATTTAGTGGTATTTATATTAGGGCCGTAAATGTTGCTACCTTCATATCAACTAAATGTAATATTTCTTGGGAAATTATTTTATATGCTTAATTTAGGTGCGCTTTATCAACGTTTATTGATTATCCATCACACTATGTAGTCTTATATTGCTTTTAAATCCGACCACAGTAGCGCCATCTAGTGACGATTCACTAACCATTCTATCTACAATTTCCGTATTTCTTTCTTTACTTTATTCGCAAAGCAAATATACGTAACTTTCTATGTAAACAACACGAGATAACTGTCGCTGTTAATTTTTTTCGAGTAAATCGCCAACTCTATTCGGGTCAGAGGTCATGCAATGGACGAAAGATGCGAATGGTCACAGAAAGAGGCGACAGGACACAGGGTCGGTACCAGCTAGGGTAGTCTAGGGGTTGGATTAACCTCCAATTGCACCCTCGCTGACGCTAGGCCTAAAAGCCCTACCGGCCGAACCAAATTCATATTGGGTGGGCTGAGCAACTTCTTCAGAACGACTCGACCGCCTCTCGAGGAGACGGGTGGAGGTGCTCTTAAAATGTTTCGTCGCCGCACCGCCGTCACTTCACCTTCTGCTTAACGGCACCTGCTCCGCTGTCTTGACACCACTGGTGACATCGGAAGATGGAGGGAGGGTGCTGTTGAAATTGCAGACTCAATCGAAGTCATTTTTTCCACACGTACAACAGCTTACAAGTACAGAGGCATGTCATGAAATATATATGGAACATATTAATATATGTCCATAATAATTACAAATTAAAAGTATTGCAACCATATAGGCATCCGAAGAGGGGCTGGGTGTTTGAGCCCCAACCCAATATTTAGTGAATTTTATATATATTTTTGATCAGCGTCTTCCGAGTTGCGCGAAAAAGTGTTGACAACAAAAAGTTTCAACAACACTAGACGTCGCATGCCTACGTGCATTACGGAAGACGAAAACTTCTGTAGTTTTTTGTATTTAACTAATTAGTTAAATAATTGATTAAGTGATTAATTAATTAACCAATTACATGCTAATTTGAGCTATTCGTTTTCAAGGTGTGATCGTTTTGAGTGCCAAGAATAAAAATGGTAGAAAATTGTTGAAAAGAAAAGCCTACAGCACCCGGTATTCCCAGGCGGTCACCCATCCAAGTACTAACCTGGCTCGACGTTGCTTAACTTCGGTGATCGGACGAGAACCGGTGTTTTCAACGTGATATGGCCGTAGACGAAAGTGACTGCTTATTTAGTGGTATTTATATTAGGGCCGTAAATGTTGCTACCTTCATATCAACTAAATGTAATATTTCTTGGGAAATTATTTTATATGCTTAATTTAGGTGCGCTTTATCAACGTTTATTGATTATGCATCACACTATGTAGTCTTATATTGCTTTTAAATCCGACCACAGTAGCGCCATCTAGTGACGATTCACTAACCATTCTATCTACAATTTCCGTATTTCTTTCTTTACTTTATTCGCAAAGCAAATATACGTAACTTTCTATGTAAACAACACGAGATAACTGTCGCTGTTAATTTTTTTCGAGTAAATCGCCAATTCTATTCGGGTCAGAGGTCATGCAATGGACGAAAGATGCGAATGGTCACAGAAAGAGGCGACAGGACACAGGGTCGGTACCAGCTAGGGTAGTCTAGGGGTTGGATTAACCTCCAATTGCACCCTCGCTGACGCTAGGCCTAAAAGCCCTACCGGCCGAACCAAATTCATATTGGGTGGGCTGAGCAACTTCTTCAGAACGACTCGACCGCCTCTCGAGGAGACGGGTGGAGGTGCTCTTAAAATGTTTCGTCGCCGCACCGCCGTCACTTCACCTTCTGCTTAACGGCACCTGCTCCGCTGTCTTGACACCACTGGTGACATCGGAAGATGGAGGGAGGGTGCTGTTGAAATTGCAGACTCAAGCGAAGTCATTTTTTCCACACGTACAACAGCTTACAAGTACGGAGGCATGTCATGAAATATATATGGAACATATTAATATATGTCCATAATAATTACAAATTAAAAGTATTGCAACCATATAGGCATCCGAAGAGGGGCTGGGTGTTTGAGCCCCAACAAAATATTTAGTTAATTTTATAGATGTTTTTGATCAGCGTCTTCCGAGTTGCGCGAAAAAGTGTTGACAACAAAAAGTTTCAACAACACTAGACGTCGCATGCCTACGTGCATTACGGAAGACGACAACTTCCGTAGTTTTTTGTATTTAACTAATTAGTTAATTAATTGATTAAGTGATTAATTAATTAACCAATTACATGCTAATTTGAGCTATTCGTTTTCAAGGTGTGATCGTTTTGAGTGCCAAGAATAAAAATGGTAGAAAATTGTTGAAAAGAAAAGCCTACAGCACCCGGTATTCCCAGGCGGTCACCCATCCAAGTACTAACCGGGCTCGACGTTGCTTAACTTCGGTGATCGGACGAGAACCGGTGTTTTCAACGTGATATGGCCGTAGACGAAAGTGACTGCTTATTTAGTGGTATTTATATTAGGGCCGTAAATGTTGCTACCTTCATATCAACTAAATGTAATATTTCTTGGGAAATTATTTTATATGCTTAATTTAGGTGCGCTTTATCAACGTTTATTGATTATGCATCACACTATGTAGTCTTATATTGCTTTTAAATCCGACCACAGTAGCGCCATCTAGTGACGATTCACTAACCATTCTATCTACAATTTCCGAATTTCTTTCTTTACATTATTCGCAAAGCAAATATACGTAACTTTCTATGTAAACAACACGAGATAACTGTCGCTGTTAATTTTTTTCGAGTAAATCGCCAATTCTATTCGGGTCAGAGGTCATGCAATGGACGAAAGACGCGAATGGTCACAGAAAGAGGCGACAGGACACAGGGTCGGTGCCAGCTAGGGTAGTCTAGGGGTTGGATTAACCTCCAATTGCACCCTCGCTGACGCTAGGCCTAAAAGCCCTACCGGCCGAACCAAATTCATATTGGGTGGGCTGAGCAACTTCTTCAGAACGACTCGACCGCCTCTCGAGGAGACGGGTGGAGGTGCTCTTAAAATGTTTCGTCGCCGCACCGCCGTCACTTCACCTTCTGCTTAACGGCACCTGCTCCGCTATCTTGACACCACTGGTGACATCGGAAGATGGAGGGAGGGTGCTGTTGAAATTGCAGACTCAAGCGAAGTCATTTTTTCCACACGTACAACAGCTTACAAGTACGGAGGCATGTCATGAAATATATATGGAACATATTAATATATGTCCATAATAATTACAAATTAAAAGTATTGCAACCATATAGGCATCCGAAGAGGGGCTGGGTGTTTGAGCCCCAACAGAATATCTAGTTAATTTTATATATATTTTTGATCAGCGTCTTCCGAGTTGCGCGAAAAAGTGTTGACAACAAAAAGTTTCAACAACACTAGACGTCGCATGCCTACGTGCATTACGGAAGACGAAAACTTCTGTAGTTTTTTGTATTTAATTAATTAGTTAAATAATTGATTAAGTGATTAATTAATTAACCAATTACATGCTAATTTGAGCTATTCGTTTTCAAGGTGTGATCGTTTTGAGTGCCAAGAATAAAAATGGTAAACAATTTTTGAAAAGAAAAGCCTACAGCACCCGGTTTCCCAGGCGGTCACCCATCCAAGTACTAACCGGGCTCGATGTTGCTTAACTTCGGTGATCGGACGAGAACCGGTGTTTTCAACGTGATATGGCCGTAGACGAAAGTGACTGCTTATTTAGTGGTATTTATATTAGGGCCGTAAATGTTGCTACCTTCATATCAACTAAATGTAATATTTCTTGGGAAATTATTTTATATGCTTAATTTAGGTGCGCTTTATCAACGTTTATTGATTATGCATCACACTATGTAGTCTTATATTGCTTTTAAATCCGACCACAGTAGCGCCATCTAGTGACGATTCACTAACCATTCTATCTACAATTTCCGAATTTCTTTCTTTACATTATTCGCAAAGCAAATATACGTAACTTTCTATGTAAACAACACGAGATAACTGTCGCTGTTAATTTTTTTCGAGTAAATCGCCAATTCTATTCGGGTCAGAGGTCATGCAATGGACGAAAGACGCGAATGGTCACAGATAGAGGCGACAGGACACAGGGTCGGTGCCAGCTAGGGTAGTCTAGGGGTTGGATTAAACTCCAATTGCACCCTCGCTGACGCTAGGCCTAAAAGCCCTACCGGCCGAACCAAATTCATATTGGGTGGGCTGAGCAACTTCTTCAGAACGACTCGACCGCCTCTCGAGGAGACGGGTGGAGGTGCTCTTAAAATGTTTCGTCGCCGCACCGCCGTCACTTCACCTTCTGCTTAACGGCACCTGCTCCGCTATCTTGACACCACTGGTGACATCGGAAGATGGAGGGAAGGTGCTTTTGAAATTGCAGACTCAAGCGAAGTCATTTTTTCCACACGTACAACAGCTTACAAGTACGGAGGCATGTCATGAAATATATATGGAACATATTAATATATGTCCATAATAATTACAAATTAAAAGTATTGCAACCATATAGGCATCCGAAGAGGGGCTGGGTGTTTGAGCCCCAACAGAATATTTAGTTAATTTTATATATATTTTTGATCAGCGTCTTCCGAGTTGCGCGAAAAAGTGTTGACAACAAAAAGTTTCAACAACACTAGACGTCGCATGCCTACGTGCATTACGGAAGACGAAAACTTCTGTAGTTTTTTGTATTTAATTAATTAGTTAAATAATTGATTAAGTGATTAATTAATTAACCAATTACATGCTAATTTGAGCTATTCGTTTTCAAGGTGTGATCGTTTTGAGTGCCAAGAATAAAAATGGTAGACAATTTTTGAAAAGAAAAGCCTACAGCACCCGGTATTCCCAGGCGGTCACCCATCCAAGTACTAACCGGGCTCGACGTTGCTTAACTTCGGTGATCGGACGAGAACCGGTGTTTTCAACGTGATATGGCCGTAGACGAAAGTGACTGCTTATTTAGTGGTATTTATATTAGGGCCGTAAATGTTGCTACCTTCATATCAACTAAATGTAATATTTCTTGGGAAATTATTTTATATGCTTAATTTAGGTGCGCTTTATCAACGTTTATTGATTATGCATCACACTATGTAGTCTTATATTGCTTTTAAATCCGACCACAGTAGCGCCATCTAGTGACGATTCACTAACCATTCTATCTACAATTTCCGTATTTCTTTCTTTACTTTATTCGCAAAGCAAATATACGTAACTTTCTATGTAAACAACACGAGATAACTGTCGCTGTTAATTTTTTTCGAGTAAATCGCCAACTCTATTCGGGTCAGAGGTCATGCAATGGACGAAAGATGCGAATGGTCACAGAAAGAGGCGACAGGACACAGGGTCGGTACCAGCTAGGGTAGTCTAGGGGTTGGATTAACCTCCAATTGCACCCTCGCTGACGCTAGGCCTAAAAGCCCTACCGGCCGAACCAAATTCATATTGGGTGGGCTGAGCAACTTCTTCAGAACGACTCGACCGCCTCTCGAGGAGACGGGTGGAGGTGCTCTTAAAATGTTTCGTCGCCGCACCGCCGTCACTTCACCTTCTGCTTAACGGCACCTGCTCCGCTGTCTTGACACCACTGGTGACATCGGAAGATGGAGGGAGGGTGCTGTTGAAATTGCAGACTCAAGCGAAGTCATTTTTTCCACACGTACAACAGCTTACAAGTACGGAGGCATGTCATGAAATATATATGGAACATATTAATATATGTCCATAATAATTACAAATTAAAAGTATTGCAACCATATAGGCATCCGAAGAGGGGCTGGGTGTTTGAGCCCCAACAGAATATTTAGTTAATTTTATAGATGTTTTTGATCAGCGTCTTCCGAGTTACGCGAAAAAGTGTTGACAACAAAAAGTTTCAACAACACTAGACGTCGCATGCCTACGTGCATTACGGAAGACGACAACTTCCGTAGTTTTTTGTATTTAACTAATTAGTTAATTAATTGATTAAGTGATTAATTAATTAACCAATTACATGCTAATTTGAGCTATTCGTTTTCAAGGTGTGATCGTTTTGAGTGCCAAGAATAAAAATGGTAGAAAATTGTTGAAAAGAAAAGCCTACAGCACCCGGTATTCCCAGGCGGTGACCCATCCAAGTACTAACCGGGCTCGACGTTGCTTAACTTCGGTGATCGGACGAGAACCGGTGTTTTCAACGTGATATGGCCGTAGACGAAAGTGACTGCTTATTTAGTGGTATTTATATTAGGGCCGTAAATGTTGCTACCTTCATATCAACTAAATGTAATATTTCTTGGGAAATTATTTTATATGCTTAATTTAGGTGCGCTTTATCAACGTTTATTGATTATGCATCACACTATGTAGTCTTATATTGCTTTTAAATCCGACCACAGTAGCGCCATCTAGTGACGATTCACTAACCATTCTATCTACAATTTCCGAATTTCTTTCTTTACATTATTCGCAAAGCAAATATACGTAACTTTCTATGTAAACAACACGAGATAACTGTCGCTGTTAATTTTTTTCGAGTAAATCGCCAATTCTATTCGGGTCAGAGGTCATGCAATGGACGAAAGACGCGAATGGTCACAGAAAGAGGCGACAGGACACAGGGTCGGTGCCAGCTAGGGTAGTCTAGGGGTTGGATTAACCTCCAATTGCACCCTCGCTGACGCTAGGCCTAAAAGCCCTACCGGCCGAACCAAATTCATATTGGGTGGGCTGAGCAACTTCTTCAGAACGACTCGACCGCCTCTCGAGGAGACGGGTGGAGGTGCTCTTAAAATGTTTCGTCGCCGCACCGCCGTCACTTCACCTTCTGCTTAACGGCACCTGCTCCGCTATCTTGACACCACTGGTGACATCGGAAGATGGAGGGAGGGTGCTGTTGAAATTGCAGACTCAAGCGAAGTCATTTTTTCCACACGTACAACAGCTTACAAGTACGGAGGCATGTCATGAAATATATATGGAACATATTAATATATGTCCATAATAATTACAAATTAAAAGTATTGCAACCATATAGGCATCCGAAGAGGGGCTGGGTGTTTGAGCCCCAACAGAATATTTAGTTAATTTTATATATATTTTTGATCAGCGTCTTCCGAGTTGCGCGAAAAAGTGTTGACAACAAAAAGTTTCAACAACACTAGACGTCGCATGCCTACGTGCATTACGGAAGACGAAAACTTCTGTAGTTTTTTGTATTTAATTAATTAGTTAAATAATTGATTAAGTGATTAATTAATTAACCAATTACATGCTAATTTGAGCTATTCGTTTTCAAGGTGTGATCGTTTTGAGTGCCAAGAATAAAAATGGTAGACAATTTTTGAAAAGAAAAGCCTACAGCACCCGGTATTCCCAGGCGGTCACCCATCCAAGTACTAACCGGGCTCGACGTTGCTTAACTTCGGTGATCGGACGAGAACCGGTGTTTTCAACGTGATATGGCCGTAGACGAAAGTGACTGCTTATTTAGTGGTATTTATATTAGGGCCGTAAATGTTGCTACCTTCATATCAACTAAATGTAATATTTCTTGGGAAATTATTTTATATGCTTAATTTAGGTGCGCTTTATCAACGTTTATTGATTATGCATCACACTATGTAGTCTTATATTGCTTTTAAATCCGACCACAGTAGCGCCATCTAGTGACGATTCACTAACCATTCTATCTACAATTTCCGTATTTCTTTCTTTACTTTATTCGCAAAGCAAATATACGTAACTTTCTATGTAAACAACACGAGATAACTGTCGCTGTTAATTTTTTTCGAGTAAATCGCCAACTCTATTCGGGTCAGAGGTCATGCAATGGACGAAAGATGCGAATGGTCACAGAAAGAGGCGACAGGACACAGGGTCGGTACCAGCTAGGGTAGTCTAGGGGTTGGATTAACCTCCAATTGCACCCTCGCTGACGCTAGGCCTAAAAGCCCTACCGGCCGAACCAAATTCATATTGGGTGGGCTGAGCAACTTCTTCAGAACGACTCGACCGCCTCTCGAGGAGACGGGTGGAGGTGCTCTTAAAATGTTTCGTCGCCGCACCGCCGTCACTTCACCTTCTGCTTAACGGCACCTGCTCCGCTGTCTTGACACCACTGGTGACATCGGAAGATGGAGGGAGGGTGCTGTTGAAATTGCAGACTCAAGCGAAGTCATTTTTTCCACACGTACAACAGCTTACAAGTACGGAGGCATGTCATGAAATATATATGGAACATATTAATATATGTCCATAATAATTACAAATTAAAAGTATTGCAACCATATAGGCATCCGAAGAGGGGCTGGGTGTTTGAGCCCCAACCCAATATTTAGTGAATTTTATAGATATTTTTGATCAGCGTCTTCCGAGTTGCGCGAAAAAGTGTTGACAACAAAAAGTTTCAACAACACTAGACGTCGCATGCCTACGTGCATTACGGAAGACGAAAACTTCTGTAGTTTTTTGTATTTAATTAATTAGTTAAATAATTGATTAAGTGATTAATTAATTAACCAATTACATGCTAATTTGAGCTATTCGTTTTCAAGGTGTGATCGTTTTGAGTGCCAAGAATAAAAATGGTAGACAATTTTTGAAAAGAAAAGCCTACAGCACCCGGTATTCCCAGGCGGTCACCCATCCAAGTACTAACCGGGCTCGACGTTGCTTAACTTCGGTGATCGGACGAGAACCGGTGTTTTCAACGTGATATGGCCGTAGACGAAAGTGACTGCTTATTTAGTGGTATTTATATTAGGGCCGTAAATGTTGCTACCTTCATATCAACTAAATGTAATATTTCTTGGGAAATTATTTTATATGCTTAATTTAGGTGCGCTTTATCAACGTTTATTGATTATGCATCACACTATGTAGTCTTATATTGCTTTTAAATCCGACCACAGTAGCGCCATCTAGTGACGATTCACTAACCATTCTATCTACAATTTCCGTATTTCTTTCTTTACTTTATTCGCAAAGCAAATATACGTAACTTTCTATGTAAACAACACGAGATAACTGTCGCTGTTAATTTTTTTCGAGTAAATCGCCAACTCTATTCGGGTCAGAGGTCATGCAATGGACGAAAGATGCGAATGGTCACAGAAAGAGGCGACAGGACACAGGGTCGGTACCAGCTAGGGTAGTCTAGGGGTTGGATTAACCTCCAATTGCACCATCGCTGACGCTAGGCCTAAAAGCCCTACCGGCCGAACCAAATTCATATTGGGTGGGCTGAGCAACTTCTTCAGAACGACTCGACCGCCTCTCGAGGAGACGGGTGGAGGTGCTCTTAAAATGTTTCGTCGCCGCACCGCCGTCACTTCACCTTCTGCTTAACGGCACCTGCTCCGCTGTCTTGACACCACTGGTGACATCGGAAGATGGAGGGAGGGTGCTGTTGAAATTGCAGACTCAAGCGAAGTCATTTTTTCCACACGTACAACAGCTTACAAGTACGGAGGCATGTCATGAAATATATATGGAACATATTAATATATGTCCATAATAATTACAAATTAAAAGTATTGCAACCATATAGGCATCCGAAGAGGGGCTGGGTGTTTGAGCCCCAACCCAATATTTAGTGAATTTTATATATATTTTTGATCAGCGTCTTCCGAGTTGCGCGAAAAAGTGTTGACAACAAAAAGTTTCAACAACACTAGACGTCGCATGCCTACGTGCATTACGGAAGACGAAAACTTCTGTAGTTTTTTGTATTTAATTAATTAGTTAAATAATTGATTAAGTGATTAATTAATTAACCAATTACATGCTAATTTGAGCTATTCGTTTTCAAGGTATGATCGTTTTGAGTGCCAAGAATAAAAATGGTAGACAATTTTTGAAAAGAAAAGCCTACAGCACCCGGTATTCCCAGGCGGTCACCCATCCAAGTACTAACCGGGCTCGACGTTGCTTAACTTCGGTGATCGGACGAGAACCGGTGTTTTCAACGTGATATGGCCGTAGACGAAAGTGACTGCTTATTTAGTGGTATTTATATTAGGGCCGTAAATGTTGCTACCTTCATATCAACTAAATGTAATATTTCTTGGGAAATTATTTTATATGCTTAATTTAGGTGCGCTTTATCAACGTTTATTGATTATGCATCACACTATGTAGTCTTATATTGCTTTTAAATCCGACCAGAGTAGCGCCATCTAGTGACGATTCACTAACCATTCTATCTACAATTTCCGTATTTCTTTCTTTACTTTATTCGCAAAGCAAATATACGTAACTTTCTATGTAAACAACACGAGATAACTGTCGCTGTTAATTATTTTCGAGTAAATCGCCAATTCTATTCGGGTCAGAGGTCATGCAATGGACGAAAGATGCGAATGGTCACAGAAAGAGGCGACAGGACACAGGGTCGGTACCAGCTAGGGTAGTCTAGGGGTTGGATTAACCTCCAATTGCACCCTCGCTGACGCTAGGCCTAAAAGCCCTACCGGCCGAACCAAATTCATATTGGGTGGGCTGAGCAACTTCTTCAGAACGACTCGACCGCCTCTCGAGGTGACGGGTGGAGGTGCTCTTAAAATGTTTCGTCGCCGCACCGCCGTCACTTCACCTTCTGCTTAACGGCACCTGCTCCGCTGTCTTGACACCACTGGTGACATCGGAAGATGGAGGGAGGGTGCTGTTGAAATTGCAGACTCAAGCGAAGTAATTTTTTCCACACGTACAACAGCTTACAAGTACGGAGGCATGTCATGAAATATATATGGAACATATTAATATATGTCCATAATAATTACAAATTAAAAGTATTGCAACCATATAGGCATCCGAAGAGGGGCTGGGTGTTTGAGCCCCAACAGAATATTTAGTTAATTTTATAGATGTTTTTGATCAGCGTCTTCCGAGTTGCGCGAAAAAGTGTTGACAACAAAAAGTTTCAACAACACTAGACGTCGCATGCCTACGTGCATTACGGAAGACGACAACTTCCGTATTTTTTTGTATTTAACTAATTAGTTAATTAATTGATTAAGTGATTAATTAATTAACCAATTACATGCTAATTTGAGCTATTCGTTTTCAAGGTGTGATCGTTTTGAGTGCCAAGAATAAAAATGGTAGAAAATTGTTGAAAAGAAAAGCCTACAGCACCCGGTATTCCCAGGCGGTCACCCATCCAAGTACTAACCGGGCCCGACGTTGCTTAACTTCGGTGATCGGACGAGAACCGGTGTTTTCAACGTGATATGGCCGTAGACGAAAGTGACTGCTTATTTAGTGGTATTTATATTAGGGCCGTAAATGTTGCTACCTTCATATCAACTAAATGTAATATTTCTTGGGAAATTATTTTATATGCTTAATTTAGGTGCGCTTTATCAACGTTTATTGATTATGCATCACACTATGTAGTCTTATATTGCTTTTAAATCCGACCACAGTAGCGCCATCTAGTGACGATTCACTAACCATTCTATCTACAATTTCCGAATTTCTTTCTTTACATTATTCGCAAAGCAAATATACGTAACTTTCTATGTAAACAACACGAGATAACTGTCGCTGTTAATTTTTTTCGAGTAAATCGCCAATTCTATTCGGGTCAGAGGTCATGCAATGGACGAAAGACGCGAATGGTCACAGAAAGAGGCGACAGGACACAGGGTCGGTGCCAGCTAGGGTAGTCTAGGGGTTGGATTAACCTCCAATTGCACCCTCGCTGACGCTAGGCCTAAAAGCCCTACCGGCCGAACCAAATTCATATTGGGTGGGCTGAGCAACTTCTTCAGAACGACTCGACCGCCTCTCGAGGAGACGGGTGGAGGTGCTCTTAAAATGTTTCGTCGCCGCACCGCCGTCACTTCACCTTCTGCTTAACGGCACCTGCTCCGCTATCTTGACACCACTGGTGACATCGGAAGATGGAGGGAGGGTGCTGTTGAAATTGCAGACTCAAGCGAAGTCATTTTTTCCACACGTACAACAGCTTACAAGTACGGAGGCATGTCATGAAATATATATGGAACATATTAATATATGTCCATAATAATTACAAATTAAAAGTATTGCAACCATATAGGCATCCGAAGAGGGGCTGGGTGTTTGAGCCCCAACAGAATATTTAGTTAATTTTATAGATGTTTTTGATCAGCGTCTTCCGAGTTGCGCGAAAAAGTGTTGACAACAAAAAGTTTCAACAACACTAGACGTCGCATGCCTACGTGCATTACGGAAGACGACAACTTCCGTAGTTTTTTGTATTTAACTAATTAGTTAATTAATTGATTAAGTGATTAATTAATTAACCAATTACATGCTAATTTGAGCTATTCGTTTTCAAGGTGTGATCGTTTTGAGTGCCAAGAATAAAAATGGTAGAAAATTGTTGAAAAGAAAAGCCTACAGCACCCGGTATTCCCAGGCGGTCACCCATCCAAGTACTAACCGGGCTCGACGTTGCTTAACTTCGGTGATCGGACGAGAACCGGTGTTTTCAACGTGATATGGCCGTAGACGAAAGTGACTGCTTATTTAGTGGTATTTATATTAGGGCCGTAAATGTTGCTACCTTCATATCAACTAAATGTAATATTTCTTGGGAAATTATTTTATATGCTTAATTTAGGTGCGCTTTATCAACGTTTATTGATTATGCATCACACTATGTAGTCTTATATTGCTTTTAAATCCGACCACAGTAGCGCCATCTAGTGACGATTCACTAACCATTCTATCTACAATTTCCGAATTTCTTTCTTTACATTATTCGCAAAGCAAATATACGTAACTTTCTATGTAAACAACACGAGATAACTGTCGCTGTTAATTATTTTCGAGTAAATCGCCAATTCTATTCGGGTCAGAGGTCATGCAATGGACGAAAGACGCGAATGGTCACAGAAAGAGGCGACAGGACACAGGGTCGGTACCAGCTAGGGTAGTCTAGGGGTTGGATTAACCTCCAATTGCACCCTCGCTGACGCTAGGCCTAAAAGCCCTACCGGCCGAACCAAATTCATATTGGGTGGGCTGAGCAACTTCTTCAGAACGATTCGACCGCCTCTCGAGGAGACGGGTGGAGGTGCTCTTAAAATGTTTCGTCGCCGCACCGCCGTCACTTCACCTTCTGCTTAACGGCACCTGCTCCGCTATCTTGACACCACTGGTGACATCGGAAGATGGAGGGAGGGTGCTGTTGAAATTGCAGACTCAAGCGAAGTCATTTTTTCCACACGTACAACAGCTTACAAGTACGGAGGCATGTCATGAAATATATATGGAACATATTAATATATGTCCATAATAATTACAAATTAAAAGTATTGCAACCATATAGGCATCCGAAGAGGGGCTGGGTGTTTGAGCCCCAACCCAATATTTAGTTAATTTTATATATATTTTTGATCAGCGTCTTCCGAGTTGCGCGAAAAAGTGTTGACAACAAAAAGTTTCAACAACACTAGACGTCGCATGCCTACGTGCATTACGGAAGACGAAAACTTCTGTAGTTTTTTGTATTTAATTAATTAGTTAAATAATTGATTAAGTGATTAATTAATTAACCAATTACATGCTAATTTGAGCTATTCGTTTTCAAGGTGTGATCGTTTTGAGTGCCAAGAATAAAAATGGTAGACAATTTTTGAAAAGAAAAGCCTACAGCACCCGGTATTCCCAGGCGGTCACCCATCCAAGTACTAACCGGGCTCGACGTTGCTTAACTTCGGTGATCGGACGAGAACCGGTGTTTTCAACGTGATATGGCCGTAGACGAAAGTGACTGCTTATTTAGTGGTATTTATATTAGGGCCGTAAATGTTGCTACCTTCATATCAACTAAATGTAATATTTCTTGGGAAATTATTTTATATGCTTAATTTAGGTGCGCTTTATCAACGTTTATTGATTATGCATCACACTATGTAGTCTTATATTGCTTTTAAATCCGACCACAGTAGCGCCATCTAGTGACGATTCACTAACCATTCTATCTACAATTTCCGTATTTCTTTCTTTACTTTATTCGCAAAGCAAATATACGTAACTTTCTATGTAAACAACACGAGATAACTGTCGCTGTTAATTTTTTTCGAGTAAATCGCCAATTCTATTCGGGTCAGAGGTCATGCAATGGACGAAAGATGCGAATGGTCACAGAAAGAGGCGACAGGACACAGGGTCGGTACCAGCTAGGGTAGTCTAGGGGTTGGATTAACCTCCAATTGCACCATCGCTGACGCTAGGCCTAAAAGCCCTACCGGCCGAACCAAATTCATATTGGGTGGGCTGAGCAACTTCTTCAGAACGACTCGACCGCCTCTCGAGGAGACGGGTGGAGGTGCTCTTAAAATGTTTCGTCGCCGCACCGCCGTCACTTCACCTTCTGCTTAACGGCACCTGCTCCGCTATCTTGACACCACTGGTGACATCGGAAGATGGAGGGAGGGTGCTGTTGAAATTGCAGACTCAAGCGAAGTCATTTTTTCCACACGTACAACAGCTTACAAGCACGGAGGCATGTCATGAAATATATATGGAACATATTAATATATGTCCATAATAATTACAAATTAAAAGTATTGCAACCATATAGGCATCCGAAGAGGGGCTGGGTGTTTGAGCCCCAACAGAATATTTAGTTAATTTTATAGATGTTTTTGATCAGCGTCTTCCGAGTTGCGCGAAAAAGTGTTGACAACAAAAAGTTTCAACAACACTAGACGTCGCATGCCTACGTGCATTACGGAAGACGACAACTTCCGTAGTTTTTTGTATTTAACTAATTAGTTAATTAATTGATTAAGTGATTAATTAATTAACCAATTACATGCTAATTTGAGCTATTCGTTTTCAAGGTGTGATCGTTTTGAGTGCCAAGAATAAAAATGTTAGAAAATTGTTGAAAAGAAAAGCCTACAGCACCCGGTATTCCCAGGCGGTCACCCATCCAAGTACTAACCGGGCTCGACGTTGCTTAACTTCGGTGATCGGACGAGAACCGGTGTTTTCAACGTGATATGGCCGTAGACGAAAGTGACTGCTTATTTAGTGGTATTTATATTAGGGCCGTAAATGTTGCTACCTTCATATCAACTAAATGTAATATTTCTTGGGAAATTATTTTATATGCTTAATTTAGGTGCGCTTTATCAACGTTTATTGATTATGCATCACACTATGTAGTCTTATATTGCTTTTAAATCCGACCACAGTAGCGCCATCTAGTGACGATTCACTAACCATTCTATCTACAATTTCCGAATTTCTTTCTTTACATTATTCGCAAAGCAAATATACGTAACTTTCTATGTAAACAACACGAGATAACTGTCGCTGTTAATTATTTTCGAGTAAATCGCCAATTCTATTCGGGTCAGAGGTCATGCAATGGACGAAAGACGCGAATGGTCACAGAAAGAGGCGACAGGACACAGGGTCGGTACCAGCTAGGGTAGTCTAGGGGTTGGATTAACCTCCAATTGCACCCTCGCTGACGCTAGGCCTAAAAGCCCTACCGGCCGAACCAAATTCATATTGGGTGGGCTGAGCAACTTCTTCAGAACGACTCGACCGCCTCTCGAGGAGACGGGTGGAGGTGCTCTTAAAATGTTTCGTCGCCGCACCGCCGTCACTTCACCTTCTGCTTAACGGCACCTGCTCCGCTATCTTGACACCACTGGTGACATCGGAAGATGGAGGGAGGGTGCTGTTGAAATTGCAGACTCAAGCGAAATCATTTTTTCCACACGTACAACAGCTTACAAGTACGGAGGCATGTCATGAAATATATATGGAACATATTAATATATGTCCATAATAATTACAAATTAAAAGTATTGCAACCATATAGGCATCCGAAGAGGGGCTGGGTGTTTGAGCCCCAACCCAATATTTAGTTAATTTTATATATATTTTTGATCAGCGTCTTCCGAGTTGCGCGAAAAAGTGTTGACAACAAAAAGTTTCAACAACACTAGACGTCGCATGCCTACGTGCATTACGGAAGACGACAACTTCCGTAGTTTTTTGTATTTAACTAATTAGTTAAATAATTGATTAAGTGATTAATTAATTAACCAATTACATGCTAATTTGAGCTATTCGTTTTCAAGGTGTGATCGTTTTGAGTGCCAAGAATAAAAATGGTAGAAAATTGTTGAAAAGAAAAGCCTACAGCACCCGGTATTCCCAGGCGGTCACCCATCCAAGTACTAACCGGGCTCGACGTTGCTTAACTTCGGTGATCGGACGAGAACCGGTGTTTTCAACGTGATATGGCCGTAGACGAAAGTGACTGCTTATTTAGTGGTATTTATATTAGGGCCGTAAATGTTGCTACCTTCATATCAACTAAATGTAATATTTCTTGGGAAATTATTTTATATGCTTAATTTAGGTGCGCTTTATCAACGTTTATTGATTATGCATCACACTATAGTCTTATATTGCTTTTAAATCCGACCACAGTAGCGCCATCTAGTGACGATTCACTAACCATTCTATCTACAATTTCCGTATTTCTTTCTTTACTTTATTCGCAAAGCAAATATACGTAACTTTCTATGTAAACAACACGAGATAACTGTCGCTGTTAATTTTTTTCGAGTAAATCGCCAACTCTATTCGGGTCAGAGGTCATGCAATGGACGAAAGACGCGAATGGTCACAGAAAGAGGCGACAGGACACAGGGTCGGTACCAGCTAGGGTAGTCTAGGGGTTGGATTAACCTCCAATTGCACCCTCGCTGACGCTAGGCCTAAAAGCCCTACCGGCCGAACCAAATTCATATTGGGTGGGCTGAGCAACTTCTTCAGAACGACTCGACCGCCTCTCGAGGAGACGGGTGGAGGTGCTCTTAAAATGTTTCGTCGCCGCACCGCCGTCACTTCACCTTCTGCTTAACGGCACCTGCTCCGCTGTCTTGACACCACTGGTGACATCGGAAGATGGAGGGAGGGTGCTGTTGAAATTGCAGACTCAAGCGAAGTCATTTTTTCCACACGTACAACAGCTTACAAGTACGGAGGCATGTCATGAAATATATATGGAACATATTAATATATGTCCATAATAATTACAAATTAAAAGTATTGCAACCATATAGGCATCCGAAGAGGGGCTGGGTGTTTGAGCCCCAACCCAATATTTAGTTAATTTTATATATATTTTTGATCAGCGTCTTCCGAGTTGCGCGAAAAAGTGTTGACAACAAAAAGTTTCAACAACACTAGACGTCGCATGCCTACGTGCATTACGGAAGACGAAAACTTCTGTAGTTTTTTGTATTTAATTAATTAGTTAAATAATTGATTAAGTGATTAATTAATTAACCAATTACATGCTAATTTGAGCTATTCGTTTTCAAGGTGTGATCGTTTTGAGTGCCAAGAATAAAAATGGTAGACAATTTTTGAAAAGAAAAGCCTACAGCACCCGGTATTCCCAGGCGGTGACCCATCCAAGTACTAACCGGGCTCGACGTTGCTTAACTTCGGTGATCGGACGAGAACCGGTGTTTTCAACGTGATATGGCCGTAGACGAAAGTGACTGCTTATTTAGTGGTATTTATATTAGGGCCGTAAATGTTGCTACCTTCATATCAACTAAATGTAATATTTCTTGGGAAATTATTTTATATGCTTAATTTAGGTGCGCTTTATCAACGTTTATTGATTATGCATCACACTATGTAGTCTTATATTGCTTTTAAATCCGACCACAGTAGCGCCATCTAGTGACGATTCACTAACCATTCTATCTACAATTTCCGAATTTCTTTCTTTACATTATTCGCAAAGCAAATATACGTAACTTTCTATGTAAACAACACGAGATAACTGTCGCTGTTAATTTTTTTCGAGTAAATCGCCAATTCTATTCGGGTCAGAGGTCATGCAATGGACGAAAGACGCGAATGGTCACAGAAAGAGGCGACAGGACACAGGGTCGGTGCCAGCTAGGGTAGTCTAGGGGTTGGATTAACCTCCAATTGCACCCTCGCTGACGCTAGGCCTAAAAGCCCTACCGGCCGAACCAAATTCATATTGGGTGGGCTGAGCAACTTCTTCAGAACGACTCGACCGCCTCTCGAGGAGACGGGTGGAGGTGCTCTTAAAATGTTTCGTCGCCGCACCGCCGTCACTTCACCTTCTGCTTAACGGCACCTGCTCCGCTATCTTGACACCACTGGTGACATCGGAAGATGGAGGGAGGGTGCTGTTGAAATTGCAGACTCAAGCGAAGTCATTTTGTCCACACGTACAACAGCTTACAAGTACGGAGGCATGTCATGAAATATATATGGAA
This sequence comes from Escarpia spicata, assembly GCA_963995525.1. Taxonomy (NCBI): domain Eukaryota; kingdom Metazoa; phylum Annelida; class Polychaeta; order Sabellida; family Siboglinidae; genus Escarpia; species Escarpia spicata. The sequence goes on along the minus strand of OZ023211.1, from coordinate 14,691,799 downwards.
CATATTAATATATGTCCATAATAATTACAAATTAAAAGTATTGCAACCATATAGGCATCCGAAGAGGGGCTGGGTGTTTGAGCCCCAACAGAATATTTAGTTAATTTTATAGATGTTTTTGATCAGCGTCTTCCGAGTTGCGCGAAAAAGTGTTGACAACAAAAAGTTTCAACAACACTAGACGTCGCATGCCTACGTGCATTACGGAAGACGACAACTTCCGTAGTTTTTTGTATTTAACTAATTAGTTAATTAATTGATTAAGTGATTAATTAATTAACCAATTACATGCTAATTTGAGCTATTCGTTTTCAAGGTGTGATCGTTTTGAGTGACAAGAATAAAAATGGTAGAAAATTGTTGAAAAGAAAAGCCTACAGCACCCGGTATTCCCAGGCGGTCACCCATCCAAGTACTAACCGGGCTCGACGTTGCTTAACTTCGGTGATCGGACGAGAACCGGTGTTTTCAACGTGATATGGCCGTAGACGAAAGTGACTGCTTATTTAGTGGTATTTATATTAGGGCCGTAAATGTTGCTACCTTCATATCAACTAAATGTAATATTTCTTGGGAAATTATTTTATATGCTTAATTTAGGTGCGCTTTATCAACGTTTATTGATTATGCATCACACTATGTAGTCTTATATTGCTTTTAAATCCGACCACAGTAGCGCCATCTAGTGACGATTCACTAACCATTCTATCTACAATTTCCGAATTTCTTTCTTTACATTATTCGCAAAGCAAATATACGTAACTTTCTATGTAAACAACACGAGATAACTGTCGCTGTTAATTATTTTCGAGTAAATCGCCAATTCTATTCGGGTCAGAGGTCATGCAATGGACGAAAGACGCGAATGGTCACAGAAAGAGGCGACAGGACACAGGGTCGGTACCAGCTAGGGTAGTCTAGGGGTTGGATTAACCTCCAATTGCACCCTCGCTGACGCTAGGCCTAAAAGCCCTACCGGCCGAACCAAATTCATATTGGGTGGGCTGAGCAACTTCTTCAGAACGACTCGACCGCCTCTCGAGGAGACGGGTGGAGGTGCTCTTAAAATGTTTCGTCGCCGCACCGCCGTCACTTCACCTTCTGCTTAACGGCACCTGCTCCGCTATCTTGACACCACTGGTGACATCGGAAGATGGAGGGAGGGTGCTGTTGAAATTGCAGACTCAAGCGAAGTCATTTTTTCCACACGTACAACAGCTTACAAGTACGGAGGCATGTCATGAAATATATATGGAACATATTAATATATGTCCATAATAATTACAAATTAAAAGTATTGCAACCGTATAGGCATCCGAAGAGGGGCTGGGTGTTTGAGCCCCAACCCAATATTTAGTGAATTTTATATATATTTTTGATCAGCGTCTTCCGAGTTGCGCGAAAAAGTGTTGACAACAAAAAGTTTCAACAACACTAGACGTCGCATGCCTACGTGCATTACGGAAGACGACAACTTCCGTAGTTTTTTGTATTTAACTAATTAGTTAATTAATTGATTAAGTGATTAATTAATTAACCAATTACATGCTAATTTGAGCTATTCGTTTTCAAGGTGTGATCGTTTTGAGTGCCAAGAATAAAAATGGTAGAAAATTGTTGAAAAGAAAAGCCTACAGCACCCGGTATTCCCAGGCGGTCACCCATCCAAGTACTAACCGGGCTCGACGTTGCTTAACTTCGGTGATCGGACGAGAACCGGTGTTTTCAACGTGATATGGCCGTAGACGAAAGTGACTGCTTATTTAGTGGTATTTATATTAGGGCCGTAAATGTTGCTACCTTCATATCAACTAAATGTAATATTTCTTGGGAAATTATTTTATATGCTTAATTTAGGTGCGCTTTATCAACGTTTATTGATTATGCATCACACTATGTAGTCTTATATTGCTTTTAAATCCGACCACAGTAGCGCCATCTAGTGACGATTCACTAACCATTCTATCTACAATTTCCGAATTTCTTTCTTTACATTATTCGCAAAGCAAATATACGTAACTTTCTATGTAAACAACACGAGATAACTGTCGCTGTTAATTATTTTCGAGTAAATCGCCAATTCTATTCGGGTCAGAGGTCATGCAATGGACGAAAGACGCGAATGGTCACAGAAAGAGGCGACAGGACACAGGGTCGGTACCAGCTAGGGTAGTCTAGGGGTTGGATTAACCTCCAATTGCACCCTCGCTGACGCTAGGCCTAAAAGCCCTACCGGCCGAACCAAATTCATATTGGGTGGGCTGAGCAACTTCTTCAGAACGACTCGACCGCCTCTCGAGGAGACGGGTGGAGGTGCTCTTAAAATGTTTCGTCGCCGCACCGCCGTCACTTCACCTTCTGCTTAACGGCACCTGCTCCGCTGTCTTGACACCACTGGTGACATCGGAAGATGGAGGGAGGGTGCTGTTGAAATTGCAGACTCAAGCGAAGTCATTTTTTCCACACGTACAACAGCTTACAAGTACGGAGGCATGTCATGAAATATATATGGAACATATTAATATATGTCCATAATAATTACAAATTAAAAGTATTGCAACTATATAGGCATCCGAAGAGGGGCTGGGTGTTTGAGCCCCAACCCAATATTTAGTTAATTTTATATATATTTTTGATCAGCGTCTTCCGAGTTGCGCGAAAAAGTGTTGACAACAAAAAGTTTCAACAACACTAGACGTCGCATGCCTACGTGCATTACGGAAGACGAAAACTTCTGTAGTTTTTTGTATTTAATTAATTACTTAAATAATTGATTAAGTGATTAATTAATTAACCAATTACATGCTAATTTGAGCTATTCGTTTTCAAGGTGTGATCGTTTTGAGTGCCAAGAATAAAAATGGTAGACAATTTTTGAAAAGAAAAGCCTACAGCACCCGGTATTCCCAGGCGGTCACCCATCCAAGTACTAACCGGGCTCGACGTTGCTTAACTTCGGTGATCGGACGAGAACCGGTGTTTTCAACGTGATATGGCCGTAGACGAAAGTGACTGCTTATTTAGTGGTATTTATATTAGGGCCGTAAATGTTGCTACCTTCATATCAACTAAATGTAATATTTCTTGGGAAATTATTTTATATGCTTAATTTAGGTGCGCTTTATCAACGTTTATTGATTATGCATCACACTATGTAGTCTTATATTGCTTTTAAATCCGACCACAGTAGCGCCATCTAGTGACGATTCACTAACCATTCTATCTACAATTTCCGAATTTCTTTCTTTACATTATTCGCAAAGCAAATATACGTAACTTTCTATGTAAACAACACGAGATAACTGTCGCTGTTAATTTTTTTCGAGTAAATCGCCAATTCTATTCGGGTCAGAGGTCATGCAATGGACGAAAGACGCGAATGGTCACAGAAAGAGGCGACAGGACACAGGGTCGGTGCCAGCTAGGGTAGTCTAGGGGTTGGATTAACCTCCAATTGCACCCTCGCTGACGCTAGGCCTAAAAGCCCTACCGGCCGAACCAAATTCATATTGGGTGGGCTGAGCAACTTCTTCAGAACGACTCGACCGCCTCTCGAGGAGACGGGTGGAGGTGCTCTTAAAATGTTTCGTCGCCGCACCGCCGTCACTTCACCTTCTGCTTAACGGCACCTGCTCCGCTATCTTGACACCACTGGTGACATCGGAAGATGGAGGGAGGGTGCTGTTGAAATTGCAGACTCAAGCGAAGTCATTTTGTCCACACGTACAACAGCTTACAAGTACGGAGGCATGTCATGAAATATATATGGAACATATTAATATATGTCCATAATAATTACAAATTAAAAGTATTGCAACCATATAGGCATCCGAAGAGGGGCTGGGTGTTTGAGCCCCAACAGAATATTTAGTTAATTTTATAGATGTTTTTGATCAGCGTCTTCCGAGTTGCGCGAAAAAGTGTTGACAACAAAAAGTTTCAACAACACTAGACGTCGCATGCCTACGTGCATTACGGAAGACGACAACTTCCGTAGTTTTTTGTATTTAACTAATTAGTTAATTAATTGATTAAGTGATTAATTAATTAACCAATTACATGCTAATTTGAGCTATTCGTTTTCAAGGTGTGATCGTTTTGAGTGCCAAGAATAAAAATGGTAGAAAATTGTTGAAAAGAAAAGCCTACAGCACCCGGTATTCCCAGGCGGTCACCCATCCAAGTACTAACCGGGCTCGACGTTGCTTAACTTCGGTGATCGGACGAGAACCGGTGTTTTCAACGTGATATGGCCGTAGACGAAAGTGACTGCTTATTTAGTGGTATTTATATTAGGGCCGTAAATGTTGCTACCTTCATATCAACTAAATGTAATATTTCTTGGGAAATTATTTTATATGCTTAATTTAGGTGCGCTTTATCAACGTTTATTGATTATGCATCACACTATGTAGTCTTATATTGCTTTTAAATCCGACCACAGTAGCGCCATCTAGTGACGATTCACTAACCATTCTATCTACAATTTCCGAATTTCTTTCTTTACATTATTCGCAAAGCAAATATACGTAACTTTCTATGTAAACAACACGAGATAACTGTCGCTGTTAATTATTTTCGAGTAAATCGCCAATTCTATTCGGGTCAGAGGTCATGCAATGGACGAAAGACGCGAATGGTCACAGAAAGAGGCGACAGGACACAGGGTCGGTACCAGCTAGGGTAGTCTAGGGGTTGGATTAACCTCCAATTGCACCCTCGCTGACGCTAGGCCTAAAAGCCCTACCGGCCGAACCAAATTCATATTGGGTGGGCTGAGCAACTTCTTCAGAACGACTCGACCGCCTCTCGAGGAGACGGGTGGAGGTGCTCTTAAAATGTTTCGTCGCCGCACCGCCGTCACTTCACCTTCTGCTTAACGGCACCTGCTCCGCTATCTTGACACCACTGGTGACATCGGAAGATGGAGGGAGGGTGCTGTTGAAATTGCAGACTCAAGCGAAGTCATTTTTTCCACACGTACAACAGCTTACAAGTACGGAGGCATGTCATGAAATATATATGGAACATATTAATATATGTCCATAATAATTACAAATTAAAAGTATTGCAACCATATAGGCATCCGAAGAGGGGCTGGGTGTTTGAGCCCCAACCCAATATTTAGTGAATTTTATATATATTTTTGATCAGCGTCTTCCGAGTTGCGCGAAAAAGTGTTGACAACAAAAAGTTTCAACAACACTAGACGTCGCATGCCTACGTGCATTACGGAAGACGACAACTTCCGTAGTTTTTTGTATTTAACTAATTAGTTAATTAATTGATTAAGTGATTAATTAATTAACCAATTACATGCTAATTTGAGCTATTCGTTTTCAAGGTGTGATCGTTTTGAGTGCCAAGAATAAAAATGGTAGAAAATTGTTGAAAAGAAAAGCCTACAGCACCCGGTATTCCCAGGCGGTCACCCATCCAAGTACTAACCGGGCTCGACGTTGCTTAACTTCGGTGATCGGACGAGAACCGGTGTTTTCAACGTGATATGGCCGTAGACGAAAGTGACTGCTTATTTAGTGGTATTTATATTAGGGCCGTAAATGTTGCTACCTTCATATCAACTAAATGTAATATTTCTTGGGAAATTATTTTATATGCTTAATTTAGGTGCGCTTTATCAACGTTTATTGATTATGCATCACACTATGTAGTCTTATATTGCTTTTAAATCCGACCACAGTAGCGCCATCTAGTGACGATTCACTAACCATTCTATCTACAATTTCCGAATTTCTTTCTTTACATTATTCGCAAAGCAAATATACGTAACTTTCTATGTAAACAACACGAGATAACTGTCGCTGTTAATTATTTTCGAGTAAATCGCCAATTCTATTCGGGTCAGAGGTCATGCAATGGACGAAAGACGCGAATGGTCACAGAAAGAGGCGACAGGACACAGGGTCGGTACCAGCTAGGGTAGTCTAGGGGTTGGATTAACCTCCAATTGCACCCTCGCTGACGCTAGGCCTAAAAGCCCTACCGGCCGAACCAAATTCATATTGGGTGGGCTGAGCAACTTCTTCAGAACGACTCGACCGCCTCTCGAGGAGACGGGTGGAGGTGCTCTTAAAATGTTTCGTCGCCGCACCGCCGTCACTTCACCTTCTGCTTAACGGCACCTGCTCCGCTATCTTGACACCACTGGTGACATCGGAAGATGGAGGGAGGGTGCTGTTGAAATTGCAGACTCAAGCGAAGTCATTTTTTCCACACGTACAACAGCTTACAAGTACGGAGGCATGTCATGAAATATATATGGAACATATTAATATATGTCCATAATAATTACAAATTAAAAGTATTGCAACCATATAGGCATCCGAAGAGGGGCTGGGTGTTTGAGCCCCAACCCAATATTTAGTGAATTTTATATATATTTTTGATCAGCGTCTTCCGAGTTGCGCGAAAAAGTGTTGACAACAAAAAGTTTCAACAACACTAGACGTCGCATGCCTACGTGCATTACGGAAGACGACAACTTCCGTAGTTTTTTGTATTTAACTAATTAGTTAATTAATTGATTAAGTGATTAATTAATTAACCAATTACATGCTAATTTGAGCTATTCGTTTTCAAGGTGTGATCGTTTTGAGTGCCAAGAATAAAAATGGTAGAAAATTGTTGAAAAGAAAAGCCTACAGCACCCGGTATTCCCAGGCGGTCACCCATCCAAGTACTAACCGGGCTCGACGTTGCTTAACTTCGGTGATCGGACGAGAACCGGTGTTTTCAACGTGATATGGCCGTAGACGAAAGTGACTGCTTATTTAGTGGTATTTATATTAGGGCCGTAAATGTTGCTACCTTCATATCAACTAAATGTAATATTTCTTGGGAAATTATTTTATATGCTTAATTTAGGTGCGCTTTATCAACGTTTATTGATTATGCATCACACTATGTAGTCTTATATTGCTTTTAAATCCGACCACAGTAGCGCCATCTAGTGACGATTCACTAACCATTCTATCTACAATTTCCGAATTTCTTTCTTTACATTATTCGCAAAGCAAATATACGTAACTTTCTATGTAAACAACACGAGATAACTGTCGCTGTTAATTATTTTCGAGTAAATCGCCAATTCTATTCGGGTCAGAGGTCATGCAATGGACGAAAGACGCGAATGGTCACAGAAAGAGGCGACAGGACACAGGGTCGGTACCAGCTAGGGTAGTCTAGGGGTTGGATTAACCTCCAATTGCACCCTCGCTGACGCTAGGCCTAAAAGCCCTACCGGCCGAACCAAATTCATATTGGGTGGGCTGAGCAACTTCTTCAGAACGACTCGACCGCCTCTCGAGGAGACGGGTGGAGGTGCTCTTAAAATGTTTCGTCGCCGCACCGCCGTCACTTCACCTTCTGCTTAACGGCACCTGCTCCGCTATCTTGACACCACTGGTGACATCGGAAGATGGAGGGAGGGTGCTGTTGAAATTGCAGACTCAAGCGAAGTCATTTTTTCCACACGTACAACAGCTTACAAGTACGGAGGCATGTCATGAAATATATATGGAACATATTAATATATGTCCATAATAATTACAAATTAAAAGTATTGCAACCATATAGGCATCCGAAGAGGGGCTGGGTGTTTGAGCCCCAACCCAATATTTAGTTAATTTTATATATATTTTTGATCAGCGTCTTCCGAGTTGCGCGAAAAAGTGTTGACAACAAAAAGTTTCAACAACACTAGACGTCGCATGCCTACGTGCATTACGGAAGACGAAAACTTCTGTAGTTTTTTGTATTTAATTAATTAGTTAAATAATTGATTAAGTGATTAATTAATTAACCAATTACATGCTAATTTGAGCTATTCGTTTTCAAGGTGTGATCGTTTTGAGTGCCAAGAATAAAAATGGTAGACAATTTTTGAAAAGAAAAGCCTACAGCACCCGGTATTCCCAGGCGGTGACCCATCCAAGTACTAACCGGGCTCGACGTTGCTTAACTTCGGTGATCGGACGAGAACCGGTGTTTTCAACGTGATATGGCCGTAGACGAAAGTGACTGCTTATTTAGTGGTATTTATATTAGGGCCGTAAATGTTGCTACCTTCATATCAACTAAATGTAATATTTCTTGGGAAATTATTTTATATGCTTAATTTAGGTGCGCTTTATCAACGTTTATTGATTATGCATCACACTATGTAGTCTTATATTGCTTTTAAATCCGACCACAGTAGCGCCATCTAGTGACGATTCACTAACCATTCTATCTACAATTTCCGTATTTCTTTCTTTACTTTATTCGCAAAGCAAATATACGTAACTTTCTATGTAAACAACACGAGATAACTGTCGCTGTTAATTTTTTTCGAGTAAATCGCCAATTCTATTCGGGTCAGAGGTCATGCAATGGACGAAAGATGCGAATGGTCACAGAAAGAGGCGACAGGACACAGGGTCGGTACCAGCTAGGGTAGTCTAGGGGTTGGATTAACCTCCAATTGCACCATCGCTGACGCTAGGCCTAAAAGCCCTACCGGCCGAACCAAATTCATATTGGGTGGGCTGAGCAACTTCTTCAGAACGACTCGACCGCCTCTCGAGGAGACGGGTGGAGGTGCTCTTAAAATGTTTCGTCGCCGCACCGCCGTCACTTCACCTTCTGCTTAACGGCACCTGCTCCGCTATCTTGACACCACTGGTGACATCGGAAGATGGAGGGAGGGTGCTGTTGAAATTGCAGACTCAAGCGAAGTCATTTTGTCCACACGTACAACAGCTTACAAGTACGGAGGCATGTCATGAAATATATATGGAACATATTAATATATGTCCATAATAATTACAAATTAAAAGTATTGCAACCATATAGGCATCCGAAGAGGGGCTGGGTGTTTGAGCCCCAACAGAATATTTAGTTAATTTTATAGATGTTTTTGATCAGCGTCTTCCGAGTTGCGCGAAAAAGTGTTGACAACAAAAAGTTTCAACAACACTAGACGTCGCATGCCTACGTGCATTACGGAAGACGACAACTTCCGTAGTTTTTTGTATTTAACTAATTAGTTAATTAATTGATTAAGTGATTAATTAATTAACCAATTACATGCTAATTTGAGCTATTCGTTTTCAAGGTGTGATCGTTTTGAGTGCCAAGAATAAAAATGGTAGAAAATTGTTGAAAAGAAAAGCCTACAGCACCCGGTATTCCCAGGCGGTCACCCATCCAAGTACTAACCGGGCTCGACGTTGCTTAACTTCGGTGATCGGACGAGAACCGGTGTTTTCAACGTGATATGGCCGTAGACGAAAGTGACTGCTTATTTAGTGGTATTTATATTAGGGCCGTAAATGTTGCTACCTTCATATCAACTAAATGTAATATTTCTTGGGAAATTATTTTATATGCTTAATTTAGGTGCGCTTTATCAACGTTTATTGATTATGCATCACACTATGTAGTCTTATATTGCTTTTAAATCCGACCACAGTAGCGCCATCTAGTGACGATTCACTAACCATTCTATCTACAATTTCCGAATTTCTTTCTTTACATTATTCGCAAAGCAAATATACGTAACTTTCTATGTAAACAACACGAGATAACTGTCGCTGTTAATTATTTTCGATTAAATCGCCAATTCTATTCGGGTCAGAGGTCATGCAATGGACGAAAGACGCGAATGGTCACAGAAAGAGGCGACAGGACACAGGGTCGGTACCAGCTAGGGTAGTCTAGGGGTTGGATTAACCTCCAATTGCACCCTCGCTGACGCTAGGCCTAAAAGCCCTACCGGCCGAACCAAATTCATATTGGGTGGGCTGAGCAACTTCTTCAGAACGACTCGACCGCCTCTCGAGGAGACGGGTGGAGGTGCTCTTAAAATGTTTCGTCGCCGCACCGCCGTCACTTCACCTTCTGCTTAACGGCACCTGCTCCGCTATCTTGACACCACTGGTGACATCGGAAGATGGAGGGAGGGTGCTGTTGAAATTGCAGACTCAAGCGAAATCATTTTTTCCACACGTACAACAGCTTACAAGTACGGAGGCATGTCATGAAATATATATGGAACATATTAATATATGTCCATAATAATTACAAATTAAAAGTATTGCAACCATATAGGCATCCGAAGAGGGGCTGGGTGTTTGAGCCCCAACCCAATATTTAGTTAATTTTATATATATTTTTGATCAGCGTCTTCCGAGTTGCGCGAAAAAGTGTTGACAACAAAAAGTTTCAACAACACTAGACGTCGCATGCCTACGTGCATTACGGAAGACGACAACTTCCGTAGTTTTTTGTATTTAACTAATTAGTTAAATAATTGATTAAGTGATTAATTAATTAACCAATTACATGCTAATTTGAGCTATTCGTTTTCAAGGTGTGATCGTTTTGAGTGCCAAGAATTAAAATGGTAGAAAATTGTTGAAAAGAAAAGCCTACAGCACCCGGTATTCCCAGGCGGTCACCCATCCAAGTACTAACCGGGCTCGACGTTGCTTAACTTCGGTGATCGGACGAGAACCGGTGTTTTCAACGTGATATGGCCGTAGACGAAAGTGACTGCTTATTTAGTGGTATTTATATTAGGGCCGTAAATGTTGCTACCTTCATATCAACTAAATGTAATATTTCTTGGGAAATTATTTTATATGCTTAATTTAGGTGCGCTTTATCAACGTTTATTGATTATGCATCACACTATAGTCTTATATTGCTTTTAAATCCGACCACAGTAGCGCCATCTAGTGACGATTCACTAACCATTCTATCTACAATTTCCGTATTTCTTTCTTTACTTTATTCGCAAAGCAAATATACGTAACTTTCTATGTAAACAACACGAGATAACTGTCGCTGTTAATTTTTTTCGAGTAAATCGCCAACTCTATTCGGGTCAGAGGTCATGCAATGGACGAAAGACGCGAATGGTCACAGAAAGAGGCGACAGGACACAGGGTCGGTACCAGCTAGGGTAGTCTAGGGGTTGGATTAACCTCCAATTGCACCCTCGCTGACGCTAGGCCTAAAAGCCCTACCGGCCGAACCAAATTCATATTGGGTGGGCTGAGCAACTTCTTCAGAACGACTCGACCGCCTCTCGAGGAGACGGGTGGAGGTGCTCTTAAAATGTTTCGTCGCCGCACCGCCGTCACTTCACCTTCTGCTTAACGGCACCTGCTCCGCTATCTTGACACCACTGGTGACATCGGAAGATGGAGGGAGGGTGCTGTTGAAATTGCAGACTCAAGCGAAATCATTTTTTCCACACGTACAACAGCTTACAAGTACGGAGGCATGTCATGAAATATATATGGAACATATTAATATATGTCCATAATAATTACAAATTAAAAGTATTGCAACCATATAGGCATCCGAAGAGGGGCTGGGTGTTTGAGCCCCAACCCAATATTTAGTTAATTTTATATATATTTTTGATCAGCGTCTTCCGAGTTGCGCGAAAAAGTGTTGACAACAAAAAGTTTCAACAACACTAGACGTCGCATGCCTACGTGCATTACGGAAGACGACAACTTCCGTAGTTTTTTGTATTTAACTAATTAGTTAAATAATTGATTAAGTGATTAATTAATTAACCAATTACATGCTAATTTGAGCTATTCGTTTTCAAGGTGTGATCGTTTTGAGTGCCAAGAATTAAAATGGTAGAAAATTGTTGAAAAGAAAAGCCTACAGCACCCGGTATTCCCAGGCGGTCACCCATCCAAGTACTAACCGGGCTCGACGTTGCTTAACTTCGGTGATCGGACGAGAACCGGTGTTTTCAACGTGATATGGCCGTAGACGAAAGTGACTGCTTATTTAGTGGTATTTATATTAGGGCCGTAAATGTTGCTACCTTCATATCAACTAAATGTAATATTTCTTGGGAAATTATTTTATATGCTTAATTTAGGTGCGCTTTATCAACGTTTATTGATTATGCATCACACTATAGTCTTATATTGCTTTTAAATCCGACCACAGTAGCGCCATCTAGTGACGATTCACTAACCATTCTATCTACAATTTCCGTATTTCTTTCTTTACTTTATTCGCAAAGCAAATATACGTAACTTTCTATGTAAACAACACGAGATAACTGTCGCTGTTAATTTTTTTCGAGTAAATCGCCAACTCTATTCGGGTCAGAGGTCATGCAATGGACGAAAGACGCGAATGGTCACAGAAAGAGGCGACAGGACACAGGGTCGGTACCAGCTAGGGTAGTCTAGGGGTTGGATTAACCTCCAATTGCACCCTCGCTGACGCTAGGCCTAAAAGCCCTACCGGCCGAACCAAATTCATATTGGGTGGGCTGAGCAACTTCTTCAGAACGACTCGACCGCCTCTCGAGGAGACGGGTGGAGGTGCTCTTAAAATGTTTCGTCGCCGCACCGCCGTCACTTCACCTTCTGCTTAACGGCACCTGCTCCGCTGTCTTGACACCACTGGTGACATCGGAAGATGGAGGGAGGGTGCTGTTGAAATTGCAGACTCAAGCGAAGTCATTTTTTCCACACGTACAACAGCTTACAAGTACGGAGGCATGTCATGAAATATATATGGAACATATTAATATATGTCCATAATAATTACAAATTAAAAGTATTGCAACCATATAGGCATCCGAAGAGGGGCTGGGTGTTTGAGCCCCAACCCAATATTTAGTGAATTTTATATATATTTTTGATCAGCGTCTTCCGAGTTGCGCGAAAAAGTGTTGACAACAAAAAGTTTCAACAACACTAGACGTCGCATGCCTACGTGCATTACGGAAGACGAAAACTTCTGTAGTTTTTTGTATTTAACTAATTAGTTAAATAATTGATTAAGTGATTAATTAATTAACCAATTACATGCTAATTTGAGCTATTCGTTTTCAAGGTGTGATCGTTTTGAGTGCCAAGAATAAAAATGGTAGAAAATTGTTGAAAAGAAAAGCCTACAGCACCCGGTATTCCCAGGCGGTCACCCATCCAAGTACTAACCGGGCTCGACGTTGCTTAACTTCGGTGATCGGACGAGAACCGGTGTTTTCAACGTGATATGGCCGTAGACGAAAGTGACTGCTTATTTAGTGGTATTTATATTAGGGCCGTAAATGTTGCTACCTTCATATCAACTAAATGTAATATTTCTTGGGAAATTATTTTATATGCTTAATTTAGGTGCGCTTTATCAACGTTTATTGATTATGCATCACACTATGTAGTCTTATATTGCTTTTAAATCCGACCACAGTAGCGCCATCTAGTGACGATTCACTAACCATTCTATCTACAATTTCCGTATTTCTTTCTTTACTTTATTCGCAAAGCAAATATACGTAACTTTCTATGTAAACAACACGAGATAACTGTCGCTGTTAATTTTTTTCGAGTAAATCGCCAACTCTATTCGGGTCAGAGGTCATGCAATGGACGAAAGATGCGAATGGTCACAGAAAGAGGCGACAGGACACAGGGTCGGTACCAGCTAGGGTAGTCTAGGGGTTGGATTAACCTCCAATTGCACCCTCGCTGACGCTAGGCCTAAAAGCCCTACCGGCCGAACCAAATTCATATTGGGTGGGCTGAGCAACTTCTTCAGAACGACTCGACCGCCTCTCGAGGAGACGGGTGGAGGTGCTCTTAAAATGTTTCGTCGCCGCACCGCCGTCACTTCACCTTCTGCTTAACGGCACCTGCTCCGCTGTCTTGACACCACTGGTGACATCGGAAGATGGAGGGAGGGTGCTGTTGAAATTGCAGACTCAAGCGAAGTCATTTTTTCCACACGTACAACAGCTTAGAAGTACGGAGGCATGTCATGAAATATATATGGAACATATTAATATATGTCCATAATAATTACAAATTAAAAGTATTGCAACCATATAGGCATCCGAAGAGGGGCTGGGTGTTTGAGCCCCAACCCAATATTTAGTGAATTTTATATATATTTTTGATCAGCGTCTTCCGAGTTGCGCGAAAAAGTGTTGACAACAAAAGTTTCAACAACACTAGACGTCGCATGCCTACGTGCATTACGGAAGACGAAAACTTCTGTAGTTTTTTGTATTTAATTAATTAGTTAAATAAATGATTAAGTGATTAATTAATTAACCAATTACATGCTAATTTGAGCTATCGTTTTCAAGGTGTGATCGTTTTGAGTGCCAAGAATAAAAATGGTAGAAAATTGTTGAAAAGAAAAGCCTACAGCACCCGGTATTCCCAGGCGGTCACCCATCCAAGTACTAACCGGGCTCGACGTTGCTTAACTTCGGTGATCGGACGAGAACCGGTGTTTTCAACGTGATATGGCCGTAGACGAAAGTGACTGCTTATTTAGTGGTATTTATATTAGGGCCGTAAATGTTGCTACCTTCATATCAACTAAATGTAATATTTCTTGGGAAATTATTTTATATGCTTAATTTAGGTGCGCTTTATCAACGTTTATTGATTATGCATCACACTATGTAGTCTTATATTGCTTTTAAATCCGACCACAGTAGCGCCATCTAGTGACGATTCACTAACCATTCTATCTACAATTTCCGTATTTCTTTCTTTACTTTATTCGCAAAGCAAATATACGTAACTTTCTATGTAAACAACACGAGATAACTGTCGCTGTTAATTTTTTTCGAGTAAATCGCCAATTCTATTCGGGTCAGAGGTCATGCAATGGACGAAAGATGCGAATGGTCACAGAAAGAGGCGACAGGACACAGGGTCGGTACCAGCTAGGGTAGTCTAGGGGTTGGATTAACCTCCAATTGCACCCTCGCTGACGCTAGGCCTAAAAGCCCTACCGGCCGAACCAAATTCATATTGGGTGGGCTGAGCAACTTCTTCAGAACGACTCGACCGCCTCTCGAGGAGACGGGTGGAGGTGCTCTTAAAATGTTTCGTCGCCGCACCGCCGTCACTTCACCTTCTGCTTAACGGCACCTGCTCCGCTGTCTTGACACCACTGGTGACATCGGAAGATGGAGGGAGGGTGCTGTTGAAATTGCAGACTCAAGCGAAGTCATTTTATCCACACGTACAACAGCTTACAAGTACGGAGGCATGTCATGAAATATATATGGAACATATTAATATATGTCCATAATAATTACAAATTAAAAGTATTGCAACCATATAGGCATCCGAAGAGGGGCTGGGTGTTTGAGCCCCAACCCAATATTTAGTGAATTTTATATATATTTTTGATCAGCGTCTTCCGAGTTGCGCGAAAAAGTGTTGACAACAAAAAGTTTCAACAACACTAGACGTCGCATGCCTACGTGCATTACGGAAGACGAAAACTTCTGTAGTTTTTTGTATTTAACTAATTAGTTAAATAATTGATTAAGTGATTAATTAATTAACCAATTACATGCTAATTTGAGTTATTCGTTTTCAAGGTGTGATCGTTTTGAGTGCCAAGAATAAAAATGGTAGAAAATTGTTGAAAAGAAAAGCCACTGGTGACATCGGAAGATGGAGGGAGGGTGCTGTTGAAATTGCAGACTCAAGCGAAGTCATTTTTTCCACACGTACAACAGCTTACAAGTACGGAGGCATGTCATGAAATATATATGGAACATATTAATATATGTCCATAATAATTACAAATTAAAAGTATTGCAACCATATAGGCATCCGAAGAGGGGCTGGGTGTTTGAGCCCCAACAGAATATTTAGTTAATTTTATAGATGTTTTTGATCAGCGTCTTCCGAGTTGCGCGAAAAAGTGTTGACAACAAAAAGTTTCAACAACACTAGACGTCGCATGCCTACGTGCATTACGGAAGACGACAACTTCCGTAGTTTTTTGTATTTAACTAATTAGTTAATTAATTGATTAAGTGATTAATTAATTAACCAATTACATGCTAATTTGAGCTATTCGTTTTCAAGGTGTGATCGTTTTGAGTGCCAAGAATAAAAATGTTAGAAAATTGTTGAAAAGAAAAGCCTACAGCACCCGGTATTCCCAGGCGGTCACCCATCCAAGTACTAACCGGGCTCGACGTTGCTTAACTTCGGTGATCGGACGAGAACCGGTGTTTTCAACGTGATATGGCCGTAGACGAAAGTGACTGCTTATTTAGTGGTATTTATATTAGGGCCGTAAATGTTGCTACCTTCATATCAACTAAATGTAATATTTCTTGGGAAATTATTTTATATGCTTAATTTAGGTGCGCTTTATCAACGTTTATTGATTATGCATCACACTATGTAGTCTTATATTGCTTTTAAATCCGACCACAGTAGCGCCATCTAGTGACGATTCACTAACCATTCTATCTACAATTTCCGAATTTCTTTCTTTACATTATTCGCAAAGCAAATATACGTAACTTTCTATGTAAACAACACGAGATAACTGTCGCTGTTAATTATTTTCGAGTAAATCGCCAATTCTATTCGGGTCAGAGGTCATGCAATGGACGAAAGACGCGAATGGTCACAGAAAGAGGCGACAGGACACAGGGTCGGTACCAGCTAGGGTAGTCTAGGGGTTGGATTAACCTCCAATTGCACCCTCGCTGACGCTAGGCCTAAAAGCCCTACCGGCCGAACCAAATTCATATTGGGTGGGCTGAGCAACTTCTTCAGAACGACTCGAACGCCTCTCGAGGAGACGTGTGGAGGTGCTCTTAAAATGTTTCGTCGCCGCACCGCCGTCACTTCACCTTCTGCTTAACGGCACCTGCTCTGCTATCTTGACACCACTGGTGACATCGGAAGATGGAGGGAGGGTGCTGTTGAAATTGCAGACTCAAGCGAAGTCATTTTTTCCACACGTACAACAGCTTACAAGTACGGAGGCATGTCATGAAATATATATGGAACATATTAATATATGTCCATAATAATTACAAATTAAAAGTATTGCAACCATATAGGCATCCGAAGAGGGGCTGGGTGTTTGAGCCCCAACCCAATATTTAGTTAATTTTATATATATTTTTGATCAGCGTCTTCCGAGTTGCGCGAAAAAGTGTTGACAACAAAAAGTTTCAACAACACTAGACGTCGCATGCCTACGTGCATTACGGAAGACGAAAACTTCTGTAGTTTTTTGTATTTAATTAATTAGTTAAATAATTGATTAAGTGATTAATTAATTAACCAATTACATGCTAATTTGAGCTATTCGTTTTCAAGGTGTGATCGTTTTGAGTGCCAAGAATAAAAATGGTAGACAATTTTTGAAAAGAAAAGCCTACAGCACCCGGTATTCCCAGGCGGTCACCCATCCAAGTACTAACCGGGCTCGACGTTGCTTAACTTCGGTGATCGGACGAGAACCGGTGTTTTCAACGTGATATGGCCGTAGACGAAAGTGACTGCTTATTTAGTGGTATTTATATTAGGGCCGTAAATGTTGCTACCTTCATATCAACTAAATGTAATATTTCTTGGGAAATTATTTTATATGCTTAATTTAGGTGCGCTTTATCAACGTTTATTGATTATGCATCACACTATGTAGTCTTATATTGCTTTTAAATCCGACCACAGTAGCGCCATCTAGTGACGATTCACTAACCATTCTATCTACAATTTCCGTATTTCTTTCTTTACTTTATTCGCAAAGCAAATATACGTAACTTTCTATGTAAACAACACGAGATAACTGTCGCTGTTAATTTTTTTCGAGTAAATCGCCAACTCTATTCGGGTCAGAGGTCATGCAATGGACGAAAGATGCGAATGGTCACAGAAAGAGGCGACAGGACACAGGGTCGGTACCAGCTAGGGTAGTCTAGGGGTTGGATTAACCTCCAATTGCACCCTCGCTGACGCTAGGCCTAAAAGCCCTACCGGCCGAACCAAATTCATATTGGGTGGGCTGAGCAACTTCTTCAGAACGACTCGACCGCCTCTCGAGGAGACGGGTGGAGGTGCTCTTAAAATGTTTCGTCGCCGCACCGCCGTCACTTCACCTTCTGCTTAACGGCACCTGCTCCGCTGTCTTGACACCACTGGTGACATCGGAAGATGGAGGGAGGGTGCTGTTGAAATTGCAGACTCAAGCGAAGTCATTTTATCCACACGTACAACAGCTTACAAGTACGGAGGCATGTCATGAAATATATATGGAACATATTAATATATGTCCATAATAATTACAAATTAAAAGTATTGCAACCATATAGGCATCCGAAGAGGGGCTGGGTGTTTGAGCCCCAACCCAATATTTAGTGAATTTTATATATATTTTTTATCAGCGTCTTCCGAGTTGCGCGAAAAAGTGTTGACAAAAAAAAGTTTCAACAACACTAGACGTCGCATGCCTACGTGCATTACGGAAGACGACAACTTCCGTAGTTTTTTGTATTTAACTAATTAGTTAATTAATTGATTAAGTGATTAATTAATTAACCAATTACATGCTAATTTGAGCTATTCGTTTTCAAGGTGTGATCGTTTTGAGTGCCAAGAATAAAAATGTTAGAAAATTGTTGAAAAGAAAAGCCTACAGCACCCGGTATTCCCAGGCGGTCACCCATCCAAGTACTAACCGGGCTCGACGTTGCTTAACTTCGGTGATCGGACGAGAACCGGTGTTTTCAACGTGATATGGCCGTAGACGAAAGTGACTGCTTATTTAGTGGTATTTATATTAGGGCCGTAAATGTTGCTACCTTCATATCAACTAAATGTAATATTTCTTGGGAAATTATTTTATATGCTTAATTTAGGTGCGCTTTATCAACGTTTATTGATTATGCATCACACTATATAGTCTTATATTGCTTTTAAATCCGACCACAGTAGCGCCATCTAGTGACGATTCACTAACCATTCTATCTACAATTTCCGAATTTCTTTCTTTACATTATTCGCAAAGCAAATATACGTAACTTTCTATGTAAACAACACGAGATAACTGTCGCTGTTAATTTTTTTCGAGTAAATCGCCAATTCTATTCGGGTCAGAGGTCATGCAATGGACGAAAGATGCGAATGGTCACAGAAAGAGGCGACAGGACACAGGGTCGGTGCCAGCTAGGGTAGTCTAGGGGTTGGATTAACCTCCAATTGCACCCGCGCTGACGCTAGGCCTAAAAGCCCTACCGGCCGAACCAAATTCATATTGGGTGGGCTGAGCAACTTCTTCAGAACGACTCGACCGCCTCTCGAGGAGACGGGTGGAGGTGCTCTTAAAATGTTTCGTCGCCGCACCGCCGTCACTTCACCTTCTGCTTAACGGCACCTGCTCCGCTATCTTGACACCACTGGTGACATCGGAAGATGGAGGGAGGGTGCTGTTGAAATTGCAGACTCAAGCGAAGTCATTTTTTCCACACGTACAACAGCTTACAAGTACGGAGGCATGTCATGAAATATATATGGAACATATTAATATATGTCCATAATAATTACAAATTAAAAGTATTGCAACCATATAGGCATCCGAAGAGGGGCTGGGTGTTTGAGCCCCAACAGAATATTTAGTTAATTTTATATATATTTTTGATCAGCGTCTTCCGAGTTGCGCGAAAAAGTGTTGACAACAAAAAGTTTCAACAACACTAGACGTCGCATGCCTACGTGCATTAC
Source organism: Escarpia spicata (assembly GCA_963995525.1). Classification (NCBI taxonomy): domain Eukaryota; kingdom Metazoa; phylum Annelida; class Polychaeta; order Sabellida; family Siboglinidae; genus Escarpia; species Escarpia spicata. The sequence goes on along the minus strand of OZ023211.1, from coordinate 14,672,249 downwards.
GGAAGACGAAAACTTCTGTAGTTTTTTGTATTTAATTAATTAGTTAAATAATTGATTAAGTGATTAATTAATTAACCAATTACATGCTAATTTGAGCTATTCGTTTTCAAGGTGTGATCGTTTTGAGTGCCAAGAATAAAAATGGTAGACAATTTTTGAAAAGAAAAGCCTACAGCACCCGGTATTCCCAGGCGGTCACCCATCCAAGTACTAACCGGGCTCGACGTTGCTTAACTTCGGTGATCGGACGAGAACCGGTGTTTTCAACGTGATATGGCCGTAGACGAAAGTGACTGCTTATTTAGTGGTATTTATATTAGGGCCGTAAATGTTGCTACCTTCATATCAACTAAATGTAATATTTCTTGGGAAATTATTTTATATGCTTAATTTAGGTGCGCTTTATCAACGTTTATTGATTATGCATCACACTATGTAGTCTTATATTGCTTTTAAATCCGACCACAGTAGCGCCATCTAGTGACGATTCACTAACCATTCTATCTACAATTTCCGTATTTCTTTCTTTACTTTATTCGCAAAGCAAATATACGTAACTTTCTATGTAAACAACACGAGATAACTGTCGGTGTTAATTTTTTTCGAGTAAATCGCCAACTCTATTCGGGTCAGAGGTCATGCAATGGACGAAAGATGCGAATGGTCACAGAAAGAGGCGACAGGACACAGGGTCGGTACCAGCTAGGGTAGTCTAGGGGTTGGATTAACCTCCAATTGCACCCTCGCTGACGCTAGGCCTAAAAGCCCTACCGGCCGAACCAAATTCATATTGGGTGGGCTGAGCAACTTCTTCAGAACGACTCGACCGCCTCTCGAGGAGACGGGTGGAGGTGCTCTTAAAATGTTTCGTCGCCGCACCGCCGTCACTTCACCTTCTGCTTAACGGCACCTGCTCCGCTGTCTTGACACCACTGGTGACATCGGAAGATGGAGGGAGGGTGCTGTTGAAATTGCAGACTCAAGCGAAGTCATTTTTTCCACACGTACAACAGCTTACAAGTACGGAGGCATGTCATGAAATATATATGGAACATATTAATATATGTCCATAATAATTACAAATTAAAAGTATTGCAACCATATAGGCATCCGAAGAGGGGCTGGGTGTTTGAGCCCCAACCCAATATTTAGTGAATTTTATATATATTTTTGATCAGCGTCTTCCGAGTTGCGCGAAAAAGTGTTGACAACAAAAAGTTTCAACAACACTAGACGTCGCATGCCTACGTGCATTACGGAAGACGAAAACTTCTGTAGTTTTTTGTATTTAACTAATTAGTTAAATAATTGATTAAGTGATTAATTAATTAACCAATTACATGCTAATTTGAGTTATTCGTTTTCAAGGTGTGATCGTTTTGAGTGCCAAGAATAAAAATGGTAGAAAATTGTTGAAAAGAAAAGCCACTGGTGACATCGGAAGATGGAGGGAGGGTGCTGTTGAAATTGCAGACTCAAGCGAAGTCATTTTTTCCACACGTACAACAGCTTACAAGTACGGAGGCATGTCATGAAATATATATGGAACATATTAATATATGTCCATAATAATTACAAATTAAAAGTATTGCAACCATATAGGCATCCGAAGAGGGGCTGGGTGTTTGAGCCCCAACAGAATATTTCGTTAATTTTATAGATGTTTTTGATCAGCGTCTTCCGAGTTGCGCGAAAAAGTGTTGACAACAAAAAGTTTCAACAACACTAGACGTCGCATGCCTACGTGCATTACGGAAGACGACAACTTCCGTAGTTTTTTGTATTTAACTAATTAGTTAATTAATTGATTAAGTGATTAATTAATTAACCAATTACATGCTAATTTGAGCTATTCGTTTTCAAGGTGTGATCGTTTTGAGTGCCAAGAATAAAAATGTTAGAAAATTGTTGAAAAGAAAAGCCTACAGCACCCGGTATTCCCAGGCGGTCACCCATCCAAGTACTAACCGGGCTCGACGTTGCTTAACTTCGGTGATCGGACGAGAACCGGTGTTTTCAACGTGATATGGCCGTAGACGAAAGTGACTGCTTATTTAGTGGTATTTATATTAGGGCCGTAAATGTTGCTACCTTCATATCAACTAAATGTAATATTTCTTGGGAAATTATTTTATATGCTTAATTTAGGTGCGCTTTATCAACGTTTATTGATTATGCATCACACTATGTAGTCTTATATTGCTTTTAAATCCGACCACAGTAGCGCCATCTAGTGACGATTCACTAACCATTCTATCTACAATTTCCGAATTTCTTTCTTTACATTATTCGCAAAGCAAATATACGTAACTTTCTATGTAAACAACACGAGATAACTGTCGCTGTTAATTATTTTCGAGTAAATCGCCAATTCTATTCGGGTCAGAGGTCATGCAATGGACGAAAGACGCGAATGGTCACAGAAAGAGGCGACAGGACACAGGGTCGGTACCAGCTAGGGTAGTCTAGGTGTTGGATTAACCTCCAATTGCACCCTCGCTGACGCTAGGCCTAAAAGCCCTACCGGCCGAACCAAATTCATATTGGGTGGGCTGAGCAACTTCTTCAGAACGACTCGACCGCCTCTCGAGGAGACGTGTGGAGGTGCTCTTAAAATGTTTCGTCGCCGCACCGCCGTCACTTCACCTTCTGCTTAACGGCACCTGCTCCGCTATCTTGACACCACTGGTGACATCGGAAGATGGAGGGAGGGTGCTGTTGAAATTGCAGACTCAAGCGAAGTCATTTTTTCCACACGTACAACAGCTTACAAGTACGGAGGCATGTCATGAAATATATATGGAACATATTAATATATGTCCATAATAATTACAAATTAAAAGTATTGCAACCATATAGGCATCCGAAGAGGGGCTGGGTGTTTGAGCCCCAACCCAATATTTAGTGAATTTTATATATATTTTTGATCAGCGTCTTCCGAGTTGCGCGAAAAAGTGTTGACAACAAAAAGTTTCAACAACACTAGACGTCGCATGCCTACGTGCATTACGGAAGACGAAAACTTCTGTAGTTTTTTGTATTTAATTAATTAGTTAAATAATTGATTAAGTGATTAATTAATTAACCAATTACATGCTAATTTGAGCTATTCGTTTTCAAGGTGTGATCGTTTTGAGTGCCAAGAATAAAAATGGTAGACAATTTTTGAAAAGAAAAGCCTACAGCACCCGGTATTCCCAGGCGGTCACCCATCCAAGTACTAACCGGGCTCGACGTTGCTTAACTTCGGTGATCGGACGAGAACCGGTGTTTTCAACGTGATATGGCCGTAGACGAAAGTGACTGCTTATTTAGTGGTATTTATATTAGGGCCGTAAATGTTGCTACCTTCATATCAACTAAATGTAATATTTCTTGGGAAATTATTTTATATGCTTAATTTAGGTGCGCTTTATCAACGTTTATTGATTATGCATCACACTATGTAGTCTTATATTGCTTTTAAATCCGACCACAGTAGCGCCATCTAGTGACGATTCACTAACCATTCTATCTACAATTTCCGTATTTCTTTCTTTACTTTATTCGCAAAGCAAATATACGTAACTTTCTATGTAAACAACACGAGATAACTGTCGCTGTTAATTTTTTTCGAGTAAATCGCCAACTCTATTCGGGTCAGAGGTCATGCAATGGACGAAAGATGCGAATGGTCACAGAAAGAGGCGACAGGACACAGGGTCGGTACCAGCTAGGGTAGTCTAGGGGTTGGATTAACCTCCAATTGCACCCTCGCTGACGCTAGGCCTAAAAGCCCTACCGGCCGAACCAAATTCATATTGGGTGGGCTGAGCAACTTCTTCAGAACGACTCGACCGCCTCTCGAGGAGACGGGTGGAGGTGCTCTTAAAATGTTTCGTCGCCGCACCGCCGTCACTTCACCTTCTGCTTAACGGCACCTGCTCCGCTGTCTTGACACCACTGGTGACATCGGAAGATGGAGGGAGGGTGCTGTTGAAATTGCAGACTCAAGCGAAGTCATTTTATCCACACGTACAACAGCTTACAAGTACGGAGGCATGTCATGAAATATATATGGAACATATTAATATATGTCCATAATAATTACAAATTAAAAGTATTGCAACCATATAGGCATCCGAAGAGGGGCTGGGTGTTTGAGCCCCAACCCAATATTTAGTGAATTTTATATATATTTTTTATCAGCGTCTTCCGAGTTGCGCGAAAAAGTGTTGACAAAAAAAAGTTTCAACAACACTAGACGTCGCATGCCTACGTGCATTACGGAAGACGACAACTTCCGTAGTTTTTTGTATTTAACTAATTAGTTAATTAATTGATTAAGTGATTAATTAATTAACCAATTACATGCTAATTTGAGCTATTCGTTTTCAAGGTGTGATCGTTTTGAGTGCCAAGAATAAAAATGGTAGAAAATTGTTGAAAAGAAAAGCCTACAGCACCCGGTATTCCCAGGCGGTCACCCATCCAAGTACTAACCGGGCTCGACGTTGCTTAACTTCGGTGATCGGACGAGAACCGGTGTTTTCAACGTGATATGGCCGTAGACGAAAGTGACTGCTTATTTAGTGGTATTTATATTAGGGCCGTAAATGTTGCTACCTTCATATCAACTAAATGTAATATTTCTTGGGAAATTATTTTATATGCTTAATTTAGGTGCGCTTTATCAACGTTTATTGATTATGCATCACACAATGTAGTCTTATATTGCTTTTAAATCCGACCACAGTAGCGCCATCTAGTGACGATTCACTAACCATTCTATCTACAATTTCCGAATTTCTTTCTTTACATTATTCGCAAAGCAAATATACGTAACTTTCTATGTAAACAACACGAGATAACTGTCGCTGTTAATTATTTTCGAGTAAATCGCCAATTCTATTCGGGTCAGAGGTCATGCAATGGACGAAAGACGCGAATGGTCACAGAAAGAGGCGACAGGACACAGGGTCGGTACCAGCTAGGGTAGTCTAGGGGTTGGATTAACCTCCAATTGCACCCTCGCTGACGCTAGGCCTAAAAGCCCTACCGGCCGAACCAAATTCATATTGGGTGGGCTGAGCAACTTCTTCAGAACGACTCGACCGCCTCTCGAGGAGACGGGTGGAGGTGCTCTTAAAATGTTTCGTCGCCGCACCGCCGTCACTTCACCTTCTGCTTAACGGCACCTGCTCCGCTATCTTGACACCACTGGTGACATCGGAAGATGGAGGGAGGGTGCTGTTGAAATTGCAGACTCAAGCGAAGTCATTTTTTCCACACGTACAACAGCTTACAAGTACGGAGGCATGTCATGAAATATATATGGAACATATTAATATATGTCCATAATAATTACAAATTAAAAGTATTGCAACCATATAGGCATCCGAAGAGGGGCTGGGTGTTTGAGCCCCAACCCAATATTTAGTTAATTTTATATATATTTTTGATCAGCGTCTTCCGAGTTGCGCGAAAAAGTGTTGACAACAAAAAGTTTCAACAACACTAGACGTCGCATGCCTACGTGCATTACGGAAGACGAAAACTTCTGTAGTTTTTTGTATTTAATTAATTAGTTAAATAATTGATTAAGTGATTAATTAATTAACCAATTACATGCTAATTTGAGCTATTCGTTTTCAAGGTGTGATCGTTTTGAGTGCCAAGAATAAAAATGGTAGACAATTTTTGAAAAGAAAAGCCTACAGCACCCGGTATTCCCAGGCGGTCACCCATCCAAGTACTAACCGGGCTCGACGTTGCTTAACTTCGGTGATCGGACGAGAACCGGTGTTTTCAACGTGATATGGCCGTAGACGAAAGTGACTGCTTATTTAGTGGTATTTATATTAGGGCCGTAAATGTTGCTACCTTCATATCAACTAAATGTAATATTTCTTGGGAAATTATTTTATATGCTTAATTTAGGTGCGCTTTATCAACGTTTATTGATTATGCATCACACTATGTAGTCTTATATTGCTTTTAAATCCGACCACAGTAGCGCCATCTAGTGACGATTCACTAACCATTCTATCTACAATTTCCGTATTTCTTTCTTTACTTTATTCGCAAAGCAAATATACGTAACTTTCTATGTAAACAACACGAGATAACTGTCGCTGTTAATTTTTTTCGAGTAAATCGCCAACTCTATTCGGGTCAGAGGTCATGCAATGGACGAAAGATGCGAATGGTCACAGAAAGAGGCGACAGGACACAGGGTCGGTACCAGCTAGGGTAGTCTAGGGGTTGGATTAACCTCCAATTGCACCCTCGCTGACGCTAGGCCTAAAAGCCCTACCGGCCGAACCAAATTCATATTGGGTGGGCTGAGCAACTTCTTCAGAACGACTCGACCGCCTCTCGAGGAGACGGGTGGAGGTGCTCTTAAAATGTTTCGTCGCCGCACCGCCGTCACTTCACCTTCTGCTTAACGGCACCTGCTCCGCTGTCTTGACACCACTGGTGACATCGGAAGATGGAGGGAGGGTGCTGTTGAAATTGCAGACTCAAGCGAAGTCATTTTTTCCACACGTACAACAGCTTACAAGTACGGAGGCATGTCATGAAATATATATGGAACATATTAATATATGTCCATAATAATTACAAATTAAAAGTATTGCAACCATATAGGCATCCGAAGAGGGGCTGGGTGTTTGAGCCCCAACCCAATATTTAGTGAATTTTATATATATTTTTGATCAGCGTCTTCCGAGTTGCGCGAAAAAGTGTTGACAACAAAAAGTTTCAACAACACTAGACGTCGCATGCCTACGTGCATTACGGAAGACGAAAACTTCTGTAGTTTTTTGTATTTAATTAATTAGTTAAATAATTGATTAAGTGATTAATTAATTAACCAATTACATGCTAATTTGAGCTATTCGTTTTCAAGGTGTGATCGTTTTGAGTGCCAAGAATAAAAATGGTAGACAATTGTTGAAAAGAAAAGCCTACAGCACCCGGTATTCCCAGGCGGTCACCCATCCAAGTACTAACCGGGCTCGACGTTGCTTAACTTCGGTGATCGGACGAGAACCGGTGTTTTCAACGTGATATGGCCGTAGACGAAAGTGACTGCTTATTTAGTGGTATTTATATTAGGGCCGTAAATGTTGCTACCTTCATATCAACTAAATGTAATATTTCTTGGGAAATTATTTTATATGCTTAATTTAGGTGCGCTTTATCAACGTTTATTGATTATGCATCACACTATGTAGTCTTATATTGCTTTTAAATCCGACCACAGTAGCGCCATCTAGTGACGATTCACTAACCATTCTATCTACAATTTCCGTATTTCTTTCTTTACTTTATTCGCAAAGCAAATATACGTAACTTTCTATGTAAACAACACGAGATAACTGTCGCTGTTAATTTTTTTCGAGTAAATCGCCAACTCTATTCGGGTCAGAGGTCATGCAATGGACGAAAGATGCGAATGGTCACAGAAAGAGGCGACAGGACACAGGGTCGGTACCAGCTAGGGTAGTCTAGGGGTTGGATTAACCTCCAATTGCACCCTCGCTGACGCTAGGCCTAAAAGCCCTACCGGCCGAACCAAATTCATATTGGGTGGGCTGAGCAACTTCTTCAGAACGACTCGACCGCCTCTCGAGGAGACGGGTGGAGGTGCTCTTAAAATGTTTCGTCGCCGCACCGCCGTCACTTCACCTTCTGCTTAACGGCACCTGCTCCGCTATCTTGACACCACTGGTGACATCGGAAGATGGAGGGAGGGTGCTGTTGAAATTGCAGACTCAAGCGAAGTCATTTTTTCCACACGTACAACAGCTTACAAGTACGGAGGCATGTCATGAAATATATATGGAACATATTAATATATGTCCATAATAATTACAAATTAAAAGTATTGCAACCATATAGGCATCCGAAGAGGGGCTGGGTGTTTGAGCCCCAACAGAATATTTAGTTAATTTTATATATATTTTTGATCAGCGTCTTCCGAGTTGCGCGAAAAAGTGTTGACAACAAAAAGTTTCAACAACACTAGACGTCGCATGCCTACGTGCATTACGGAAGACGAAAACTTCTGTAGTTTTTTGTATTTAATTAATTAGTTAAATAATTGATTAAGTGATTAATTAATTAACCAATTACATGCTAATTTGAGCTATTCGTTTTCAAGGTGTGATCGTTTTGAGTGCCAAGAATAAAAATGGTAGACAATTTTTGAAAAGAAAAGCCTACAGCACCCGGTATTCCCAGGCGGTCACCCATCCAAGTACTAACCGGGCTCGACGTTGCTTAACTTCGGTGATCGGACGAGAACCGGTGTTTTCAACGTGATATGGCCGTAGACGAAAGTGACTGCTTATTTAGTGGTATTTATATTAGGGCCGTAAATGTTGCTACCTTCATATCAACTAAATGTAATATTTCTTGGGAAATTATTTTATATGCTTAATTTAGGTGCGCTTTATCAACGTTTATTGATTATGCATCACACTATGTAGTCTTATATTGCTTTTAAATCCGACCACAGTAGCGCCATCTAGTGACGATTCACTAACCATTCTATCTACAATTTCCGTATTTCTTTCTTTACTTTATTCGCAAAGCAAATATACGTAACTTTCTATGTAAACAACACGAGATAACTGTCGCTGTTAATTTTTTTCGAGTAAATCGCCAACTCTATTCGGGTCAGAGGTCATGCAATGGACGAAAGATGCGAATGGTCACAGAAAGAGGCGACAGGACACAGGGTCGGTACCAGCTAGGGTAGTCTAGGGGTTGGATTAACCTCCAATTGCACCCTCGCTGACGCTAGGCCTAAAAGCCCTACCGGCCGAACCAAATTCATATTGGGTGGGCTGAGCAACTTCTTCAGAACGACTCGACCGCCTCTCGAGGAGACGGGTGGAGGTGCTCTTAAAATGTTTCGTCGCCGCACCGCCGTCACTTCACCTTCTGCTTAACGGCACCTGCTCCGCTGTCTTGACACCACTGGTGACATCGGAAGATGGAGGGAGGGTGCTGTTGAAATTGCAGACTCAAGCGAAGTCATTTTTTCCACACGTACAACAGCTTACAAGTACGGAGGCATGTCATGAAATATATATGGAACATATTAATATATGTCCATAATAATTACAAATTAAAAGTATTGCAACCATATAGGCATCCGAAGAGGGGCTGGGTGTTTGAGCCCCAACCCAATATTTAGTGAATTTTATAGATATTTTTGATCAGCGTCTTCCGAGTTGCGCGAAAAAGTGGTGACAACAAAAAGTTTCAACAACACTAGACGTCGCATGCCTACGTGCATTACGGAAGACGAAAACTTCTGTAGTTTTTTGTATTTAACTAATTAGTTAAATAATTGATTAAGTGATTAATTAATTAACCAATTACATGCTAATTTGAGCTATTCGTTTTCAAGGTGTGATCGTTTTGAGTGCCAAGAATAAAAATGGTAGAAAATTGTTGAAAAGAAAAGCCTACAGCACCCGGTATTCCCAGGCGGTCACCCATCCAAGTACTAACCGGGCGCGACGTTGCTTAACTTCGGTGATCGGACGAGAACCGGTGTTTTCAACGTGATATGGCCGTAGACGAAAGTGACTGCTTATTTAGTGGTATTTATATTAGGGCCGTAAATGTTGCTACCTTCATATCAACTAAATGTAATATTTCTTGGGAAATTATTTTATATGCTTAATTTAGGTGCGCTTTATCAACGTTTATTGATTATGCATCACACTATGTAGTCTTATATTGCTTTTAAATCTGACCACAGTAGCGCCATCTAGTGACGATTCACTAACCATTCTATCTACAATTTCCGTATTTCTTTTTTTACTTTATTCGCAAAGCAAATATACGTAACTTTCTATGTAAACAACACGAGATAACTGTCGCTGTTAATTTTTTTCGAGTAAATCGCCAATTCTATTCGGGTCAGAGGTCATGCAATGGACGAAAGGTGCGAATGGTCACAGAAAGAGGCGACAGGACACAGGGTCGGTACCAGCTAGGGTAGTCTAGGGGTTGGATTAACCTCCAATTGCACCCTCGCTGACGCTAGGCCTAAAAGCCCTACCGGCCGAACCAAATTCATATTGGGTGGGCTGAGCAACTTCTTCAGAACGACTCGACCGCCTCTCGAGGTGACGGGTGGAGGTGCTCTTAAAATGTTTCGTCGCCGCACCGCCGTCACTTCACCTTCTGCTTAACGGCACCTGCTCCGCTGTCTTGACACCACTGGTGACATCGGAAGATGGAGGGAGGGTGCTGTTGAAATTGCAGACTCAAGCGAAGTCATTTTTTCCACACGTACAACAGCTTACAAGTACGGAGGCATGTCATGAAATATATATGGAACATATTAATATATGTCCATAATAATTACAAATTAAAAGTATTGCAACCATATAGGCATCCGAAGAGGGGCTGGGTGTTTGAGCCCCAACAGAATATTTAGTTAATTTTATATATATTTTTGATCAGCGTCTTCCGAGTTGCGCGAAAAAGTGTTGACAACAAAAAGTTTCAACAACACTAGACGTCGCATGCCTACGTGCATTACGGAAGACGAAAACTTCTGTAGTTTTTTGTATTTAATTAATTAGTTAAATAATTGATTAAGTGATTAATTAATTAACCAATTACATGCTAATTTGAGCTATTCGTTTTCAAGGTGTGATCGTTTTGAGTGCCAAGAATAAAAATGGTAGACAATTTTTGAAAAGAAAAGCCTACAGCACCCGGTATTCCCAGGCGGTCACCCATCCAAGTACTAACCGGGCTCGACGTTGCTTAACTTCGGTGATCGGACGAGAACCGGTGTTTTCAACGTGATATGGCCGTAGACGAAAGTGACTGCTTATTTAGTGGTATTTATATTAGGGCCGTAAATGTTGCTACCTTCATATCAACTAAATGTAATATTTCTTGGGAAATTATTTTATATGCTTAATTTAGGTGCGCTTTATCAACGTTTATTGATTATGCATCACACTATGTAGTCTTATATTGCTTTTAAATCCGACCACAGTAGCGCCATCTAGTGACGATTCACTAACCATTCTATCTACAATTTCCGTATTTATTTCTTTACTTTATTCGCAAAGCAAATATACGTAACTTTCTATGTAAACAACACGAGATAACTGTCGCTGTTAATTTTTTTCGAGTAAATCGCCAACTCTATTCGGGTCAGAGGTCATGCAATGGACGAAAGATGCGAATGGTCACAGAAAGAGGCGACAGGACACAGGGTCGGTACCAGCTAGGGTAGTCTAGGGGTTGGATTAACCTCCAATTGCACCCTCGCTGACGCTAGGCCTAAAAGCCCTACCGGCCGAACCAAATTCATATTGGGTGGGCTGAGCAACTTCTTCAGAACGACTCGACCGCCTCTCGAGGAGACGGGTGGAGGTGCTCTTAAAATGTTTCGTCGCCGCACCGCCGTCACTTCACCTTCTGCTTAACGGCACCTGCTCCGCTGTCTTGACACCACTGGTGACATCGGAAGATGGAGGGAGGGTGCTGTTGAAATTGCAGACTCAAGCGAAGTCATTTTTTCCACACGTACAACAGCTTACAAGTACGGAGGCATGTCATGAAATATATATGGAACATATTAATATATGTCCATAATAATTACAAATTAAAAGTATTGCAACCATATAGGCATCCGAAGAGGGGCTGGGTGTTTGAGCCCCAACCCAATATTTAGTGAATTTTATAGATATTTTTGATCAGCGTCTTCCGAGTTGCGCGAAAAAGTGTTGACAACAAAAAGTTTCAACAACACTAGACGTCGCATGCCTACGTGCATTACGGAAGACGAAAACTTCTGTAGTTTTTTGTATTTAACTAATTAGTTAAATAATTGATTAAGTGATTAATTAATTAACCAATTACATGCTAATTTGAGCTATTCGTTTTCAAGGTGTGATCGTTTTGAGTGCCAAGAATAAAAATGGTAGAAAATTGTTGAAAAGAAAAGCCTACAGCACCCGGTATTCCCAGGCGGTCACCCATCCAAGTACTAACCGGGCGCGACGTTGCTTAACTTCGGTGATCGGACGAGAACCGGTGTTTTCAACGTGATATGGCCGTAGACGAAAGTGACTGCTTATTTAGTGGTATTTATATTAGGGCCGTAAATGTTGCTACCTTCATATCAACTAAATGTAATATTTCTTGGGAAATTATTTTATATGCTTAATTTAGGTGCGCTTTATCAACGTTTATTGATTATGCATCACACTATGTAGTCTTATATTGCTTTTAAATCTGACCACAGTAGCGCCATCTAGTGACGATTCACTAACCATTCTATCTACAATTTCCGTATTTCTTTTTTTACTTTATTCGCAAAGCAAATATACGTAACTTTCTATGTAAACAACACGAGATAACTGTCGCTGTTAATTTTTTTCGAGTAAATCGCCAATTCTATTCGGGTCAGAGGTCATGCAATGGACGAAAGGTGCGAATAGTCACAGAAAGAGGCGACAGGACACAGGGTCGGTACCAGCTAGGGTAGTCTAGGGGTTGGATTAACCTCCAATTGCACCCTCGCTGACGCTAGGCCTAAAAGCCCTACCGGCCGAACCAAATTCATATTGGGTGGGCTGAGCAACTTCTTCAGAACGACTCGACCGCCTCTCGAGGTGACGGGTGGAGGTGCTCTTAAAATGTTTCGTCGCCGCACCGCCGTCACTTCACCTTCTGCTTAACGGCACCTGCTCCGCTGTCTTGACACCACTGGTGACATCGGAAGATGGAGGGAGGGTGCTGTTGAAATTGCAGACTCAAGCGAAGTCATTTTTTCCACACGTACAACAGCTTACAAGTACGGAGGCATGTCATGAAATATATATGGAACATATTAATATATGTCCATAATAATTACAAATTAAAAGTATTGCAACCATATAGGCATCCGAAGAGGGGCTGGGTGTTTGAGCCCCAACAGAATATTTAGTTAATTTTATAGATGTTTTTGATCAGCGTCTTCCGAGTTGCGCGAAAAAGTGTTGACAACAAAAAGTTTCAACAACACTAGACGTCGCATGCCTACGTGCATTACGGAAGACAACTTCCGTAGTTTTTTGTATTTAACTAATTAGTTAATTAATTGATTAAGTGATTAATTAATTAACCAATTACATGCTAATTTGAGCTATTCGTTTTCAAGGTGTGATCGTTTTGAGTGCCAAGAATAAAAATGGTAGAAAATTGTTGAAAAGAAAAGCCTACAGCACCCGGTATTCCCAGGCGGTCACCCATCCAAGTACTAACCGGGCTCGACGTTGCTTAACTTCGGTGATCGGACGAGAACCGGTGTTTTCAACGTGATATGGCCGTAGACGAAAGTGACTGCTTATTTAGTGGTATTTATATTAGGGCCGTAAATGTTGCTACCTTCATATCAACTAAATGTAATATTTCTTGGGAAATTATTTTATATGCTTAATTTAGGTGCGCTTTATCAACGTTTATTGATTATGCATCACACTATGTAGTCTTATATTGCTTTTAAATCCGACCACAGTAGCGCCATCTAGTGACGATTCACTAACCATTCTATCTATTATTTCCGAATTTCTTTCTTTACATTATTCGCAAAGCAAATATACGTAACTTTCTATGTAAACAACACGAGATAACTGTCGCTGTTAATTTTTTTCGAGTAAATCGCCAATTCTATTCGGGTCAGAGGTCATGCAATGGACGAAAGACGCGAATGGTCACAGAAAGAGGCGACAGGACACAGGGTCGGTGCCAGCTAGGGTAGTCTAGGGGTTGGATTAACCTCCATTTGCACTCTCGCTGACGCTAGGCCTAAAAGCCCTACCGGCCGAACCAAATTCATATTGGGTGGGCTGAGCAACTTCTTCAGAACGACTCGACCGCCTCTCGAGGAGACGGGTGGAGGTGCTCTTAAAATGTTTCGTCGCCGCACCGCCGTCACTTCACCTTCTGCTTAACGGCACCTGCTCCGCTATCTTGACACCACTGGTGACATCGGAAGATGGAGGGAGGGTGCTGTTGAAATAGCAGACTCAAGCGAAGTCATTTTTTCAACACGTACAACAGCTTACAAGTACGGAGGCATGTCATGAAATATATATGGAACATATTAATATATGTCCATAATAATTACAAATTAAAAGTATTGCAACCATATAGGCATCCGAAGAGGGGCTGGGTGTTTGAGCCCCAACAGAATATTTAGTTAATTTTATAGATGTTTTTGATCAGCGTCTTCCGAGTTGCGCGAAAAAGTGTTGACAACAAAAAGTTTCAACAACACTAGACGTCGCATGCCTACGTGCATTACGGAAGACGACAACTTCCGTAGTTTTTTGTATTTAACTAATTAGTTAATTAATTGATTAAGTGATTAATTAATTAACCAATTACATGCTAATTTGAGCTATTCGTTTTCAAGGTGTGATCGTTTTGAGTGCCAAGAATAAAAATGGTAGAAAATTGTTGAAAAGAAAAGCCTACAGCACCCGGTATTCCCAGGCGGTCACCCATCCAAGTACTAACCGGGCTCGACGTTGCTTAACTTCGGTGATCGGACGAGAACCGGTGTTTTCAACGTGATATGGCCGTAGACGAAAGTGACTGCTTATTTAGTGGTATTTATATTAGGGCCGTAAATGTTGCTACCTTCATATCAACTAAATGTAATATTTCTTGGGAAATTATTTTATATGCTTAATTTAGGTGCGCTTTATCAACGTTTATTGATTATGCATCACACTATGTAGTCTTATATTGCTTTTAAATCCGACCACAGTAGCGCCATCTAGTGACGATTCACTAACCATTCTATCTACAATTTCCGTATTTCTTTCTTTACTTTATTCGCAAAGCAAATATACGTAACTTTCTATGTAAACAACACGAGATAACTGTCGCTGTTAATTTTTTTCGAGTAAATCGCCAACTCTATTCGGGTCAGAGGTCATGCAATGGACGAAAGATGCGAATGGTCACAGAAAGAGGCGACAGGACACAGGGTCGGTACCAGCTAGGGTAGTCTAGGGGTTGGATTAACCTCCAATTGCACCCTCGCTGACGCTAGGCCTAAAAGCCCTACCGGCCGAACCAAATTCATATTGGGTGGGCTGAGCAACTTCTTCAGAACGACTCGACCGCCTCTCGAGGAGACGGGTGGAGGTGCTCTTAAAATGTTTCGTCGCCGCACCGCCGTCACTTCACCTTCTGCTTAACGGCACCTGCTCCGCTGTCTTGACACCACTGGTGACATCGGAAGATGGAGGGAGGGTGCTGTTGAAATTGCAGACTCAAGCGAAGTCATTTTTTCCACACGTACAACAGCTTACAAGTACGGAGGCATGTCATGAAATATATATGGAACATATTAATATATGTCCATAATAATTACAAATTAAAAGTATTGCAACCATATAGGCATCCGAAGAGGGGCTGGGTGTTTGAGCCCCAACCCAATATTTAGTGAATTTTATATATATTTTTGATCAGCGTCTTCCGAGTTGCGCGAAAAAGTGTTGACAACAAAAAGTTTCAACAACACTAGACGTCGCATGCCTACGTGCATTACGGAAGACGAAAACTTCTGTAGTTTTTTGTATTTAACTAATTAGTTAAATAATTGATTAAGTGATTAATTAATTAACCAATTACATGCTAATTTGAGCTATTCGTTTTCAAGGTGTGATCGTTTTGAGTGCCAAGAATAAAAATGGTAGAAAATTGTTGAAAAGAAAAGCCTACAGCACCCGGTATTCCCAGGCGGTCACCCATCCAAGTACTAACCGGGCTCGACGTTGCTTAACTTCGGTGATCGGACGAGAACCGGTGTTTTCAACGTGATATGGCCGTAGACGAAAGTGACTGCTTATTTAGTGGTATTTATATTAGGGCCGTAAATGTTGCTACCTTCATATCAACTAAATGTAATATTTCTTGGGAAATTATTTTATATGCTTAATTTAGGTGCGCTTTATCAACGTTTATTGATTATGCATCACACTATGTAGTCTTATATTGCTTTTAAATCCGACCACAGTAGCGCCATCTAGTGACGATTCACTAACCATTCTATCTACAATTTCCGTATTTCTTTCTTTACTTTATTCGCAAAGCAAATATACGTAACTTTCTATGTAAACAACACGAGATAACTGTCGCTGTTAATTTTTTTCGAGTAAATCGCCAACTCTATTCGGGTCAGAGGTCATGCAATGGACGAAAGATGCGAATGGTCACAGAAAGAGGCGACAGGACACAGGATCGGTACCAGCTAGGGTAGTCTAGGGGTTGGATTAACCTCCAATTGCACCCTCGCTGACGCTAGGCCTAAAAGCCCTACCGGCCGAACCAAATTCATATTGGGTGGGCTGAGCAACTTCTTCAGAACGACTCGACCGCCTCTCGAGGAGACGGGTGGAGGTGCTCTTAAAATGTTTCGTCGCCGCACCGCCGTCACTTCACCTTCTGCTTAACGGCACCTGCTCCGCTGTCTTGACACCACTGGTGACATCGGAAGATGGAGGGAGGGTGCTGTTGAAATTGCAGACTCAAGCGAAGTCATTTTTTTCACACGTACAACAGCTTACAAGTACGGAGGCATGTCATGAAATATATATGGAACATATTAATATATGTCCATAATAATTACAAATTAAAAGTATTGCAACCATATAGGCATCCGAAGAGGGGCTGGGTGTTTGAGCCCCAACCCAATATTTAGTGAATTTTATATATATTTTTGATCAGCGTCTTCCGAGTTGCGCGAAAAAGTTTTGACAACAAAAAGTTTCAACAACACTAGACGTCGCATGCCTACGTGCATTACGGAAGACGAAAACTTCTGTAGTTTTTTGTATTTAACTAATTAGTTAAATAATTGATTAAGTGATTAATTAATTAACCAATTACATGCTAATTTGAGCTATTCGTTTTCAAAGTGTGATCGTTTTGAGTGCCAAGAATAAAAATGGTAGAAAATTGTTGAAAAGAAAAGCCTACAGCACCCGGTATTCCCAGGCGGTCACCCATCCAAGTACTAACCGGGCTCGACGTTGCTTAACTTCGGTGATCGGACGAGAACCGGTGTTTTCAACGTGATATGGCCGTAGACGAAAGTGACTGCTTATTTAGTGGTATTTATATTAGGGCCGTAAATGTTGCTACCTTCATATCAACTAAATCTAATATTTCTTGGGAAATTATTTTATATGCTTAATTTAGGTGCGCTTTATCAACGTTTATTGATTATGCATCACACAATGTAGTCTTATATTGCTTTTAAATCCGACCACAGTAGCGCCATCTAGTGACGATTCACTAACCATTCTATCTACAATTTCCGTATTTCTTTTTTTACTTTATTCGCAAAGCAAATATACGTAACTTTCTATGTAAACAACACGAGATAACTGTCGCTGTTAATTTTTTTCGAGTAAATCGCCAATTTTATTCGGGTCAGAGGTCATGCAATGGACGAAAGGTGCGAATGGTCACAGAAAGAGGCGACAGGACACAGGGTCGGTACCAGCTAGGGTAGTCTAGGGGTTGGATTAACCTCCAATTGCACCCTCGCTGACGCTAGGCCTAAAAGCCCTACCGGCCGAACCAAATTCATATTGGGTGGGCTGAGCAACTTCTTCAGAACGACTCGACCGCCTCTCGAGGAGACGGGTGGAGGTGCTCTTAAAATGTTTCGTCGCCGCACCGCCGTCACTTCACCTTCTGCTTAACGGCACCTGCTCCGCTGTCTTGACACCACTGGTGACATCGGAAGATGGAGGGAGGGTGCTGTTGAAATTGCAGACTCAAGCGAAGTCATTTTTTCCACACGTACAACAGCTTACAAGTACGGAGGCATGTCATGAAATATATATGGAACATATTAATATATGTCCATAATAATTACAAATTAAAAGTATTGCAACCATATAGGCATCCGAAGAGGGGCTGGGTGTTTGAGCCCCAACCCAATATTTAGTGAATTTTATATATATTTTTGATCAGCGTCTTCCGAGTTGCGCGAAAAAGTGTTGACAACAAAAAGTTTCAACAACACTAGACGTCGCATGCCTACGTGCATTACGGAAGACGAAAACTTCTGTAGTTTTTTGTATTTAACTAATTAGTTAAATAATTGATTAAGTGATTAATTAATTAACCAATTACATGCTAATTTGAGCTATTCGTTTTCAAGGTGTGATCGTTTTGAGTGCCAAGAATAAAAATGGTAGAAAATTGTTGAAAAGAAAAGCCTACAGCACCCGGTATTCCCAGGCGGTCACCCATCCAAGTACTAACCGGGCTCGACGTTGCTTAACTTCGGTGATCGGACGAGAACCGGTGTTTTCAACGTGATATGGCCGTAGACGAAAGTGACTGCTTATTTAGTGGTATTTATATTAGGGCCGTAAATGTTGCTACCTTCATATCAACTAAATGTAATATTTCTTGGGAAATTATTTTATATGCTTAATTTAGGTGCGCTTTATCAACGTTTATTGATTATGCATCACACTATGTAGTCTTATATTGCTTTTAAATCCGACCACAGTAGCGCCATCTAGTGACGATTCACTAACCATTCTATCTACAATTTCCGTATTTCTTTCTTTACTTTATTCGCAAAGCAAATATACGTAACTTTCTATGTAAACAACACGAGATAACTGTCGCTGTTAATTTTTTTCGAGTAAATCGCCAACTCTATTCGGGTCAGAGGTCATGCAATGGACGAAAGATGCGAATGGTCACAGAAAGAGGCGACAGGACACAGGATCGGTACCAGCTAGGGTAGTCTAGGGGTTGGATTAACCTCCAATTGCACCCTCGCTGACGCTAGGCCTAAAAGCCCTACCGGCCGAACCAAATTCATATTGGGTGGGCTGAGCAACTTCTTCAGAACGACTCGACCGCCTCTCGAGGAGACGGGTGGAGGTGCTCTTAAAATGTTTCGTCGCCGCACCGCCGTCACTTCACCTTCTGCTTAACGGCACCTGCTCCGCTGTCTTGACACCACTGGTGACATCGGAAGATGGAGGGAGGGTGCTGTTGAAATTGCAGACTCAAGCGAAGTCATTTTTTTCACACGTACAACAGCTTACAAGTACGGAGGCATGTCATGAAATATATATGGAACATATTAATATATGTCCATAATAATTACAAATTAAAAGTATTGCAACCATATAGGCATCCGAAGAGGGGCTGGGTGTTTGAGCCCCAACCCAATATTTAGTGAATTTTATATATATTTTTGATCAGCGTCTTCCGAGTTGCGCGAAAAAGTTTTGACAACAAAAAGTTTCAACAACACTAGACGTCGCATGCCTACGTGCATTACGGAAGACGAAAACTTCTGTAGTTTTTTGTATTTAACTAATTAGTTAAATAATTGATTAAGTGATTAATTAATTAACCAATTACATGCTAATTTGAGCTATTCGTTTTCAAAGTGTGATCGTTTTGAGTGCCAAGAATAAAAATGGTAGAAAATTGTTGAAAAGAAAAGCCTACAGCACCCGGTATTCCCAGGCGGTCACCCATCCAAGTACTAACCGGGCTCGACGTTGCTTAACTTCGGTGATCGGACGAGAACCGGTGTTTTCAACGTGATATGGCCGTAGACGAAAGTGACTGCTTATTTAGTGGTATTTATATTAGGGCCGTAAATGTTGCTACCTTCATATCAACTAAATCTAATATTTCTTGGGAAATTATTTTATATGCTTAATTTAGGTGCGCTTTATCAACGTTTATTGATTATGCATCACACAATGTAGTCTTATATTGCTTTTAAATCCGACCACAGTAGCGCCATCTAGTGACGATTCACTAACCATTCTATCTACAATTTCCGTATTTCTTTTTTTACTTTATTCGCAAAGCAAATATACGTAACTTTCTATGTAAACAACACGAGATAACTGTCGCTGTTAATTTTTTTCGAGTAAATCGCCAATTTTATTCGGGTCAGAGGTCATGCAATGGACGAAAGGTGCGAATGGTCACAGAAAGAGGCGACAGGACACAGGGTCGGTACCAGCTAGGGTAGTCTAGGGGTTGGATTAACCTCCAATTGCACCCTCGCTGACGCTAGGCCTAAAAGCCCTACCGGCCGAACCAAATTCATATTGGGTGGGCTGAACAACTTCTTCAGAACGACTCGACCGCCTCTCGAGGTGACGGGTGGAGGTGCTCTTAAAATGTTTCGTCGCCGCACCGCCGTCACTTCACCTTCTGCTTAACGGCACCTGCTCCGCTGTCTTGACACCACTGGTGACATCGGAAGATGGAGGGAGGGTGCTGTTGAAATTGCAGACTCAAGCGAAGTCATTTTTTCCACACGTACAACAGCTTACAAGTACGGAGGCATGTCATGAAATATACAGTATATGGAACATATTAATATATGTCCATAATAATTACAAATTAAAAGTATTGCAACCATATAGGCATCTGAAGAGGGGCTGGGTGTTTGAGCCCCAACAGAATATTTAGTTAATTTTATAGATGTTTTTGATCAGCGTCTTCCGAGTTGCGCGAAAAAGTGTTGACAACAAAAAGTTTCAACAACACTAGACGTCGCATGCCTACGTGCATTACGGAAGACGACAACTTCCGTAGTTTTTTGTATTTAACTAATTAGTTAATTAATTGATTAAGTGATTAATTAATTAACCAATTACATGCTAATTTGAGCTATTCGTTTTCAAGGTGTGATCGTTTTGAGTGCCAAGAATAAAAATGGTAGAAAATTGTTGAAAAGAAAAGCCTACAGCACCCGGTATTCCCAGGCGGTCACCCATCCAAGTACTAACCGGGCCCGACGTTGCTTAACTTCGGTGATCGGACGAGAACCGGTGTTTTCAACGTGATATGGCCGTAGACGAAAGTGACTGCTTATTTAGTGGTATTTATATTAGGGCCGTAAATGTTGCTACCTTCATATCAACTAAATGTAATATTTCTTGGGAAATTATTTTATATGCTTAATTTAGGTGCGCTTTATCAACGTTTATTGATTATGCATCACACTATGTAGTCTTATATTGCTTTTAAATCCGACCACAGTAGCGCCATCTAGTGACGATTCACTAACCATTCTATCTACAATTTCCGAATTTCTTTCTTTACATTATTCGCAAAGCAAATATACGTAACTTTCTATGTAAACAACACGAGATAACTGTCGCTGTTAATTATTTTCGAGTAAATCGCCAATTCTATTCGGGTCAGAGGTCATGCAATGGACGAAAGACGCGAATGGTCACAGAAAGAGGCGACAGGACACAGGGTCGGTACCAGCTAGGGTAGTCTAGGGGTTGGATTAACCTCCAATTGCACCCTCGCTGACGCTAGGCCTAAAAGCCCTACCGGCCGAACCAAATTCATATTGGGTGGGCTGAGCAACTTCTTCAGAACGACTCGACCGCCTCTCGAGGAGACGGGTGGAGGTGCTCTTAAAATGTTTCGTCGCCGCACGGCCGTCACTTCACCTTCTGCTTAACGGCACCTGCTCCGCTATCTTGACACCACTGGTGACATCGGAAGATGGAGGGAGGGTGCTGTTGAAATTGCAGACTCAAGCGAAGTCATTTTTTCCACACGTACAACAGCTTACAAGTACGGAGGCATGTCATGAAATATATATGGAACATATTAATATATGTCCATAATAATTACAAATTAAAAGTATTGCAACCATATAGGCATCCGAAGAGGGGCTGGGTGTTTGAGCCCCAACCCAATATTTAGTTAATTTTATATATATTTTTGATCAGCGTCTTCCGAGTTGCGCGAAAAAGTGTTGACAACAAAAAGTTTCAACAACACTAGACGTCGCATGCCTACGTGCATTACGGAAGACGAAAACTTCTGTAGTTTTTTGTATTTAATTAATTAGTTAAATAATTGATTAAGTGATTAATTAATTAACCAATTACATGCTAATTTGAGCTATTCGTTTTCAAGGTGTGATCGTTTTGAGTGCCAAGAATAAAAATGGTAGACAATTTTTGAAAAGAAAAGCCTACAGCACCCGGTATTCCCAGGCGGTCACCCATCCAAGTACTAACCGGGCTCGACGTTGCTTAACTTCGGTGATCGGACGAGAACCGGTGTTTTCAACGTGATATGGCCGTAGACGAAAGTGACTGCTTATTTAGTGGTATTTATATTAGGGCCGTAAATGTTGCTACCTTCATATCAACTAAATGTAATATTTCTTGGGAAATTATTTTATATGCTTAATTTAGGTGCGCTTTATCAACGTTTATTGATTATGCATCACACTATGTAGTCTTATATTGCTTTTAAATCCGACCACAGTAGCGCCATCTAGTGACGATTCACTAACCATTCTATCTACAATTTCCGTATTTCTTTCTTTACTTTATTCGCAAAGCAAATATACGTAACTTTCTATGTAAACAACACGAGATAACTGTCGCTGTTAATTTTTTTCGAGTAAATCGCCAACTCTATTCGGGTCAGAGGTCATGCAATGGACGAAAGATGCGAATGGTCACAGAAAGAGGCGACAGGACACAGGGTCGGTACCAGCTAGGGTAGTCTAGGGGTTGGATTAACCTCCAATTGCACCCTCGCTGACGCTAGGCCTAAAAGCCCTACCGGCCGAACCAAATTCATATTGGGTGGGCTGAGCAACTTCTTCAGAACGACTCGACCGCCTCTCGAGGAGACGGGTGGAGGTGCTCTTAAAATGTTTCGTCGCCGCACCGCCGTCACTTCACCTTCTGCTTAACGGCACCTGCTCCGCTGTCTTGACACCACTGGTGACATCGGAAGATGGAGGGAGGGTGCTGTTGAAATTGCAGACTCAAGCGAAGTCATTTTTTCCACACGTACAACAGCTTACAAGTACGGAGGCATGTCATGAAATATATATGGAACATATTAATATATGTCCATAATAATTACAAATTAAAAGTATTGCAACCATATAGGCATCCGAAGAGGGGCTGGGTGTTTGAGCCCCAACCCAATATTTAGTGAATTTTATATATATTTTTGATCAGCGTCTTCCGAGTTGCGCGAAAAAGTGTTGACAACAAAAAGTTTCAACAACACTAGACGTCGCATGCCTACGTGCATTACGGAAGACGAAAACTTCTGTAGTTTTTTGTATTTAATTAATTAGTTAAATAATTGATTAAGTGATTAATTAATTAACCAATTACATGCTAATTTGAGCTATTCGTTTTCAAGGTGTGATCGTTTTGAGTGCCAAGAATAAAAATGGTAGACAATTTTTGAAAAGAAAAGCCTACAGCACCCGGTATTCCCAGGCGGTCACCCATCCAAGTACTAACCGGGCTCGACGTTGCTTAACTTCGGTGATCGGACGAGAACCGGTGTTTTCAACGTGATATGGCCGTAGACGAAAGTGACTGCTTATTTAGTGGTATTTATATTAGGGCCGTAAATGTTGCTACCTTCATATCAACTAAATGTAATATTTCTTGGGAAATTATTTTATATGCTTAATTTAGGTGCGCTTTATCAACGTTTATTGATTATGCATCACACTATGTAGTCTTATATTGCTTTTAAATCCGACCACAGTAGCGCCATCTAGTGACGATTCACTAACCATTCTATCTACAATTTCCGTATTTCTTTCTTTACTTTATTCGCAAAGCAAATATACGTAACTTTCTATGTAAACAACACGAGATAACTGTCGCTGTTAATTTTTTTCGAGTAAATCGCCAACTCTATTCGGGTCAGAGGTCATGCAATGGACGAAAGATGCGAATGGTCACAGAAAGAGGCGACAGGACACAGGGTCGGTACCAGCTAGGGTAGTCTAGGGGTTGGATTAACCTCCAATTGCACCCTCGCTGACGCTAGGCCTAAAAGCCCTACCGGCCGAACCAAATTCATATTGGGTGGGCTGAGCAACTTCTTCAGAACGACTCGACCGCCTCTCGAGGAGACGGGTGGAGGTGCTCTTAAAATGTTTCGTCGCCGCACCGCCGTCACTTCACCTTCTGCTTAACGGCACCTGCTCCGCTATCTTGACACCACTGGTGACATCGGAAGATGGAGGGAGGGTGCTGTTGAAATTGCAGACTCAAGCGAAGTCATTTTTTCCACACGTACAACAGCTTACAAGTACGGAGGCATGTCATGAAATATATATGGAACATATTAATATATGTCCATAATAATTACAAATTAAAAGTATTGCAACCATATAGGCATCCGAAGAGGGGCTGGGTGTTTGAGCCCCAACAGAATATTTAGTTAATTTTATATATATTTTTGATCAGCGTCTTCCGAGTTGCGCGAAAAAGTGTTGACAACAAAAAGTTTCAACAACACTAGACGTCGCATGCCTACGTGCATTACGGAAGACGAAAACTTCTGTAGTTTTTTGTATTTAATTAATTAGTTAAATAATTGATTAAGTGATTAATTAATTAACCAATTACATGCTAATTTGAGCTATTCGTTTTCAAGGTGTGATCGTTTTGAGTGCCAAGAATAAAAATGGTAGACAATTTTTGAAAAGAAAAGCCTACAGCACCCGGTATTCCCAGGCGGTCACCCATCCAAGTACTAACCGGGCTCGACGTTGCTTAACTTCGGTGATCGGACGAGAACCGGTGTTTTCAACGTGATATGGCCGTAGACGAAAGTGACTGCTTATTTAGTGGTATTTATATTAGGGCCGTAAATGTTGCTACCTTCATATCAACTAAATGTAATATTTCTTGGGAAATTATTTTATATGCTTAATTTAGGTGCGCTTTATCAACGTTTATTGATTATGCATCACACTATGTAGTCTTATATTGCTTTTAAATCCGACCACAGTAGCGCCATCTAGTGACGATTCACTAACCATTCTATCTACAATTTCCGTATTTCTTTCTTTACTTTATTCGCAAAGCAAATATACGTAACTTTCTATGTAAACAACACGAGATAACTGTCGCTGTTAATTTTTTTCGAGTAAATCGCCAACTCTATTCGGGTCAGAGGTCATGCAATGGACGAAAGATGCGAATGGTCACAGAAAGAGGCGACAGGACACAGGGTCGGTACCAGCTAGGGTAGTCTAGGGGTTGGATTAACCTCCAATTGCACCCTCGCTGACGCTAGGCCTAAAAGCCCTACCGGCCGAACCAAATTCATATTGGGTGGGCTGAGCAACTTCTTCAGAACGACTCGACCGCCTCTCGAGGAGACGGGTGGAGGTGCTCTTAAAATGTTTCGTCGCCGCACCGCCGTCACTTCACCTTCTGCTTAACGGCACCTGCTCCGCTGTCTTGACACCACTGGTGACATCGGAAGATGGAGGGAGGGTGCTGTTGAAATTGCAGACTCAAGCGAAGTCATTTTTTCCACACGTACAACAGCTTACAAGTACGGAGGCATGTCATGAAATATATATGGAACATATTAATATATGTCCATAATAATTACAAATTAAAAGTATTGCAACCATATAGGCATCCGAAGAGGGGCTGGGTGTTTGAGCCCCAACCCAATATTTAGTGAATTTTATAGATATTTTTGATCAGCGTCTTCCGAGTTGCGCGAAAAAGTGTTGACAACAAAAAGTTTCAACAACACTAGACGTCGCATGCCTACGTGCATTACGGAAGACGAAAACTTCTGTAGTTTTTTGTATTTAACTAATTAGTTAAATAATTGATTAAGTGATTAATTAATTAACCAATTACATGCTAATTTGAGCTATTCGTTTTCAAGGTGTGATCGTTTTGAGTGCCAAGAATAAAAATGGTAGAAAATTGTTGAAAAGAAAAGCCTACAGCACCCGGTATTCCCAGGCGGTCACCCATCCAAGTACTAACCGGGCGCGACGTTGCTTAACTTCGGTGATCGGACGAGAACCGGTGTTTTCAACGTGATATGGCCGTAGACGAAAGTGACTGCTTATTTAGTGGTATTTATATTAGGGCCGTAAATGTTGCTACCTTCATATCAACTAAATGTAATATTTCTTGGGAAATTATTTTATATGCTTAATTTAGGTGCGCTTTATCAACGTTTATTGATTATGCATCACACTATGTAGTCTTATATTGCTTTTAAATCTGACCACAGTAGCGCCATCTAGTGACGATTCACTAACCATTCTATCTACAATTTCCGTATTTCTTTTTTTACTTTATTCGCAAAGCAAATATACGTAACTTTCTATGTAAACAACACGAGATAACTGTCGCTGTTAATTTTTTTCGAGTAAATCGCCAATTCTATTCGGGTCAGAGGTCATGCAATGGACGAAAGGTGCGAATGGTCACAGAAAGAGGCGACAGGACACAGGGTCGGTACCAGCTAGGGTAGTCTAGGGGTTGGATTAACCTCCAATTGCACCCTCGCTGACGCTAGGCCTAAAAGCCCTACCGGCCGAACCAAATTCATATTGGGTGGGCTGAGCAACTTCTTCAGAACGACTCGACCGCCTCTCGAGGTGACGGGTGGAGGTGCTCTTAAAATGTTTCGTCGCCGCACCGCCGTCACTTCACCTTCTGCTTAACGGCACCTGCTCCGCTGTCTTGACACCACTGGTGACATCGGAAGATGGAGGGAGGGTGCTGTTGAAATTGCAGACTCAAGCGAAGTCATTTTTTCCACACGTACAACAGCTTACAAGTACGGAGGCATGTCATGAAATATATATGGAACATATTAATATATGTCCATAATAATTACAAATTAAAAGTATTGCAACCATATAGGCATCCGAAGAGGGGCTGGGTGTTTGAGCCCCAACAGAATATTTAGTTAATTTTATATATATTTTTGATCAGCGTCTTCCGAGTTGCGCGAAAAAGTGTTGACAACAAAAAGTTTCAACAACACTAGACGTCGCATGCCTACGTGCATTACGGAAGACGAAAACTTCTGTAGTTTTTTGTATTTAATTAATTAGTTAAATAATTGATTAAGTGATTAATTAATTAACCAATTACATGCTAATTTGAGCTATTCGTTTTCAAGGTGTGATCGTTTTGAGTGCCAAGAATAAAAATGGTAGACAATTTTTGAAAAGAAAAGCCTACAGCACCCGGTATTCCCAGGCGGTCACCCATCCAAGTACTAACCGGGCTCGACGTTGCTTAACTTCGGTGATCGGACGAGAACCGGTGTTTTCAACGTGATATGGCCGTAGACGAAAGTGACTGCTTATTTAGTGGTATTTATATTAGGGCCGTAAATGTTGCTACCTTCATATCAACTAAATCTAATATTTCTTGGGAAATTATTTTATATGCTTAATTTAGGTGCGCTTTATCAACGTTTATTGATTATGCATCACACTATGTAGTCTTATATTGCTTTTAAATCCGACCACAGTAGCGCCATCTAGTGACGATTCACTAACCATTCTATCTACAATTTCCGTATTTCTTTCTTTACTTTATTCGCAAAGCAAATATACGTAACTTTCTATGTAAACAACACGAGATAACTGTCGCTGTTAATTTTTTTCGAGTAAATCGCCAACTCTATTCGGGTCAGAGGTCATGCAATGGACGAAAGATGCGAATGGTCACAGAAAGAGGCGACAGGACACAGGGTCGGTACCAGCTAGGGTAGTCTAGGGGTTGGATTAACCTCCAATTGCACCCTCGCTGACGCTAGGCCTAAAAGCCCTACCGGCCGAACCAAATTCATATTGGGTGGGCTGAGCAACTTCTTCAGAACGACTCGACCGCCTCTCGAGGAGACGGGTGGAGGTGCTCTTAAAATGTTTCGTCGCCGCACCGCCGTCACTTCACCTTCTGCTTAACGGCACCTGCTCCGCTGTCTTGACACCACTGGTGACATCGGAAGATGGAGGGAGGGTGCTGTTGAAATTGCAGACTCAAGCGAAGTCATTTTTTCCACACGTACAACAGCTTACAAGTACGGAGGCATGTCATGAAATATATATGGAACATATTAATATATGTCCATAATAATTACAAATTAAAAGTATTGCAACCATATAGGCATCCGAAGAGGGGCTGGGTGTTTGAGCCCCAACCCAATATTTAGTGAATTTTATAGATATTTTTGATCAGCGTCTTCCGAGTTGCGCGAAAAAGTGTTGACAACAAAAAGTTTCAACAACACTAGACGTCGCATGCCTACGTGCATTACGGAAGACGAAAACTTCTGTAGTTTTTTGTATTTAATTAATTAGTTAAATAATTGATTAAGTGATTAATTAATTAACCAATTACATGCTAATTTGAGCTATTCGTTTTCAAGGTGTGATCGTTTTGAGTGCCAAGAATAAAAATGGTAGACAATTTTTGAAAAGAAAAGCCTACAGCACCCGGTATTCCCAGGCGGTCACCCATCCAAGTACTAACCGGGCTCGACGTTGCTTAACTTCGGTGATCGGACGAGAACCGGTGTTTTCAACGTGATATGGCCGTAGACGAAAGTGACTGCTTATTTAGTGGTATTTATATTAGGGCCGTAAATGTTGCTACCTTCATATCAACTAAATGTAATATTTCTTGGGAAATTATTTTATATGCTTAATTTAGGTGCGCTTTATCAACGTTTATTGATTATGCATCACACTATGTAGTCTTATATTGCTTTTAAATCCGACCACAGTAGCGCCATCTAGTGACGATTCACTAACCATTCTATCTACAATTTCCGTATTTCTTTCTTTACTTTATTCGCAAAGCAAATATACGTAACTTTCTATGTAAACAACACGAGATAACTGTCGCTGTTAATTTTTTTCGAGTAAATCGCCAACTCTATTCGGGTCAGAGGTCATGCAATGGACGAAAGATGCGAATGGTCACAGAAAGAGGCGACAGGACACAGGGTCGGTACCAGCTAGGGTAGTCTAGGGGTTGGATTAACCTCCAATTGCACCCTCGCTGACGCTAGGCCTAAAAGCCCTACCGGCCGAACCAAATTCATATTGGGTGGGCTGAGCAACTTCTTCAGAACGACTCGACCGCCTCTCGAGGAGACGGGTGGAGGTGCTCTTAAAATGTTTCGTCGCCGCACCGCCGTCACTTCACCTTCTGCTTAACGGCACCTGCTCCGCTGTCTTGACACCACTGGTGACATCGGAAGATGGAGGGAGGGTGCTGTTGAAATTGCAGACTCAAGCGAAGTCATTTTTTTCACACGTACAACAGCTTACAAGTACGGAGGCATGTCATGAAATATATATGGAACATATTAATATATGTCCATAATAATTACAAATTAAAAGTATTGCAACCATATAGGCATCCGAAGAGGGGCTGGGTGTTTGAGCCCCAACCCAATATTTAGTGAATTTTATAGATATTTTTGATCAGCGTCTTCCGAGTTGCGCGAAAAAGTGTTGACAACAAAAAGTTTCAACAACACTAGACGTCGCATGCCTACGTGCATTACGGAAGACGAAAACTTCTGTAGTTTTTTGTATTTAACTAATTAGTTAAATAATTGATTAAGTGATTAATTAATTAACCAATTACATGCTAATTTGAGCTATTCGTTTTCAAGGTGTGATCGTTTTGAGTGCCAAGAATAAAAATGGTAGAAAATTGTTGAAAAGAAAAGCCTACAGCACCCGGTATTCCCAGGCGGTCACCCATCCAAGTACTAACCGGGCGCGACGTTGCTTAACTTCGGTGATCGGACGAGAACCGGTGTTTTCAACGTGATATGGCCGTAGACGAAAGTGACTGCTTATTTAGTGGTATTTATATTAGGGCCGTAAATGTTGCTACCTTCATATCAACTAAATGTAATATTTCTTGGGAAATTATTTTATATGCTTAATTTAGGTGCGCTTTATCAACGTTTATTGATTATGCATCACACTATGTAGTCTTATATTGCTTTTAAATCTGACCACAGTAGCGCCATCTAGTGACGATTCACTAACCATTCTATCTACAATTTCCGTATTTCTTTTTTTACTTTATTCGCAAAGCAAATATACGTAACTTTCTATGTAAACAACACGAGATAACTGTCGCTGTTAATTTTTTTCGAGTAAATCGCCAATTCTATTCGGGTCAGAGGTCATGCAATGGACGAAAGGTGCGAATGGTCACAGAAAGAGGCGACAGGACACAGGGTCGGTACCAGCTAGGGTAGTCTAGGGGTTGGATTAACCTCCAATTGCACCCTCGCTGACGCTAGGCCTAAAAGCCCTACCGGCCGAACCAAATTCATATTGGGTGGGCTGAGCAACTTCTTCAGAACGACTCGACCGCCTCTCGAGGTGACGGGTGGAGGTGCTCTTAAAATGTTTCGTCGCCGCACCGCCGTCACTTCACCTTCTGCTTAACGGCACCTGCTCCGCTGTCTTGACACCACTGGTGACATCGGAAGATGGAGGGAGGGTGCTGTTGAAATTGCAGACTCAAGCGAAGTCATTTTTTCCACACGTACAACAGCTTACAAGTACGGAGGCATGTCATGAAATATATATGGAACATATTAATATATGTCCATAATAATTACAAATTAAAAGTATT
Source organism: Escarpia spicata (assembly GCA_963995525.1). Classification (NCBI taxonomy): domain Eukaryota; kingdom Metazoa; phylum Annelida; class Polychaeta; order Sabellida; family Siboglinidae; genus Escarpia; species Escarpia spicata. The sequence goes on along the minus strand of OZ023211.1, from coordinate 14,641,746 downwards.
GCAACCATATAGGCATCCGAAGAGGGGCTGGGTGTTTGAGCCCCAACAGAATATTTAGTTAATTTTATAGATGTTTTTGATCAGCGTCTTCCGAGTTGCGCGAAAAAGTGTTGACAACAAAAAGTTTCAACAACACTAGACGTCGCATGCCTACGTGCATTACGGAAGACGACAACTTCCGTAGTTTTTTGTATTTAACTAATTAGTTAATTAATTGATTAAGTGATTAATTAATTAACCAATTACATGCTAATTTGAGCTATTCGTTTTCAAGGTGTGATCGTTTTGAGTGCCAAGAATAAAAATGGTAGAAAATTGTTGAAAAGAAAAGCCTACAGCACCCGGTATTCCCAGGCGGTCACCCATCCAAGTACTAACCGGGCCCGACGTTGCTTAACTTCGGTGATCGGACGAGAACCGGTGTTTTCAACGTGATATGGCCGTAGACGAAAGTGACTGCTTATTTAGTGGTATTTATATTAGGGCCGTAAATGTTGCTACCTTCATATCAACTAAATGTAATATTTCTTGGGAAATTATTTTATATGCTTAATTTAGGTGCGCTTTATCAACGTTTATTGATTATGCATCACACTATGTAGTCTTATATTGCTTTTAAATCCGACCACAGTAGCGCCATCTAGTGACGATTCACTAACCATTCTATCTACAATTTCCGTATTTCTTTCTTTACTTTATTCGCAAAGCAAATATACGTAACTTTCTATGTAAACAACACGAGATAACTGTCGCTGTTAATTTTTTTCGAGTAAATCGCCAACTCTATTCGGGTCAGAGGTCATGCAATGGACGAAAGATGCGAATGGTCACAGAAAGAGGCGACAGGACACAGGGTCGGTACCAGCTAGGGTAGTCTAGGGGTTGGATTAACCTCCAATTGCACCCTCGCTGACGCTAGGCCTAAAAGCCCTACCGGCCGAACCAAATTCATATTGGGTGGGCTGAGCAACTTCTTCAGAACGACTCGACCGCCTCTCGAGGAGACGGGTGGAGGTGCTCTTAAAATGTTTCGTCGCCGCACCGCCGTCACTTCACCTTCTGCTTAACGGCACCTGCTCCGCTGTCTTGACACCACTGGTGACATCGGAAGATGGAGGGAGGGTGCTGTTGAAATTGCAGACTCAAGCGAAGTCATTTTTTTCACACGTACAACAGCTTACAAGTACGGAGGCATGTCATGAAATATATATGGAACATATTAATATATGTCCATAATAATTACAAATTAAAAGTATTGCAACCATATAGGCATCCGAAGAGGGGCTGGGTGTTTGAGCCCCAACCCAATATTTAGTGAATTTTATATATATTTTTGATCAGCGTCTTCCGAGTTGCGCGAAAAAGTTTTGACAACAAAAAGTTTCAACAACACTAGACGTCGCATGCCTACGTGCATTACGGAAGACGAAAACTTCTGTAGTTTTTTGTATTTAACTAATTAGTTAAATAATTGATTAAGTGATTAATTAATTAACCAATTACATGCTAATTTGAGCTATTCGTTTTCAAAGTGTGATCGTTTTGAGTGCCAAGAATAAAAATGGTAGAAAATTGTTGAAAAGAAAAGCCTACAGCACCCGGTATTCCCAGGCGGTCACCCATCCAAGTACTAACCGGGCTCGACGTTGCTTAACTTCGGTGATCGGACGAGAACCGGTGTTTTCAACGTGATATGGCCGTAGACGAAAGTGACTGCTTATTTAGTGGTATTTATATTAGGGCCGTAAATGTTGCTACCTTCATATCAACTAAATCTAATATTTCTTGGGAAATTATTTTATATGCTTAATTTAGGTGCGCTTTATCAACGTTTATTGATTATGCATCACACAATGTAGTCTTATATTGCTTTTAAATCCGACCACAGTAGCGCCATCTAGTGACGATTCACTAACCATTCTATCTACAATTTCCGTATTTCTTTTTTTACTTTATTCGCAAAGCAAATATACGTAACTTTCTATGTAAACAACACGAGATAACTGTCGCTGTTAATTTTTTTCGAGTAAATCGCCAATTCTATTCGGGTCAGAGGTCATGCAATGGACGAAAGGTGCGAATGGTCACAGAAAGAGGCGACAGGACACAGGGTCGGTACCAGCTAGGGTAGTCTAGGGGTTGGATTAACCTCCAATTGCACCCTCGCTGACGCTAGGCCTAAAAGCCCTACCGGCCGAACCAAATTCATATTGGGTGGGCTGAGCAACTTCTTCAGAACGACTCGACCGCCTCTCGAGGTGACGGGTGGAGGTGCTCTTAAAATGTTTCGTCGCCGCACCGCCGTCACTTCACCTTCTGCTTAACGGCACCTGCTCCGCTGTCTTGACACCACTGGTGACATCGGAAGATGGAGGGAGGGTGCTGTTGAAATTGCAGACTCAAGCGAAGTCATTTTTTCCACACGTACAACAGCTTACAAGTACGGAGGCATGTCATGAAATATATATGGAACATATTAATATATGTCCATAATAATTACAAATTAAAAGTATTGCAACCATATAGGCATCTGAAGAGGGGCTGGGTGTTTGAGCCCCAACAGAATATTTAGTTAATTTTATAGATGTTTTTGATCAGCGTCTTCCGAGTTGCGCGAAAAAGTGTTGACAACAAAAAGTTTCAACAACACTAGACGTCGCATGCCTACGTGCATTACGGAAGACGACAACTTCCGTAGTTTTTTGTATTTAACTAATTAGTTAATTAATTGATTAAGTGATTAATTAATTAACCAATTACATGCTAATTTGAGCTATTCGTTTTCAAGGTGTGATCGTTTTGAGTGCCAAGAATAAAAATGGTAGAAAATTGTTGAAAAGAAAAGCCTACAGCACCCGGTATTCCCAGGCGGTCACCCATCCAAGTACTAACCGGGCCCGACGTTGCTTAACTTCGGTGATCGGACGAGAACCGGTGTTTTCAACGTGATATGGCCGTAGACGAAAGTGACTGCTTATTTAGTGGTATTTATATTAGGGCCGTAAATGTTGCTACCTTCATATCAACTAAATGTAATATTTCTTGGGAAATTATTTTATATGCTTAATTTAGGTGCGCTTTATCAACGTTTATTGATTATGCATCACACTATGTAGTCTTATATTGCTTTTAAATCCGACCACAGTAGCGCCATCTAGTGACGATTCACTAACCATTCTATCTACAATTTCCGAATTTCTTTCTTTACATTATTCGCAAAGCAAATATACGTAACTTTCTATGTAAACAACACGAGATAACTGTCGCTGTTAATTTTTTTCGAGTAAATCGCCAATTCTATTCGGGTCAGAGGTCATGCAATGGACGAAAGACGCGAATGGTCACAGAAAGAGGCGACAGGACACAGGGTCGGTGCCAGCTAGGGTAGTCTAGGGGTTGGATTAACCTCCAATTGCACCCTCGCTGACGCTAGGCCTAAAAGCCCTACCGGCCGAACCAAATTCATATTGGGTGGGCTGAGCAACTTCTTCAGAACGACTCGACCGCCTCTCGAGGAGACGGGTGGAGGTGCTCTTAAAATGTTTCGTCGCCGCACCGCCGTCACTTCACCTTCTGCTTAACGGCACCTGCTCCGCTATCTTGACACCACTGGTGACATCGGAAGATGGAGGGAGGGTGCTGTTGAAATTGCAGACTCAAGCGAAGTCATTTTTTCCACACGTACAACAGCTTACAAGTACGGAGGCATGTCATGAAATATATATGGAACATATTAATATATGTCCATAATAATTACAAATTAAAAGTATTGCAACCATATAGGCATCCGAAGAGGGGCTGGGTGTTTGAGCCCCAACAGAATATTTAGTTTATTTTATAGATGTTTTTGATCAGCGTCTTCCGAGTTGCGCGAAAAAGTGTTGACAACAAAAAGTTTCAACAACACTAGACGTCGCATGCCTACGTGCATTACGGAAGACGACAACTTCCGTAGTTTTTTGTATTTAACTAATTAGTTAATTAATTGATTAAGTGATTAATTAATTAACCAATTACATGCTAATTTGAGCTATTCGTTTTCAAGGTGTGATCGTTTTGAGTGCCAAGAATAAAAATGGTAGAAAATTGTTGAAAAGAAAAGCCTACAGCACCCGGTATTCCCAGGCGGTCACCCATCCAAGTACTAACCGGGCTCGAAGTTGCTTAACTTCGGTGATTGGACGAGAACCGGTGTTTTCTACGTGATATGGCCGTAGACGAAAGTGACTGCTTATTTAGTGGTATTTATATTAGGGCCGTAAATGTTGCTACCTTCATATCAACTAAATGTAATATTTCTTGGGAAATTATTTTATATGCTTAATTTAGGTGCGCTTTATCAACGTTTATTGATTATGCATCACACTATGTAGTCTTATATTGCTTTTAAATCCGACCACAGTAGCGCCATCTAGTGACGATTCACTAACCATTCTATCTACAATTTCCGAATATCTTTCTTTACATTATTCGCAAAGCAAATATACGTAACTTTCTATGTAAACAACACGAGATAACTGTCGCTGTTAATTATTTTCGAGTAAATCGCCAATTCTATTCGGGTCAGAGGTCATGCAATGGACGAAAGACGCGAATGGTCACAGAAAGAGGCGACAGGACACAGGGTCGGTACCAGCTAGGGTAGTCTAGGGGTTGGATTAACCTCCAATTGCACCCTCGCTGACGCTAGGCCTAAAAGCCCTACCGGCCGAACCAAATTCATATTGGGTGGGCTGAGCAACTTCTTCAGAACGACTCGACCGCCTCTCGAGGAGACGGGTGGAGGTGCTCTTAAAATGTTTCGTCGCCGCACCGCCGTCACTTCACCTTCTGCTTAACGGCACCTGCTCCGCTATCTTGACACCACTGGTGACATCGGAAGATGGAGGGAGGGTGCTGTTGAAATTGCAGACTCAAGCGAAGTCATTTTTTCCACACGTACAACAGCTTACAAGTACGGAGGCATGTCATGAAATATATATGGAACATATTAATATATGTCCATAATAATTACAAATTAAAAGTATTGCAACCATATAGGCATCCGAAGAGGGGCTGGGTGTTTGAGCCCCAACCCAATATTTAGTTAATTTTATATATATTTTTGATCAGCGTCTTCCGAGTTGCGCGAAAAAGTGTTGACAACAAAAAGTTTCAACAACACTAGACGTCGCATGCCTACGTGCATTACGGAAGACGAAAACTTCTGTAGTTTTTTGTATTTAATTAATTAGTTAAATAATTGATTAAGTGATTAATTAATTAACCAATTACATGCTAATTTGAGCTATTCGTTCTCAAGGTGTGATCGTTTTGAGTGCCAAGAATAAAAATGGTAGAAAATTGTTGAAAAGAAAAGCCTACAGCACCCGGTATTCCCAGGCGGTCACCCATCCAAGTACTAACCGGGCTCGACGTTGCTTAACTTCGGTGATCGGACGAGAACCGGTGTTTTCAACGTGATATGGCCGTAGACGAAAGTGACTGCTTATTTAGTGGTATTTATATTAGGGCCGTAAATGTTGCTACCTTCATATCAACTAAATGTAATATTTCTTGGGAAATTATTTTATATGCTTAATTTAGGTGCGCTTTATCAACGTTTATTGATTATGCATCACACTATGTAGTCTTATATTGCTTTTAAATCCGACCACAGTAGCGCCATCTAGTGACGATTCACTAACCATTCTATCTACAATTTCCGTATTTCTTTCTTTACTTTATTCGCAAAGCAAATATACGTAACTTTCTATGTAAACAACACGAGATAACTGTCGCTGTTAATTTTTTTCGAGTAAATCGCCAACTCTATTCGGGTCAGAGGTCATGCAATGGACGAAAGATGCGAATGGTCACAGAAAGAGGCGACAGGACACAGGGTCGGTACCAGCTAGGGTAGTCTAGGGGTTGGATTAACCTCCAATTGCACCCTCGCTGACGCTAGGCCTAAAAGCCCTACCGGCCGAACCAAATTCATATTGGGTGGGCTGAGCAACTTCTTCAGAACGACTCGACCGCCTCTCGAGGAGACGGGTGGAGGTGCTCTTAAAATGTTTCGTCGCCGCACCGCCGTCACTTCACCTTCTGCTTAACGGCACCTGCTCCGCTGTCTTGACACCACTGGTGACATCGGAAGATGGAGGGAGGGTGCTGTTGAAATTGCAGACTCAAGCGAAGTCATTTTTTCCACACGTACAACAGCTTACAAGTACGGAGGCATGTCATGAAATATATATGGAACATATTAATATATGTCCATAATAATTACAAATTAAAAGTATTGCAACCATATAGGCATCCGAAGAGGGGCTGGGTGTTTGAGCCCCAACCCAATATTTAGTGAATTTTATATATATTTTTGATCAGCGTCTTCCGAGTTGCGCGAAAAAGTTTTGACAACAAAAAGTTTCAACAACACTAGACGTCGCATGCCTACGTGCATTACGGAAGACGAAAACTTCTGTAGTTTTTTGTATTTAACTAATTAGTTAAATAATTGATTAAGTGATTAATTAATTAACCAATTACATGCTAATTTGAGCTATTCGTTTTCAAGGTGTGATCGTTTTGAGTGCCAAGAATAAAAATGGTAGAAAATTGTTGAAAAGAAAAGCCTACAGCACCCGGTATTCCCAGGCGGTCACCCATCCAAGTACTAACCGGGCTCGACGTTGCTTAACTTCGGTGATCGGACGAGAACCGGTGTTTTCAACGTGATATGGCCGTAGACGAAAGTGACTGCTTATTTAGTGGTATTTATATTAGGGCCGTAAATGTTGCTACCTTCATATCAACTAAATCTAATATTTCTTGGGAAATTATTTTATATGCTTAATTTAGGTGCGCTTTATCAACGTTTATTGATTATGCATCACACAATGTAGTCTTATATTGCTTTTAAATCCGACCACAGTAGCGCCATCTAGTGACGATTCACTAACCATTCTATCTACAATTTCCGTATTTCTTTTTTTACTTTATTCGCAAAGCAAATATACGTAACTTTCTATGTAAACAACACGAGATAACTGTCGCTGTTAATTTTTTTCGAGTAAATCGCCAATTCTATTCGGGTCAGAGGTCATGCAATGGACGAAAGGTGCGAATGGTCACAGAAAGAGGCGACAGGACACAGGGTCGGTACCAGCTAGGGTAGTCTAGGGGTTGGATTAACCTCCAATTGCACCCTCGCTGACGCTAGGCCTAAAAGCCCTACCGGCCGAACCAAATTCATATTGGGTGGGCTGAGCAACTTCTTCAGAACGACTCGACCGCCTCTCGAGGTGACGGGTGGAGGTGCTCTTAAAATGTTTCTTCGCCGCACCGCCGTCACTTCACCTTCTGCTTAACGGCACCTGCTCCGCTGTCTTGACACCACTGGTGACATCGGAAGATGGAGGGAGGGTGCTGTTGAAATTGCAGACTCAAGCGAAGTCATTTTTTCCACACGTACAACAGCTTACAAGTACGGAGGCATGTCATGAAATATATATGGAACATATTAATATATGTCCATAATAATTACAAATTAAAAGTATTGCAACCATATAGGCATCTGAAGAGGGGCTGGGTGTTTGAGCCCCAACAGAATATTTAGTTAATTTTATAGATGTTTTTGATCAGCGTCTTCCGAGTTGCGCGAAAAAGTGTTGACAACAAAAAGTTTCAACAACACTAGACGTCGCATGCCTACGTGCATTACGGAAGACGACAACTTCCGTAGTTTTTTGTATTTAACTAATTAGTTAATTAATTGATTAAGTGATTAATTAATTAACCAATTACATGCTAATTTGAGCTATTCGTTTTCAAGGTGTGATCGTTTTGAGTGCCAAGAATAAAAATGGTAGAAAATTGTTGAAAAGAAAAGCCTACAGCACCCGGTATTCCCAGGCGGTCACCCATCCAAGTACTAACCGGGCCCGACGTTGCTTAACTTCGGTGATCGGACGAGAACCGGTGTTTTCAACGTGATATGGCCGTAGACGAAAGTGACTGCTTATTTAGTGGTATTTATATTAGGGCCGTAAATGTTGCTACCTTCATATCAACTAAATCTAATATTTCTTGGGAAATTATTTTATATGCTTAATTTAGGTGCGCTTTATCAACGTTTATTGATTATGCATCACACTATGTAGTCTTATATTGCTTTTAAATCCGACCACAGTAGCGCCATCTAGTGACGATTCACTAACCATTCTATCTACAATTTCCGAATTTCTTTCTTTACATTATTCGCAAAGCAAATATACGTAACTTTCTATGTAAACAACACGAGATAACTGTCGCTGTTAATTTTTTTCGAGTAAATCGCCAATTCTATTCGGGTCAGAGGTCATGCAATGGACGAAAGACGCGAATGGTCACAGAAAGAGGCGACAGGACACAGGGTCGGTGCCAGCTAGGGTAGTCTAGGGGTTGGATTAACCTCCAATTGCACCCTCGCTGACGCTAGGCCTAAAAGCCCTACCGGCCGAACCAAATTCATATTGGGTGGGCTGAGCAACTTCTTCAGAACGACTCGACCGCCTCTCGAGGAGACGGGTGGAGGTGCTCTTAAAATGTTTCGTCGCCGCACCGCCGTCACTTCACCTTCTGCTTAACGGCACCTGCTCCGCTATCTTGACACCACTGGTGACATCGGAAGATGGAGGGAGGGTGCTGTTGAAATTGCAGACTCAAGCGAAGTCATTTTTTCCACACGTACAACAGCTTACAAGTACGGAGGCATGTCATGAAATATATATGGAACATATTAATATATGTCCATAATAATTACAAATTTAAAGTATTGCAACCATATAGGCATCCGAAGAGGGGCTGGGTGTTTGAGCCCCAACAGAATATTTAGTTAATTTTATAGATGTTTTTGATCAGCGTCTTCCGAGTTGCGCGAAAAAGTGTTGACAACAAAAAGTTTCAACAACACTAGACGTCGCATGCCTACGTGCATTACGGAAGACGACAACTTCCGTAGTTTTTTGTATTTAACTAATTAGTTAATTAATTGATTAAGTGATTAATTAATTAACCAATTACATGCTAATTTGAGCTATTCGTTTTCAAGGTGTGATCGTTTTGAGTGCCAAGAATAAAAATGGTAGAAAATTGTTGAAAAGAAAAGCCTACAGCACCCGGTATTCCCAGGCGGTCACCCATCCAAGTACTAACCGGGCTCGACGTTGCTTAACTTCGGTGATCGGACGAGAACCGGTGTTTTCAAAGTGATATGGCCGTAGACGAAAGTGACTGCTTATTTAGTGGTATTTATATTAGGGCCGTAAATGTTGCTACCTTCATATCAACTAAATGTAATATTTCTTGGGAAATTATTTTATATGCTTAATTTAGGTGCGCTTTATCAACGTTTATTGATTATGCATCACACTATGTAGTCTTATATTGCTTTTAAATCGGACCACAGTAGCGCCATCTAGTGACGATTCACTAACCATTCTATCTACAATTTCCGAATATCTTTCTTTACATTATTCGCAAAGCAAATATACGTAACTTTCTATGTAAACAACACGAGATAACTGTCGCTGTTAATTATTTTCGAGTAAATCGCCAATTCTATTCGGGTCAGAGGTCATGCAATGGACGAAAGACGCGAATGGTCACAGAAAGAGGCGACAGGACACAGGGTCGGTACCAGCTAGGGTAGTCTAGGGGTTGGATTAACCTCCAATTGCACCCTCGCTGACGCTAGGCCTAAAAGCCCTACCGGCCGAACCAAATTCATATTGGGTGGGCTGAGCAACTTCTTCAGAACGACTCGACCGCCTCTCGAGGAGACGGGTGGAGGTGCTCTTAAAATGTTTCGTCGCCGCACCGCCGTCACTTCACCTTCTGCTTAACGGCACCTGCTCCGCTATCTTGACACCACTGGTGACATCGGAAGATGGAGCGAGGGTGCTGTTGAAATTGCAGACTCAAGCGAAGTCATTTTTTCCACACGTACAACAGCTTACAAGTTCGGAGGCATGTCATGAAATATATATGGAACATATTAATATATGTCCATAATAATTACAAATTAAAAGTATTGCAACCATATAGGCATCCGAAGAGGGGCTGGGTGTTTGAGCCCCAACCCAATATTTAGTTAATTTTATATATATTTTTGATCAGCGTCTTCCGAGTTGCGCGAAAAAGTGTTGACAAAAAAAGTTTCAACAACACTAGACGTCGCATGCCTACGTGCATTACGGAAGACGAAAACTTCTGTAGTTTTTTGTATTTAATTAATTAGTTAAATAATTGATTAAGTGATTAATTAATTAACCAATTACATGCTAATTTGAGCTATTCGTTTTCAAGGTGTGATCGTTTTGAGTGCCAAGAATAAAAATGGTAGAAAATTGTTGAAAAGAAAAGCCTACAGCACCCGGTATTCCCAGGCGGTCACCCATCCAAGTACTAACCGGGCTCGACGTTGCTTAACTTCGGTGATCGGACGAGAACCGGTGTTTTCAACGTGATATGGCCGTAGACGAAAGTGACTGCTTATTTAGTGGTATTTATATTAGGGCCGTAAATGTTGCTACCTTCATATCAACTAAATGTAATATTTCTTGGGAAATTATTTTATATGCTTAATTTAGGTGCGCTTTATCAACGTTTATTGATTATGCATCACACTATGTAGTCTTATATTGCTTTTAAATCCGACCACAGTAGCGCCATCTAGTGACGATTCACTAACCATTCTATCTACAATTTCCGTATTTCTTTCTTTACTTTATTCGCAAAGCAAATATACGTAACTTTCTATGTAAACAACACGAGATAACTGTCGCTGTTAATTTTTTTCGAGTAAATCGCCAACTCTATTCGGGTCAGAGGTCATGCAATGGACGAAAGATGCGAATGGTCACAGAAAGAGGCGACAGGACACAGGGTCGGTACCAGCTAGGGTAGTCTAGGGGTTGGATTAACCTCCAATTGCACCCTCGCTGACGCTAGGCCTAAAAGCCCTACCGGCCGAACCAAATTCATATTGGGTGGGCTGAGCAACTTCTTCAGAACGACTCGACCGCCTCTCGAGGAGACGGGTGGAGGTGCTCTTAAAATGTTTCGTCGACTCACCGCCGTCACTTCACCTTCTGCTTAACGGCACCTGCTCCGCTGTCTTGACACCACTGGTGACATCGGAAGATGGAGGGAGGGTGCTGTTGAAATTGCAGACTCAAGCGAAGTCATTTTTTCCACACGTACAACAGCTTACAAGTACGGAGGCATGTCATGAAATATATATGGAACATATTAATATATGTCCATAATAATTACAAATTAAAAGTATTGCAACCATATAGGCATCCGAAGAGGGGCTGGGTGTTTGAGCCCCAACCCAATATTTAGTGAATTTTATATATATTTTTGATCAGCGTCTTCCGAGTTGCGCGAAAAAGTGTTGACAACAAAAAGTTTCAACAACACTAGACGTCGCATGCCTACGTGCATTACGGAAGACGAAAACTTCTGTAGTTTTTTGTATTTAACTAATTAGTTAAATAATTGATTAAGTGATTAATTAATTAACCAATTACATGCTAATTTGAGCTATTCGTTTTCAAGGTGTGAACGTTTTGAGTGCCAAGAATAAAAATGGTAGAAAATTGTTGAAAAGAAAAGCCTACAGCACCCGGTATTCCCAGGCGGTCACCCATCCAAGTACTAACCGGGCTCGACGTTGCTTAACTTCGGTGATCGGACGAGAACCGGTGTTTTCAACGTGATATGGCCGTAGACGAAAGTGACTGCTTATTTAGTGGTATTTATATTAGGGCCGTAAATGTTGCTACCTTCATATCAACTAAATGTAATATTTCTTGGGAAATTATTTTATATGCTTAATTTAGGTGCGCTTTATCAACGTTTATTGATTATGCATCACACTATGTAGTCTTATATTGCTTTTAAATCCGACCACAGTAGCGCCATCTAGTGACGATTCACTAACCATTCTATCTACAATTTCCGTATTTCTTTCTTTACTTTATTCGCAAAGCAAATATACGTAACTTTCTATGTAAACAACACGAGATAACTGTCGCTGTTAATTTTTTTCGAGTAAATCGCCAACTCTATTCGGGTCAGAGGTCATGCAATGGACGAAAGATGCGAATGGTCACAGAAAGAGGCGACAGGACACAGGGTCGGTACCAGCTAGGGTAGTCTAGGGGTTGGATTAACCTCCAATTGCACCCTCGCTGACGCTAGGCCTAAAAGCCTTACCGGCCGAACCAAATTCATATTGGGTGGGCTGAGCAACTTCTTCAGAACGACTCGACCGCCTCTCGAGGAGACGGGTGGAGGTGCTCTTAAAATGTTTCGTCGCCGCACCGCCGTCACTTCACCTTCTGCTTAACGGCACCTGCTCCGCTGTCTTGACACCACTGGTGACATCGGAAGATGGAGGGAGGGTGCTGTTGAAATTGCAGACTCAAGCGAAGTCATTTTTTCCACACGTACAACAGCTTACAAGTACGGAGGCATGTCATGAAATATATATGGAACATATTAATATATGTCCATAATAATTACAAATTAAAAGTATTGCAACCATATAGGCATCCGAAGAGGGGCTGGGTGTTTGAGCCCCAACCCAATATTTAGTGAATTTTATATATATTTTTGATCAGCGTCTTCCGAGTTGCGCGAAAAAGTGTTGACAACAAAAAGTTTCAACAACACTAGACGTCGCATGCCTACGTGCATTACGGAAGACGAAAACTTCTGTAGTTTTTTGTATTTAACTAATTAGTTAAATAATTGATTAAGTGATTAATTAATTAACCAATTACATGCTAATTTGAGCTATTCGTTTTCAAGGTGTGATCGTTTTGAGTGCCAAGAATAAAAATGGTAGAAAATTGTTGAAAAGAAAAGCCTACAGCACCCGGTATTCCCAGGCGGTCACCCATCCAAGTACTAAGCGGGCTCGACGTTGCTTAACTTCGGTGATCGGACGAGAACCGGTGTTTTCAACGTGATATGGCCGTAGACGAAAGTGACTGCTTATTTAGTGGTATTTATATTAGGTCCGTAAATGTTGCTACCTTCATATCAACTAAATGTAATATTTCTTGGGAAATTATTTTATATGCTTAATTTAGGTGCGCTTTATCAACGTTTATTGATTATGCATCACACTATGTAGTCTTATATTGCTTTTAAATCCGACCACAGTAGCGCCATCTAGTGACGATTCACTAACCATTCTATCTACAATTTCCGTATTTCTTTCTTTACTTTATTCGCAAAGCAAATATACGTAACTTTCTATGTAAACAACACGAGATAACTGTCGCTGTTAATTTTTTTCGAGTAAATCGCCAACTCTATTCGGGTCAGAGGTCATGCAATGGACGAAAGATGCGAATGGTCACAGAAAGAGGCGACAGGACACAGGGTCGGTACCAGCTAGGGTAGTCTAGGGGTTGGATTAACCTCCAATTGCACCCTCGCTGACGCTAGGCCTAAAAGCCCTACCGGCCGAACCAAATTCATATTGGGTGGGCTGAGCAACTTCTTCAGAACGACTCGACCGCCTCTCGAGGAGACGGGTGGAGGTGCTCTTAAAATGTTTCGTCGCCGCACCGCCGTCACTTCACCTTCTGCTTAACGGCACCTGCTCCGCTGTCTTGACACCACTGGTGACATCGGAAGATGGAGGGAGGGTGCTGTTGAAATTGCAGACTCAAGCGAAGTCATTTTTTCCACACGTACAACAGCTTACAAGTTCGGAGGCATGTCATGAAATATATATGGAACATATTAATATATGTCCATAATAATTACAAATTAAAAGTATTGCAACCATATAGGCATCCGAAGAGGGGCTGGGTGTTTGAGCCCCAACCCAATATTTAGTTAATTTTATATATATTTTTGATCAGCGTCTTCCGAGTTGCGCGAAAAAGTGTTGACAAAAAAAGTTTCAACAACACTAGACGTCGCATGCCTACGTGCATTACGGAAGACGAAAACTTCTGTAGTTTTTTGTATTTAATTAATTAGTTAAATAATTGATTAAGTGATTAATTAATTAACCAATTACATGCTAATTTGAGCTATTCGTTTTCAAGGTGTGATCGTTTTGAGTGCCAAGAATAAAAATGGTAGAAAATTGTTGAAAAGAAAAGCCTACAGCACCCGGTATTCCCAGGCGGTCACCCATCCAAGTACTAACCGGGCTCGACGTTGCTTAACTTCGGTGATCGGACGAGAACCGGTGTTTTCAACGTGATATGGCCGTAGACGAAAGTGACTGCTTATTTAGTGGTATTTATATTAGGGCCGTAAATGTTGCTACCTTCATATCAACTAAATGTAATATTTCTTGGGAAATTATTTTATATGCTTAATTTAGGTGCGCTTTATCAACGTTTATTGATTATGCATCACACTATGTAGTCTTATATTGCTTTTAAATCCGACCACAGTAGCGCCATCTAGTGACGATTCACTAACCATTCTATCTACAATTTCCGTATTTCTTTCTTTACTTTATTCGCAAAGCAAATATACGTAACTTTCTATGTAAACAACACGAGATAACTGTCGCTGTTAATTTTTTTCGAGTAAATCGCCAACTCTATTCGGGTCAGAGGTCATGCAATGGACGAAAGATGCGAATGGTCACAGAAAGAGGCGACAGGACACAGGGTCGGTACCAGCTAGGGTAGTCTAGGGGTTGGATTAACCTCCAATTGCACCCTCGCTGACGCTAGGCCTAAAAGCCCTACCGGCCGAACCAAATTCATATTGGGTGGGCTGAGCAACTTCTTCAGAACGACTCGACCGCCTCTCGAGGAGACGGGTGGAGGTGCTCTTAAAATGTTTCGTCGCCGCACCGCCGTCACTTCACCTTCTGCTTAACGGCACCTGCTCCGCTGTCTTGACACCACTGGTGACATCGGAAGATGGAGGGAGGGTGCTGTTGAAATTGCAGACTCAAGCGAAGTCATTTTTTCCACACGTACAACAGCTTACAAGTACGGAGGCATGTCATGAAATATATATGGAACATATTAATATATGTCCATAATAATTACAAATTAAAAGTATTGCAACCATATAGGCATCCGAAGAGGGGCTGGGTGTTTGAGCCCCAACCCAATATTTAGTGAATTTTATATATATTTTTGATCAGCGTCTTCCGAGTTGCGCGAAAAAGTGTTGACAACAAAAAGTTTCAACAACACTAGACGTCGCATGCCTACGTGCATTACGGAAGACGAAAACTTCTGTAGTTTTTTGTATTTAACTAATTAGTTAAATAATTGATTAAGTGATTAATTAATTAACCAATTACATGCTAATTTGAGCTATTCGTTTTCAAGGTGTGAACGTTTTGAGTGCCAAGAATAAAAATGGTAGAAAATTGTTGAAAAGAAAAGCCTACAGCACCCGGTATTCCCAGGCGGTCACCCATCCAAGTACTAACCGGGCTCGACGTTGCTTAACTTCGGTGATCGGACGAGAACCGGTGTTTTCAACGTGATATGGCCGTAGACGAAAGTGACTGCTTATTTAGTGGTATTTATATTAGGGCCGTAAATGTTGCTACCTTCATATCAACTAAATGTAATATTTCTTGGGAAATTATTTTATATGCTTAATTTAGGTGCGCTTTATCAACGTTTATTGATTATGCATCACACTATGTAGTCTTATATTGCTTTTAAATCCGACCACAGTAGCGCCATCTAGTGACGATTCACTAACCATTCTATCTACAATTTCCGTATTTCTTTCTTTACTTTATTCGCAAAGCAAATATACGTAACTTTCTATGTAAACAACACGAGATAACTGTCGCTGTTAATTTTTTTCGAGTAAATCGCCAACTCTATTCGGGTCAGAGGTCATGCAATGGACGAAAGATGCGAATGGTCACAGAAAGAGGCGACAGGACACAGGGTCGGTACCAGCTAGGGTAGTCTAGGGGTTGGATTAACCTCCAATTGCACCCTCGCTGACGCTAGGCCTAAAAGCCTTACCGGCCGAACCAAATTCATATTGGGTGGGCTGAGCAACTTCTTCAGAACGACTCGACCGCCTCTCGAGGAGACGGGTGGAGGTGCTCTTAAAATGTTTCGTCGCCGCACCGCCGTCACTTCACCTTCTGCTTAACGGCACCTGCTCCGCTGTCTTGACACCACTGGTGACATCGGAAGATGGAGGGAGGGTGCTGTTGAAATTGCAGACTCAAGCGAAGTCATTTTTTCCACACGTACAACAGCTTACAAGTACGGAGGCATGTCATGAAATATATATGGAACATATTAATATATGTCCATAATAATTACAAATTAAAAGTATTGCAACCATATAGGCATCCGAAGAGGGGCTGGGTGTTTGAGCCCCAACCCAATATTTAGTGAATTTTATATATATTTTTGATCAGCGTCTTCCGAGTTGCGCGAAAAAGTGTTGACAACAAAAAGTTTCAACAACACTAGACGTCGCATGCCTACGTGCATTACGGAAGACGAAAACTTCTGTAGTTTTTTGTATTTAACTAATTAGTTAAATAATTGATTAAGTGATTAATTAATTAACCAATTACATGCTAATTTGAGCTATTCGTTTTCAAGGTGTGATCGTTTTGAGTGCCAAGAATAAAAATGGTAGAAAATTGTTGAAAAGAAAAGCCTACAGCACCCGGTATTCCCAGGCGGTCACCCATCCAAGTACTAAGCGGGCTCGACGTTGCTTAACTTCGGTGATCGGACGAGAACCGGTGTTTTCAACGTGATATGGCCGTAGACGAAAGTGACTGCTTATTTAGTGGTATTTATATTAGGTCCGTAAATGTTGCTACCTTCATATCAACTAAATGTAATATTTCTTGGGAAATTATTTTATATGCTTAATTTAGGTGCGCTTTATCAACGTTTATTGATTATGCATCACACTATGTAGTCTTATATTGCTTTTAAATCCGACCACAGTAGCGCCATCTAGTGACGATTCACTAACCATTCTATCTACAATTTCCGTATTTCTTTCTTTACTTTATTCGCAAAGCAAATATACGTAACTTTCTATGTAAACAACACGAGATAACTGTCGCTGTTAATTTTTTTCGAGTAAATCGCCAACTCTATTCGGGTCAGAGGTCATGCAATGGACGAAAGATGCGAATGGTCACAGAAAGAGGCGACAGGACACAGGGTCGGTACCAGCTAGGGTAGTCTAGGGGTTGGATTAACCTCCAATTGCACCCTCGCTGACGCTAGGCCTAAAAGCCCTACCGGCCGAACCAAATTCATATTGGGTGGGCTGAGCAACTTCTTCAGAACGACTCGACCGCCTCTCGAGGAGACGGGTGGAGGTGCTCTTAAAATGTTTCGTCGCCGCACCGCCGTCACTTCACCTTCTGCTTAACGGCACCTGCTCCGCTGTCTTGACACCACTGGTGACATCGGAAGATGGAGGGAGGGTGCTGTTGAAATTGCAGACTCAAGCGAAGTCATTTTTTCCACACGTACAACAGCTTACAAGTACGGAGGCATGTCATGAAATATATATGGAACATATTAATATATGTCCATAATAATTACAAATTAAAAGTATTGCAACCATATAGGCATCCGAAGAGGGGCTGGGTGTTTGAGCCCCAACCCAATATTTAGTTAATTTTATATATATTTTTGATCAGCGTCTTCCGAGTTGCGCGAAAAAGTGTTGACAACAAAAGTTTCAACAACACTAGACGTCGCATGCCTACGTGCATTACGGAAGACGAAAACTTCTGTAGTTTTTTGTATTTAACTAATTAGTTAAATAATTGATTAAGTGATTAATTAATTAACCAATTACATGCTAATTTGAGCTATTCGTTTTCAAGGTGTGATCGTTTTGAGTGCCAAGAATAAAAATTGTAGAAAATTGTTGAAAAGAAAAGCCTACAGCACCCGGTATTCCCAGGCGGTCACCCATCCAAGTACTAACCGGGCTCGACGTTGCTTAACTTCGGTGATCGGACGAGAACCGGTGTTTTCAACGTGATATGGCCGTAGACGAAAGTGACTGCTTATTTAGTGGTATTTATATTAGGGCCGTAAATGTTGCTACCTTCATATCAACTAAATGTAATATTTCTTGGGAAATTATTTTATATGCTTAATTTAGGTGCGCTTTATCAACGTTTATTGATTATGCATCACACTATGTAGTCTTATATTGCTTTTAAATCCGACCACAGTAGCGCCATCTAGTGACGATTCACTAACCATTCTATCTACAATTTCCGTATTTCTTTCTTTACTTTATTCGCAAAGCAAATATACGTAACTTTCTATGTAAACAACACGAGATAACTGTCGCTGTTAATTTTTTTCGAGTAAATCGCCAACTCTATTCGGGTCAGAGGTCATGCAATGGACGAAAGATGCGAATGGTCACAGAAAGAGGCGACAGGACACAGGGTCGGTACCAGCTAGGGTAGTCTAGGGGTTGGATTAACCTCCAATTGCACACTCGCTGACGCTAGGCCTAAAAGCCCTACCGGCCGAACCAAATTCATATTGGGTGGGCTGAGCAACTTCTTCAGAACGACTCGACCGCCTCTCGAG
The DNA here is from genome assembly GCA_963995525.1 of Escarpia spicata. Taxonomy (NCBI): domain Eukaryota; kingdom Metazoa; phylum Annelida; class Polychaeta; order Sabellida; family Siboglinidae; genus Escarpia; species Escarpia spicata. Next base: position 14,623,150 of record OZ023211.1, on the reverse strand, counting down.
GAGACGGGTGGAGGTGCTCTTAAAATGTTTCGTCGCCGCACCGCCGTCACTTCACCTTCTGCTTAACGGCACCTGCTCCGCTGTCTTGACACCACTGGTGACATCGGAAGATGGAGGGAGGGTGCTGTTGAAATTGCAGACTCAAGCGAAGTCATTTTTTCCACACGTACAACAGCTTACAAGTACGGAGGCATGTCATGAAATATATATGGAACATATTAATATATGTCCATAATAATTACAAATTAAAAGTATTGCAACCATATAGGCATCCGAAGAGGGGCTGGGTGTTTGAGCCCCAACCCAATATTTAGTTAATTTTATATATATTTTTGATCAGCGTCTTCCGAGTTGCGCGAAAAAGTGTTGACAACAAAAGTTTCAACAACACTAGACGTCGCATGCCTACGTGCATTACGGAAGACGAAAACTTCTGTAGTTTTTTGTATTTAACTAATTAGTTAAATAATTGATTAAGTGATTAATTAATTAACCAATTACATGCTAATTTGAGCTATTCGTTTTCAAGGTGTGATCGTTTTGAGTGCCAAGAATAAAAATGGTAGAAAATTGTTGAAAAGAAAAGCCTACAGCACCCGGTATTCCCAGGCGGTCACCCATCCAAGTACTAACCGGGCTCGACGTTGCTTAACTTCGGTGATCGGACGAGAACCGGTGTTTTCAACGTGATATGGCCGTAGACGAAAGTGACTGCTTATTTAGTGGTATTTATATTAGGGCCGTAAATGTTGCTACCTTCATATCAACTAAATGTAATATTTCTTGGGAAATTATTTTATATGCTTAATTTAGGTGCGCTTTATCAACGTTTATTGATTATGCATCACACTATGTAGTCTTATATTGCTTTTAAATCCGACCACAGTAGCGCCATCTAGTGACGATTCACTAACCATTCTATCTACAATTTCCGTATTTCTTTCTTTACTTTATTCGCAAAGCAAATATACGTAACTTTCTATGTAAACAACACGAGATAACTGTCGCTGTTAATTTTTTTCGAGTAAATCGCCAACTCTATTCGGGTCAGAGGTCATGCAATGGACGAAAGATGCGAATGGTCACAGAAAGAGGCGACAGGACACAGGGTCGGTACCAGCTAGGGTAGTCTAGGGGTTGGATTAACCTCCAATTGCACCCTCGCTGACGCTAGGCCTAAAAGCCCTACCGGCCGAACCAAATTCATATTGGGTGGGCTGAGCAACTTCTTCAGAACGACTCGACCGCCTCTCGAGGAGACGGGTGGAGGTGCTCTTAAAATGTTTCGTCGCCGCACCGCCGTCACTTCACCTTCTGCTTAACGGCACCTGCTCCGCTGTCTTGACACCACTGGTGACATCGGAAGATGGAGGGAGGGTGCTGTTGAAATTGCAGACTCAAGCGAAGTCATTTTTTCCACACGTACAACAGCTTACAAGTACGGAGGCATGTCATGAAATATATATGGAACATATTAATATATGTCCATAATAATTACAAATTAAAAGTATTGCAACCATATAGGCATCCGAAGAGGGGCTGGGTGTTTGAGCCCCAACCCAATATTTAGTGAATTTTATATATATTTTTGATCAGCGTCTTCCGAGTTGCGCGAAAAAGTGTTGACAACAAAAGTTTCAACAACACTAGACGTCGCATGCCTACGTGCATTACGGAAGACGAAAACTTCTGTAGTTTTTTGTATTTAACTAATTAGTTAAATAATTGATTAAGTGATTAATTAATTAACCAATTACATGCTAATTTGAGCTATTCGTTTTCAAGGTGTGATCGTTTTGAGTGCCAAGAATAAAAATGGTAGAAAATTGTTGAAAAGAAAAGCCTACAGCACCCGGTATTCCCAGGCGGTCACCCATCCAAGTACTAACCGGGCTCGACGTTGCTTAACTTCGGTGATCGGACAAGAACCGGTGTTTTCAACGTGATATGGCCGTAGACGAAAGTGACTGCTTATTTAGTGGTATTTATATTAGGGCCGTAAATGTTGCTACCTTCATATCAACTAAATGTAATATTTCTTGGGAAATTATTTTATATGCTTAATTTAGGTGCGCTTTATCAACGTTTATTGATTATGCATCACACTATGTAGTCTTATATTGCTTTTAAATCCGACCACAGTAGCGCCATCTAGTGACGATTCACTAACCATTCTATCTACAATTTCCGTATTTCTTTCTTTATTTTGTTCGCAAAGCAAATATACGTAACTTTCTATGTAAACAACACGAGATAACTGTCGCTGTTAATTTTTTTCGAGTAAATCGCCAACTCTATTCGGGTCAGAGGTCATGCAATGGACGAAAGATGCGAATGGTCACAGAAAGAGGCGACAGGACACAGGGTCGGTACCAGCTAGGGTAGTCTAGGGGTTGGATTAACCTCCAATTGCACCCTCGCTGACGCTAGGCCTAAAAGCCCTACCGGCCGAACCAAATTCATATTGGATGGGCTGAGCAACTTCTTCAGAACGACTCGACCGCCTCTCGAGGAGACGGGTGGAGGTGCTCTTAAAATGTTTCGTCGCCGCACCGCCGTCACTTCACCTTCTGCTTAACGGCACCTGCTCCGCTGTCTTGACACCACTGGTGACATCGGAAGATGGAGGGAGGGTGCTGTTGAAATTGCAGACTCAAGCGTAGTCATTTTTTCCACACGTACAACAGCTTACAAGTACGGAGGCATGTCATGAAATATATATGGAACATATTAATATATGTCCATAATAATTACAAATTAAAAGTATTGCAACCATATAGGCATCCGAAGAGGGGCTGGGTGTTTGAGCCCCAACCCAATATTTAGTGAATTTTATATATATTTTTGATCAGCGTCTTCCGAGTTGCGCGAAAAAGTGTTGACAACAAAAGTTTCAACAACACTAGACGTCGCATGCCTACGTGCATTACGGAAGACGAAAACTTCTGTAGTTTTTTGTATTTAACTAATTAGTTAAATAATTGATTAAGTGATTAATTAATTAACCAATTACATGCTAATTTGAGCTATTCGTTTTCAAGGTGTGATCGTTTTGAGTGCCAAGAATAAAAATGGTAGAAAATTGTTGAAAAGAAAAGCCTACAGCACCCGGTATTCCCAGGCGGTCACCCATCCAAGTACTAACCGGGCTCGACGTTGCTTAACTTCGGTGATCGGACGAGAACCGGTGTTTTCAACGTGATATGGCCGTAGACGAAAGTGACTGCTTATTTAGTGGTATTTATATTAGGGCCGTAAATGTTGCTACCTTCATATCAACTAAATCTAATATTTCTTGGGAAATTATTTTATATGCTTAATTTAGGTGCGCTTTATCAACGTTTATTGATTATGCATCACACTATGTAGTCTTATATTGCTTTTAAATCCGACCACAGTAGCGCCATCTAGTGACGATTCACTAACCATTCTATCTACAAGTTCCGTATTTCTTTCTTTACTTTATTCGCAAAGCAAATATACGTAACTTTCTATGTAAACAACACGAGATAACTGTCGCTGTTAATTTTTTTCGAGTAAATGGCCAACTCTATTCGGGTCAGAGGTCATGCAATGGACGAAAGATGCGAATGGTCACAGAAAGAGGCGACAGGACACAGGGTCGGTACCAGCTAGGGTAGTCTAGGGGTTGGATTAACCTCCAATTGCACCCTCGCTGACGCTAGGCCTAAAAGCCCTACCGGCCGAACCAAATTCATATTGGGTGGGCTGAGCAACTTCTTCAGAACGACTCGACCGCCTCTCGAGGAGACGGGTGGAGGTGCTCTTAAAATGTTTCGTCGCCGCACCGCCGTCACTTCACCTTCTGCTTAACGGCACCTGCTCCGCTGTCTTGACACCACTGGTGACATCGGAAGATGGAGGGAGGGTGCTGTTGAAATTGCAGACTCAAGCGAAGTCATTTTTTCCACACGTACAACAGCTTACAAGTACGGAGGCATGTCATGAAATATATATGGAACATATTAATATATGTCCATAATAATTACAAATTAAAAGTATTGCAACCATATAGGCATCCGAAGAGGGGCTGGGTGTTTGAGCCCCAACCCAATATTTAGTGAATTTTATATATATTTTTGATCAGCGTCTTCCGAGTTGCGCGAAAAAGTGTTGACAACAAAAAGTTTCAACAACACTAGACGTCGCATGCCTACGTGCATTACGGAAGACGAAAACTTCTGTAGTTTTTTGTATTTAACTAATTAGTTAAATAATTGATTAAGTGATTAATTAATTAACCAATTACATGCTAATTTGAGCTATTCGTTTTCAAGGTGTGATCGTTTTGAGTGCCAAGAATAAAAATGGTAGAAAATTGTTGAAAAGAAAAGCCTACAGCACCCGGTATTCCCAGGCGGTCACCCATCCAAGTACTAACCGGGCTCGACGTTGCTTAACTTCGGTGATCGGACGAGAACCGGTGTTTTCAACGTGATATGGCCGTAGACGAAAGTGACTGCTTATTTAGTGGTATTTATATTAGGGCCGTAAATGTTGCTACCTTCATATCAACTAAATGTAATATTTCTTGGGAAATTATTTTATATGCTTAATTTAGGTGCGCTTTATCAACGTTTATTGATTATGCATCACACTATGTAGTCTTATATTGCTTTTAAATCCGACCACAGTAGCGCCATCTAGTGACGATTCACTAACCATTCTATCTACAATTTCCGTATTTCTTTCTTTACTTTATTCGCAAAGCAAATATACGTAACTTTCTATGTAAACAACACGAGATAACTGTCGCTGTTAATTTTTTTCGAGTAAATCGCCAACTCTATTCGGGTCAGAGGTCATGCAATGGACGAAAGATGCGAATGGTCACAGAAAGAGGCGACAGGACACAGGGTCGGTACCAGCTAGGGTAGTCTAGGGGTTGGATTAACCTCCAATTGCACCCTCGCTGACGCTAGGCCTAAAAGCCCTACCGGCCGAACCAAATTCATATTGGGTGGGCTGAGCAACTTCTTCAGAACGACTCGACCGCCTCTCGAGGAGACGGGTGGAGGTGCTCTTAAAATGTTTCGTCGCCGCACCGCCGTCACTTCACCTTCTGCTTAACGGCACCTGCTCCGCTGTCTTGACACCACTGGTGACATCGGAAGATGGAGGGAGGGTGCTGTTGAAATTGCAGACTCAAGCGAAGTCATTTTTTCCACACGTACAACAGCTTACAAGTACGGAGGCATGTCATGAAATATATATGGAACATATTAATATATGTCCATAATAATTACAAATTAAAAGTATTGCAACCATATAGGCATCCGAAGAGGGGCTGGGTGTTTGAGCCCCAACCCAATATTTAGTTAATTTTATATATATTTTTGATCAGCGTCTTCCGAGTTGCGCGAAAAAGTGTTGACAACAAAAGTTTCAACAACACTAGACGTCGCATGCCTACGTGCATTACGGAAGACGAAAACTTCTGTAGTTTTTTGTATTTAACTAATTAGTTAAATAATTGATTAAGTGATTAATTAATTAACCAATTACATGCTAATTTGAGCTATTCGTTTTCAAGGTGTGATCGTTTTGAGTGCCAAGAATAAAAATGGTAGAAAATTGTTGAAAAGAAAAGCCTACAGCACCCGGTATTCCCAGGCGGTCACCCATCCAAGTACTAACCGGGCTCGACGTTGCTTAACTTCGGTGATCGGACGAGAACCGGTGTTTTCAACGTGATATGGCCGTAGACGAAAGTGACTGCTTATTTAGTGGTATTTATATTAGGGCCGTAAATGTTGCTACCTTCATATCAACTAAATCTAATATTTCTTGGGAAATTATTTTATATGCTTAATTTAGGTGCGCTTTATCAACGTTTATTGATTATGCATCACACTATGTAGTCTTATATTGCTTTTAAATCCGACCACAGTAGCGCCATCTAGTGACGATTCACTAACCATTCTATCTACAATTTCCGTATTTCTTTCTTTACTTTGTTCGCAAAGCAAATATACGTAACTTTCTATGTAAACAACACGAGATAACTGTCGCTGTTAATTTTTTTCGAGTAAATCGCCAACTCTATTCGGGTCAGAGGTCATGCAATGGACGAAAGATGCGAATGGTCACAGAAAGAGGCGACAGGACACAGGGTCGGTACCAGCTAGGGTAGTCTAGGGGTTGGATTAACCTCCAATTGCACCCTCGCTGACGCTAGGCCTAAAAGCCCTACCGGCCGAACCAAATTCATATTGGGTGGGCTGAGCAACTTCTTCAGAACGACTCGACCGCCTCTCGAGGAGACGGGTGGAGGTGCTCTTAAAATGTTTCGTCGCCGCACCGCCGTCACTTCACCTTCTGCTTAACGGTACCTGCTCCGCTGTCTTGACACCACTGGTGACATCGGAAGATGGAGGGAGGGTGCTGTTGAAATTGCAGACTCAAGCGAAGTCATTTTATCCACACGTACAACAGCTTACAAGTACGGAGGCATGTCATGAAATATATATGGAACATATTAATATATGTCCATAATAATTACAAATTAAAAGTATTGCAACCATATAGGCATCCGAAGAGGGGCTGGGTGTTTGAGCCCCATCCCAATATTTAGTGAATTTTATATATATTTTTGATCAGCGTCTTCCGAGTTGCGCGAAAAAGTGTTGACAACAAAAAGTTTCAACAACACTAGACGTCGCATGCCTACGTGCATTACGGAAGACGAAAACTTCTGTAGTTTTTTGTATTTAACTAATTAGTTAAATAATTGATTAAGTGATTAATTAATTAACCAATTACATGCTAATTTGAGCTATTCGTTTTCAAGGTGTGATCGTTTTGAGTGCCAAGAATAAAAATGGTAGAAAATTGTTGAAAAGAAAAGCCTACAGCACCCGGTATTCCCAGGCGGTCACCCATCCAAGTACTAACCGGGCTCGACGTTGCTTAACTTCGGTGATCGGACGAGAACCGGTGTTTTCAACGTGATATGGCCGTAGACGAAAGTGACTGCTTATTTAGTGGTATTTATATTAGGGCCGTAAATGTTGCTACCTTCATATCAACTAAATCTAATATTTCTTGGGAAATTATTTTATATGCTTAATTTAGGTGCGCTTTATCAACGTTTATTGATTATGCATCACACTATGTAGTCTTATATTGCTTTTAAATCCGACCACAGTAGCGCCATCTAGTGACGATTCACTAACCATTCTATCTACAATTTCCGTATTTCTTTCTTTACTTTGTTCGCAAAGCAAATATACGTAACTTTCTATGTAAACAACACGAGATAACTGTCGCTGTTAATTTTTTTCGAGTAAATCGCCAACTCTATTCGGGTCAGAGGTCATGCAATGGACGAAAGATGCGAATGGTCACAGAAAGAGGCGACAGGACACAGGGTCGGTACCAGCTAGGGTAGTCTAGGGGTTGGATTAACCTCCAATTGCACCCTCGCTGACGCTAGGCCTAAAAGCCCTACCGGCCGAACCAAATTCATATTGGGTGGGCTGAGCAACTTCTTCAGAACGACTCGACCGCCTCTCGAGGAGACGGGTGGAGGTGCTCTTAAAATGTTTCGTCGCCGCACCGCCGTCACTTCACCTTCTGCTTAACGGTACCTGCTCCGCTGTCTTGACACCACTGGTGACATCGGAAGATGGAGGGAGGGTGCTGTTGAAATTGCAGACTCAAGCGAAGTCATTTTATCCACACGTACAACAGCTTACAAGTACGGAGGCATGTCATGAAATATATATGGAACATATTAATATATGTCCATAATAATTACAAATTAAAAGTATTGCAACCATATAGGCATCCGAAGAGGGGCTGGGTGTTTGAGCCCCATCCCAATATTTAGTGAATTTTATATATATTTTTGATCAGCGTCTTCCGAGTTGCGCGAAAAAGTGTTGACAACAAAAAGTTTCAACAACACTAGACGTCGCATGCCTACGTGCATTACGGAAGACGAAAACTTCTGTAGTTTTTTGTATTTAACTAATTAGTTAAATAATTGATTAAGTGATTAATTAATTAACCAATTACATGCTAATTTGAGCTATTCGTTTTCAAGGTGTGATCGTTTTGAGTGCCAAGAATAAAAATGGTAGAAAATTGTTGAAAAGAAAAGCCTACAGCACCCGGTATTCCCAGGCGGTCACCCATCCAAGTACTAAACGGGCTCGACGTTGCTTAACTTCGGTGATCGGACGAGAACCGGTGTTTTCAACGTGATATGGCCGTAGACGAAAGTGACTGCTTATTTAGTGGTATTTATATTAGGGCCGTAAATGTTGCTACCTTCATATCAACTAAATGTAATATTTCTTGGGAAATTATTTTATATGCTTAATTTAGGTGCGCTTTATCAACGTTTATTGATTATGCATCACACTATGTAGTCTTATATTGCTTTTAAATCCGACCACAGTAGCGCCATCTAGTGACGATTCACTAACCATTCTATCTACAATTTCCGTATTTCTTTCTTTACTTTATTCGCAAAGCAAATATACGTAACTTTCTATGTAAACAACACGAGATAACTGTCGCTGTTAATTTTTTTCGAGTAAATCGCCAACTCTATTCGGGTCAGAGGTCATGCAATGGACGAAAGATGCGAATGGTCACAGAAAGAGGCGACAGGACACAGGGTCGGTACCAGCTAGGGTAGTCTAGGGGTTGGATTAACCTCCAATTGCACCCTCGCTGACGCTAGGCCTAAAAGCCCTACCGGCCGAACCAAATTCATATTGGGTGGGCTGAGCAACTTCTTCAGAACGACTCGACCGCCTCTCGAGGAGACGGGTGGAGGTGCTCTTAAAATGTTTCGTCGCCGCACCGCCGTCACTTCACCTTCTGCTTAACGGCACCTGCTCCGCTGTCTTGACACCACTGGTGACATCGGAAGATGGAGGGAGGGTGCTGTTGAAATTGCAGACTCAAGCGAAGTCATTTTTTCCACACGTACAACAGCTTACAAGTACGGAGGCATGTCATGAAATATATATGGAACATATTAATATATGTCCATAATAATTACAAATTAAAAGTATTGCAACCATATAGGCATCCGAAGAGGGGCTGGGTGTTTGAGCCCCAACCCAATATTTAGTGAATTTTATATATATTTTTGATCAGCGTCTTCCGAGTTGCGCGAAAAAGTGTTGACAACAAAAAGTTTCAACAACACTAGACGTCGCATGCCTACGTGCATTACGGAAGACGAAAACTTCTGTAGTTTTTTGTATTTAACTAATTAGTTAAATAATTGATTAAGTGATTAATTAATTAACCAATTACATGCTAATTTGAGCTATTCGTTTTCAAGGTGTGATCGTTTTGAGTGCCAAGAATAAAAATGGTAGAAAATTGTTGAAAAGAAAAGCCTACAGCACCCGGTATTCCCAGGCGGTCACCCATCCAAGTACTAACCGGGCTCGACGTTGCTTAACTTCGGTGATCGGACGAGAACCGGTGTTTTCAACGTGATATGGCCGTAGACGAAAGTGACTGCTTATTTAGTGGTATTTATATTAGGGCCGTAAATGTTGCTACCTTCATATCAACTAAATGTAATATTTCTTGGGAAATTATTTTATATGCTTAATTTAGGTGCGCTTTATCAACGTTTATTGATTATGCATCACACTATGTAGTCTTATATTGCTTTTAAATCCGACCACAGTAGCGCCATCTAGTGACGATTCACTAACCATTCTATCTACAATTTCCGTATTTCTTTCTTTACTTTATTCGCAAAGCAAATATACGTAACTTTCTATGTAAACAACACGAGATAACTGTCGCTGTTAATTTTTTTCGAGTAAATCGCCAACTCTATTCGGGTCAGAGGTCATGCAATGGACGAAAGATGCGAATGGTCACAGAAAGAGGCGACAGGACACAGGGTCGGTACCAGCTAGGGTAGTCTAGGGGTTGGATTAACCTCCAATTGCACCCTCGCTGACGCTAGGCCTAAAAGCCCTACCGGCCGAACCAAATTCATATTGGGTGGGCTGAGCAACTTCTTCAGAACGACTCGACCGCCTCTCGAGGAGACGGGTGGAGGTGCTCTTAAAATGTTTCGTCGCCGCACCGCCGTCACTTCACCTTCTGCTTAACGGCACCTGCTCCGCTGTCTTGACACCACTGGTGACATCGGAAGATGGAGGGAGGGTGCTGTTGAAATTGCAGACTCAAGCGAAGTCATTTTTTCCACACGTACAACAGCTTACAAGTACGGAGGCATGTCATGAAATATATATGGAACATATTAATATATGTCCATAATAATTACAAATTAAAAGTATTGCAACCATATAGGCATCCGAAGAGGGGCTGGGTGTTTGAGCCCCAACCCAATATTTAGTGAATTTTATATATATTTTTGATCAGCGTCTTCCGAGTTGCGCGAAAAAGTGTTGACAACAAAAAGTTTCAACAACACTAGACGTCGCATGCCTACGTGCATTACGGAAGACGAAAACTTCTGTAGTTTTTTGTATTTAACTAATTAGTTAAATAATTGATTAAGTGATTAATTAATTAACCAATTACATGCTAATTTGAGCTATTCGTTTTCAAGGTGTGATCGTTTTGAGTGCCAAGAATAAAAATGGTAGAAAATTGTTGAAAAGAAAAGCCTACAGCACCCGGTATTCCCAGGCGGTCACCCATCCAAGTACTAACCGGGCTCGACGTTGCTTAACTTCGGTGATCGGACGAGAACCGGTGTTTTCAACGTGATATGGCCGTAGACGAAAGTGACTGCTTATTTAGTGGTATTTATATTAGGGCCGTAAATGTTGCTACCTTCATATCAACTAAATGTAATATTTCTTGGGAAATTATTTTATATGCTTAATTTAGGTGCGCTTTATCAACGTTTATTGATTATGCATCACACTATGTAGTCTTATATTGCTTTTAAATCCGACCACAGTAGCGCCATCTAGTGACGATTCACTAACCATTCTATCTACAATTTCCGTATTTCTTTCTTTACTTTATTCGCAAAGCAAATATACGTAACTTTCTATGTAAACAACACGAGATAACTGTCGCTGTTAATTTTTTTCGAGTAAATCGCCAACTCTATTCGGGTCAGAGGTCATGCAATGGACGAAAGATGCGAATGGTCACAGAAAGAGGCGACAGGACACAGGGTCGGTACCAGCTAGGGTAGTCTAGGGGTTGGATTAACCTCCAATTGCACCCTCGCTGACGCTAGGCCTAAAAGCCCTACCGGCCGAACCAAATTCATATTGGGTGGGCTGAGCAACTTCTTCAGAACGACTCGACCGCCTCTCGAGGAGACGGGTGGAGGTGCTCTTAAAATGTTTCGTCGCCGCACCGCCGTCACTTCACCTTCTGCTTAACGGCACCTGCTCCGCTGTCTTGACACCACTGGTGACATCGGAAGATGGAGGGAGGGTGCTGTTGAAATTGCAGACTCAAGCGAAGTCATTTTTTCCACACGTACAACAGCTTACAAGTACGGAGGCATGTCATGAAATATATATGGAACATATTAATATATGTCCATAATAATTACAAATTAAAAGTATTGCAACCATATAGGCATCCGAAGAGGGGCTGGGTGTTTGAGCCCCAACCCAATATTTAGTGAATTTTATATATATTTTTGATCAGCGTCTTCCGAGTTGCGCGAAAAAGTGTTGACAACAAAAGTTTCAACAACACTAGACGTCGCATGCCTACGTGCATTACGGAAGACGAAAACTTCTGTAGTTTTTTGTATTTAACTAATTAGTTAAATAATTGATTAAGTGATTAATTAATTAACCAATTACATGCTAATTTGAGCTATTCGTTTTCAAGGTGTGATCGTTTTGAGTGCCAAGAATAAAAATGGTAGAAAATTGTTGAAAAGAAAAGCCTACAGCACCCGGTATTCCCAGGCGGTCACCCATCCAAGTACTAACCGGGCTCGACGTTGCTTAACTTCGGTGATCGGACGAGAACCGGTGTTTTCAACGTGATATGGCCGTAGACGAAAGTGACTGCTTATTTAGTGGTATTTATATTAGGGCCGTAAATGTTGCTACCTTCATATCAACTAAATCTAATATTTCTTGGGAAATTATTTTATATGCTTAATTTAGGTGCGCTTTATCAACGTTTATTGATTATGCATCACACTATGTAGTCTTATATTGCTTTTAAATCCGACCACAGTAGCGCCATCTAGTGACGATTCACTAACCATTCTATCTACAATTTCCGTATTTCTTTCTTTACATTATTCGCAAAGCAAATATACGTAACTTTCTATGTAAACAACACGAGATAACTGTCGCTGTTAATTTTTTTCGAGTAAATCGCCAATTCTATTCGGGTCAGAGGTCATGCAATGGACGAAAGACGCGAATGGTCACAGAAAGAGGCGACAGGACACAGGGTCGGTGCCAGCTAGGGTAGTCTAGCGGTTGGATTAACCTCCAATTGCACCCTCGCTGACGCTAGGCCTAAAAGCCCTACCGGCCGAACCAAATTCATATTGGGTGGGCTGAGCAACTTCTTCAGAACGACTCGACCGCCTCTCGAGGAGACGGGTGGAGGTGCTCTTAAAATGTTTCGTCGCCGCACCGCCGTCACTTCACCTTCTGCTTAACGGCACCTGCTCCGCTATCTTGACACCACTGGTGACATCGGAAGATGGAGGGAGGGTGCTGTTGAAATTGCAGACTCAAGCGAAGTCATTTTTTCCACACGTACAACAGCTTACAAGTACGGAGGCATGTCATGAAATATATATGGAACATATTAATATATGTCCATAATAATTACAAATTAAAACTATTGCAACCATATAGGCATCCGAAGAGGGGCTGGGTGTTTGAGCCCCAACCCAATATTTAGTTAATTTTATATATATTTTTGATCAGCGTCTTCCGAGTTGCGCGAAAAAGTGTTGACAACAAAAAGTTTCAACAACACTAGACGTCGCATGCCTACGTGCATTACGGAAGACGAAAACTTCTGTAGTTTTTTGTATTTAACTAATTAGTTAAATAATTGATTAAGTGATTAATTAATTAACCAATTACATGCTAATTTGAGCTATTCGTTTTCAAGGTGTGATCGTTTTGAGTGCCAAGAATAAAAATGGTAGAAAATTGTTGAAAAGAAAAGCCTACAGCACCCGGTATTCCCAGGCGGTCACCCATCCAAGTACTAACCGGGCTCGACGTTGCTTAACTTCGGTGATCGGAAGAGAACCGGTGTTTTGAACGTGATATGGCCGTAGACGAAAGTGACTGCTTATTTAGTGGTATTTATATTAGGGCCGTAAATGTTGCTACCTTCATATCAACTAAATGTAATATTTCTTGGGAAATTATTTTATATGCTTAATTTAGGTGCGCTTTATCAACGTTTATTGATTATGCATCACACTATGTAGTCTTATATTGCTTTTAAATCCGACCACAGTAGCGCCATCTAGTGACGATTCACTAACCATTCTATCTACAATTTCCGTATTTCTTTCTTTACTTTATTCGCAAAGCAAATATACGTAACTTTCTATGTAAACAACACGAGATAACTGTCGCTGTTAATTTTTTTCGAGTAAATCGCCAACTCTATTCGGGTCAGAGGTCATGCAATGGACGAAAGATGCGAATGGTCACAGAAAGAGGCGACAGGACACAGGGTCGGTACCAGCTAGGGTAGTCTAGGGGTTGGATTAACCTCCAATTGCACCCTCGCTGACGCTAGGCCTAAAAGCCCTACCGGCCGAACCAAATTCATATTGGGTGGGCTGAGCAACTTCTTCAGAACGACTCGACCGCCTCTCGAGGAGACGGGTGGAGGTGCTCTTAAAATGTTTCGTCGCCGCACCGCCGTCACTTCACCTTCTGCTTAACGGCACCTGCTCCGCTGTCTTGACACCACTGGTGACATCGGAAGATGGAGGGAGGGTGCTGTTGAAATTGCAGACTCAAGCGAAGTCATTTTTTCCACACGTACAACAGCTTACAAGTACGGAGGCATGTCATGAAATATATATGGAACATATTAATATATGTCCATAATAATTACAAATTAAAAGTATTGCAACCATATAGGCATCCGAAGAGGGGCTGGGTGTTTGAGCCCCAACCCAATATTTAGTGAATTTTATATATATTTTTGATCAGCGTCTTCTGAGTTGCGCGAAAAAGTGTTGACAACAAAAGTTTCAACAACACTAGACGTCGCATGCCTACGTGCATTACGGAAGACGAAAACTTCTGTAGTTTTTTGTATTTAACTAATTAGTTAAATAATTGATTAAGTGATTAATTAATTAACCAATTACATGCTAATTTGAGCTATTCGTTTTCAAGGTGTGATCGTTTTGAGTGCCAAGAATAAAAATGGTAGAAAATTGTTGAAAAGAAAAGCCTACAGCACCCGGTATTCCCAGGCGGTCACCCATCCAAGTACTAACCGGGCTCGACGTTGCTTAACTTCGGTGATCGGACGAGAACCGGTGTTTTCAACGTGATATGGCCGTAGACGAAAGTGACTGCTTATTTAGTGGTATTTATATTAGGGCCGTAAATGTTGCTACCTTCATATCAACTAAATGTAATATTTCTTGGGAAATTATTTTATATGCTTAATTTAGGTGCGCTTTATCAACGTTTATTGATTATGCATCACACCATGTAGTCTTATATTGCTTTTAAATCCGACCACAGTAGCGCCATCTAGTGACGATTCACTAACCATTCTATCTACAATTTCCGTATTTCTTTCTTTACATTATTCGCAAAGCAAATATACGTAACTTTCTATGTAAACAACACGAGATAACTGTCGCTGTTAATTTTTTTCGAGTAAATCGCCAATTCTATTCGGGTCAGAGGTCATGCAATGGACGAAAGACGCGAATGGTCACAGAAAGAGGCGACAGGACACAGGGTCGGTGCCAGCTAGGGTAGTCTAGCGGTTGGATTAACCTCCAATTGCACCCTCGCTGACGCTAGGCCTAAAAGCCCTACCGGCCGAACCAAATTCATATTGGGTGGGCTGAGCAACTTCTTCAGAACGACTCGACCGCCTCTCGAGGAGACGGGTGGAGGTGCTCTTAAAATGTTTCGTCGCCGCACCGCCGTCACTTCACCTTCTGCTTAACGGCACCTGCTCCGCTGTCTTGACACCACTGGTGACATCGGAAGATGGAGGGAGGGTGCTGTTGAAATTGCAGACTCAAGCGAAGTCATTTTTTCCACACGTACAACAGCTTACAAGTACGGAGGCATGTCATGAAATATATATGGAACATATTAATATATGTCCATAATAATTACAAATTAAAAGTATTGCAACCATATAGGCATCCGAAGAGGGGCTGGGTGTTTGAGCCCCAACCCAATATTTAGTGAATTTTATATATATTTTTGATCAGCGTCTTCCGAGTTGCGCGAAAAAGTGTTGACAACAAAAGTTTCAACAACACTAGACGTCGCATGCCTACGTGCATTACGGAAGACGAAAACTTCTGTAGTTTTTTGTATTTAACTAATTAGTTAAATAATTGATTAAGTGATTAATTAATTAACCAATTACATGCTAATTTGAGCTATTCGTTTTCAAGGTGTGATCGTTTTGAGTGCCAAGAATAAAAATGGTAGAAAATTGTTGAAAAGAAAAGCCTACAGCACCCGGTATTCCCAGGCGGTCACCCATCCAAGTACTAACCGGGCTCGACGTTGCTTAACTTCGGTGATCGGACGAGAACCGGTGTTTTCAACGTGATATGGCCGTAGACGAAAGTGACTGCTTATTTAGTGGTATTTATATTAGGGCCGTAAATGTTGCTACCTTCATATCAACTAAATGTAATATTTCTTGGGAAATTATTTTATATGCTTAATTTAGGTGCGCTTTATCAACGTTTATTGATTATGCATCACACTATGTAGTCTTATATTGCTTTTAAATCCGACCACAGTAGCGCCATCTAGTGACGATTCACTAACCATTCTATCTACAATTTCCGTATTTCTTTCTTTACATTATTCGCAAAGCAAATATACGTAACTTTCTATGTAAACAACACGAGATAACTGTCGCTGTTAATTTTTTTCGAGTAAATCGCCAATTCTATTCGGGTCAGAGGTCATGCAATGGACGAAAGACGCGAATGGTCACAGAAAGAGGCGACAGGACACAGGGTCGGTGCCAGCTAGGGTAGTCTAGCGGTTGGATTAACCTCCAATTGCACCCTCGCTGACGCTAGGCCTAAAAGCCCTACCGGCCGAACCAAATTCATATTGGGTGGGCTGAGCAACTTCTTCAGAACGACTCGACCGCCTCTCGAGGAGACGGGTGGAGGTGCTCTTAAAATGTTTCGTCGCCGCACCGCCGTCACTTCACCTTCTGCTTAACGGCACCTGCTCCGCTATCTTGACACCACTGGTGACATCGGAAGATGGAGGGAGGGTGCTGTTGAAATTGCAGACTCAAGCGAAGTCATTTTTTCCACACGTACAACAGCTTACAAGTACGGAGGCATGTCATGAAATATATATGGAACATATTAATATATGTCCATAATAATTACAAATTAAAACTATTGCAACCATATAGGCATCCGAAGAGGGGCTGGGTGTTTGAGCCCCAACCCAATATTTAGTTAATTTTATATATATTTTTGATCAGCGTCTTCCGAGTTGCGCGAAAAAGTGTTGACAACAAAAAGTTTCAACAACACTAGACGTCGCATGCCTACGTGCATTACGGAAGACGAAAACTTCTGTAGTTTTTTGTATTTAACTAATTAGTTAAATAATTGATTAAGTGATTAATTAATTAACCAATTACATGCTAATTTGAGCTATTCGTTTTCAAGGTGTGATCGTTTTGAGTGCCAAGAATAAAAATGGTAGAAAATTGTTGAAAAGAAAAGCCTACAGCACCCGGTATTCCCAGGCGGTCACCCATCCAAGTACTAACCGGGCTCGACGTTGCTTAACTTCGGTGATCGGACGAGAACCGGTGTTTTCAACGTGATATGGCCGTAGACGAAAGTGACTGCTTATTTAGTGGTATTTATATTAGGGCCGTAAATGTTGCTACCTTCATATCAACTAAATGTAATATTTCTTGGGAAATTATTTTATATGCTTAATTTAGGTGCGCTTTATCAACGTTTATTGATTATGCATCACACTATGTAGTCTTATATTGCTTTTAAATCCGACCACAGTAGCGCCATCTAGTGACGATTCACTAACCATTCTATCTACAATTTCCGTATTTCTTTCTTTACTTTATTCGCAAAGCAAATATACGTAACTTTCTATGTAAACAACACGAGATAACTGTCGCTGTTAATTTTTTTCGAGTAAATCGCCAACTCTATTCGGGTCAGAGGTCATGCAATGGACGAAAGATGCGAATGGTCACAGAAAGAGGCGACAGGACACAGGGTCGGTACCAGCTAGGGTAGTCTAGGGGTTGGATTAACCTCCAATTGCACCCTCGCTGACGCTAGGCCTAAAAGCCCTACCGGCCGAACCAAATTCATATTGGGTGGGCTGAGCAACTTCTTCAGAACGACTCGACCGCCTCTCGAGGAGACGGGTGGAGGTGCTCTTAAAATGTTTCGTCGCCGCACCGCCGTCACTTCACCTTCTGCTTAACGGCACCTGCTCCGCTGTCTTGACACCACTGGTGACATCGGAAGATGGAGGGAGGGTGCTGTTGAAATTGCAGACTCAAGCGAAGTCATTTTTTCCACACGTACAACAGCTTACAAGTACGGAGGCATGTCATGAAATATATATGGAACATATTAATATATGTCCATAATAATTACAAATTAAAAGTATTGCAACCATATAGGCATCCGAAGAGGGGCTGGGTGTTTGAGCCCCAACCCAATATTTAGTGAATTTTATATATATTTTTGATCAGCGTCTTCCGAGTTGCGCGAAAAAGTGTTGACAACAAAAGTTTCAACAACACTAGACGTCGCATGCCTACGTGCATTACGGAAGACGAAAACTTCTGTAGTTTTTTGTATTTAACTAATTAGTTAAATAATTGATTAAGTGATTAATTAATTAACCAATTACATGCTAATTTGAGCTATTCGTTTTCAAGGTGTGATCGTTTTGAGTGCCAAGAATAAAAATGGTAGAAAATTGTTGAAAAGAAAAGCCTACAGCACCCGGTATTCCCAGGCGGTCACCCATCCAAGTACTAACCGGGCTCGACGTTGCTTAACTTCGGTGATCGGACGAGAACCGGTGTTTTCAACGTGATATGGCCGTAGACGAAAGTGACTGCTTATTTAGTGGTATTTATATTAGGGCCGTAAATGTTGCTACCTTCATATCAACTAAATGTAATATTTCTTGGGAAATTATTTTATATGCTTAATTTAGGTGCGCTTTATCAACGTTTATTGATTATGCATCACACCATGTAGTCTTATATTGCTTTTAAATCCGACCACAGTAGCGCCATCTAGTGACGATTCACTAACCATTCTATCTACAATTTCCGTATTTCTTTCTTTACATTATTCGCAAAGCAAATATACGTAACTTTCTATGTAAACAACACGAGATAACTGTCGCTGTTAATTTTTTTCGAGTAAATCGCCAATTCTATTCGGGTCAGAGGTCATGCAATGGACGAAAGACGCGAATGGTCACAGAAAGAGGCGACAGGACACAGGGTCGGTGCCAGCTAGGGTAGTCTAGCGGTTGGATTAACCTCCAATTGCACCCTCGCTGACGCTAGGCCTAAAAGCCCTACCGGCCGAACCAAATTCATATTGGGTGGGCTGAGCAACTTCTTCAGAACGACTCGACCGCCTCTCGAGGAGACGGGTGGAGGTGCTCTTAAAATGTTTCGTCGCCGCACCGCCGTCACTTCACCTTCTGCTTAACGGCACCTGCTCCGCTGTCTTGACACCACTGGTGACATCGGAAGATGGAGGGAGGGTGCTGTTGAAATTGCAGACTCAAGCGAAGTCATTTTTTCCACACGTACAACAGCTTACAAGTACGGAGGCATGTCATGAAATATATATGGAACATATTAATATATGTCCATAATAATTACAAATTAAAAGTATTGCAACCATATAGGCATCCGAAGAGGGGCTGGGTGTTTGAGCCCCAACCCAATATTTAGTGAATTTTATATATATTTTTGATCAGCGTCTTCCGAGTTGCGCGAAAAAGTGTTGACAACAAAAGTTTCAACAACACTAGACGTCGCATGCCTACGTGCATTACGGAAGACGAAAACTTCTGTAGTTTTTTGTATTTAACTAATTAGTTAAATAATTGATTAAGTGATTAATTAATTAACCAATTACATGCTAATTTGAGCTATTCGTTTTCAAGGTGTGATCGTTTTGAGTGCCAAGAATAAAAATGGTAGAAAATTGTTGAAAAGAAAAGCCTACAGCACCCGGTATTCCCAGGCGGTCACCCATCCAAGTACTAACCGGGCTCGACGTTGCTTAACTTCGGTGATCGGACGAGAACCGGTGTTTTCAACGTGATATGGCCGTAGACGAAAGTGACTGCTTATTTAGTGGTATTTATATTAGGGCCGTAAATGTTGCTACCTTCATATCAACTAAATGTAATATTTCTTGGGAAATTATTTTATATGCTTAATTTAGGTGCGCTTTATCAACGTTTATTGATTATGCATCACACTATGTAGTCTTATATTGCTTTTAAATCCGACCACAGTAGCGCCATCTAGTGACGATTCACTAACCATTCTATCTACAATTTCCGTATTTCTTTCTTTACATTATTCGCAAAGCAAATATACGTAACTTTCTATGTAAACAACACGAGATAACTGTCGCTGTTAATTTTTTTCGAGTAAATCGCCAATTCTATTCGGGTCAGAGGTCATGCAATGGACGAAAGACGCGAATGGTCACAGAAAGAGGCGACAGGACACAGGGTCGGTGCCAGCTAGGGTAGTCTAGCGGTTGGATTAACCTCCAATTGCACCCTCGCTGACGCTAGGCCTAAAAGCCCTACCGGCCGAACCAAATTCATATTGGGTGGGCTGAGCAACTTCTTCAGAACGACTCGACCGCCTCTCGAGGAGACGGGTGGAGGTGCTCTTAAAATGTTTCGTCGCCGCACCGCCGTCACTTCACCTTCTGCTTAACGGCACCTGCTCCGCTATCTTGACACCACTGGTGACATCGGAAGATGGAGGGAGGGTGCTGTTGAAATTGCAGACTCAAGCGAAGTCATTTTTTCCACACGTACAACAGCTTACAAGTACGGAGGCATGTCATGAAATATATATGGAACATATTAATATATGTCCATAATAATTACAAATTAAAAGTATTGCAACCATATAGGCATCCGAAGAGGGGCTGGGTGTTTGAGCCCCAACCCAATATTTAGTGAATTTTATATATATTTTTGATCAGCGTCTTCCGAGTTGCGCGAAAAAGTGTTGACAACAAAAAGTTTCAACAACACTAGACGTCGCATGCCTACGTGCATTACGGAAGACGAAAACTTCTGTAGTTTTTTGTATTTAACTAATTAGTTAAATAATTGATTAAGTGATTAATTAATTAACCAATTACATGCTAATTTGAGCTATTCGTTTTCAAGGTGTGATCGTTTTGAGTGCCAAGAATAAAAATGGTAGAAAATTGTTGAAAAGAAAAGCCTACAGCACCCGGTATTCCCAGGCGGTCACCCATCCAAGTACTAACCGGGCTCGACGTTGCTTAACTTCGGTGATCGGACGAGAACCGGTGTTTTCAACGTGATATGGCCGTAGACGAAAGTGACTGCTTATTTAGTGGTATTTATATTAGGGCCGTAAATGTTGCTACCTTCATATCAACTAAATGTAATATTTCTTGGGAAATTATTTTATATGCTTAATTTAGGTGCGCTTTATCAACGTTTATTGATTATGCATCACACTATGTAGTCTTATATTGCTTTTAAATCCGACCACAGTAGCGCCATCTAGTGACGATTCACTAACCATTCTATCTACAATTTCCGTATTTCTTTCTTTACTTTATTCGCAAAGCAAATATACGTAACTTTCTATGTAAACAACACGAGATAACTGTCGCTGTTAATTTTTTTCGAGTAAATCGCCAACTCTATTCGGGTCAGAGGTCATGCAATGGACGAAAGATGCGAATGGTCACAGAAAGAGGCGACAGGACACAGGGTCGGTACCAGCTAGGGTAGTCTAGGGGTTGGATTAACCTCCAATTGCACCCTCGCTGACGCTAGGCCTAAAAGCCCTACCGGCCGAACCAAATTCATATTGGGTGGGCTGAGCAACTTCTTCAGAACGACTCGACCGCCTCTCGAGGAGACGGGTGGAGGTGCTCTTAAAATGTTTCGTCGCCGCACCGCCGTCACTTCACCTTCTGCTTAACGGCACCTGCTCCGCTGTCTTGACAGCACTGGTGACATCGGAAGATGGAGGGAGGGTGCTGTTGAAATTGCAGACTCAAGCGAAGTCATTTTTTCCACACGTACAACAGCTTACAAGTACGGAGGCATGTCATGAAATATATATGGAACATATTAATATATGTCCATAATAATTACAAATTAAAAGTATTGCAACCATATAGGCATCCGAAGAGGGGCTGGGTGTTTGAGCCCCAACCCAATATTTAGTGAATTTTATATATATTTTTGATCAGCGTCTTCCGAGTTGCGCGAAAAAGTGTTGACAACAAAAAGTTTCAACAACACTAGACGTCGCATGCCTACGTGCATTACGGAAGACGAAAACTTCTGTAGTTTTTTGTATTTAACTAATTAGTTAAATAATTGATTAAGTGATTAATTAATTAACCAATTACATGCTAATTTGAGCTATTCGTTTTCAAGGTGTGATCGTTTTGAGTGCCAAGAATAAAAATGGTAGAAAATTGTTGAAAAGAAAAGCCTACAGCACCCGGTATTCCCACGCGGTCACCCATCCAAGTACTAACCGGGCTCGACGTTGCTTAACTTCGGTGATCGGACGAGAACCGGTGTTTTCAACGTGATATGGCCGTAGACGAAAGTGACTGCTTATTTAGTGGTATTTATATTAGGGCCGTAAATGTTGCTACCTTCATATCAACTAAATGTAATATTTCTTGGGAAATTATTTTATATGCTTAATTTAGGTGCGCTTTATCAACGTTTATTGATTATGCATCACACTATGTAGTCTTATATTGCTTTTAAATCCGACCACAGTAGCGCCATCTAGTGACGATTCACTAACCATTCTATCTACAATTTCCGTATTTCTTTCTTTACATTATTCGCAAAGCAAATATACGTAACTTTCTATGTAAACAACACGAGATAACTGTCGCTGTTAATTTTTTTCGAGTAAATCGCCAATTCTATTCGGGTCAGAGGTCATGCAATGGACGAAAGACGCGAATGGTCACAGAAAGAGGCGACAGGACACAGGGTCGGTGCCAGCTAGGGTAGTCTAGCGGTTGGATTAACCTCCAATTGCACCCTCGCTGACGCTAGGCCTAAAAGCCCTACCGGCCGAACCAAATTCATATTGGGTGGGCTGAGCAACTTCTTCAGAACGACTCGACCGCCTCTCGAGGAGACGGGTGGAGGTGCTCTTAAAATGTTTCGTCGCCGCACCGCCGTCACTTCACCTTCTGCTTAACGGCACCTGCTCCGCTATCTTGACACCACTGGTGACATCGGAAGATGGAGGGAGGGTGCTGTTGAAATTGCAGACTCAAGCGAAGTCATTTTTTCCACACGTACAACAGCTTACAAGTACGGAGGCATGTCATGAAATATATATGGAACATATTAATATATGTCCATAATAATTACAAATTAAAAGTATTGCAACCATATAGGCATCCGAAGAGGGGCTGGGTGTTTGAGCCCCAACCCAATATTTAGTGAATTTTATATATATTTTTGATCAGCGTCTTCCGAGTTGCGCGAAAAAGTGTTGACAACAAAAAGTTTCAACAACACTAGACGTCGCATGCCTACGTGCATTACGGAAGACGAAAACTTCTGTAGTTTTTTGTATTTAACTAATTAGTTAAATAATTGATTAAGTGATTAATTAATTAACCAATTACATGCTAATTTGAGCTATTCGTTTTCAAGGTGTGATCGTTTTGAGTGCCAAGAATAAAAATGGTAGAAAATTGTTGAAAAGAAAAGCCTACAGCACCCGGTATTCCCAGGCGGTCACCCATCCAAGTACTAACCGGGCTCGACGTTGCTTAACTTCGGTGATCGGACGAGAACCGGTGTTTTCAACGTGATATGGCCGTAGACGAAAGTGACTGCTTATTTAGTGGTATTTATATTAGGGCCGTAAATGTTGCTACCTTCATATCAACTAAATCTAATATTTCTTGGGAAATTATTTTATATGCTTAATTTAGGTGCGCTTTATCAACGTTTATTGATTATGCATCACACTATGTAGTCTTATATTGCTTTTAAATCCGACCACAGTAGCGCCATCTAGTGACGATTCACTAACCATTCTATCTACAATTTCCGTATTTCTTTCTTTACTTTATTCGCAAAGCAAATATACGTAACTTTCTATGTAAACAACACGAGATAACTGTCGCTGTTAATTTTTTTCGAGTAAATCGCCAACTCTATTCGGGTCAGAGGTCATGCAATGGACGAAAGATGCGAATGGTCACAGAAAGAGGCGACAGGACACAGGGTCGGTACCAGCTAGGGTAGTCTAGGGGTTGGATTAACCTCCAATTGCACCCTCGCTGACGCTAGGCCTAAAAGCCCTACCGGCCGAACCAAATTCATATTGGGTGGGCTGAGCAACTTCTTCAGAACGACTCGACCGCCTCTCGAGGAGACGGGTGGAGGTGCTCTTAAAATGTTTCGTCGCCGCACCGCCGTCACTTCACCTTCTGCTTAACGGCACCTGCTCCGCTGTCTTGACAGCACTGGTGACATCGGAAGATGGAGGGAGGGTGCTGTTGAAATTGCAGACTCAAGCGAAGTCATTTTTTCCACACGTACAACAGCTTACAAGTACGGAGGCATGTCATGAAATATATATGGAACATATTAATATATGTCCATAATAATTACAAATTAAAAGTATTGCAACCATATAGGCATCCGAAGAGGGGCTGGGTGTTTGAGCCCCAACCCAATATTTAGTGAATTTTATATATATTTTTGATCAGCGTCTTCCGAGTTGCGCGAAAAAGTGTTGACAACAAAAAGTTTCAACAACACTAGACGTCGCATGCCTACGTGCATTACGGAAGACGAAAACTTCTGTAGTTTTTTGTATTTAACTAATTAGTTAAATAATTGATTAAGTGATTAATTAATTAACCAATTACATGCTAATTTGAGCTATTCGTTTTCAAGGTGTGATCGTTTTGAGTGCCAAGAATAAAAATGGTAGAAAATTGTTGAAAAGAAAAGCCTACAGCACCCGGTATTCCCACGCGGTCACCCATCCAAGTACTAACCGGGCTCGACGTTGCTTAACTTCGGTGATCGGACGAGAACCGGTGTTTTCAACGTGATATGGCCGTAGACGAAAGTGACTGCTTATTTAGTGGTATTTATATTAGGGCCGTAAATGTTGCTACCTTCATATCAACTAAATGTAATATTTCTTGGGAAATTATTTTATATGCTTAATTTAGGTGCGCTTTATCAACGTTTATTGATTATGCATCACACTATGTAGTCTTATATTGCTTTTAAATCCGACCACAGTAGCGCCATCTAGTGACGATTCACTAACCATTCTATCTACAATTTCCGTATTTCTTTCTTTACTTTATTCGCAAAGCAAATATACGTAACTTTCTATGTAAACAACACGAGATAACTGTCGCTGTTAATTTTTTTCGAGTAAATCGCCAACTCTATTCGGGTCAGAGGTCATGCAATGGACGAAAGATGCGAATGGTCACAGAAAGAGGCGACAGGACACAGGGTCGGTACCAGCTAGGGTAGTCTAGGGGTTGGATTAACCTCCAATTGCACCCTCGCTGACGCTAGGCCTAAAAGCCCTACCGGCCGAACCAAATTCATATTGGGTGGGCTGAGCAACTTCTTCAGAACGACTCGACCGCCTCTCGAGGAGACGGGTGGAGGTGCTCTTAAAATGTTTCGTCGCCGCACCGCCGTCACTTCACCTTCTGCTTAACGGCACCTGCTCCGCTGTCTTGACAGCACTGGTGACATCGGAAGATGGAGGGAGGGTGCTGTTGAAATTGCAGACTCAAGCGAAGTCATTTTTTCCACACGTACAACAGCTTACAAGTACGGAGGCATGTCATGAAATATATATGGAACATATTAATATATGTCCATAATAATTACAAATTAAAAGTATTGCAACCATATAGGCATCCGAAGAGGGGCTGGGTGTTTGAGCCCCAACCCAATATTTAGTGAATTTTATATATATTTTTGATCAGCGACTTCCGAGTTGCGCGAAAAAGTGTTGACAACAAAAAGTTTCAACAACACTAGACGTCGCATGCCTACGTGCATTACGGAAGACGAAAACTTCTGTAGTTTTTTGTATTTAACTAATTAGTTAAATAATTGATTAAGTGATTAATTAATTAACCAATTACATGCTAATTTGAGCTATTCGTTTTCAAGGTGTGATCGTTTTGAGTGCCAAGAATAAAAATGGTAGAAAATTGTTGAAAAGAAAAGCCTACAGCACCCGGTATTCCCACGCGGTCACCCATCCAAGTACTAACCGGGCTCGACGTTGCTTAACTTCGGTGATCGGACGAGAACCGGTGTTTTCAACGTGATATGGCCGTAGACGAAAGTGACTGCTTATTTAGTGGTATTTATATTAGGGCCGTAAATGTTGCTACCTTCATATCAACTAAATCTAATATTTCTTGGGAAATTATTTTATATGCTTAATTTAGGTGCGCTTTATCAACGTTTATTGATTATGCATCACACTATGTAGTCTTATATTGCTTTTAAATCCGACCACAGTAGCGCCATCTAGTGACGATTCACTAACCATTCTATCTACAATTTCCGTATTTCTTTCTTTACTTTATTCGCAAAGCAAATATACGTAACTTTCTATGTAAACAACACGAGATAACTGTCGCTGTTAATTTTTTTCGAGTAAATCGCCAACTCTATTCGGGTCAGAGGTCATGCAATGGACGAAAGATGCGAATGGTCACAGAAAGAGGCGACAGGACACAGGGTCGGTACCAGCTAGGGTAGTCTAGGGGTTGGATTAACCTCCAATTGCACCCTCGCTGACGCTAGGCCTAAAAGCCCTACCGGCCGAACCAAATTCATATTGGGTGGGCTGAGCAACTTCTTCAGAACGACTCGACCGCCTCTCGAGGAGACGGGTGGAGGTGCTCTTAAAATGTTTCGTCGCCGCACCGCCGTCACTTCACCTTCTGCTTAACGGCACCTGCTCCGCTGTCTTGACACCACTGGTGACATCGGAAGATGGAGGGAGGGTGCTGTTGAAATTGCAGACTCAAGCGAAGTCATTTTTTCCACACGTACAACAGCTTACAAGTACGGAGGCATGTCATGAAATATATATGGAACATATTAATATATGTCCATAATAATTACAAATTAAAAGTATTGCAACCATATAGGCATCCGAAGAGGGGCTGGGTGTTTGAGCCCCAACCCAATATTTAGTTAATTTTATATATATTTTTGATCAGCGTCTTCCGAGTTGCGCGAAAAAGTGTTGACAACAAAAAGTTTCAACAACACTAGACGTCGCATGCCTACGTGCATTACGGAAGACGAAAACTTCTGTAGTTTTTTGTATTTAACTAATTAGTTAAATAATTGATTAAGTGATTAATTAATTAACCAATTACATGCTAATTTGAGCTATTCGTTTTCAAGGTGTGATCGTTTTGAGTGCCAAGAATAAAAATGGTAGAAAATTGTTGAAAAGAAAAGCCTACAGCACCCGGTATTCCCAGGCGGTCACCCATCCAAGTACTAACCGGGCTCGACGTTGCTTAACTTCGGTGATCGGACGAGAACCGGTGTTTTCAACGTGATATGGCCGTAGACGAAAGTGACTGCTTATTTAGTGGTATTTATATTAGGGCCGTAAATGTTGCTACCTTCATATCAACTAAATCTAATATTTCTTGGGAAATTATTTTATATGCTTAATTTAGGTGCGCTTTATCAACGTTTATTGATTATGCATCACACTATGTAGTCTTATATTGCTTTTAAATCCGACCACAGTAGCGCCATCTAGTGACGATTCACTAACCATTCTATCTACAATTTCCGTATTTCTTTCTTTACTTTATTCGCAAAGCAAATATACGTAACTTTCTATGTAAACAACACGAGATAACTGTCGCTGTTAATTTTTTTCGAGTAAATCGCCAACTCTATTCGGGTCAGAGGTCATGCAATGGACGAAAGATGCGAATGGTCACAGAAAGAGGCGACAGGACACAGGGTCGGTACCAGCTAGGGTAGTCTAGGGGTTGGATTAACCTCCAATTGCACCCTCGCTGACGCTAGGCCTAAAAGCCCTACCGGCCGAACCAAATTCATATTGGGTGGGCTGAGCAACTTCTTCAGAACGACTCGACCGCCTCTCGAGGAGACGGGTGGAGGTGCTCTTAAAATGTTTCGTCGCCGCACCGCCGTCACTTCACCTTCTGCTTAACGGCACCTGCTCCGCTGTCTTGACACCACTGGTGACATCGGAAGATGGAGGGAGGGTGCTGTTGAAATTGCAGACTCAAGCGAAGTCATTTTTTCCACACGTACAACAGCTTACAAGTACGGAGGCATGTCATGAAATATATATGGAACATATTAATATATGTCCATAATAATTACAAATTAAAAGTATTGCAACCATATAGGCATCCGAAGAGGGGCTGGGTGTTTGAGCCCCAACCCAATATTTAGTGAATTTTATATATATTTTTGATCAGCGTCTTCCGAGTTGCGCGAAAAAGTGTTGACAACAAAAAGTTTCAACAACACTAGACGTCGCATGCCTACGTGCATTACGGAAGACGAAAACTTCTGTAGTTTTTTGTATTTAACTAATTAGTTAAATAATTGATTAAGTGATTAATTAATTAACCAATTACATGCTAATTTGAGCTATTCGTTTTCAAGGTGTGATCGTTTTGAGTGCCAAGAATAAAAATGGTAGAAAATTGTTGAAAAGAAAAGCCTACAGCACCCGGTATTCCCAGGCGGTCACCCATCCAAGTACTAACCGGGCTCGACGTTGCTTAACTTCGGTGATCGGACGAGAACCGGTGTTTTCAACGTGATATGGCCGTAGACGAAAGTGACTGCTTATTTAGTGGTATTTATATTAGGGCCGTAAATGTTGCTACCTTCATATCAACTAAATGTAATATTTCTTGGGAAATTATTTTATATGCTTAATTTAGGTGCGCTTTATCAACGTTTATTGATTATGCATCACACTATGTAGTCTTATATTGCTTTTAAATCCGACCACAGTAGCGCCATCTAGTGACGATTCACTAACCATTCTATCTACAATTTCCGTATTTCTTTCTTTACTTTATTCGCAAAGCAAATATACGTAACTTTCTATGTAAACAACACGAGATAACTGTCGCTGTTAATTTTTTTCGAGTAAATCGCCAACTCTATTCGGGTCAGAGGTCATGCAATGGACGAAAGATGCGAATGGTCACAGAAAGAGGCGACAGGACACAGGGTCGGTACCAGCTAGGGTAGTCTAGGGGTTGGATTAACCTCCAATTGCACCCTCGCTGACGCTAGGCCTAAAAGCCCTACCGGCCGAACCAAATTCATATTGGGTGGGCTGAGCAACTTCTTCAGAACGACTCGACCGCCTCTCGAGGAGACGGGTGGAGGTGCTCTTAAAATGTTTCGTCGCCGCACCGCCGTCACTTCACCTTCTGCTTAACGGCACCTGCTCCGCTGTCTTGACACCACTGGTGACATCGGAAGATGGAGGGAGGGTGCTGTTGAAATTGCAGACTCAAGCGAAGTCATTTTTTCCACACGTACAACAGCTTACAAGTACGGAGGCATGTCATGAAATATATATGGAACATATTAATATATGTCCATAATAATTACAAATTAAAAGTATTGCAACCATATAGGCATCCGAAGAGGGGCTGGGTGTTTGAGCCCCAACCCAATATTTAGTTAATTTTATATATATTTTTGATCAGCGTCTTCCGAGTTGCGCGAAAAAGTGTTGACAACAAAAAGTTTCAACAACACTAGACGTCGCATGCCTACGTGCATTACGGAAGACGAAAACTTCTGTAGTTTTTTGTATTTAACTAATTAGTTAAATAATTGATTAAGTGATTAATTAATTAACCAATTACATGCTAATTTGAGCTATTCGTTTTCAAGGTGTGATCGTTTTGAGTGCCAAGAATAAAAATGGTAGAAAATTGTTGAAAAGAAAAGCCTACAGCACCCGGTATTCCCAGGCGGTCACCCATCCAAGTACTAACCGGGCTCGACGTTGCTTAACTTCGGTGATCGGACGAGAACCGGTGTTTTCAACGTGATATGGCCGTAGACGAAAGTGACTGCTTATTTAGTGGTATTTATATTAGGGCCGTAAATGTTGCTACCTTCATATCAACTAAATCTAATATTTCTTGGGAAATTATTTTATATGCTTAATTTAGGTGCGCTTTATCAACGTTTATTGATTATGCATCACACTATGTAGTCTTATATTGCTTTTAAATCCGACCACAGTAGCGCCATCTAGTGACGATTCACTAACCATTCTATCTACAATTTCCGTATTTCTTTCTTTACTTTATTCGCAAAGCAAATATACGTAACTTTCTATGTAAACAACACGAGATAACTGTCGCTGTTAATTTTTTTCGAGTAAATCGCCAACTCTATTCGGGTCAGAGGTCATGCAATGGACGAAAGATGCGAATGGTCACAGAAAGAGGCGACAGGACACAGGGTCGGTACCAGCTAGGGTAGTCTAGGGGTTGGATTAACCTCCAATTGCACCCTCGCTGACGCTAGGCCTAAAAGCCCTACCGGCCGAACCAAATTCATATTGGGTGGGCTGAGCAACTTCTTCAGAACGACTCGACCGCCTCTCGAGGAGACGGGTGGAGGTGCTCTTAAAATGTTTCGTCGCCGCACCGCCGTCACTTCACCTTCTGCTTAACGGCACCTGCTCCGCTGTCTTGACACCACTGGTGACATCGGAAGATGGAGGGAGGGTGCTGTTGAAATTGCAGACTCAAGCGAAGTCATTTTTTCCACACGTACAACAGCTTACAAGTACGGAGGCATGTCATGAAATATATATGGAACATATTAATATATGTCCATAATAATTACAAATTAAAAGTATTGCAACCATATAGGCATCCGAAGAGGGGCTGGGTGTTTGAGCCCCAACCCAATATTTAGTGAATTTTATATATATTTTTGATCAGCGTCTTCCGAGTTGCGCGAAAAAGTGTTGACAACAAAAAGTTTCAACAACACTAGACGTCGCATGCCTACGTGCATTACGGAAGACGAAAACTTCTGTAGTTTTTTGTATTTAACTAATTAGTTAAATAATTGATTAAGTGATTAATTAATTAACCAATTACATGCTAATTTGAGCTATTCGTTTTCAAGGTGTGATCGTTTTGAGTGCCAAGAATAAAAATGGTAGAAAATTGTTGAAAAGAAAAGCCTACAGCACCCGGTATTCCCAGGCGGTCACCCATCCAAGTACTAACCGGGCTCGACGTTGCTTAACTTCGGTGATCGGACGAGAACCGGTGTTTTCAACGTGATATGGCCGTAGACGAAAGTGACTGCTTATTTAGTGGTATTTATATTAGGGCCGTAAATGTTGCTACCTTCATATCAACTAAATGTAATATTTCTTGGGAAATTATTTTATATGCTTAATTTAGGTGCGCTTTATCAACGTTTATTGATTATGCATCACACTATGTAGTCTTATATTGCTTTTAAATCCGACCACAGTAGCGCCATCTAGTGACGATTCACTAACCATTCTATCTACAATTTCCGTATTTCTTTCTTTACTTTATTCGCAAAGCAAATATACGTAACTTTCTATGTAAACAACACGAGATAACTGTCGCTGTTAATTTTTTTCGAGTAAATCGCCAACTCTATTCGGGTCAGAGGTCATGCAATGGACGAAAGATGCGAATGGTCACAGAAAGAGGCGACAGGACACAGGGTCGGTACCAGCTAGGGTAGTCTAGGGGTTGGATTAACCTCCAATTGCACCCTCGCTGACGCTAGGCCTAAAAGCCCTACCGGCCGAACCAAATTCATATTGGGTGGGCTGAGCAACTTCTTCAGAACGACTCGACCGCCTCTCGAGGAGACGGGTGGAGGTGCTCTTAAAATGTTTCGTCGCCGCACCGCCGTCACTTCACCTTCTGCTTAACGGCACCTGCTCCGCTGTCTTGACACCACTGGTGACATCGGAAGATGGAGGGAGGGTGCTGTTGAAATTGCAGACTCAAGCGAAGTCATTTTTTCCACACGTACAACAGCTTACAAGTACGGAGGCATGTCATGAAATATATATGGAACATATTAATATATGTCCATAATAATTACAAATTAAAAGTATTGCAACCATATAGGCATCCGAAGAGGGGCTGGGTGTTTGAGCCCCAACCCAATATTTAGTTAATTTTATATATATTTTTGATCAGCGTCTTCCGAGTTGCGCGAAAAAGTGTTGACAACAAAAGTTTCAACAACACTAGACGTCGCATGCCTACGTGCATTACGGAAGACGAAAACTTCTGTAGTTTTTTTTATTTAACTAATTAGTTAAATAATTGATTAAGTGATTAATTAATTAACCAATTACATGCTAATTTGAGCTATTCGTTTTCAAGGTGTGATCGTTTTGAGTGCCAAGAATAAAAATGGTAGAAAATTGTTGAAAAGAAAAGCCTACAGCACCCGGTATTCCCAGGCGGTCACCCATCCAAGTACTAACCGGGCTCGACGTTGCTTAACTTCGGTGATCGGACGAGAACCGGTGTTTTCAACGTGATATGGCCGTAGACGAAAGTGACTGCTTATTTAGTGGTATTTATATTAGGGCCGTAAATGTTGCTACCTTCATATCAACTAAATGTAATATTTCTTGGGAAATTATTTTATATGCTTAATTTAGGTGCGCTTTATCAACGTTTATTGATTATGCATCACACTATGTAGTCTTATATTGCTTTTAAATCCGACCACAGTAGCGCCATCTAGTGACGATTCACTAACCATTCTATCTACAATTTCCGTATTTCTTTCTTTACTTTATTCGCAAAGCAAATATACGTAACTTTCTATGTAAACAACACGAGATAACTGTCGCTGTTAATTTTTTTCGAGTAAATCGCCAACTCTATTCGGGTCAGAGGTCATGCAATGGACGAAAGATGCGAATGGTCACAGAAAGAGGCGACAGGACACAGGGTCGGTACCAGCTAGGGTAGTCTAGGGGTTGGATTAACCTCCAATTGCACCCTCGCTGACGCTAGGCCTAAAAGCCCTACCGGCCGAACCAAATTCATATTGGGTGGGCTGAGCAACTTCTTCA
Organism: Escarpia spicata; assembly: GCA_963995525.1. Taxonomy (NCBI): domain Eukaryota; kingdom Metazoa; phylum Annelida; class Polychaeta; order Sabellida; family Siboglinidae; genus Escarpia; species Escarpia spicata. The sequence continues at coordinate 14,590,501 of OZ023211.1, read as the reverse complement.
GAACGACTCGACCGCCTCTCGAGGAGACGGGTGGAGGTGCTCTTAAAATGTTTCGTCGCCGCACCGCCGTCACTTCACCTTCTGCTTAACGGCACCTGCTCCGCTGTCTTGACACCACTGGTGACATCGGAAGATGGAGGGAGGGTGCTGTTGAAATTGCAGACTCAAGCGAAGTCATTTTTTCCACACGTACAACAGCTTACAAGTACGGAGGCATGTCATGAAATATATATGGAACATATTAATATATGTCCATAATAATTACAAATTAAAAGTATTGCAACCATATAGGCATCCGAAGAGGGGCTGGGTGTTTGAGCCCCAACCCAATATTTAGTTAATTTTATATATATTTTTGATCAGCGTCTTCCGAGTTGCGCGAAAAAGTGTTGACAACAAAAAGTTTCAACAACACTAGACGTCGCATGCCTACGTGCATTACGGAAGACGAAAACTTCTGTAGTTTTTTGTATTTAACTAATTAGTTAAATAATTGATTAAGTGATTAATTAATTAACCAATTACATGCTAATTTGAGCTATTCGTTTTCAAGGTGTGATCGTTTTGAGTGCCAAGAATAAAAATGGTAGAAAATTGTTGAAAAGAAAAGCCTACAGCACCCGGTATTCCCAGGCGGTCACCCATCCAAGTACTAACCGGGCTCGACGTTGCTTAACTTCGGTGATCGGACGAGAACCGGTGTTTTCAACGTGATATGGCCGTAGACGAAAGTGACTGCTTATTTAGTGGTATTTATATTAGGGCCGTAAATGTTGCTACCTTCATATCAACTAAATCTAATATTTCTTGGGAAATTATTTTATATGCTTAATTTAGGTGCGCTTTATCAACGTTTATTGATTATGCATCACACTATGTAGTCTTATATTGCTTTTAAATCCGACCACAGTAGCGCCATCTAGTGACGATTCACTAACCATTCTATCTACAATTTCCGTATTTCTTTCTTTACTTTATTCGCAAAGCAAATATACGTAACTTTCTATGTAAACAACACGAGATAACTGTCGCTGTTAATTTTTTTCGAGTAAATCGCCAACTCTATTCGGGTCAGAGGTCATGCAATGGACGAAAGATGCGAATGGTCACAGAAAGAGGCGACAGGACACAGGGTCGGTACCAGCTAGGGTAGTCTAGGGGTTGGATTAACCTCCAATTGCACCCTCGCTGACGCTAGGCCTAAAAGCCCTACCGGCCGAACCAAATTCATATTGGGTGGGCTGAGCAACTTCTTCAGAACGACTCGACCGCCTCTCGAGGAGACGGGTGGAGGTGCTCTTAAAATGTTTCGTCGCCGCACCGCCGTCACTTCACCTTCTGCTTAACGGCACCTGCTCCGCTGTCTTGACACCACTGGTGACATCGGAAGATGGAGGGAGGGTGCTGTTGAAATTGCAGACTCAAGCGAAGTCATTTTTTCCACACGTACAACAGCTTACAAGTACGGAGGCATGTCATGAAATATATATGGAACATATTAATATATGTCCATAATAATTACAAATTAAAAGTATTGCAACCATATAGGCATCCGAAGAGGGGCTGGGTGTTTGAGCCCCAACCCAATATTTAGTGAATTTTATATATATTTTTGATCAGCGTCTTCCGAGTTGCGCGAAAAAGTGTTGACAACAAAAGTTTCAACAACACTAGACGTCGCATGCCTACGTGCATTACGGAAGACGAAAACTTCTGTAGTTTTTTGTATTTAACTAATTAGTTAAATAATTGATTAAGTGATTAATTAATTAACCAATTACATGCTAATTTGAGCTATTCGTTTTCAAGGTGTGATCGTTTTGAGTGCCAAGAATAAAAATGGTAGAAAATTGTTGAAAAGAAAAGCCTACAGCACCCGGTATTCCCAGGCGGTCACCCATCCAAGTACTAACCGGGCTCGACGTTGCTTAACTTCGGTGATCGGACGAGAACCGGTGTTTTCAACGTGATATGGCCGTAGACGAAAGTGACTGCTTATTTAGTGGTATTTATATTAGGGCCGTAAATGTTGCTACCTTCATATCAACTAAATGTAATATTTCTTGGGAAATTATTTTATATGCTTAATTTAGGTGCGCTTTATCAACGTTTATTGATTATGCATCACACTATGTAGTCTTATATTGCTTTTAAATCCGACCACAGTAGCGCCATCTAGTGACGATTCACTAACCATTCTATCTACAATTTCCGTATTTCTTTCTTTACTTTATTCGCAAAGCAAATATACGTAACTTTCTATGTAAACAACACGAGATAACTGTCGCTGTTAATTTTTTTCGAGTAAATCGCCAACTCTATTCGGGTCAGAGGTCATGCAATGGACGAAAGATGCGAATGGTCACAGAAAGAGGCGACAGGACACAGGGTCGGTACCAGCTAGGGTAGTCTAGGGGTTGGATTAACCTCCAATTGCACCCTCGCTGACGCTAGGCCTAAAAGCCCTACCGGCCGAACCAAATTCATATTGGGTGGGCTGAGCAACTTCTTCAGAACGACTCGACCGCCTCTCGAGGAGACGGGTGGAGGTGCTCTTAAAATGTTTCGTCGCCGCACCGCCGTCACTTCACCTTCTGCTTAACGGCACCTGCTCCGCTGTCTTGACACCACTGGTGACATCGGAAGATGGAGGGAGGGTGCTGTTGAAATTGCAGACTCAAGCGAAGTCATTTTTTCCACACGTACAACAGCTTACAAGTACGGAGGCATGTCATGAAATATATATGGAACATATTAATATATGTCCATAATAATTACAAATTAAAAGTATTGCAACCATATAGGCATCCGAAGAGGGGCTGGGTGTTTGAGCCCCAACCCAATATTTAGTGAATTTTATATATATTTTTGATCAGCGTCTTCCGAGTTGCGCGAAAAAGTGTTGACAACAAAAAGTTTCAACAACACTAGACGTCGCATGCCTACGTGCATTACGGAAGACGAAAACTTCTGTAGTTTTTTGTATTTAACTAATTAGTTAAATAATTGATTAAGTGATTAATTAATTAACCAATTACATGCTAATTTGAGCTATTCGTTTTCAAGGTGTGATCGTTTTGAGTGCCAAGAATAAAAATGGTAGAAAATTGTTGAAAAGAAAAGCCTACAGCACCCGGTATTCCCAGGCGGTCACCCATCCAAGTACTAACCGGGCTCGACGTTGCTTAACTTCGGTGATCGGACGAGAACCGGTGTTTTCAACGTGATATGGCCGTAGACGAAAGTGACTGCTTATTTAGTGGTATTTATATTAGGGCCGTAAATGTTGCTACCTTCATATCAACTAAATGTAATATTTCTTGGGAAATTATTTTATATGCTTAATTTAGGTGCGCTTTATCAACGTTTATTGATTATGCATCACACTATGTAGTCTTATATTGCTTTTAAATCCGACCACAGTAGCGCCATCTAGTGACGATTCACTAACCATTCTATCTACAATTTCCGTATTTCTTTCTTTACTTTATTCGCAAAGCAAATATACGTAACTTTCTATGTAAACAACACGAGATAACTGTCGCTGTTAATTTTTTTCGAGTAAATCGCCAACTCTATTCGGGTCAGAGGTCATGCAATGGACGAAAGATGCGAATGGTCACAGAAAGAGGCGACAGGACACAGGGTCGGTACCAGCTAGGGTAGTCTAGGGGTTGGATTAACCTCCAGTTGCACCCTCGCTGACGCTAGGCCTAAAAGCCCTACCGGCCGAACCAAATTCATATTGGGTGGGCTGAGCAACTTCTTCAGAACGACTCGACCGCCTCTCGAGGAGACGGGTGGAGGTGCTCTTAAAATGTTTCGTCGCCGCACCGCCGTCACTTCACCTTCTGCTTAACGGCACCTGCTCCGCTGTCTTGACACCACTGGTGACATCGGAAGATGGAGGGAGGGTGCTGTTGAAATTGCAGACTCAAGCGAAGTCATTTTTTCCACACGTACAACAGCTTACAAGTACGGAGGCATGTCATGAAATATATATGGAACATATTAATATATGTCCATAATAATTACAAATTAAAAGTATTGCAACCATATAGGCATCCGAAGAGGGGCTGGGTGTTTGAGCCCCAACCCAATATTTAGTGAATTTTATATATATTTTTGATCAGCGTCTTCCGAGTTGCGCGAAAAAGTGTTGACAACAAAAAGTTTCAACAACACTAGACGTCGCATGCCTACGTGCATTACGGAAGACGAAAACTTCTGTAGTTTTTTGTATTTAACTAATTAGTTAAATAATTGATTAAGTGATTAATTAATTAACCAATTACATGCTAATTTGAGCTATTCGTTTTCAAGGTGTGATCGTTTTGAGTGCCAAGAATAAAAATGGTAGAAAATTGTTGAAAAGAAAAGCCTACAGCACCCGGTATTCCCAGGCGGTCACCCATCCAAATACTAACCGGGCTCGACGTTGCTTAACTTCGGTGATCGGACGAGAACCGGTGTTTTCAACGTGATATGGCCGTAGACGAAAGTGACTGCTTATTTAGTGGTATTTATATTAGGGCCGTAAATGTTGCTACCTTCATATCAACTAAATGTAATATTTCTTGGGAAATTATTTTATATGCTTAATTTAGGTGCGCTTTATCAACGTTTATTGATTATGCATCACACTATGTAGTCTTATATTGCTTTTAAATCCGACCACAGTAGCGCCATCTAGTGACGATTCACTAACCATTCTATCTACAATTTCCGTATTTCTTTCTTTACTTTATTCGCAAAGCAAATATACGTAACTTTCTATGTAAACAACACGAGATAACTGTCGCTGTTAATTTTTTTCGAGTAAATCGCCAACTCTATTCGGGTCAGAGGTCATGCAATGGACGAAAGATGCGAATGGTCACAGAAAGAGGCGACAGGACACAGGGTCGGTACCAGCTAGGGTAGTCTAGGGGTTGGATTAACCTCCAATTGCACCCTCGCTGACGCTAGGCCTAAAAGCCCTACCGGCCGAACCAAATTCATATTGGGTGGGCTGAGCAACTTCTTCAGAACGACTCGACCGCCTCTCGAGGAGACGGGTGGAGGTGCTCTTAAAATGTTTCGTCGCCGCACCGCCGTCACTTCACCTTCTGCTTAACGGCACCTGCTCCGCTGTCTTGACACCACTGGTGACATCGGAAGATGGAGGGAGGGTGCTGTTGAAATTGCAGACTCAAGCGAAGTCATTTTTTCCACACGTACAACAGCTTACAAGTACGGAGGCATGTCATGAAATATATATGGAACATATTAATATATGTCCATAATAATTACAAATTAAAAGTATTGCAACCATATAGGCATCCGAAGAGGGGCTGGGTGTTTGAGCCCCAACCCAATATTTAGTTAATTTTATATATATTTTTGATCAGCGTCTTCCGAGTTGCGCGAAAAAGTGTTGACAACAAAAAGTTTCAACAACACTAGACGTCGCATGCCTACGTGCATTACGGAAGACGAAAACTTCTGTAGTTTTTTGTATTTAACTAATTAGTTAAATAATTGATTAAGTGATTAATTAATTAACCAATTACATGCTAATTTGAGCTATTCGTTTTCAAGGTGTGATCGTTTTGAGTGCCAAGAATAAAAATGGTAGAAAATTGTTGAAAAGAAAAGCCTACAGCACCCGGTATTCCCAGGCGGTCACCCATCCAAGTACTAACCGGGCTCGACGTTGCTTAACTTCGGTGATCGGACGAGAACCGGTGTTTTCAACGTGATATGGCCGTAGACGAAAGTGACTGCTTATTTAGTGGTATTTATATTAGGGCCGTAAATGTTGCTACCTTCATATCAACTAAATGTAATATTTCTTGGGAAATTATTTTATATGCTTAATTTAGGTGCGCTTTATCAACGTTTATTGATTATGCATCACACTATGTAGTCTTATATTGCTTTTAAATCCGACCACAGTAGCGCCATCTAGTGACGATTCACTAACCATTCTATCTACAATTTCCGTATTTCTTTCTTTACTTTATTCGCAAAGCAAATATACGTAACTTTCTATGTAAACAACACGAGATAACTGTCGCTGTTAATTTTTTTCGAGTAAATCGCCAACTCTATTCGGGTCAGAGGTCATGCAATGGACGAAAGATGCGAATGGTCACAGAAAGAGGCGACAGGACACAGGGTCGGTACCAGCTAGGGTAGTCTAGGGGTTGGATTAACCTCCAGTTGCACCCTCGCTGACGCTAGGCCTAAAAGCCCTACCGGCCGAACCAAATTCATATTGGGTGGGCTGAGCAACTTCTTCAGAACGACTCGACCGCCTTTCGAGGAGACGGGTGGAGGTGCTCTTAAAATGTTTCGTCGCCGCACCGCCGTCACTTCACCTTCTGCTTAACGGCACCTGCTCCGCTGTCTTGACACCACTGGTGACATCGGAAGATGGAGGGAGGGTGCTGTTGAAATTGCAGACTCAAGCGAAGTCATTTTTTCCACACGTACAACAGCTTACAAGTACGGAGGCATGTCATGAAATATATATGGAACATATTAATATATGTCCATAATAATTACAAATTAAAAGTATTGCAACCATATAGGCATCCGAAGAGGGGCTGGGTGTTTGAGCCCCAACCCAATATTTAGTGAATTTTATATATATTTTTGATCAGCGTCTTCCGAGTTGCGCGAAAAAGTGTTGACAACAAAAAGTTTCAACAACACTAGACGTCGCATGCCTACGTGCATTACGGAAGACGAAAACTTCTGTAGTTTTTTGTATTTAACTAATTAGTTAAATAATTGATTAAGTGATTAATTAATTAACCAATTACATGTTAATTTGAGCTATTCGTTTTCAAGGTGTGATCGTTTTGAGTGCCAAGAATAAAAATGGTAGAAAATTGTTGAAAAGAAAAGCCTACAGCACCCGGTATTCCCAGGCGGTCACCCATCCAAGTACTAACCGGGCTCGACGTTGCTTAACTTCGGTGATCGGACGAGAACCGGTGTTTTCAACGTGATATGGCCGTAGACGAAAGTGACTGCTTATTTAGTGGTATTTATATTAGGGCCGTAAATGTTGCTACCTTCATATCAACTAAATCTAATATTTCTTGGGAAATTATTTTATATGCTTAATTTAGGTGCGCTTTATCAACGTTTATTGATTATGCATCACACTATGTAGTCTTATATTGCTTTTAAATCCGACCACAGTAGCGCCATCTAGTGACGATTCACTAACCATTCTATCTACAATTTCCGTATTTCTTTCTTTACTTTATTCGCAAAGCAAATATACGTAACTTTCTATGTAAACAACACGAGATAACTGTCGCTGTTAATTTTTTTCGAGTAAATCGCCAACTCTATTCGGGTCAGAGGTCATGCAATGGACGAAAGATGCGAATGGTCACAGAAAGAGGCGACAGGACACAGGGTCGGTACCAGCTAGGGTAGTCTAGGGGTTGGATTAACCTCCAGTTGCACCCTCGCTGACGCTAGGCCTAAAAGCCCTACCGGCCGAACCAAATTCATATTGGGTGGGCTGAGCAACTTCTTCAGAACGACTCGACCGCCTCTCGAGGAGACGGGTGGAGGTGCTCTTAAAATGTTTCGTCGCCGCACCGCCGTCACTTCACCTTCTGCTTAACGGCACCTGCTCCGCTGTCTTGACACCACTGGTGACATCGGAAGATGGAGGGAGGGTGCTGTTGAAATTGCAGACTCAAGCGAAGTCATTTTTTCCACACGTACAACAGCTTACAAGTACGGAGGCATGTCATGAAATATATATGGAACATATTAATATATGTCCATAATAATTACAAATTAAAAGTATTGCAACCATATAGGCATCCGAAGAGGGGCTGGGTGTTTGAGCCCCAACCCAATATTTAGTGAATTTTATATATATTTTTGATCAGCGTCTTCCGAGTTGCGCGAAAAAGTGTTGACAACAAAAAGTTTCAACAACACTAGACGTCGCATGCCTACGTGCATTACGGAAGACGAAAACTTCTGTAGTTTTTTGTATTTAACTAATTAGTTAAATAATTGATTAAGTGATTAATTAATTAACCAATTACATGCTAATTTGAGCTATTCGTTTTCAAGGTGTGATCGTTTTGAGTGCCAAGAATAAAAATGGTAGAAAATTGTTGAAAAGAAAAGCCTACAGCACCCGGTATTCCCAGGCGGTCACCCATCCAAGTACTAACCGGGCTCGACGTTGCTTAACTTCGGTGATCGGACGAGAACCGGTGTTTTCAACGTGATATGGCCGTAGACGAAAGCGACTGCTTATTTAGTGGTATTTATATTAGGGCCGTAAATGTTGCTACCTTCATATCAACTAAATGTAATATTTCTTGGGAAATTATTTTATATGCTTAATTTAGGTGCGCTTTATCAACGTTTATTGATTATGCATCACACTATGTAGTCTTATATTGCTTTTAAATCCGACCACAGTAGCGCCATCTAGTGACGATTCACTAACCATTCTATCTACAATTTCCGTATTTCTTTCTTTACTTTATTCGCAAAGCAAATATACGTAACTTTCTATGTAAACAACACGAGATAACTGTCGCTGTTAATTTTTTTCGAGTAAATCGCCAACTCTATTCGGGTCAGAGGTCATGCAATGGACGAAAGATGCGAATGGTCACAGAAAGAGGCGACAGGACACAGGGTCGGTACCAGCTAGGGTAGTCTAGGGGTTGGATTAACCTCCAGTTGCACCCTCGCTGACGCTAGGCATAAAAGCCCTACCGGCCGAACCAAATTCATATTGGGTGGGCTGAGCAACTTCTTCAGAACGACTCGACCGCCTCTCGAGGAGACGGGTGGAGGTGCTCTTAAAATGTTTCGTCGCCGCACCGCCGTCACTTCACCTTCTGCTTAACGGCACCTGCTCCGCTGTCTTGACACCACTGGTGACATCGGAAGATGGAGGGAGGGTGCTGTTGAAATTGCAGACTCAAGCGAAGTCATTTTTTCCACACGTACAACAGCTTACAAGTACGGAGGCATGTCATGAAATATATATGGAACATATTAATATATGTCCATAATAATTACAAATTAAAAGTATTGCAACCATATAGGCATCCGAAGAGGGGCTGGGTGTTTGAGCCCCAACCCAATATTTAGTGAATTTTATAGATATTTTTGATCAGCGTCTTCCGAGTTGCGCGAAAAAGTGTTGACAACAAAAAGTTTCAACAACACTAGACGTCGCATGCCTACGTGCATTACGGAAGACGAAAACTTCTGTAGTTTTTTGTATTTAACTAATTAGTTAAATAATTGATTAAGTGATTAATTAATTAACCAATTACATGCTAATTTGAGCTATTCGTTTTCAAGGTGTGATCGTTTTGAGTGCCAAGAATAAAAATGGTAGAAAATTGTTGAAAAGAAAAGCCTACAGCACCCGGTATTCCCAGGCGGTCACCCATCCAAGTACTAACCGGGCTCGACGTTGCTTAACTTCGGTGATCGGACGAGAACCGGTGTTTTCAACGTGATATGGCCGTAGACGAAAGTGACTGCTTATTTAGTGGTATTTATATTAGGGCCGTAAATGTTGCTACCTTCATATCAACTAAATGTAATATTTCTTGGGAAATTATTTTATATGCTTAATTTAGGTGCGCTTTATCAACGTTTATTGATTATGCATCACACTATGTAGTCTTATATTGCTTTTAAATCCGACCACAGTAGCGCCATCTAGTGACGATTCACTAACCATTCTATCTACAATTTCCGTATTTCTTTCTTTACTTTATTCGCAAAGCAAATATACGTAACTTTCTATGTAAACAACACGAGATAACTGTCGCTGTTAATTTTTTTCGAGTAAATCGCCAACTCTATTCGGGTCAGAGGTCATGCAATGGACGAAAGATGCGAATGGTCACAGAAAGAGGCGACAGGACACAGGGTCGGTACCAGCTAGGGTAGTCTAGGGGTTGGATTAACCTCCAGTTGCACCCTCGCTGACGCTAGGCCTAAAAGCCCTACCGGCCGAACCAAATTCATATTGGGTGGGCTGAGCAACTTCTTCAGAACGACTCGACCGCCTCTCGAGGAGACGGGTGGAGGTGCTCTTAAAATGTTTCGTCGCCGCACCGCCGTCACTTCACCTTCTGCTTAACGGCACCTGCTCCGCTGTCTTGACACCACTGGTGACATCGGAAGATGGAGGGAGGGTGCTGTTGAAATTGCAGACTCAAGCGAAGTCATTTTTTCCACACGTACAACAGCTTACAAGTACGGAGGCATGTCATGAAATATATATGGAACATATTAATATATGTCCATAATAATTACAAATTAAAAGTATTGCAACCATATAGGCATCCGAAGAGGGGCTGGGTGTTTGAGCCCCAACCCAATATTTAGTGAATTTTATAGATATTTTTGATCAGCGTCTTCCGAGTTGCGCGAAAAAGTGTTGACAACAAAAAGTTTCAACAACACTAGACGTCGCATGTCTACGTGCATTACGGAAGACGAAAACTTCTGTAGTTTTTTGTATTTAACTAATTAGTTAAATAAGTGATTAAGTGATTAATTAATTAACCAATTACATGCTAATTTGAGCTATTCGTTTTCAAGGTGTGATCGTTTTGAGTGCCAAGAATAAAAATGGTAGAAAATTGTTGAAAAGAAAAGCCTACAGCACCCGGTATTCCCAGGCGGTCACCCATCCAAGTACTAACCGGGCTCGACGTTGCTTAACTTCGGTGATCGGACGAGAACCGGTGTTTTCAACGTGATATGGCCGTAGACGAAAGTGACTGCTTATTTAGTGGTATTTATATTAGGGCCGTAAATGTTGCTACCTTCATATCAACTAAATGTAATATTTCTTGGGAAATTATTTTATATGCTTAATTTAGGTGCGCTTTATCAACGTTTATTGATTATGCATCACACTATGTAGTCTTATATTGCTTTTAAATCCGACCACAGTAGCGCCATCTAGTGACGATTCACTAACCATTCTATCTACAATTTCCGTATTTCTTTCTTTACTTTATTCGCAAAGCAAATATACGTAACTTTCTATGTAAACAACACGAGATAACTGTCGCTGTTAATTTTTTTCGAGTAAATCGCCAACTCTATTCGGGTCAGAGGTCATGCAATGGACGAAAGATGCGAATGGTCACAGAAAGAGGCGACAGGACACAGGGTCGGTACCAGCTAGGGTAGTCTAGGGGTTGGATTAACCTCCAATTGCACCCTCGCTGACGCTAGGCCTAAAAGCCCTACCGGCCGAACCAAATTCATATTGGGTGGGCTGAGCAACTTCTTCAGAACGACTCGACCGCCTCTCGAGGAGACGGGTGGAGGTGCTCTTAAAATGTTTCGTCGCCGCACCGCCGTCACTTCACCTTCTGCTTAACGGCACCTGCTCCGCTGTCTTGACACCACTGGTGACATCGGAAGATGGAGGGAGGGTGCTGTTGAAATTGCAGACTCAAGCGAAGTCATTTTTTCCACACGTACAACAGCTTACAAGTACGGAGGCATGTCATGAAATATATATGGAACATATTAATATATGTCCATAATAATTACAAATTAAAAGTATTGCAACCATATAGGCATCCGAAGAGGGGCTGGGTGTTTGAGCCCCAACCCAATATTTAGTGAATTTTATATATATTTTTGATCAGCGTCTTCCGAGTTGCGCGAAAAAGTGTTGACAACAAAAAGTTTCAACAACACTAGACGTCGCATGCCTACGTGCATTACGGAAGACGAAAACTTCTGTAGTTTTTTGTATTTAACTAATTAGTTAAATAATTGATTAAGTGATTAATTAATTAACCAATTACATGCTAATTTGAGCTATTCGTTTTCAAGGTGTGATCGTTTTGAGTGCCAAGAATAAAAATGGTAGAAAATTGTTGAAAAGAAAAGCCTACAGCACCCGGTATTCCCAGGCGGTCACCCATCCAAGTACTAACCGGGCTCGACGTTGCTTAACTTCGGTGATCGGACGAGAACCGGTGTTTTCAACGTGATATGGCCGTAGACGAAAGTGACTGCTTATTTAGTGGTATTTATATTAGGGCCGTAAATGTTGCTACCTTCATATCAACTAAATCTAATATTTCTTGGGAAATTATTTTATATGCTTAATTTAGGTGCGCTTTATCAACGTTTATTGATTATGCATCACACTATGTAGTCTTACATTGCTTTTACATCCGACCACAGTAGCGCCATCTAGTGACGATTCACTAACCATTCTATCTACAATTTCCGTATTTCTTTCTTTACTTTATTCGCAAACCAAATATACGTAACTTTCTATGTAAACAACACGAGATAACTGTCGCTGTTAATTTTTTTCGAGTAAATCGCCAACTCTATTCGGGTCAGAGGTCATGCAATGGACGAAAGATGCGAATGGTCACAGAAAGAGGCGACAGGACACAGGGTCGGTACCAGCTAGGGTAGTCTAGGGGTTGGATTAACCTCCAATTGCACCCTCGCTGACGCTAGGCCTAAAAGCCCTACCGGCCGAACCAAATTCATATTGGGTGGGCTGAGCAACTTCTTCAGAACGACTCGACCGCCTCTCGAGGAGACGGGTGGAGGTGCTCTTAAAATGTTTCGTCGCCGCACCGCCGTCACTTCACCTTCTGCTTAACGGCACCTGCTCCGCTGTCTTGACACCACTGGTGACATCGGAAGATGGAGGGAGGGTGCTGTTGAAATTGCAGACTCAAGCGAAGTCATTTTTTCCACACGTACAACAGCTTACAAGTACGGAGGCATGTCATGAAATATATATGGAACATATTAATATATGTCCATAATAATTACAAATTAAAAGTATTGCAACCATATAGGCATCCGAAGAGGGGCTGGGTGTTTGAGCCCCAACCCAATATTTAGTGAATTTTATATATATTTTTGATCAGCGTCTTCCGAGTTGCGCGAAAAAGTGTTGACAACAAAAAGTTTCAACAACACTAGACGTCGCATGCCTACGTGCATTACGGAAGACGAAAACTTCTGTAGTTTTTTGTATTTAACTAATTAGTTAAATAATTGATTAAGTGATTAATTAATTAACCAATTACATGCTAATTTGAGCTATTCGTTTTCAAGGTGTGATCGTTTTGAGTGCCAAGAATAAAAATGGTAGAAAATTGTTGAAAAGAAAAGCCTACAGCACCCGGTATTCCCACGCGGTCACCCATCCAAGTACTAACCGGGCTCGACGTTGCTTAACTTCGGTGATCGGACGAGAACCGGTGTTTTCAACGTGATATGGCCGTAGACGAAAGTGACTGCTTATTTAGTGGTATTTATATTAGGGCCGTAAATGTTGCTACCTTCATATCAACTAAATGTAATATTTCTTGGGAAATTATTTTATATGCTTAATTTAGGTGCGCTTTATCAACGTTTATTGATTATGCATCACACTATGTAGTCTTATATTGCTTTTAAATCCGACCACAGTAGCGCCATCTAGTGACGATTCACTAACCATTCTATCTACAATTTCCGTATTTCTTTCTTTACTTTATTCGCAAAGCAAATATACGTAACTTTCTATGTAAACAACACGAGATAACTGTCGCTGTTAATTTTTTTCGAGTAAATCGCCAACTCTATTCGGGTCAGAGGTCATGCAATGGACGAAAGATGCGAATGGTCACAGAAAGAGGCGACAGGACACAGGGTCGGTACCAGCTAGGGTAGTCTAGGGGTTGGATTAACCTCCAGTTGCACCCTCGCTGACGCTAGGCCTAAAAGCCCTACCGGCCGAACCAAATTCATATTGGGTGGGCTGAGCAACTTCTTCAGAACGACTCGACCGCCTCTCGAGGAGACGGGTGGAGGTGCTCTTAAAATGTTTCGTCGCCGCACCGCCGTCACTTCACCTTCTGCTTAACGGCACCTGCTCCGCTGTCTTGACACCACTGGTGACATCGGAAGATGGAGGGAGGGTGCTGTTGAAATTGCAGACTCAAGCGAAGTCATTTTTTCCACACGTACAACAGCTTACAAGTACGGAGGCATGTCATGAAATATATATGGAACATATTAATATATGTCCATAATAATTACAAATTAAAAGTATTGCAACCATATAGGCATCCGAAGAGGGGCTGGGTGTTTGAGCCCCAACCCAATATTTAGTGAATTTTATAGATATTTTTGATCAGCGTCTTCCGAGTTGCGCGAAAAAGTGTTGACAACAAAAAGTTTCAACAACACTAGACGTCGCATGCCTACGTGCATTACGGAAGACGAAAACTTCTGTAGTTTTTTGTATTTAACTAATTAGTTAAATAAGTGATTAAGTGATTAATTAATTAACCAATTACATGCTAATTTGAGCTATTCGTTTTCAAGGTGTGATCGTTTTGAGTGCCAAGAATAAAAATGGTAGAAAATTGTTGAAAAGAAAAGCCTACAGCACCCGGTATTCCCAGGCGGTCACCCATCCAAGTACTAACCGGGCTCGACGTTGCTTAACTTCGGTGATCGGACGAGAACCGGTGTTTTCAACGTGATATGGCCGTAGACGAAAGTGACTGCTTATTTAGTGGTATTTATATTAGGGCCGTAAATGTTGCTACCTTCATATCAACTAAATGTAATATTTCTTGGGAAATTATTTTATATGCTTAATTTAGGTGCGCTTTATCAACGTTTATTGATTATGCATCACACTATGTAGTCTTATATTGCTTTTAAATCCGACCACAGTAGCGCCATCTAGTGACGATTCACTAACCATTCTATCTACAATTTCCGTATTTCTTTCTTTACTTTATTCGCAAAGCAAATATACGTAACTTTCTATGTAAACAACACGAGATAACTGTCGCTGTTAATTTTTTTCGAGTAAATCGCCAACTCTATTCGGGTCAGAGGTCATGCAATGGACGAAAGATGCGAATGGTCACAGAAAGAGGCGACAGGACACAGGGTCGGTACCAGCTAGGGTAGTCTAGGGGTTGGATTAACCTCCAATTGCACCCTCGCTGACGCTAGGCCTAAAAGCCCTACCGGCCGAACCAAATTCATATTGGGTGGGCTGAGCAACTTCTTCAGAACGACTCGACCGCCTCTCGAGGAGACGGGTGGAGGTGCTCTTAAAATGTTTCGTCGCCGCACCGCCGTCACTTCACCTTCTGCTTAACGGCACCTGCTCCGCTGTCTTGACACCACTGGTGACATCGGAAGATGGAGGGAGGGTGCTGTTGAAATTGCAGACTCAAGCGAAGTCATTTTTTCCACACGTACAACAGCTTACAAGTACGGAGGCATGTCATGAAATATATATGGAACATATTAATATATGTCCATAATAATTACAAATTAAAAGTATTGCAACCATATAGGCATCCGAAGAGGGGCTGGGTGTTTGAGCCCCAACCCAATATTTAGTGAATTTTATATATATTTTTGATCAGCGTCTTCCGAGTTGCGCGAAAAAGTGTTGACAACAAAAAGTTTCAACAACACTAGACGTCGCATGCCTACGTGCATTACGGAAGACGAAAACTTCTGTAGTTTTTTGTATTTAACTAATTAGTTAAATAATTGATTAAGTTATTAATTAATTAACCAATTACATGCTAATTTGAGCTATTCGTTTTCAAGGTGTGATCGTTTTGAGTGCCAAGAATAAAAATGGTAGAAAATTGTTGAAAAGAAAAGCCTACAGCACCCGGTATTCCCAGGCGGTCACCCATCCAAGTACTAACCGGGCTCGACGTTGCTTAACTTCGGTGATCGGACGAGAACCGGTGTTTTCAACGTGATATGGCCGTAGACGAAAGTGACTGCTTATTTAGTGGTATTTATATTAGGGCCGTAAATGTTGCTACCTTCATATCAACTAAATCTAATATTTCTTGGGAAATTATTTTATATGCTTAATTTAGGTGCGCTTTATCAACGTTTATTGATTATGCATCACACTATGTAGTCTTACATTGCTTTTACATCCGACCACAGTAGCGCCATCTAGTGACGATTCACTAACCATTCTATCTACAATTTCCGTATTTCTTTCTTTACTTTATTCGCAAAGCAAATATACGTAACTTTCTATGTAAACAACACGAGATAACTGTCGCTGTTAATTTTTTTCGAGTAAATCGCCAACTCTATTCGGGTCAGAGGTCATGCAATGGACGAAAGATGCGAATGGTCACAGAAAGAGGCGACAGGACACAGGGTCGGTACCAGCTAGGGTAGTCTAGGGGTTGGATTAACCTCCAATTGCACCCTCGCTGACGCTAGGCCTAAAAGCCCTACCGGCCGAACCAAATTCATATTGGGTGGGCTGAGCAACTTCTTCAGAACGACTCGACCGCCTCTCGAGGAGACGGGTGGAGGTGCTCTTAAAATGTTTCGTCGCCGCACCGCCGTCACTTCACCTTCTGCTTAACGGCACCTGCTCCGCTGTCTTGACACCACTGGTGACATCGGAAGATGGAGGGAGGGTGCTGTTGAAATTGCAGACTCAAGCGAAGTCATTTTTTCCACACGTACAACAGCTTACAAGTACGGAGGCATGTCATGAAATATATATGGAACATATTAATATATGTCCATAATAATTACAAATTAAAAGTATTGCAACCATATAGGCATCCGAAGAGGGGCTGGGTGTTTGAGCCCCAACCCAATATTTAGTGAATTTTATATATATTTTTGATCAGCGTCTTCCGAGTTGCGCGAAAAAGTGTTGACAACAAAAAGTTTCAACAACACTAGACGTCGCATGCCTACGTGCATTACGGAAGACGAAAACTTCTGTAGTTTTTTGTATTTAACTAATTAGTTAAATAATTGATTAAGTGATTAATTAATTAACCAATTACATGCTAATTTGAGCTATTCGTTTTCAAGGTGTGATCGTTTTGAGTGCCAAGAATAAAAATGGTAGAAAATTGTTGAAAAGAAAAGCCTACAGCACCCGGTATTCCCAGGCGGTCACCCATCCAAGTACTAACCGGGCTCGACGTTGCTTAACTTCGGTGATCGGACGAGAACCGGTGTTTTCAACGTGATATGGCCGTAGACGAAAGTGACTGCTTATTTAGTGGTATTTATATTAGGGCCGTAAATGTTGCTACCTTCATATCAACTAAATCTAATATTTCTTGGGAAATTATTTTATATGCTTAATTTAGGTGCGCTTTATCAACGTTTATTGATTATGCATCACACTATGTAGTCTTATATTGCTTTTAAATCCGACCACAGTAGCGCCATCTAGTGACGATTCACTAACCATTCTATCTACAATTTCCGTATTTCTTTCTTTACTTTATTCGCAAAGCAAATATACGTAACTTTCTATGTAAACAACACGAGATAACTGTCGCTGTTAATTTTTT
This sequence comes from Escarpia spicata, assembly GCA_963995525.1. NCBI lineage: Eukaryota > Metazoa > Annelida > Polychaeta > Sabellida > Siboglinidae > Escarpia > Escarpia spicata. The sequence goes on along the minus strand of OZ023211.1, from coordinate 14,573,117 downwards.
TCGAGTAAATCGCCAACTCTATTCGGGTCAGAGGTCATGCAATGGACGAAAGATGCGAATGGTCACAGAAAGAGGCGACAGGACACAGGGTCGGTACCAGCTAGGGTAGTCTAGGGGTTGGATTAACCTCCAATTGCACCCTCGCTGACGCTAGGCCTAAAAGCCCTACCGGCCGAACCAAATTCATATTGGGTGGGCTGAGCAACTTCTTCAGAACGACTCGACCGCCTCTCGAGGAGACGGGTGGAGGTGCTCTTAAAATGTTTCGTCGCCGCACCGCCGTCACTTCACCTTCTGCTTAACGGCACCTGCTCCGCTGTCTTGACACCACTGGTGACATCGGAAGATGGAGGGAGGGTGCTGTTGAAATTGCAGACTCAAGCGAAGTCATTTTTTCCACACGTACAACAGCTTACAAGTACGGAGGCATGTCATGAAATATATATGGAACATATTAATATATGTCCATAATAATTACAAATTAAAAGTATTGCAACCATATAGGCATCCGAAGAGGGGCTGGGTGTTTGAGCCCCATCCCAATATTTAGTGAATTTTATATATATTTTTGATCAGCGTCTTCCGAGTTGCGCGAAAAAGTGTTGACAACAAAAAGTTTCAACAACACTAGACGTCGCATGCCTACGTGCATTACGGAAGACGAAAACTTCTGTAGTTTTTTGTATTTAACTAATTAGTTAAATAATTGATTAAGTTATTAATTAATTAACCAATTACATGCTAATTTGAGCTATTCGTTTTCAAGGTGTGATCGTTTTGAGTGCCAAGAATAAAAATGGTAGAAAATTGTTGAAAAGAAAAGCCTACAGCACCCGGTATTCCCAGGCGGTCACCCATCCAAGTACTAACCGGGCTCGACGTTGCTTAATTTCGGTGATCGGACGAGAACCGGTGTTTTCAACGTGATATGGCCGTAGACGAAAGTGACTGCTTATTTAGTGGTATTTATATTAGGGCCGTAAATGTTGCTACCTTCATATCAACTAAATGTAATATTTCTTGGGAAATTATTTTATATGCTTAATTTAGGTGCGCTTTATCAACGTTTATTGATTATGCATCACACTATGTAGTCTTATATTGCTTTTAAATCCGACCACAGTAGCGCCATCTAGTGACGATTCACTAACCATTCTATCTACAATTTCCGTATTTCTTTCTTTACTTTATTCGCAAAGCAAATATACGTAACTTTCTATGTAAACAACACGAGATAACTGTCGCTGTTAATTTTTTTCGAGTAAATCGCCAACTCTATTCGGGTCAGAGGTCATGCAATGGACGAAAGATGCGAATGGTCACAGAAAGAGGCGACAGGACACAGGGTCGGTACCAGCTAGGGTAGTCTAGGGGTTGGATTAACCTCCAATTGCACCCTCGCTGACGCTAGGCCTAAAAGCCCTACCGGCCGAACCAAATTCATATTGGGTGGGCTGAGCAACTTCTTCAGAACGACTCGACCGCCTCTCGAGGAGACGGGTGGAGGTGCTCTTAAAATGTTTCGTCGCCGCACCGACGTCACTTCACCTTCTGCTTAACGGCACCTGCTCCGCTGTCTTGACACCACTGGTGACATCGGAAGATGGAGGGAGGGTGCTGTTGAAATTGCAGACTCAAGCGAAGTCATTTTTTCCACACGTACAACAGCTTACAAGTACGGAGGCATGTCATGAAATATATATGGAACATATTAATATATGTCCATAATAATTACAAATTAAAAGTATTGCAACCATATAGGCATCCGAAGAGGGGCTGGGTGTTTGAGCCCCAACCCAATATTTAGTGAATTTTATATATATTTTTGATCAGCGTCTTCCGAGTTGCGCGAAAAAGTGTTGACAACAAAAAGTTTCAACAACACTAGACGTCGCATGCCTACGTGCATTACGGAAGACGAAAACTTCTGTAGTTTTTTGTATTTAACTAATTAGTTAAATAATTGATTAAGTGATTAATTAATTAACCAATTACATGCTAATTTGAGCTATTCGTTTTCAAGGTGTGATCGTTTTGAGTGCCAAGAATAAAAATGGTAGAAAATTTTTGAAAAGAAAAGCCTACAGCACCCGGTATTCCCAGGCGGTCACCCATCCAAGTACTAACCGGGCTCGACGTTGCTTAACTTCGGTGATCGGACGAGAACCGGTGTTTTCAACGTGATATGGCCGTAGACGAAAGTGACTGCTTATTTAGTGGTATTTATATTAGGGCCGTAAATGTTGCTACCTTCATATCAACTAAATCTAATATTTCTTGGGAAATTATTTTATATGCTTAATTTAGGTGCGCTTTATCAACGTTTATTGATTATGCATCACACTATGTAGTCTTATATTGCTTTTAAATCCGACCACAGTAGCGCCATCTAGTGACGATTCACTAACCATTCTATCTACAATTTCCGTATTTCTTTCTTTACTTTATTCGCAAAGCAAATATACGTAACTTTCTATGTAAACAACACGAGATAACTGTCGCTGTTAATTTTTTTCGAGTAAATCGCCAACTCTATTCGGGTCAGAGGTCATGCAATGGACGAAAGATGCGAATGGTCACAGAAAGAGGCGACAGGACACAGGGTCGGTACCAGCTAGGGTAGTCTAGGGGTTGGATTAACCTCCAATTGCACCCTCGCTGACGCTAGGCCTAAAAGCCCTACCGGCCGAACCAAATTCATATTGGGTGGGCTGAGCAACTTCTTCAGAACGACTCGACCGCCTCTCGAGGAGACGGGTGGAGGTGCTCTTAAAATGTTTCGTCGCCGCACCGCCGTCACTTCACCTTCTGCTTAACGGCACCTGCTCCGCTGTCTTGACACCACTGGTGACATCGGAAGATGGAGGGAGGGTGCTGTTGAAATTGCAGACTCAAGCGAAGTCATTTTTTCCACACGTACAACAGCTTACAAGTACGGAGGCATGTCATGAAATATATATGGAACATATTAATATATGTCCATAATAATTACAAATTAAAAGTATTGCAACCATATAGGCATCCGAAGAGGGGCTGGGTGTTTGAGCCCCAACCCAATATTTAGTGAATTTTATATATATTTTTGATCAGCGTCTTCCGAGTTGCGCGAAAAAGTGTTGACAACAAAAAGTTTCAACAACACTAGACGTCGCATGCCTACGTGCATTACGGAAGACGAAAACTTCTGTAGTTTTTTGTATTTAACTAATTAGTTAAATAATTGATTAAGTGATTAATTAATTAACCAATTACATGCTAATTTGAGCTATTCGTTTTCAAGGTGTGATCGTTTTGAGTGCCAAGAATAAAAATGGTAGAAAATTGTTGAAAAGAAAAGCCTACAGCACCCGGTATTCCCAGGCGGTCACCCATCCAAGTACTAACCGGGCTCGACGTTGCTTAACTTCGGTGATCGGACGAGAACCGGTGTTTTCAACGTGATATGGCCGTAGACGAAAGTGACTGCTTATTTAGTGGTATTTATATTAGGGCCGTAAATGTTGCTACCTTCATATCAACTAAATGTAATATTTCTTGGGAAATTATTTTATATGCTTAATTTAGGTGCGCTTTATCAACGTTTATTGATTATGCATCACACTATGTAGTCTTATATTGCTTTTAAATCCGACCACAGTAGCGCCATCTAGTGACGATTCACTAACCATTCTATCTACAATTTCCGTATTTCTTTCTTTACTTTATTCGCAAAGCAAATATACGTAACTTTCTATGTAAACAACACGAGATAACTGTCGCTGTTAATTTTTTTCGAGTAAATCGCCAACTCTATTCGGGTCAGAGGTCATGCAATGGACGAAAGATGCGAATGGTCACAGAAAGAGGCGACAGGACACAGGGTCGGTACCAGCTAGGGTAGTCTAGGGGTTGGATTAACCTCCAATTGCACCCTCGCTGACGCTAGGCCTAAAAGCCCTACCGGCCGAACCAAATTCATATTGGGTGGGCTGAGCAACTTCTTCAGAACGACTCGACCGCCTCTCGAGGAGACGGGTGGAGGTGCTCTTAAAATGTTTCGTCGCCGCACCGCCGTCACTTCACCTTCTGCTTAACGGCACCTGCTCCGCTGTCTTGACACCACTGGTGACATCGGAAGATGGAGGGAGGGTGCTGTTGAAATTGCAGACTCAAGCGAAGTCATTTTTTCCACACGTACAACAGCTTACAAGTACGGAGGCATGTCATGAAATATATATGGAACATATTAATATATGTCCATAATAATTACAAATTAAAAGTATTGCAACCATATAGGCATCCGAAGAGGGGCTGGGTGTTTGAGCCCCAACCCAATATTTAGTGAATTTTATATATATTTTTGATCAGCGTCTTCCGAGTTGCGCGAAAAAGTGTTGACAACAAAAAGTTTCAACAACACTAGACGTCGCATGCCTACGTGCATTACGGAAGACGAAAACTTCTGTAGTTTTTTGTATTTAACTAATTAGTTAAATAATTGATTAAGTGATTAATTAATTAACCAATTACATGCTAATTTGAGCTATTCGTTTTCAAGGTGTGATCGTTTTGAGTGCCAAGAATAAAAATGGTAGAAAATTGTTGAAAAGAAAAGCCTACAGCACCCGGTATTCCCAGGCGGTCACCCATCCAAGTACTAACCGGGCTCGACGTTGCTTAACTTCGGTGATCGGACGAGAACCGGTGTTTTCAACGTGATATGGCCGTAGACGAAAGTGACTGCTTATTTAGTGGTATTTATATTAGGGCCGTAAATGTTGCTACCTTCATATCAACTAAATCTAATATTTCTTGGGAAATTATTTTATATGCTTAATTTAGGTGCGCTTTATCAACGTTTATTGATTATGCATCACACTATGTAGTCTTATATTGCTTTTAAATCCGACCACAGTAGCGCCATCTAGTGACGATTCACTAACCATTCTATCTACAATTTCCGTATTTCTTTCTTTACTTTATTCGCAAAGCAAATATACGTAACTTTCTATGTAAACAACACGAGATAACTGTCGCTGTTAATTTTTTTCGAGTAAATCGCCAACTCTATTCGGGTCAGAGGTCATGCAATGGACGAAAGATGCGAATGGTCACAGAAAGAGGCGACAGGACACAGGGTCGGTACCAGCTAGGGTAGTCTAGGGGTTGGATTAACCTCCAATTGCACCCTCGCTGACGCTAGGCCTAAAAGCCCTACCGGCCGAACCAAATTCATATTGGGTGGGCTGAGCAACTTCTTCAGAACGACTCGACCGCCTCTCGAGGAGACGGGTGGAGGTGCTCTTAAAATGTTTCGTCGCCGCACCGCCGTCACTTCACCTTCTGCTTAACGGCACCTGCTCCGCTGTCTTGACACCACTGGTGACATCGGAAGATGGAGGGAGGGTGCTGTTGAAATTGCAGACTCAAGCGAAGTCATTTTTTCCACACGTACAACAGCTTACAAGTACGGAGGCATGTCATGAAATATATATGGAACATATTAATATATGTCCATAATAATTACAAATTAAAAGTATTGCAACCATATAGGCATCCGAAGAGGGGCTGGGTGTTTGAGCCCCAACCCAATATTTAGTGAATTTTATATATATTTTTGATCAGCGTCTTCCGAGTTGCGCGAAAAAGTGTTGACAACAAAAAGTTTCAACAACACTAGACGTCGCATGCCTACGTGCATTACGGAAGACGAAAACTTCTGTAGTTTTTTGTATTTAACTAATTAGTTAAATAATTGATTAAGTGATTAATTAATTAACCAATTACATGCTAATTTGAGCTATTCGTTTTCAAGGTGTGATCGTTTTGAGTGCCAAGAATAAAAATGGTAGAAAATTGTTGAAAAGAAAAGCCTACAGCACCCGGTATTCCCAGGCGGTCACCCATCCAAGTACTAACCGGGCTCGACGTTGCTTAACTTCGGTGATCGGACGAGAACCGGTGTTTTCAACGTGATATGGCCGTAGACGAAAGTGACTGCTTATTTAGTGGTATTTATATTAGGGCCGTAAATGTTGCTACCTTCATATCAACTAAATCTAATATTTCTTGGGAAATTATTTTATATGCTTAATTTAGGTGCGCTTTATCAACGTTTATTGATTATGCATCACACTATGTAGTCTTATATTGCTTTTAAATCCGACCACAGTAGCGCCATCTAGTGACGATTCACTAACCATTCTATCTACAATTTCCGTATTTCTTTCTTTACTTTATTCGCAAAGCAAATATACGTAACTTTCTATGTAAACAACACGAGATAACTGTCGCTGTTAATTTTTTTCGAGTAAATCGCCAACTCTATTCGGGTCAGAGGTCATGCAATGGACGAAAGATGCGAATGGTCACAGAAAGAGGCGACAGGACACAGGGTCGGTACCAGCTAGGGTAGTCTAGGGGTTGGATTAACCTCCAATTGCACCCTCGCTGACGCTAGGCCTAAAAGCCCTACCGGCCGAACCAAATTCATATTGGGTGGGCTGAGCAACTTCTTCAGAACGACTCGACCGCCTCTCGAGGAGACGGGTGGAGGTGCTCTTAAAATGTTTCGTCGCCGCACCGCCGTCACTTCACCTTCTGCTTAACGGCACCTGCTCCGCTGTCTTGACACCACTGGTGACATCGGAAGATGGAGGGAGGGTGCTGTTGAAATTGCAGACTCAAGCGAAGTCATTTTTTCCACACGTACAACAGCTTACAAGTACGGAGGCATGTCATGAAATATATATGGAACATATTAATATATGTCCATAATAATTACAAATTAAAAGTATTGCAACCATATAGGCATCCGAAGAGGGGCTGGGTGTTTGAGCCCCAACCCAATATTTAGTGAATTTTATATATATTTTTGATCAGCGTCTTCCGAGTTGCGCGAAAAAGTGTTGACAACAAAAAGTTTCAACAACACTAGACGTCGCATGCCTACGTGCATTACGGAAGACGAAAACTTCTGTAGTTTTTTGTATTTAACTAATTAGTTAAATAATTGATTAAGTGATTAATTAATTAACCAATTACATGCTAATTTGAGCTATTCGTTTTCAAGGTGTGATCGTTTTGAGTGCCAAGAATAAAAATGGTAGAAAATTGTTGAAAAGAAAAGCCTACAGCACCCGGTATTCCCAGGCGGTCACCCATCCAAGTACTAACCGGGCTCGACGTTGCTTAACTTCGGTGATCGGACGAGAACCGGTGTTTTCAACGTGATATGGCCGTAGACGAAAGTGACTGCTTATTTAGTGGTATTTATATTAGGGCCGTAAATGTTGCTACCTTCATATCAACTAAATCTAATATTTCTTGGGAAATTATTTTATATGCTTAATTTAGGTGCGCTTTATCAACGTTTATTGATTATGCATCACACTATGTAGTCTTATATTGCTTTTAAATCCGACCACAGTAGCGCCATCTAGTGACGATTCACTAACCATTCTATCTACAATTTCCGTATTTCTTTCTTTACTTTATTCGCAAAGCAAATATACGTAACTTTCTATGTAAACAACACGAGATAACTGTCGCTGTTAATTTTTTTCGAGTAAATCGCCAACTCTATTCGGGTCAGAGGTCATGCAATGGACGAAAGATGCGAATGGTCACAGAAAGAGGCGACAGGACACAGGGTCGGTACCAGCTAGGGTAGTCTAGGGGTTGGATTAACCTCCAATTGCACCCTCGCTGACGCTAGGCCTAAAAGCCCTACCGGCCGAACCAAATTCATATTGGGTGGGCTGAGCAACTTCTTCAGAACGACTCGACCGCCTCTCGAGGAGACGGGTGGAGGTGCTCTTAAAATGTTTCGTCGCCGCACCGCCGTCACTTCACCTTCTGCTTAACGGCACCTGCTCCGCTGTCTTGACACCACTGGTGACATCGGAAGATGGAGGGAGGGTGCTGTTGAAATTGCAGACTCAAGCGAAGTCATTTTTTCCACACGTACAACAGCTTACAAGTACGGAGGCATGTCATGAAATATATATGGAACATATTAATATATGTCCATAATAATTACAAATTAAAAGTATTGCAACCATATAGGCATCCGAAGAGGGGCTGGGTGTTTGAGCCCCAACCCAATATTTAGTGAATTTTATATATATTTTTGATCAGCGTCTTCCGAGTTGCGCGAAAAAGTGTTGACAACAAAAAGTTTCAACAACACTAGACGTCGCATGCCTACGTGCATTACGGAAGACGAAAACTTCTGTAGTTTTTTGTATTTAACTAATTAGTTAAATAATTGATTAAGTGATTAATTAATTAACCAATTACATGCTAATTTGAGCTATTCGTTTTCAAGGTGTGATCGTTTTGAGTGCCAAGAATAAAAATGGTAGAAAATTGTTGAAAAGAAAAGCCTACAGCACCCGGTATTCCCAGGCGGTCACCCATCCAAGTACTAACCGGGCTCGACGTTGCTTAACTTCGGTGATCGGACGAGAACCGGTGTTTTCAACGTGATATGGCCGTAGACGAAAGTGACTGCTTATTTAGTGGTATTTATATTAGGGCCGTAAATGTTGCTACCTTCATATCAACTAAATCTAATATTTCTTGGGAAATTATTTTATATGCTTAATTTAGGTGCGCTTTATCAACGTTTATTGATTATGCATCACACTATGTAGTCTTATATTGCTTTTAAATCCGACCACAGTAGCGCCATCTAGTGACGATTCACTAACCATTCTATCTACAATTTCCGTATTTCTTTCTTTACTTTATTCGCAAAGCAAATATACGTAACTTTCTATGTAAACAACACGAGATAACTGTCGCTGTTAATTTTTTTCGAGTAAATCGCCAACTCTATTCGGGTCAGAGGTCATGCAATGGACGAAAGATGCGAATGGTCACAGAAAGAGGCGACAGGACACAGGGTCGGTACCAGCTAGGGTAGTCTAGGGGTTGGATTAACCTCCAATTGCACCCTCGCTGACGCTAGGCCTAAAAGCCCTACCGGCCGAACCAAATTCATATTGGGTGGGCTGAGCAACTTCTTCAGAACGACTCGACCGCCTCTCGAGGAGACGGGTGGAGGTGCTCTTAAAATGTTTCGTCGCCGCACCGCCGTCACTTCACCTTCTGCTTAACGGCACCTGCTCCGCTGTCTTGACACCACTGGTGACATCGGAAGATGGAGGGAGGGTGCTGTTGAAATTGCAGACTCAAGCGAAGTCATTTTTTCCACACGTACAACAGCTTACAAGTACGGAGGCATGTCATGAAATATATATGGAACATATTAATATATGTCCATAATAATTACAAATTAAAAGTATTGCAACCATATAGGCATCCGAAGAGGGGCTGGGTGTTTGAGCCCCAACCCAATATTTAGTGAATTTTATATATATTTTTGATCAGCGTCTTCCGAGTTGCGCGAAAAAGTGTTGACAACAAAAAGTTTCAACAACACTAGACGTCGCATGCCTACGTGCATTACGGAAGACGAAAACTTCTGTAGTTTTTTGTATTTAACTAATTAGTTAAATAATTGATTAAGTGATTAATTAATTAACCAATTACATGCTAATTTGAGCTATTCGTTTTCAAGGTGTGATCGTTTTGAGTGCCAAGAATAAAAATGGTAGAAAATTGTTGAAAAGAAAAGCCTACAGCACCCGGTATTCCCAGGCGGTCACCCATCCAAGTACTAACCGGGCTCGACGTTGCTTAACTTCGGTGATCGGACGAGAACCGGTGTTTTCAACGTGATATGGCCGTAGACGAAAGTGACTGCTTATTTAGTGGTATTTATATTAGGGCCGTAAATGTTGCTACCTTCATATCAACTAAATCTAATATTTCTTGGGAAATTATTTTATATGCTTAATTTAGGTGCGCTTTATCAACGTTTATTGATTATGCATCACACTATGTAGTCTTATATTGCTTTTAAATCCGACCACAGTAGCGCCATCTAGTGACGATTCACTAACCATTCTATCTACAATTTCCGTATTTCTTTCTTTACTTTATTCGCAAAGCAAATATACGTAACTTTCTATGTAAACAACACGAGATAACTGTCGCTGTTAATTTTTTTCGAGTAAATCGCCAACTCTATTCGGGTCAGAGGTCATGCAATGGACGAAAGATGCGAATGGTCACAGAAAGAGGCGACAGGACACAGGGTCGGTACCAGCTAGGGTAGTCTAGGGGTTGGATTAACCTCCAATTGCACCCTCGCTGACGCTAGGCCTAAAAGCCCTACCGGCCGAACCAAATTCATATTGGGTGGGCTGAGCAACTTCTTCAGAACGACTCGACCGCCTCTCGAGGAGACGGGTGGAGGTGCTCTTAAAATGTTTCGTCGCCGCACCGCCGTCACTTCACCTTCTGCTTAACGGCACCTGCTCCGCTGTCTTGACACCACTGGTGACATCGGAAGATGGAGGGAGGGTGCTGTTGAAATTGCAGACTCAAGCGAAGTCATTTTTTCCACACGTACAACAGCTTACAAGTACGGAGGCATGTCATGAAATATATATGGAACATATTAATATATGTCCATAATAATTACAAATTAAAAGTATTGCAACCATATAGGCATCCGAAGAGGGGCTGGGTGTTTGAGCCCCAACCCAATATTTAGTGAATTTTATATATATTTTTGATCAGCGTCTTCCGAGTTGCGCGAAAAAGTGTTGACAACAAAAAGTTTCAACAACACTAGACGTCGCATGCCTACGTGCATTACGGAAGACGAAAACTTCTGTAGTTTTTTGTATTTAACTAATTAGTTAAATAATTGATTAAGTGATTAATTAATTAACCAATTACATGCTAATTTGAGCTATTCGTTTTCAAGGTGTGATCGTTTTGAGTGCCAAGAATAAAAATGGTAGAAAATTGTTGAAAAGAAAAGCCTACAGCACCCGGTATTCCCAGGCGGTCACCCATCCAAGTACTAACCGGGCTCGACGTTGCTTAACTTCGGTGATCGGACGAGAACCGGTGTTTTCAACGTGATATGGCCGTAGACGAAAGTGACTGCTTATTTAGTGGTATTTATATTAGGGCCGTAAATGTTGCTACCTTCATATCAACTAAATCTAATATTTCTTGGGAAATTATTTTATATGCTTAATTTAGGTGCGCTTTATCAACGTTTATTGATTATGCATCACACTATGTAGTCTTATATTGCTTTTAAATCCGACCACAGTAGCGCCATCTAGTGACGATTCACTAACCATTCTATCTACAATTTCCGTATTTCTTTCTTTACTTTATTCGCAAAGCAAATATACGTAACTTTCTATGTAAACAACACGAGATAACTGTCGCTGTTAATTTTTTTCGAGTAAATCGCCAACTCTATTCGGGTCAGAGGACATGCAATGGACGAAAGATGCGAATGGTCACAGAAAGAGGCGACAGGACACAGGGTCGGTACCAGCTAGGGTAGTCTAGGGGTTGGATTAACCTCCAATTGCACCCTCGCTGACGCTAGGCCTAAAAGCCCTACCGGCCGAACCAAATTCATATTGGGTGGGCTGAGCAACTTCTTCAGAACGACTCGACCGCCTCTCGAGGAGACGGGTGGAGGTGCTCTTAAAATGTTTCGTCGCCGCACCGCCGTCACTTCACCTTCTGCTTAACGGCACCTGCTCCGCTGTCTTGACACCACTGGTGACATCGGAAGATGGAGGGAGGGTGCTGTTGAAATTGCAGACTCAAGCGAAGTCATTTTTTCCACACGTACAACAGCTTACAAGTACGGAGGCATGTCATGAAATATATATGGAACATATTAATATATGTCCATAATAATTACAAATTAAAAGTATTGCAACCATATAGGCATCCGAAGAGGGGCTGGGTGTTTGAGCCCCATCCCAATATTTAGTGAATTTTATATATATTTTTGATCAGCGTCTTCCGAGTTGCGCGAAAAAGTGTTGACAACAAAAAGTTTCAACAACACTAGACGTCGCATGCCTACGTGCATTACGGAAGACGAAAACTTCTGTAGTTTTTTGTATTTAACTAATTAGTTAAATAATTGATTAAGTGATTAATTAATTAACCAATTACATGCTAATTTGAGCTATTCGTTTTCAAGGTGTGATCGTTTTGAGTGCCAAGAATAAAAATGGTAGAAAATTGTTGAAAAGAAAAGCCTACAGCACCCGGTATTCCCAGGCGGTCACCCATCCAAGTACTAACCGGGCTCGACGTTGCTTAACTTCGGTGATCGGACGAGAACCGGTGTTTTCAACGTGATATGGCCGTAGACGAAAGTGACTGCTTATTTAGTGGTATTTATATTAGGGCCGTAAATGTTGCTACCTTCATATCAACTAAATCTAATATTTCTTGGGAAATTATTTTATATGCTTAATTTAGGTGCGCTTTATCAACGTTTATTGATTATGCATCACACTATGTAGTCTTATATTGCTTTTAAATCCGACCACAGTAGCGCCATCTAGTGACGATTCACTAACCATTCTATCTACAATTTCCGTATTTCTTTCTTTACTTTATTCGCAAAGCAAATATACGTAACTTTCTATGTAAACAACACGAGATAACTGTCGCTGTTAATTTTTTTCGAGTAAATCGCCAACTCTATTCGGGTCAGAGGTCATGCAATGGACGAAAGATGCGAATGGTCACAGAAAGAGGCGACAGGACACAGGGTCGGTACCAGCTAGGGTAGTCTAGGGGTTGGATTAACCTCCAATTGCACCCTCGCTGACGCTAGGCCTAAAAGCCCTACCGGCCGAACCAAATTCATATTGGGTGGGCTGAGCAACTTCTTCAGAACGACTCGACCGCCTCTCGAGGAGACGGGTGGAGGTGCTCTTAAAATGTTTCGTCGCCGCACCGCCGTCACTTCACCTTCTGCTTAACGGCACCTGCTCCGCTGTCTTGACACCACTGGTGACATCGGAAGATGGAGGGAGGGTGCTGTTGAAATTGCAGACTCAAGCGAAGTCATTTTTTCCACACGTACAACAGCTTACAAGTACGGAGGCATGTCATGAAATATATATGGAACATATTAATATATGTCCATAATAATTACAAATTAAAAGTATTGCAACCATATAGGCATCCGAAGAGGGGCTGGGTGTTTGAGCCCCAACCCAATATTTAGTGAATTTTATATATATTTTTGATCAGCGTCTTCCGAGTTGCGCGAAAAAGTGTTGACAACAAAAAGTTTCAACAACACTAGACGTCGCATGCCTACGTGCATTACGGAAGACGAAAACTTCTGTAGTTTTTTGTATTTAACTAATTAGTTAAATAATTGATTAAGTGATTAATTAATTAACCAATTACATGCTAATTTGAGCTATTCGTTTTCAAGGTGTGATCGTTTTGAGTGCCAAGAATAAAAATGGTAGAAAATTGTTGAAAAGAAAAGCCTACAGCACCCGGTATTCCCAGGCGGTCACCCATCCAAGTACTAACCGGGCTCGACGTTGCTTAACTTCGGTGATCGGACGAGAACCGGTGTTTTCAACGTGATATGGCCGTAGACGAAAGTGACTGCTTATTTAGTGGTATTTATATTAGGGCCGTAAATGTTGCTACCTTCATATCAACTAAATGTAATATTTCTTGGGAAATTATTTTATATGCTTAATTTAGGTGCGCTTTATCAACGTTTATTGATTATGCATCACACTATGTAGTCTTATATTGCTTTTAAATCCGACCACAGTAGCGCCATCTAGTGACGATTCACTAACCATTCTATCTACAATTTCCGTATTTCTTTCTTTACTTTATTCGCAAAGCAAATATACGTAACTTTCTATGTAAACAACACGAGATAACTGTCGCTGTTAATTTTTTTCGAGTAAATCGCCAACTCTATTCGGGTCAGAGGTCATGCAATGGACGAAAGATGCGAATGGTCACAGAAAGAGGCGACAGGACACAGGGTCGGTACCAGCTAGGGTAGTCTAGGGGTTGGATTAACCTCCAATTGCACCCTCGCTGACGCTAGGCCTAAAAGCCCTACCGGCCGAACCAAATTCATATTGGGTGGGCTGAGCAACTTCTTCAGAACGACTCGACCGCCTCTCGAGGAGACGGGTGGAGGTGCTCTTAAAATGTTTCGTCGCCGCACCGCCGTCACTTCACCTTCTGCTTAACGGCACCTGCTCCGCTGTCTTGACACCACTGGTGACATCGGAAGATGGAGGGAGGGTGCTGTTGAAATTGCAGACTCAAGCGAAGTCATTTTTTCCACACGTACAACAGCTTACAAGTACGGAGGCATGTCATGAAATATATATGGAACATATTAATATATGTCCATAATAATTACAAATTAAAAGTATTGCAACCATATAGGCATCCGAAGAGGGGCTGGGTGTTTGAGCCCCAACCCAATATTTAGTGAATTTTATATATATTTTTGATCAGCGTCTTCCGAGTTGCGCGAAAAAGTGTTGACAACAAAAAGTTTCAACAACACTAGACGTCGCATGCCTACGTGCATTACGGAAGACGAAAACTTCTGTAGTTTTTTGTATTTAACTAATTAGTTAAATAATTGATTAAGTGATTAATTAATTAACCAATTACATGCTAATTTGAGCTATTCGTTTTCAAGGTGTGATCGTTTTGAGTGCCAAGAATAAAAATGGTAGAAAATTGTTGAAAAGAAAAGCCTACAGCACCCGGTATTCCCAGGCGGTCACCCATCCAAGTACTAACCGGGCTCGACGTTGCTTAACTTCGGTGATCGGACGAGAACCGGTGTTTTCAACGTGATATGGCCGTAGACGAAAGTGACTGCTTATTTAGTGGTATTTATATTAGGGCCGTAAATGTTGCTACCTTCATATCAACTAAATCTAATATTTCTTGGGAAATTATTTTATATGCTTAATTTAGGTGCGCTTTATCAACGTTTATTGATTATGCATCACACTATGTAGTCTTATATTGCTTTTAAATCCGACCACAGTAGCGCCATCTAGTGACGATTCACTAACCATTCTATCTACAATTTCCGTATTTCTTTCTTTACTTTATTCGCAAAGCAAATATACGTAACTTTCTATGTAAACAACACGAGATAACTGTCGCTGTTAATTTTTTTCGAGTAAATCGCCAACTCTATTCGGGTCAGAGGTCATGCAATGGACGAAAGATGCGAATGGTCACAGAAAGAGGCGACAGGACACAGGGTCGGTACCAGCTAGGGTAGTCTAGGGGTTGGATTAACCTCCAATTGCACCCTCGCTGACGCTAGGCCTAAAAGCCCTACCGGCCGAACCAAATTCATATTGGGTGGGCTGAGCAACTTCTTCAGAACGACTCGACCGCCTCTCGAGGAGACGGGTGGAGGTGCTCTTAAAATGTTTCGTCGCCGCACCGCCGTCACTTCACCTTCTGCTTAACGGCACCTGCTCCGCTGTCTTGACACCACTGGTGACATCGGAAGATGGAGGGAGGGTGCTGTTGAAATTGCAGACTCAAGCGAAGTCATTTTTTCCACACGTACAACAGCTTACAAGTACGGAGGCATGTCATGAAATATATATGGAACATATTAATATATGTCCATAATAATTACAAATTAAAAGTATTGCAACCATATAGGCATCCGAAGAGGGGCTGGGTGTTTGAGCCCCAACCCAATATTTAGTGAATTTTATATATATTTTTGATCAGCGTCTTCCGAGTTGCGCGAAAAAGTGTTGACAACAAAAAGTTTCAACAACACTAGACGTCGCATGCCTACGTGCATTACGGAAGACGAAAACTTCTGTAGTTTTTTGTATTTAACTAATTAGTTAAATAATTGATTAAGTGATTAATTAATTAACCAATTACATGCTAATTTGAGCTATTCGTTTTCAAGGTGTGATCGTTTTGAGTGCCAAGAATAAAAATGGTAGAAAATTGTTGAAAAGAAAAGCCTACAGCACCCGGTATTCCCAGGCGGTCACCCATCCAAGTACTAACCGGGCTCGACGTTGCTTAACTTCGGTGATCGGACGAGAACCGGTGTTTTCAACGTGATATGGCCGTAGACGAAAGTGACTGCTTATTTAGTGGTATTTATATTAGGGCCGTAAATGTTGCTACCTTCATATCAACTAAATCTAATATTTCTTGGGAAATTATTTTATATGCTTAATTTAGGTGCGCTTTATCAACGTTTATTGATTATGCATCACACTATGTAGTCTTATATTGCTTTTAAATCCGACCACAGTAGCGCCATCTAGTGACGATTCACTAACCATTCTATCTACAATTTCCGTATTTCTTTCTTTACTTTATTCGCAAAGCAAATATACGTAACTTTCTATGTAAACAACACGAGATAACTGTCGCTGTTAATTTTTTTCGAGTAAATCGCCAACTCTATTCGGGTCAGAGGTCATGCAATGGACGAAAGATGCGAATGGTCACAGAAAGAGGCGACAGGACACAGGGTCGGTACCAGCTAGGGTAGTCTAGGGGTTGGATTAACCTCCAATTGCACCCTCGCTGACGCTAGGCCTAAAAGCCCTACCGGCCGAACCAAATTCATATTGGGTGGGCTGAGCAACTTCTTCAGAACGACTCGACCGCCTCTCGAGGAGACGGGTGGAGGTGCTCTTAAAATGTTTCGTCGCCGCACCGCCGTCACTTCACCTTCTGCTTAACGGCACCTGCTCCGCTGTCTTGACACCACTGGTGACATCGGAAGATGGAGGGAGGGTGCTGTTGAAATTGCAGACTCAAGCGAAGTCATTTTTTCCACACGTACAACAGCTTACAAGTACGGAGGCATGTCATGAAATATATATGGAACATATTAATATATGTCCATAATAATTACAAATTAAAAGTATTGCAACCATATAGGCATCCGAAGAGGGGCTGGGTGTTTGAGCCCCAACCCAATATTTAGTGAATTTTATATATATTTTTGATCAGCGTCTTCCGAGTTGCGCGAAAAAGTGTTGACAACAAAAAGTTTCAACAACACTAGACGTCGCATGCCTACGTGCATTACGGAAGACGAAAACTTCTGTAGTTTTTTGTATTTAACTAATTAGTTAAATAATTGATTAAGTGATTAATTAATTAACCAATTACATGCTAATTTGAGCTATTCGTTTTCAAGGTGTGATCGTTTTGAGTGCCAAGAATAAAAATGGTAGAAAATTGTTGAAAAGAAAAGCCTACAGCACCCGGTATTCCCAGGCGGTCACCCATCCAAGTACTAACCGGGCTCGACGTTGCTTAACTTCGGTGATCGGACGAGAACCGGTGTTTTCAACGTGATATGGCCGTAGACGAAAGTGACTGCTTATTTAGTGGTATTTATATTAGGGCCGTAAATGTTGCTACCTTCATATCAACTAAATCTAATATTTCTTGGGAAATTATTTTATATGCTTAATTTAGGTGCGCTTTATCAACGTTTATTGATTATGCATCACACTATGTAGTCTTATATTGCTTTTAAATCCGACCACAGTAGCGCCATCTAGTGACGATTCACTAACCATTCTATCTACAATTTCCGTATTTCTTTCTTTACTTTATTCGCAAAGCAAATATACGTAACTTTCTATGTAAACAACACGAGATAACTGTCGCTGTTAATTTTTTTCGAGTAAATCGCCAACTCTATTCGGGTCAGAGGTCATGCAATGGACGAAAGATGCGAATGGTCACAGAAAGAGGCGACAGGACACAGGGTCGGTACCAGCTAGGGTAGTCTAGGGGTTGGATTAACCTCCAATTGCACCCTCGCTGACGCTAGGCCTAAAAGCCCTACCGGCCGAACCAAATTCATATTGGGTGGGCTGAGCAACTTCTTCAGAACGACTCGACCGCCTCTCGAGGAGACGGGTGGAGGTGCTCTTAAAATGTTTCGTCGCCGCACCGCCGTCACTTCACCTTCTGCTTAACGGCACCTGCTCCGCTGTCTTGACACCACTGGTGACATCGGAAGATGGAGGGAGGGTGCTGTTGAAATTGCAGACTCAAGCGAAGTCATTTTTTCCACACGTACAACAGCTTACAAGTACGGAGGCATGTCATGAAATATATATGGAACATATTAATATATGTCCATAATAATTACAAATTAAAAGTATTGCAACCATATAGGCATCCGAAGAGGGGCTGGGTGTTTGAGCCCCAACCCAATATTTAGTGAATTTTATATATATTTTTGATCAGCGTCTTCCGAGTTGCGCGAAAAAGTGTTGACAACAAAAAGTTTCAACAACACTAGACGTCGCATGCCTACGTGCATTACGGAAGACGAAAACTTCTGTAGTTTTTTGTATTTAACTAATTAGTTAAATAATTGATTAAGTGATTAATTAATTAACCAATTACATGCTAATTTGAGCTATTCGTTTTCAAGGTGTGATCGTTTTGAGTGCCAAGAATAAAAATGGTAGAAAATTGTTGAAAAGAAAAGCCTACAGCACCCGGTATTCCCAGGCGGTCACCCATCCAAGTACTAACCGGGCTCGACGTTGCTTAACTTCGGTGATCGGACGAGAACCGGTGTTTTCAACGTGATATGGCCGTAGACGAAAGTGACTGCTTATTTAGTGGTATTTATATTAGGGCCGTAAATGTTGCTACCTTCATATCAACTAAATCTAATATTTCTTGGGAAATTATTTTATATGCTTAATTTAGGTGCGCTTTATCAACGTTTATTGATTATGCATCACACTATGTAGTCTTATATTGCTTTTAAATCCGACCACAGTAGCGCCATCTAGTGACGATTCACTAACCATTCTATCTACAATTTCCGTATTTCTTTCTTTACTTTATTCGCAAAGCAAATATACGTAACTTTCTATGTAAACAACACGAGATAACTGTCGCTGTTAATTTTTTTCGAGTAAATCGCCAACTCTATTCGGGTCAGAGGTCATGCAATGGACGAAAGATGCGAATGGTCACAGAAAGAGGCGACAGGACACAGGGTCGGTACCAGCTAGGGTAGTCTAGGGGTTGGATTAACCTCCAATTGCACCCTCGCTGACGCTAGGCCTAAAAGCCCTACCGGCCGAACCAAATTCATATTGGGTGGGCTGAGCAACTTCTTCAGAACGACTCGACCGCCTCTCGAGGAGACGGGTGGAGGTGCTCTTAAAATGTTTCGTCGCCGCACCGCCGTCACTTCACCTTCTGCTTAACGGCACCTGCTCCGCTGTCTTGACACCACTGGTGACATCGGAAGATGGAGGGAGGGTGCTGTTGAAATTGCAGACTCAAGCGAAGTCATTTTTTCCACACGTACAACAGCTTACAAGTACGGAGGCATGTCATGAAATATATATGGAACATATTAATATATGTCCATAATAATTACAAATTAAAAGTATTGCAACCATATAGGCATCCGAAGAGGGGCTGGGTGTTTGAGCCCCAACCCAATATTTAGTGAATTTTATATATATTTTTGATCAGCGTCTTCCGAGTTGCGCGAAAAAGTGTTGACAACAAAAAGTTTCAACAACACTAGACGTCGCATGCCTACGTGCATTACGGAAGACGAAAACTTCTGTAGTTTTTTGTATTTAACTAATTAGTTAAATAATTGATTAAGTGATTAATTAATTAACCAATTACATGCTAATTTGAGCTATTCGTTTTCAAGGTGTGATCGTTTTGAGTGCCAAGAATAAAAATGGTAGAAAATTGTTGAAAAGAAAAGCCTACAGCACCCGGTATTCCCAGGCGGTCACCCATCCAAGTACTAACCGGGCTCGACGTTGCTTAACTTCGGTGATCGGACGAGAACCGGTGTTTTCAACGTGATATGGCCGTAGACGAAAGTGACTGCTTATTTAGTGGTATTTATATTAGGGCCGTAAATGTTGCTACCTTCATATCAACTAAATCTAATATTTCTTGGGAAATTATTTTATATGCTTAATTTAGGTGCGCTTTATCAACGTTTATTGATTATGCATCACACTATGTAGTCTTATATTGCTTTTAAATCCGACCACAGTAGCGCCATCTAGTGACGATTCACTAACCATTCTATCTACAATTTCCGTATTTCTTTCTTTACTTTATTCGCAAAGCAAATATACGTAACTTTCTATGTAAACAACACGAGATAACTGTCGCTGTTAATTTTTTTCGAGTAAATCGCCAACTCTATTCGGGTCAGAGGTCATGCAATGGACGAAAGATGCGAATGGTCACAGAAAGAGGCGACAGGACACAGGGTCGGTACCAGCTAGGGTAGTCTAGGGGTTGGATTAACCTCCAATTGCACCCTCGCTGACGCTAGGCCTAAAAGCCCTACCGGCCGAACCAAATTCATATTGGGTGGGCTGAGCAACTTCTTCAGAACGACTCGACCGCCTCTCGAGGAGACGGGTGGAGGTGCTCTTAAAATGTTTCGTCGCCGCACCGCCGTCACTTCACCTTCTGCTTAACGGCACCTGCTCCGCTGTCTTGACACCACTGGTGACATCGGAAGATGGAGGGAGGGTGCTGTTGAAATTGCAGACTCAAGCGAAGTCATTTTTTCCACACGTACAACAGCTTACAAGTACGGAGGCATGTCATGAAATATATATGGAACATATTAATATATGTCCATAATAATTACAAATTAAAAGTATTGCAACCATATAGGCATCCGAAGAGGGGCTGGGTGTTTGAGCCCCAACCCAATATTTAGTGAATTTTATATATATTTTTGATCAGCGTCTTCCGAGTTGCGCGAAAAAGTGTTGACAACAAAAAGTTTCAACAACACTAGACGTCGCATGCCTACGTGCATTACGGAAGACGAAAACTTCTGTAGTTTTTTGTATTTAACTAATTAGTTAAATAATTGATTAAGTGATTAATTAATTAACCAATTACATGCTAATTTGAGCTATTCGTTTTCAAGGTGTGATCGTTTTGAGTGCCAAGAATAAAAATGGTAGAAAATTGTTGAAAAGAAAAGCCTACAGCACCCGGTATTCCCAGGCGGTCACCCATCCAAGTACTAACCGGGCTCGACGTTGCTTAACTTCGGTGATCGGACGAGAACCGGTGTTTTCAACGTGATATGGCCGTAGACGAAAGTGACTGCTTATTTAGTGGTATTTATATTAGGGCCGTAAATGTTGCTACCTTCATATCAACTAAATCTAATATTTCTTGGGAAATTATTTTATATGCTTAATTTAGGTGCGCTTTATCAACGTTTATTGATTATGCATCACACTATGTAGTCTTATATTGCTTTTAAATCCGACCACAGTAGCGCCATCTAGTGACGATTCACTAACCATTCTATCTACAATTTCCGTATTTCTTTCTTTACTTTATTCGCAAAGCAAATATACGTAACTTTCTATGTAAACAACACGAGATAACTGTCGCTGTTAATTTTTTTCGAGTAAATCGCCAACTCTATTCGGGTCAGAGGTCATGCAATGGACGAAAGATGCGAATGGTCACAGAAAGAGGCGACAGGACACAGGGTCGGTACCAGCTAGGGTAGTCTAGGGGTTGGATTAACCTCCAATTGCACCCTCGCTGACGCTAGGCCTAAAAGCCCTACCGGCCGAACCAAATTCATATTGGGTGGGCTGAGCAACTTCTTCAGAACGACTCGACCGCCTCTCGAGGAGACGGGTGGAGGTGCTCTTAAAATGTTTCGTCGCCGCACCGCCGTCACTTCACCTTCTGCTTAACGGCACCTGCTCCGCTGTCTTGACACCACTGGTGACATCGGAAGATGGAGGGAGGGTGCTGTTGAAATTGCAGACTCAAGCGAAGTCATTTTTTCCACACGTACAACAGCTTACAAGTACGGAGGCATGTCATGAAATATATATGGAACATATTAATATATGTCCATAATAATTACAAATTAAAAGTATTGCAACCATATAGGCATCCGAAGAGGGGCTGGGTGTTTGAGCCCCAACCCAATATTTAGTGAATTTTATATATATTTTTGATCAGCGTCTTCCGAGTTGCGCGAAAAAGTGTTGACAACAAAAAGTTTCAACAACACTAGACGTCGCATGCCTACGTGCATTACGGAAGACGAAAACTTCTGTAGTTTTTTGTATTTAACTAATTAGTTAAATAATTGATTAAGTGATTAATTAATTAACCAATTACATGCTAATTTGAGCTATTCGTTTTCAAGGTGTGATCGTTTTGAGTGCCAAGAATAAAAATGGTAGAAAATTGTTGAAAAGAAAAGCCTACAGCACCCGGTATTCCCAGGCGGTCACCCATCCAAGTACTAACCGGGCTCGACGTTGCTTAACTTCGGTGATCGGACGAGAACCGGTGTTTTCAACGTGATATGGCCGTAGACGAAAGTGACTGCTTATTTAGTGGTATTTATATTAGGGCCGTAAATGTTGCTACCTTCATATCAACTAAATCTAATATTTCTTGGGAAATTATTTTATATGCTTAATTTAGGTGCGCTTTATCAACGTTTATTGATTATGCATCACACTATGTAGTCTTATATTGCTTTTAAATCCGACCACAGTAGCGCCATCTAGTGACGATTCACTAACCATTCTATCTACAATTTCCGTATTTCTTTCTTTACTTTATTCGCAAAGCAAATATACGTAACTTTCTATGTAAACAACACGAGATAACTGTCGCTGTTAATTTTTTTCGAGTAAATCGCCAACTCTATTCGGGTCAGAGGTCATGCAATGGACGAAAGATGCGAATGGTCACAGAAAGAGGCGACAGGACACAGGGTCGGTACCAGCTAGGGTAGTCTAGGGGTTGGATTAACCTCCAATTGCACCCTCGCTGACGCTAGGCCTAAAAGCCCTACCGGCCGAACCAAATTCATATTGGGTGGGCTGAGCAACTTCTTCAGAACGACTCGACCGCCTCTCGAGGAGACGGGTGGAGGTGCTCTTAAAATGTTTCGTCGCCGCACCGCCGTCACTTCACCTTCTGCTTAACGGCACCTGCTCCGCTGTCTTGACACCACTGGTGACATCGGAAGATGGAGGGAGGGTGCTGTTGAAATTGCAGACTCAAGCGAAGTCATTTTTTCCACACGTACAACAGCTTACAAGTACGGAGGCATGTCATGAAATATATATGGAACATATTAATATATGTCCATAATAATTACAAATTAAAAGTATTGCAACCATATAGGCATCCGAAGAGGGGCTGGGTGTTTGAGCCCCAACCCAATATTTAGTGAATTTTATATATATTTTTGATCAGCGTCTTCCGAGTTGCGCGAAAAAGTGTTGACAACAAAAAGTTTCAACAACACTAGACGTCGCATGCCTACGTGCATTACGGAAGACGAAAACTTCTGTAGTTTTTTGTATTTAACTAATTAGTTAAATAATTGATTAAGTGATTAATTAATTAACCAATTACATGCTAATTTGAGCTATTCGTTTTCAAGGTGTGATCGTTTTGAGTGCCAAGAATAAAAATGGTAGAAAATTGTTGAAAAGAAAAGCCTACAGCACCCGGTATTCCCAGGCGGTCACCCATCCAAGTACTAACCGGGCTCGACGTTGCTTAACTTCGGTGATCGGACGAGAACCGGTGTTTTCAACGTGATATGGCCGTAGACGAAAGTGACTGCTTATTTAGTGGTATTTATATTAGGGCCGTAAATGTTGCTACCTTCATATCAACTAAATCTAATATTTCTTGGGAAATTATTTTATATGCTTAATTTAGGTGCGCTTTATCAACGTTTATTGATTATGCATCACACTATGTAGTCTTATATTGCTTTTAAATCCGACCACAGTAGCGCCATCTAGTGACGATTCACTAACCATTCTATCTACAATTTCCGTATTTCTTTCTTTACTTTATTCGCAAAGCAAATATACGTAACTTTCTATGTAAACAACACGAGATAACTGTCGCTGTTAATTTTTTTCGAGTAAATCGCCAACTCTATTCGGGTCAGAGGTCATGCAATGGACGAAAGATGCGAATGGTCACAGAAAGAGGCGACAGGACACAGGGTCGGTACCAGCTAGGGTAGTCTAGGGGTTGGATTAACCTCCAATTGCACCCTCGCTGACGCTAGGCCTAAAAGCCCTACCGGCCGAACCAAATTCATATTGGGTGGGCTGAGCAACTTCTTCAGAACGACTCGACCGCCTCTCGAGGAGACGGGTGGAGGTGCTCTTAAAATGTTTCGTCGCCGCACCGCCGTCACTTCACCTTCTGCTTAACGGCACCTGCTCCGCTGTCTTGACACCACTGGTGACATCGGAAGATGGAGGGAGGGTGCTGTTGAAATTGCAGACTCAAGCGAAGTCATTTTTTCCACACGTACAACAGCTTACAAGTACGGAGGCATGTCATGAAATATATATGGAACATATTAATATATGTCCATAATAATTACAAATTAAAAGTATTGCAACCATATAGGCATCCGAAGAGGGGCTGGGTGTTTGAGCCCCAACCCAATATTTAGTGAATTTTATATATATTTTTGATCAGCGTCTTCCGAGTTGCGCGAAAAAGTGTTGACAACAAAAAGTTTCAACAACACTAGACGTCGCATGCCTACGTGCATTACGGAAGACGAAAACTTCTGTAGTTTTTTGTATTTAACTAATTAGTTAAATAATTGATTAAGTGATTAATTAATTAACCAATTACATGCTAATTTGAGCTATTCGTTTTCAAGGTGTGATCGTTTTGAGTGCCAAGAATAAAAATGGTAGAAAATTGTTGAAAAGAAAAGCCTACAGCACCCGGTATTCCCAGGCGGTCACCCATCCAAGTACTAACCGGGCTCGACGTTGCTTAACTTCGGTGATCGGACGAGAACCGGTGTTTTCAACGTGATATGGCCGTAGACGAAAGTGACTGCTTATTTAGTGGTATTTATATTAGGGCCGTAAATGTTGCTACCTTCATATCAACTAAATCTAATATTTCTTGGGAAATTATTTTATATGCTTAATTTAGGTGCGCTTTATCAACGTTTATTGATTATGCATCACACTATGTAGTCTTATATTGCTTTTAAATCCGACCACAGTAGCGCCATCTAGTGACGATTCACTAACCATTCTATCTACAATTTCCGTATTTCTTTCTTTACTTTATTCGCAAAGCAAATATACGTAACTTTCTATGTAAACAACACGAGATAACTGTCGCTGTTAATTTTTTTCGAGTAAATCGCCAACTCTATTCGGGTCAGAGGTCATGCAATGGACGAAAGATGCGAATGGTCACAGAAAGAGGCGACAGGACACAGGGTCGGTACCAGCTAGGGTAGTCTAGGGGTTGGATTAACCTCCAATTGCACCCTCGCTGACGCTAGGCCTAAAAGCCCTACCGGCCGAACCAAATTCATATTGGGTGGGCTGAGCAACTTCTTCAGAACGACTCGACCGCCTCTCGAGGAGACGGGTGGAGGTGCTCTTAAAATGTTTCGTCGCCGCACCGCCGTCACTTCACCTTCTGCTTAACGGCACCTGCTCCGCTGTCTTGACACCACTGGTGACATCGGAAGATGGAGGGAGGGTGCTGTTGAAATTGCAGACTCAAGCGAAGTCATTTTTTCCACACGTACAACAGCTTACAAGTACGGAGGCATGTCATGAAATATATATGGAACATATTAATATATGTCCATAATAATTACAAATTAAAAGTATTGCAACCATATAGGCATCCGAAGAGGGGCTGGGTGTTTGAGCCCCAACCCAATATTTAGTGAATTTTATATATATTTTTGATCAGCGTCTTCCGAGTTGCGCGAAAAAGTGTTGACAACAAAAAGTTTCAACAACACTAGACGTCGCATGCCTACGTGCATTACGGAAGACGAAAACTTCTGTAGTTTTTTGTATTTAACTAATTAGTTAAATAATTGATTAAGTGATTAATTAATTAACCAATTACATGCTAATTTGAGCTATTCGTTTTCAAGGTGTGATCGTTTTGAGTGCCAAGAATAAAAATGGTAGAAAATTGTTGAAAAGAAAAGCCTACAGCACCCGGTATTCCCAGGCGGTCACCCATCCAAGTACTAACCGGGCTCGACGTTGCTTAACTTCGGTGATCGGACGAGAACCGGTGTTTTCAACGTGATATGGCCGTAGACGAAAGTGACTGCTTATTTAGTGGTATTTATATTAGGGCCGTAAATGTTGCTACCTTCATATCAACTAAATCTAATATTTCTTGGGAAATTATTTTATATGCTTAATTTAGGTGCGCTTTATCAACGTTTATTGATTATGCATCACACTATGTAGTCTTATATTGCTTTTAAATCCGACCACAGTAGCGCCATCTAGTGACGATTCACTAACCATTCTATCTACAATTTCCGTATTTCTTTCTTTACTTTATTCGCAAAGCAAATATACGTAACTTTCTATGTAAACAACACGAGATAACTGTCGCTGTTAATTTTTTTCGAGTAAATCGCCAACTCTATTCGGGTCAGAGGTCATGCAATGGACGAAAGATGCGAATGGTCACAGAAAGAGGCGACAGGACACAGGGTCGGTACCAGCTAGGGTAGTCTAGGGGTTGGATTAACCTCCAATTGCACCCTCGCTGACGCTAGGCCTAAAAGCCCTACCGGCCGAACCAAATTCATATTGGGTGGGCTGAGCAACTTCTTCAGAACGACTCGACCGCCTCTCGAGGAGACGGGTGGAGGTGCTCTTAAAATGTTTCGTCGCCGCACCGCCGTCACTTCACCTTCTGCTTAACGGCACCTGCTCCGCTGTCTTGACACCACTGGTGACATCGGAAGATGGAGGGAGGGTGCTGTTGAAATTGCAGACTCAAGCGAAGTCATTTTTTCCACACGTACAACAGCTTACAAGTACGGAGGCATGTCATGAAATATATATGGAACATATTAATATATGTCCATAATAATTACAAATTAAAAGTATTGCAACCATATAGGCATCCGAAGAGGGGCTGGGTGTTTGAGCCCCAACCCAATATTTAGTGAATTTTATATATATTTTTGATCAGCGTCTTCCGAGTTGCGCGAAAAAGTTTTGACAACAAAAAGTTTCAACAACACTAGACGTCGCATGCCTACGTGCATTACGGAAGACGAAAACTTCTGTAGTTTTTTGTATTTAACTAATTAGTTAAATAATTGATTAAGTGATTAATTAATTAACCAATTACATGCTAATTTGAGCTATTCGTTTTCAAGGTGTGATCGTTTTGAGTGCCAAGAATAAAAATGGTAGAAAATTGTTGAAAAGAAAAGCCTACAGCACCCGGTATTCCCAGGCGGTCACCCATCCAAGTACTAACCGGGCTCGACGTTGCTTAACTTCGGTGATCGGACGAGAACCGGTGTTTTCAACGTGATATGGCCGTAGACGAAAGTGACTGCTTATTTAGTGGTATTTATATTAGGGCCGTAAATGTTGCTACCTTCATATCAACTAAATCTAATATTTCTTGGGAAATTATTTTATATGCTTAATTTAGGTGCGCTTTATCAACGTTTATTGATTATGCATCACACTATGTAGTCTTATATTGCTTTTAAATCCGACCACAGTAGCGCCATCTAGTGACGATTCACTAACCATTCTATCTACAATTTCCGTATTTCTTTCTTTACTTTATTCGCAAAGCAAATATACGTAACTTTCTATGTAAACAACACGAGATAACTGTCGCTGTTAATTTTTTTCGAGTAAATCGCCAACTCTATTCGGGTCAGAGGTCATGCAATGGACGAAAGATGCGAATGGTCACAGAAAGAGGCGACAGGACACAGGGTCGGTACCAGCTAGGGTAGTCTAGGGGTTGGATTAACCTCCAATTGCACCCTCGCTGACGCTAGGCCTAAAAGCCCTACCGGCCGAACCAAATTCATATTGGGTGGGCTGAGCAACTTCTTCAGAACGACTCGACCGCCTCTCGAGGAGACGGGTGGAGGTGCTCTTAAAATGTTTCGTCGCCGCACCGCCGTCACTTCACCTTCTGCTTAACGGCACCTGCTCCGCTGTCTTGACACCACTGGTGACATCGGAAGATGGAGGGAGGGTGCTGTTGAAATTGCAGACTCAAGCGAAGTCATTTTTTCCACACGTACAACAGCTTACAAGTACGGAGGCATGTCATGAAATATATATGGAACATATTAATATATGTCCATAATAATTACAAATTAAAAGTATTGCAACCATATAGGCATCCGAAGAGGGGCTGGGTGTTTGAGCCCCAACCCAATATTTAGTGAATTTTATATATATTTTTGATCAGCGTCTTCCGAGTTGCGCGAAAAAGTGTTGACAACAAAAAGTTTCAACAACACTAGACGTCGCATGCCTACGTGCATTACGGAAGACGAAAACTTCTGTAGTTTTTTGTATTTAACTAATTAGTTAAATAATTGATTAAGTGATTAATTAATTAACCAATTACATGCTAATTTGAGCTATTCGTTTTCAAGGTGTGATCGTTTTGAGTGCCAAGAATAAAAATGGTAGAAAATTGTTGAAAAGAAAAGCCTACAGCACCCGGTATTCCCAGGCGGTCACCCATCCAAGTACTAACCGGGCTCGACGTTGCTTAACTTCGGTGATCGGACGAGAACCGGTGTTTTCAACGTGATATGGCCGTAGACGAAAGTGACTGCTTATTTAGTGGTATTTATATTAGGGCCGTAAATGTTGCTACCTTCATATCAACTAAATCTAATATTTCTTGGGAAATTATTTTATATGCTTAATTTAGGTGCGCTTTATCAACGTTTATTGATTATGCATCACACTATGTAGTCTTATATTGCTTTTAAATCCGACCACAGTAGCGCCATCTAGTGACGATTCACTAACCATTCTATCTACAATTTCCGTATTTCTTTCTTTACTTTATTCGCAAAGCAAATATACGTAACTTTCTATGTAAACAACACGAGATAACTGTCGCTGTTAATTTTTTTCGAGTAAATCGCCAACTCTATTCGGGTCAGAGGTCATGCAATGGACGAAAGATGCGAATGGTCACAGAAAGAGGCGACAGGACACAGGGTCGGTACCAGCTAGGGTAGTCTAGGGGTTGGATTAACCTCCAATTGCACCCTCGCTGACGCTAGGCCTAAAAGCCCTACCGGCCGAACCAAATTCATATTGGGTGGGCTGAGCAACTTCTTCAGAACGACTCGACCGCCTCTCGAGGAGACGGGTGGAGGTGCTCTTAAAATGTTTCGTCGCCGCACCGCCGTCACTTCACCTTCTGCTTAACGGCACCTGCTCCGCTGTCTTGACACCACTGGTGACATCGGAAGATGGAGGGAGGGTGCTGTTGAAATTGCAGACTCAAGCGAAGTCATTTTTTCCACACGTACAACAGCTTACAAGTACGGAGGCATGTCATGAAATATATATGGAACATATTAATATATGTCCATAATAATTACAAATTAAAAGTATTGCAACCATATAGGCATCCGAAGAGGGGCTGGGTGTTTGAGCCCCAACCCAATATTTAGTGAATTTTATATATATTTTTGATCAGCGTCTTCCGAGTTGCGCGAAAAAGTGTTGACAACAAAAAGTTTCAACAACACTAGACGTCGCATGCCTACGTGCATTACGGAAGACGAAAACTTCTGTAGTTTTTTGTATTTAACTAATTAGTTAAATAATTGATTAAGTGATTAATTAATTAACCAATTACATGCTAATTTGAGCTATTCGTTTTCAAGGTGTGATCGTTTTGAGTGCCAAGAATAAAAATGGTAGAAAATTGTTGAAAAGAAAAGCCTACAGCACCCGGTATTCCCAGGCGGTCACCCATCCAAGTACTAACCGGGCTCGACGTTGCTTAACTTCGGTGATCGGACGAGAACCGGTGTTTTCAACGTGATATGGCCGTAGACGAAAGTGACTGCTTATTTAGTGGTATTTATATTAGGGCCGTAAATGTTGCTACCTTCATATCAACTAAATCTAATATTTCTTGGGAAATTATTTTATATGCTTAATTTAGGTGCGCTTTATCAACGTTTATTGATTATGCATCACACTATGTAGTCTTATATTGCTTTTAAATCCGACCACAGTAGCGCCATCTAGTGACGATTCACTAACCATTCTATCTACAATTTCCGTATTTCTTTCTTTACTTTATTCGCAAAGCAAATATACGTAACTTTCTATGTAAACAACACGAGATAACTGTCGCTGTTAATTTTTTTCGAGTAAATCGCCAACTCTATTCGGGTCAGAGGTCATGCAATGGACGAAAGATGCGAATGGTCACAGAAAGAGGCGACAGGACACAGGGTCGGTACCAGCTAGGGTAGTCTAGGGGTTGGATTAACCTCCAATTGCACCCTCGCTGACGCTAGGCCTAAAAGCCCTACCGGCCGAACCAAATTCATATTGGGTGGGCTGAGCAACTTCTTCAGAACGACTCGACCGCCTCTCGAGGAGACGGGTGGAGGTGCTCTTAAAATGTTTCGTCGCCGCACCGCCGTCACTTCACCTTCTGCTTAACGGCACCTGCTCCGCTGTCTTGACACCACTGGTGACATCGGAAGATGGAGGGAGGGTGCTGTTGAAATTGCAGACTCAAGCGAAGTCATTTTTTCCACACGTACAACAGCTTACAAGTACGGAGGCATGTCATGAAATATATATGGAACATATTAATATATGTCCATAATAATTACAAATTAAAAGTATTGCAACCATATAGGCATCCGAAGAGGGGCTGGGTGTTTGAGCCCCAACCCAATATTTAGTGAATTTTATATATATTTTTGATCAGCGTCTTCCGAGTTGCGCGAAAAAGTGTTGACAACAAAAAGTTTCAACAACACTAGACGTCGCATGCCTACGTGCATTACGGAAGACGAAAACTTCTGTAGTTTTTTGTATTTAACTAATTAGTTAAATAATTGATTAAGTGATTAATTAATTAACCAATTACATGCTAATTTGAGCTATTCGTTTTCAAGGTGTGATCGTTTTGAGTGCCAAGAATAAAAATGGTAGAAAATTGTTGAAAAGAAAAGCCTACAGCACCCGGTATTCCCAGGCGGTCACCCATCCAAGTACTAACCGGGCTCGACGTTGCTTAACTTCGGTGATCGGACGAGAACCGGTGTTTTCAACGTGATATGGCCGTAGACGAAAGTGACTGCTTATTTAGTGGTATTTATATTAGGGCCGTAAATGTTGCTACCTTCATATCAACTAAATCTAATATTTCTTGGGAAATTATTTTATATGCTTAATTTAGGTGCGCTTTATCAACGTTTATTGATTATGCATCACACTATGTAGTCTTATATTGCTTTTAAATCCGACCACAGTAGCGCCATCTAGTGACGATTCACTAACCATTCTATCTACAATTTCCGTATTTCTTTCTTTACTTTATTCGCAAAGCAAATATACGTAACTTTCTATGTAAACAACACGAGATAACTGTCGCTGTTAATTTTTTTCGAGTAAATCGCCAACTCTATTCGGGTCAGAGGTCATGCAATGGACGAAAGATGCGAATGGTCACAGAAAGAGGCGACAGGACACAGGGTCGGTACCAGCTAGGGTAGTCTAGGGGTTGGATTAACCTCCAATTGCACCCTCGCTGACGCTAGGCCTAAAAGCCCTACCGGCCGAACCAAATTCATATTGGGTGGGCTGAGCAACTTCTTCAGAACGACTCGACCGCCTCTCGAGGAGACGGGTGGAGGTGCTCTTAAAATGTTTCGTCGCCGCACCGCCGTCACTTCACCTTCTGCTTAACGGCACCTGCTCCGCTGTCTTGACACCACTGGTGACATCGGAAGATGGAGGGAGGGTGCTGTTGAAATTGCAGACTCAAGCGAAGTCATTTTTTCCACACGTACAACAGCTTACAAGTACGGAGGCATGTCATGAAATATATATGGAACATATTAATATATGTCCATAATAATTACAAATTAAAAGTATTGCAACCATATAGGCATCCGAAGAGGGGCTGGGTGTTTGAGCCCCAACCCAATATTTAGTGAATTTTATATATATTTTTGATCAGCGTCTTCCGAGTTGCGCGAAAAAGTGTTGACAACAAAAAGTTTCAACAACACTAGACGTCGCATGCCTACGTGCATTACGGAAGACGAAAACTTCTGTAGTTTTTTGTATTTAACTAATTAGTTAAATAATTGATTAAGTGATTAATTAATTAACCAATTACATGCTAATTTGAGCTATTCGTTTTCAAGGTGTGATCGTTTTGAGTGCCAAGAATAAAAATGGTAGAAAATTGTTGAAAAGAAAAGCCTACAGCACCCGGTATTCCCAGGCGGTCACCCATCCAAGTACTAACCGGGCTCGACGTTGCTTAACTTCGGTGATCGGACGAGAACCGGTGTTTTCAACGTGATATGGCCGTAGACGAAAGTGACTGCTTATTTAGTGGTATTTATATTAGGGCCGTAAATGTTGCTACCTTCATATCAACTAAATCTAATATTTCTTGGGAAATTATTTTATATGCTTAATTTAGGTGCGCTTTATCAACGTTTATTGATTATGCATCACACTATGTAGTCTTATATTGCTTTTAAATCCGACCACAGTAGCGCCATCTAGTGACGATTCACTAACCATTCTATCTACAATTTCCGTATTTCTTTCTTTACTTTATTCGCAAAGCAAATATACGTAACTTTCTATGTAAACAACACGAGATAACTGTCGCTGTTAATTTTTTTCGAGTAAATCGCCAACTCTATTCGGGTCAGAGGTCATGCAATGGACGAAAGATGCGAATGGTCACAGAAAGAGGCGACAGGACACAGGGTCGGTACCAGCTAGGGTAGTCTAGGGGTTGGATTAACCTCCAATTGCACCCTCGCTGACGCTAGGCCTAAAAGCCCTACCGGCCGAACCAAATTCATATTGGGTGGGCTGAGCAACTTCTTCAGAACGACTCGACCGCCTCTCGAGGAGACGGGTGGAGGTGCTCTTAAAATGTTTCGTCGCCGCACCGCCGTCACTTCACCTTCTGCTTAACGGCACCTGCTCCGCTGTCTTGACACCACTGGTGACATCGGAAGATGGAGGGAGGGTGCTGTTGAAATTGCAGACTCAAGCGAAGTCATTTTTTCCACACGTACAACAGCTTACAAGTACGGAGGCATGTCATGAAATATATATGGAACATATTAATATATGTCCATAATAATTACAAATTAAAAGTATTGCAACCATATAGGCATCCGAAGAGGGGCTGGGTGTTTGAGCCCCAACCCAATATTTAGTGAATTTTATATATATTTTTGATCAGCGTCTTCCGAGTTGCGCGAAAAAGTGTTGACAACAAAAAGTTTCAACAACACTAGACGTCGCATGCCTACGTGCATTACGGAAGACGAAAACTTCTGTAGTTTTTTGTATTTAACTAATTAGTTAAATAATTGATTAAGTGATTAATTAATTAACCAATTACATGCTAATTTGAGCTATTCGTTTTCAAGGTGTGATCGTTTTGAGTGCCAAGAATAAAAATGGTAGAAAATTGTTGAAAAGAAAAGCCTACAGCACCCGGTATTCCCAGGCGGTCACCCATCCAAGTACTAACCGGGCTCGACGTTGCTTAACTTCGGTGATCGGACGAGAACCGGTGTTTTCAACGTGATATGGCCGTAGACGAAAGTGACTGCTTATTTAGTGGTATTTATATTAGGGCCGTAAATGTTGCTACCTTCATATCAACTAAATCTAATATTTCTTGGGAAATTATTTTATATGCTTAATTTAGGTGCGCTTTATCAACGTTTATTGATTATGCATCACACTATGTAGTCTTATATTGCTTTTAAATCCGACCACAGTAGCGCCATCTAGTGACGATTCACTAACCATTCTATCTACAATTTCCGTATTTCTTTCTTTACTTTATTCGCAAAGCAAATATACGTAACTTTCTATGTAAACAACACGAGATAACTGTCGCTGTTAATTTTTTTCGAGTAAATCGCCAACTCTATTCGGGTCAGAGGTCATGCAATGGACGAAAGATGCGAATGGTCACAGAAAGAGGCGACAGGACACAGGGTCGGTACCAGCTAGGGTAGTCTAGGGGTTGGATTAACCTCCAATTGCACCCTCGCTGACGCTAGGCCTAAAAGCCCTACCGGCCGAACCAAATTCATATTGGGTGGGCTGAGCAACTTCTTCAGAACGACTCGACCGCCTCTCGAGGAGACGGGTGGAGGTGCTCTTAAAATGTTTCGTCGCCGCACCGCCGTCACTTCACCTTCTGCTTAACGGCACCTGCTCCGCTGTCTTGACACCACTGGTGACATCGGAAGATGGAGGGAGGGTGCTGTTGAAATTGCAGACTCAAGCGAAGTCATTTTTTCCACACGTACAACAGCTTACAAGTACGGAGGCATGTCATGAAATATATATGGAACATATTAATATATGTCCATAATAATTACAAATTAAAAGTATTGCAACCATATAGGCATCCGAAGAGGGGCTGGGTGTTTGAGCCCCAACCCAATATTTAGTGAATTTTATATATATTTTTGATCAGCGTCTTCCGAGTTGCGCGAAAAAGTGTTGACAACAAAAAGTTTCAACAACACTAGACGTCGCATGCCTACGTGCATTACGGAAGACGAAAACTTCTGTAGTTTTTTGTATTTAACTAATTAGTTAAATAATTGATTAAGTGATTAATTAATTAACCAATTACATGCTAATTTGAGCTATTCGTTTTCAAGGTGTGATCGTTTTGAGTGCCAAGAATAAAAATGGTAGAAAATTGTTGAAAAGAAAAGCCTACAGCACCCGGTATTCCCAGGCGGTCACCCATCCAAGTACTAACCGGGCTCGACGTTGCTTAACTTCGGTGATCGGACGAGAACCGGTGTTTTCAACGTGATATGGCCGTAGACGAAAGTGACTGCTTATTTAGTGGTATTTATATTAGGGCCGTAAATGTTGCTACCTTCATATCAACTAAATCTAATATTTCTTGGGAAATTATTTTATATGCTTAATTTAGGTGCGCTTTATCAACGTTTATTGATTATGCATCACACTATGTAGTCTTATATTGCTTTTAAATCCGACCACAGTAGCGCCATCTAGTGACGATTCACTAACCATTCTATCTACAATTTCCGTATTTCTTTCTTTACTTTATTCGCAAAGCAAATATACGTAACTTTCTATGTAAACAACACGAGATAACTGTCGCTGTTAATTTTTTTCGAGTAAATCGCCAACTCTATTCGGGTCAGAGGTCATGCAATGGACGAAAGATGCGAATGGTCACAGAAAGAGGCGACAGGACACAGGGTCGGTACCAGCTAGGGTAGTCTAGGGGTTGGATTAACCTCCAATTGCACCCTCGCTGACGCTAGGCCTAAAAGCCCTACCGGCCGAACCAAATTCATATTGGGTGGGCTGAGCAACTTCTTCAGAACGACTCGACCGCCTCTCGAGGAGACGGGTGGAGGTGCTCTTAAAATGTTTCGTCGCCGCACCGCCGTCACTTCACCTTCTGCTTAACGGCACCTGCTCCGCTGTCTTGACACCACTGGTGACATCGGAAGATGGAGGGAGGGTGCTGTTGAAATTGCAGACTCAAGCGAAGTCATTTTTTCCACACGTACAACAGCTTACAAGTACGGAGGCATGTCATGAAATATATATGGAACATATTAATATATGTCCATAATAATTACAAATTAAAAGTATTGCAACCATATAGGCATCCGAAGAGGGGCTGGGTGTTTGAGCCCCAACCCAATATTTAGTGAATTTTATATATATTTTTGATCAGCGTCTTCCGAGTTGCGCGAAAAAGTGTTGACAACAAAAAGTTTCAACAACACTAGACGTCGCATGCCTACGTGCATTACGGAAGACGAAAACTTCTGTAGTTTTTTGTATTTAACTAATTAGTTAAATAATTGATTAAGTGATTAATTAATTAACCAATTACATGCTAATTTGAGCTATTCGTTTTCAAGGTGTGATCGTTTTGAGTGCCAAGAATAAAAATGGTAGAAAATTGTTGAAAAGAAAAGCCTACAGCACCCGGTATTCCCAGGCGGTCACCCATCCAAGTACTAACCGGGCTCGACGTTGCTTAACTTCGGTGATCGGACGAGAACCGGTGTTTTCAACGTGATATGGCCGTAGACGAAAGTGACTGCTTATTTAGTGGTATTTATATTAGGGCCGTAAATGTTGCTACCTTCATATCAACTAAATCTAATATTTCTTGGGAAATTATTTTATATGCTTAATTTAGGTGCGCTTTATCAACGTTTATTGATTATGCATCACACTATGTAGTCTTATATTGCTTTTAAATCCGACCACAGTAGCGCCATCTAGTGACGATTCACTAACCATTCTATCTACAATTTCCGTATTTCTTTCTTTACTTTATTCGCAAAGCAAATATACGTAACTTTCTATGTAAACAACACGAGATAACTGTCGCTGTTAATTTTTTTCGAGTAAATCGCCAACTCTATTCGGGTCAGAGGTCATGCAATGGACGAAAGATGCGAATGGTCACAGAAAGAGGCGACAGGACACAGGGTCGGTACCAGCTAGGGTAGTCTAGGGGTTGGATTAACCTCCAATTGCACCCTCGCTGACGCTAGGCCTAAAAGCCCTACCGGCCGAACCAAATTCATATTGGGTGGGCTGAGCAACTTCTTCAGAACGACTCGACCGCCTCTCGAGGAGACGGGTGGAGGTGCTCTTAAAATGTTTCGTCGCCGCACCGCCGTCACTTCACCTTCTGCTTAACGGCACCTGCTCCGCTGTCTTGACACCACTGGTGACATCGGAAGATGGAGGGAGGGTGCTGTTGAAATTGCAGACTCAAGCGAAGTCATTTTTTCCACACGTACAACAGCTTACAAGTACGGAGGCATGTCATGAAATATATATGGAACATATTAATATATGTCCATAATAATTACAAATTAAAAGTATTGCAACCATATAGGCATCCGAAGAGGGGCTGGGTGTTTGAGCCCCAACCCAATATTTAGTGAATTTTATATATATTTTTGATCAGCGTCTTCCGAGTTGCGCGAAAAAGTGTTGACAACAAAAAGTTTCAACAACACTAGACGTCGCATGCCTACGTGCATTACGGAAGACGAAAACTTCTGTAGTTTTTTGTATTTAACTAATTAGTTAAATAATTGATTAAGTGATTAATTAATTAACCAATTACATGCTAATTTGAGCTATTCGTTTTCAAGGTGTGATCGTTTTGAGTGCCAAGAATAAAAATGGTAGAAAATTGTTGAAAAGAAAAGCCTACAGCACCCGGTATTCCCAGGCGGTCACCCATCCAAGTACTAACCGGGCTCGACGTTGCTTAACTTCGGTGATCGGACGAGAACCGGTGTTTTCAACGTGATATGGCCGTAGACGAAAGTGACTGCTTATTTAGTGGTATTTATATTAGGGCCGTAAATGTTGCTACCTTCATATCAACTAAATCTAATATTTCTTGGGAAATTATTTTATATGCTTAATTTAGGTGCGCTTTATCAACGTTTATTGATTATGCATCACACTATGTAGTCTTATATTGCTTTTAAATCCGACCACAGTAGCGCCATCTAGTGACGATTCACTAACCATTCTATCTACAATTTCCGTATTTCTTTCTTTACTTTATTCGCAAAGCAAATATACGTAACTTTCTATGTAAACAACACGAGATAACTGTCGCTGTTAATTTTTTTCGAGTAAATCGCCAACTCTATTCGGGTCAGAGGACATGCAATGGACGAAAGATGCGAATGGTCACAGAAAGAGGCGACAGGACACAGGGTCGGTACCAGCTAGGGTAGTCTAGGGGTTGGATTAACCTCCAATTGCACCCTCGCTGACGCTAGGCCTAAAAGCCCTACCGGCCGAACCAAATTCATATTGGGTGGGCTGAGCAACTTCTTCAGAACGACTCGACCGCCTCTCGAGGAGACGGGTGGAGGTGCTCTTAAAATGTTTCGTCGCCGCACCGCCGTCACTTCACCTTCTGCTTAACGGCACCTGCTCCGCTGTCTTGACACCACTGGTGACATCGGAAGATGGAGGGAGGGTGCTGTTGAAATTGCAGACTCAAGCGAAGTCATTTTTTCCACACGTACAACAGCTTACAAGTACGGAGGCATGTCATGAAATATATATGGAACATATTAATATATGTCCATAATAATTACAAATTAAAAGTATTGCAACCATATAGGCATCCGAAGAGGGGCTGGGTGTTTGAGCCCCAACCCAATATTTAGTGAATTTTATATATATTTTTGATCAGCGTCTTCCGAGTTGCGCGAAAAAGTGTTGACAACAAAAAGTTTCAACAACACTAGACGTCGCATGCCTACGTGCATTACGGAAGACGAAAACTTCTGTAGTTTTTTGTATTTAACTAATTAGTTAAATAATTGATTAAGTGATTAATTAATTAACCAATTACATGCTAATTTGAGCTATTCGTTTTCAAGGTGTGATCGTTTTGAGTGCCAA
Source organism: Escarpia spicata (assembly GCA_963995525.1). NCBI lineage: Eukaryota > Metazoa > Annelida > Polychaeta > Sabellida > Siboglinidae > Escarpia > Escarpia spicata. The sequence continues at coordinate 14,534,619 of OZ023211.1, read as the reverse complement.
GAATAAAAATGGTAGAAAATTGTTGAAAAGAAAAGCCTACAGCACCCGGTATTCCCAGGCGGTCACCCATCCAAGTACTAACCGGGCTCGACGTTGCTTAACTTCGGTGATCGGACGAGAACCGGTGTTTTCAACGTGATATGGCCGTAGACGAAAGTGACTGCTTATTTAGTGGTATTTATATTAGGGCCGTAAATGTTGCTACCTTCATATCAACTAAATCTAATATTTCTTGGGAAATTATTTTATATGCTTAATTTAGGTGCGCTTTATCAACGTTTATTGATTATGCATCACACTATGTAGTCTTATATTGCTTTTAAATCCGACCACAGTAGCGCCATCTAGTGACGATTCACTAACCATTCTATCTACAATTTCCGTATTTCTTTCTTTACTTTATTCGCAAAGCAAATATACGTAACTTTCTATGTAAACAACACGAGATAACTGTCGCTGTTAATTTTTTTCGAGTAAATCGCCAACTCTATTCGGGTCAGAGGACATGCAATGGACGAAAGATGCGAATGGTCACAGAAAGAGGCGACAGGACACAGGGTCGGTACCAGCTAGGGTAGTCTAGGGGTTGGATTAACCTCCAATTGCACCCTCGCTGACGCTAGGCCTAAAAGCCCTACCGGCCGAACCAAATTCATATTGGGTGGGCTGAGCAACTTCTTCAGAACGACTCGACCGCCTCTCGAGGAGACGGGTGGAGGTGCTCTTAAAATGTTTCGTCGCCGCACCGCCGTCACTTCACCTTCTGCTTAACGGCACCTGCTCCGCTGTCTTGACACCACTGGTGACATCGGAAGATGGAGGGAGGGTGCTGTTGAAATTGCAGACTCAAGCGAAGTCATTTTTTCCACACGTACAACAGCTTACAAGTACGGAGGCATGTCATGAAATATATATGGAACATATTAATATATGTCCATAATAATTACAAATTAAAAGTATTGCAACCATATAGGCATCCGAAGAGGGGCTGGGTGTTTGAGCCCCAACCCAATATTTAGTGAATTTTATATATTTTTTTGATCAGCGTCTTCCGAGTTGCGCGAAAAAGTTTTGACAACAAAAAGTTTCAACAACACTAGACGTCGCATGCCTACGTGCATTACGGAAGACGAAAACTTCTGTAGTTTTTTGTATTTAACTAATTAGTTAAATAATTGATTAAGTGATTAATTAATTAACCAATTACATGCTAATTTGAGCTATTCGTTTTCAAGGTGTGATCGTTTTGAGTGCCAAGAATAAAAATGGTAGAAAATTGTTGAAAAGAAAAGCCTACAGCACCCGGTATTCCCAGGCGGTCACCCATCCAAGTACTAACCGGGCTCGACGTTGCTTAACTTCGGTGATCGGACGAGAACCGGTGTTTTCAACGTGATATGGCCGTAGACGAAAGTGACTGCTTATTTAGTGGTATTTATATTAGGGCCGTAAATGTTGCTACCTTCATATCAACTAAATCTAATATTTCTTGGGAAATTATTTTATATGCTTAATTTAGGTGCGCTTTATCAACGTTTATTGATTATGCATCACACTATGTAGTCTTATATTGCTTTTAAATCCGACCACAGTAGCGCCATCTAGTGACGATTCACTAACCATTCTATCTACAATTTCCGTATTTCTTTCTTTACTTTATTCGCAAAGCAAATATACGTAACTTTCTATGTAAACAACACGAGATAACTGTCGCTGTTAATTTTTTTCGAGTAAATCGCCAACTCTATTCGGGTCAGAGGTCATGCAATGGACGAAAGATGCGAATGGTCACAGAAAGAGGCGACAGGACACAGGGTCGGTACCAGCTAGGGTAGTCTAGGGGTTGGATTAACCTCCAATTGCACCCTCGCTGACGCTAGGCCTAAAAGCCCTACCGGCCGAACCAAATTCATATTGGGTGGGCTGAGCAACTTCTTCAGAACGACTCGACCGCCTCTCGAGGAGACGGGTGGAGGTGCTCTTAAAATGTTTCGTCGCCGCACCGCCGTCACTTCACCTTCTGCTTAACGGCACCTGCTCCGCTGTCTTGACACCACTGGTGACATCGGAAGATGGAGGGAGGGTGCTGTTGAAATTGCAGACTCAAGCGAAGTCATTTTTTCCACACGTACAACAGCTTACAAGTACGGAGGCATGTCATGAAATATATATGGAACATATTAATATATGTCCATAATAATTACAAATTAAAAGTATTGCAACCATATAGGCATCCGAAGAGGGGCTGGGTGTTTGAGCCCCAACCCAATATTTAGTGAATTTTATATATATTTTTGATCAGCGTCTTCCGAGTTGCGCGAAAAAGTGTTGACAACAAAAAGTTTCAACAACACTAGACGTCGCATGCCTACGTGCATTACGGAAGACGAAAACTTCTGTAGTTTTTTGTATTTAACTAATTAGTTAAATAATTGATTAAGTGATTAATTAATTAACCAATTACATGCTAATTTGAGCTATTCGTTTTCAAGGTGTGATCGTTTTGAGTGCCAAGAATAAAAATGGTAGAAAATTGTTGAAAAGAAAAGCCTACAGCACCCGGTATTCCCAGGCGGTCACCCATCCAAGTACTAACCGGGCTCGACGTTGCTTAACTTCGGTGATCGGACGAGAACCGGTGTTTTCAACGTGATATGGCCGTAGACGAAAGTGACTGCTTATTTAGTGGTATTTATATTAGGGCCGTAAATGTTGCTACCTTCATATCAACTAAATCTAATATTTCTTGGGAAATTATTTTATATGCTTAATTTAGGTGCGCTTTATCAACGTTTATTGATTATGCATCACACTATGTAGTCTTATATTGCTTTTAAATCCGACCACAGTAGCGCCATCTAGTGACGATTCACTAACCATTCTATCTACAATTTCCGTATTTCTTTCTTTACTTTATTCGCAAAGCAAATATACGTAACTTTCTATGTAAACAACACGAGATAACTGTCGCTGTTAATTTTTTTCGAGTAAATCGCCAACTCTATTCGGGTCAGAGGACATGCAATGGACGAAAGATGCGAATGGTCACAGAAAGAGGCGACAGGACACAGGGTCGGTACCAGCTAGGGTAGTCTAGGGGTTGGATTAACCTCCAATTGCACCCTCGCTGACGCTAGGCCTAAAAGCCCTACCGGCCGAACCAAATTCATATTGGGTGGGCTGAGCAACTTCTTCAGAACGACTCGACCGCCTCTCGAGGAGACGGGTGGAGGTGCTCTTAAAATGTTTCGTCGCCGCACCGCCGTCACTTCACCTTCTGCTTAACGGCACCTGCTCCGCTGTCTTGACACCACTGGTGACATCGGAAGATGGAGGGAGGGTGCTGTTGAAATTGCAGACTCAAGCGAAGTCATTTTTTCCACACGTACAACAGCTTACAAGTACGGAGGCATGTCATGAAATATATATGGAACATATTAATATATGTCCATAATAATTACAAATTAAAAGTATTGCAACCATATAGGCATCCGAAGAGGGGCTGGGTGTTTGAGCCCCAACCCAATATTTAGTGAATTTTATATATATTTTTGATCAGCGTCTTCCGAGTTGCGCGAAAAAGTTTTGACAACAAAAAGTTTCAACAACACTAGACGTCGCATGCCTACGTGCATTACGGAAGACGAAAACTTCTGTAGTTTTTTGTATTTAACTAATTAGTTAAATAATTGATTAAGTGATTAATTAATTAACCAATTACATGCTAATTTGAGCTATTCGTTTTCAAGGTGTGATCGTTTTGAGTGCCAAGAATAAAAATGGTAGAAAATTGTTGAAAAGAAAAGCCTACAGCACCCGGTATTCCCAGGCGGTCACCCATCCAAGTACTAACCGGGCTCGACGTTGCTTAACTTCGGTGATCGGACGAGAACCGGTGTTTTCAACGTGATATGGCCGTAGACGAAAGTGACTGCTTATTTAGTGGTATTTATATTAGGGCCGTAAATGTTGCTACCTTCATATCAACTAAATCTAATATTTCTTGGGAAATTATTTTATATGCTTAATTTAGGTGCGCTTTATCAACGTTTATTGATTATGCATCACACTATGTAGTCTTATATTGCTTTTAAATCCGACCACAGTAGCGCCATCTAGTGACGATTCACTAACCATTCTATCTACAATTTCCGTATTTCTTTCTTTACTTTATTCGCAAAGCAAATATACGTAACTTTCTATGTAAACAACACGAGATAACTGTCGCTGTTAATTTTTTTCGAGTAAATCGCCAACTCTATTCGGGTCAGAGGTCATGCAATGGACGAAAGATGCGAATGGTCACAGAAAGAGGCGACAGGACACAGGGTCGGTACCAGCTAGGGTAGTCTAGGGGTTGGATTAACCTCCAATTGCACCCTCGCTGACGCTAGGCCTAAAAGCCCTACCGGCCGAACCAAATTCATATTGGGTGGGCTGAGCAACTTCTTCAGAACGACTCGACCGCCTCTCGAGGAGACGGGTGGAGGTGCTCTTAAAATGTTTCGTCGCCGCACCGCCGTCACTTCACCTTCTGCTTAACGGCACCTGCTCCGCTGTCTTGACACCACTGGTGACATCGGAAGATGGAGGGAGGGTGCTGTTGAAATTGCAGACTCAAGCGAAGTCATTTTTTCCACACGTACAACAGCTTACAAGTACGGAGGCATGTCATGAAATATATATGGAACATATTAATATATGTCCATAATAATTACAAATTAAAAGTATTGCAACCATATAGGCATCCGAAGAGGGGCTGGGTGTTTGAGCCCCAACCCAATATTTAGTGAATTTTATATATATTTTTGATCAGCGTCTTCCGAGTTGCGCGAAAAAGTGTTGACAACAAAAAGTTTCAACAACACTAGACGTCGCATGCCTACGTGCATTACGGAAGACGAAAACTTCTGTAGTTTTTTGTATTTAACTAATTAGTTAAATAATTGATTAAGTGATTAATTAATTAACCAATTACATGCTAATTTGAGCTATTCGTTTTCAAGGTGTGATCGTTTTGAGTGCCAAGAATAAAAATGGTAGAAAATTGTTGAAAAGAAAAGCCTACAGCACCCGGTATTCCCAGGCGGTCACCCATCCAAGTACTAACCGGGCTCGACGTTGCTTAACTTCGGTGATCGGACGAGAACCGGTGTTTTCAACGTGATATGGCCGTAGACGAAAGTGACTGCTTATTTAGTGGTATTTATATTAGGGCCGTAAATGTTGCTACCTTCATATCAACTAAATCTAATATTTCTTGGGAAATTATTTTATATGCTTAATTTAGGTGCGCTTTATCAACGTTTATTGATTATGCATCACACTATGTAGTCTTATATTGCTTTTAAATCCGACCACAGTAGCGCCATCTAGTGACGATTCACTAACCATTCTATCTACAATTTCCGTATTTCTTTCTTTACTTTATTCGCAAAGCAAATATACGTAACTTTCTATGTAAACAACACGAGATAACTGTCGCTGTTAATTTTTTTCGAGTAAATCGCCAACTCTATTCGGGTCAGAGGACATGCAATGGACGAAAGATGCGAATGGTCACAGAAAGAGGCGACAGGACACAGGGTCGGTACCAGCTAGGGTAGTCTAGGGGTTGGATTAACCTCCAATTGCACCCTCGCTGACGCTAGGCCTAAAAGCCCTACCGGCCGAACCAAATTCATATTGGGTGGGCTGAGCAACTTCTTCAGAACGACTCGACCGCCTCTCGAGGAGACGGGTGGAGGTGCTCTTAAAATGTTTCGTCGCCGCACCGCCGTCACTTCACCTTCTGCTTAACGGCACCTGCTCCGCTGTCTTGACACCACTGGTGACATCGGAAGATGGAGGGAGGGTGCTGTTGAAATTGCAGACTCAAGCGAAGTCATTTTTTCCACACGTACAACAGCTTACAAGTACGGAGGCATGTCATGAAATATATATGGAACATATTAATATATGTCCATAATAATTACAAATTAAAAGTATTGCAACCATATAGGCATCCGAAGAGGGGCTGGGTGTTTGAGCCCCAACCCAATATTTAGTGAATTTTATATATATTTTTGATCAGCGTCTTCCGAGTTGCGCGAAAAAGTGTTGACAACAAAAAGTTTCAACAACACTAGACGTCGCATGCCTACGTGCATTACGGAAGACGAAAACTTCTGTAGTTTTTTGTATTTAACTAATTAGTTAAATAATTGATTAAGTGATTAATTAATTAACCAATTACATGCTAATTTGAGCTATTCGTTTTCAAGGTGTGATCGTTTTGAGTGCCAAGAATAAAAATGGTAGAAAATTGTTGAAAAGAAAAGCCTACAGCACCCGGTATTCCCAGGCGGTCACCCATCCAAGTACTAACCGGGCTCGACGTTGCTTAACTTCGGTGATCGGACGAGAACCGGTGTTTTCAACGTGATATGGCCGTAGACGAAAGTGACTGCTTATTTAGTGGTATTTATATTAGGGCCGTAAATGTTGCTACCTTCATATCAACTAAATCTAATATTTCTTGGGAAATTATTTTATATGCTTAATTTAGGTGCGCTTTATCAACGTTTATTGATTATGCATCACACTATGTAGTCTTATATTGCTTTTAAATCCGACCACAGTAGCGCCATCTAGTGACGATTCACTAACCATTCTATCTACAATTTCCGTATTTCTTTCTTTACTTTATTCGCAAAGCAAATATACGTAACTTTCTATGTAAACAACACGAGATAACTGTCGCTGTTAATTTTTTTCGAGTAAATCGCCAACTCTATTCGGGTCAGAGGACATGCAATGGACGAAAGATGCGAATGGTCACAGAAAGAGGCGACAGGACACAGGGTCGGTACCAGCTAGGGTAGTCTAGGGGTTGGATTAACCTCCAATTGCACCCTCGCTGACGCTAGGCCTAAAAGCCCTACCGGCCGAACCAAATTCATATTGGGTGGGCTGAGCAACTTCTTCAGAACGACTCGACCGCCTCTCGAGGAGACGGGTGGAGGTGCTCTTAAAATGTTTCGTCGCCGCACCGCCGTCACTTCACCTTCTGCTTAACGGCACCTGCTCCGCTGTCTTGACACCACTGGTGACATCGGAAGATGGAGGGAGGGTGCTGTTGAAATTGCAGACTCAAGCGAAGTCATTTTTTCCACACGTACAACAGCTTACAAGTACGGAGGCATGTCATGAAATATATATGGAACATATTAATATATGTCCATAATAATTACAAATTAAAAGTATTGCAACCATATAGGCATCCGAAGAGGGGCTGGGTGTTTGAGCCCCAACCCAATATTTAGTGAATTTTATATATATTTTTGATCAGCGTCTTCCGAGTTGCGCGAAAAAGTTTTGACAACAAAAAGTTTCAACAACACTAGACGTCGCATGCCTACGTGCATTACGGAAGACGAAAACTTCTGTAGTTTTTTGTATTTAACTAATTAGTTAAATAATTGATTAAGTGATTAATTAATTAACCAATTACATGCTAATTTGAGCTATTCGTTTTCAAGGTGTGATCGTTTTGAGTGCCAAGAATAAAAATGGTAGAAAATTGTTGAAAAGAAAAGCCTACAGCACCCGGTATTCCCAGGCGGTCACCCATCCAAGTACTAACCGGGCTCGACGTTGCTTAACTTCGGTGATCGGACGAGAACCGGTGTTTTCAACGTGATATGGCCGTAGACGAAAGTGACTGCTTATTTAGTGGTATTTATATTAGGGCCGTAAATGTTGCTACCTTCATATCAACTAAATCTAATATTTCTTGGGAAATTATTTTATATGCTTAATTTAGGTGCGCTTTATCAACGTTTATTGATTATGCATCACACTATGTAGTCTTATATTGCTTTTAAATCCGACCACAGTAGCGCCATCTAGTGACGATTCACTAACCATTCTATCTACAATTTCCGTATTTCTTTCTTTACTTTATTCGCAAAGCAAATATACGTAACTTTCTATGTAAACAACACGAGATAACTGTCGCTGTTAATTTTTTTCGAGTAAATCGCCAACTCTATTCGGGTCAGAGGACATGCAATGGACGAAAGATGCGAATGGTCACAGAAAGAGGCGACAGGACACAGGGTCGGTACCAGCTAGGGTAGTCTAGGGGTTGGATTAACCTCCAATTGCACCCTCGCTGACGCTAGGCCTAAAAGCCCTACCGGCCGAACCAAATTCATATTGGGTGGGCTGAGCAACTTCTTCAGAACGACTCGACCGCCTCTCGAGGAGACGGGTGGAGGTGCTCTTAAAATGTTTCGTCGCCGCACCGCCGTCACTTCACCTTCTGCTTAACGGCACCTGCTCCGCTGTCTTGACACCACTGGTGACATCGGAAGATGGAGGGAGGGTGCTGTTGAAATTGCAGACTCAAGCGAAGTCATTTTTTCCACACGTACAACAGCTTACAAGTACGGAGGCATGTCATGAAATATATATGGAACATATTAATATATGTCCATAATAATTACAAATTAAAAGTATTGCAACCATATAGGCATCCGAAGAGGGGCTGGGTGTTTGAGCCCCAACCCAATATTTAGTGAATTTTATATATATTTTTGATCAGCGTCTTCCGAGTTGCGCGAAAAAGTGTTGACAACAAAAAGTTTCAACAACACTAGACGTCGCATGCCTACGTGCATTACGGAAGACGAAAACTTCTGTAGTTTTTTGTATTTAACTAATTAGTTAAATAATTGATTAAGTGATTAATTAATTAACCAATTACATGCTAATTTGAGCTATTCGTTTTCAAGGTGTGATCGTTTTGAGTGCCAAGAATAAAAATGGTAGAAAATTGTTGAAAAGAAAAGCCTACAGCACCCGGTATTCCCAGGCGGTCACCCATCCAAGTACTAACCGGGCTCGACGTTGCTTAACTTCGGTGATCGGACGAGAACCGGTGTTTTCAACGTGATATGGCCGTAGACGAAAGTGACTGCTTATTTAGTGGTATTTATATTAGGGCCGTAAATGTTGCTACCTTCATATCAACTAAATCTAATATTTCTTGGGAAATTATTTTATATGCTTAATTTAGGTGCGCTTTATCAACGTTTATTGATTATGCATCACACTATGTAGTCTTATATTGCTTTTAAATCCGACCACAGTAGCGCCATCTAGTGACGATTCACTAACCATTCTATCTACAATTTCCGTATTTCTTTCTTTACTTTATTCGCAAAGCAAATATACGTAACTTTCTATGTAAACAACACGAGATAACTGTCGCTGTTAATTTTTTTCGAGTAAATCGCCAACTCTATTCGGGTCAGAGGACATGCAATGGACGAAAGATGCGAATGGTCACAGAAAGAGGCGACAGGACACAGGGTCGGTACCAGCTAGGGTAGTCTAGGGGTTGGATTAACCTCCAATTGCACCCTCGCTGACGCTAGGCCTAAAAGCCCTACCGGCCGAACCAAATTCATATTGGGTGGGCTGAGCAACTTCTTCAGAACGACTCGACCGCCTCTCGAGGAGACGGGTGGAGGTGCTCTTAAAATGTTTCGTCGCCGCACCGCCGTCACTTCACCTTCTGCTTAACGGCACCTGCTCCGCTGTCTTGACACCACTGGTGACATCGGAAGATGGAGGGAGGGTGCTGTTGAAATTGCAGACTCAAGCGAAGTCATTTTTTCCACACGTACAACAGCTTACAAGTACGGAGGCATGTCATGAAATATATATGGAACATATTAATATATGTCCATAATAATTACAAATTAAAAGTATTGCAACCATATAGGCATCCGAAGAGGGGCTGGGTGTTTGAGCCCCAACCCAATATTTAGTGAATTTTATATATATTTTTGATCAGCGTCTTCCGAGTTGCGCGAAAAAGTGTTGACAACAAAAAGTTTCAACAACACTAGACGTCGCATGCCTACGTGCATTACGGAAGACGAAAACTTCTGTAGTTTTTTGTATTTAACTAATTAGTTAAATAATTGATTAAGTGATTAATTAATTAACCAATTACATGCTAATTTGAGCTATTCGTTTTCAAGGTGTGATCGTTTTGAGTGCCAAGAATAAAAATGGTAGAAAATTGTTGAAAAGAAAAGCCTACAGCACCCGGTATTCCCAGGCGGTCACCCATCCAAGTACTAACCGGGCTCGACGTTGCTTAACTTCGGTGATCGGACGAGAACCGGTGTTTTCAACGTGATATGGCCGTAGACGAAAGTGACTGCTTATTTAGTGGTATTTATATTAGGGCCGTAAATGTTGCTACCTTCATATCAACTAAATCTAATATTTCTTGGGAAATTATTTTATATGCTTAATTTAGGTGCGCTTTATCAACGTTTATTGATTATGCATCACACTATGTAGTCTTATATTGCTTTTAAATCCGACCACAGTAGCGCCATCTAGTGACGATTCACTAACCATTCTATCTACAATTTCCGTATTTCTTTCTTTACTTTATTCGCAAAGCAAATATACGTAACTTTCTATGTAAACAACACGAGATAACTGTCGCTGTTAATTTTTTTCGAGTAAATCGCCAACTCTATTCGGGTCAGAGGTCATGCAATGGACGAAAGATGCGAATGGTCACAGAAAGAGGCGACAGGACACAGGGTCGGTACCAGCTAGGGTAGTCTAGGGGTTGGATTAACCTCCAATTGCACCCTCGCTGACGCTAGGCCTAAAAGCCCTACCGGCCGAACCAAATTCATATTGGGTGGGCTGAGCAACTTCTTCAGAACGACTCGACCGCCTCTCGAGGAGACGGGTGGAGGTGCTCTTAAAATGTTTCGTCGCCGCACCGCCGTCACTTCACCTTCTGCTTAACGGCACCTGCTCCGCTGTCTTGACACCACTGGTGACATCGGAAGATGGAGGGAGGGTGCTGTTGAAATTGCAGACTCAAGCGAAGTCATTTTTTCCACACGTACAACAGCTTACAAGTACGGAGGCATGTCATGAAATATATATGGAACATATTAATATATGTCCATAATAATTACAAATTAAAAGTATTGCAACCATATAGGCATCCGAAGAGGGGCTGGGTGTTTGAGCCCCAACCCAATATTTAGTGAATTTTATATATATTTTTGATCAGCGTCTTCCGAGTTGCGCGAAAAAGTGTTGACAACAAAAAGTTTCAACAACACTAGACGTCGCATGCCTACGTGCATTACGGAAGACGAAAACTTCTGTAGTTTTTTGTATTTAACTAATTAGTTAAATAATTGATTAAGTGATTAATTAATTAACCAATTACATGCTAATTTGAGCTATTCGTTTTCAAGGTGTGATCGTTTTGAGTGCCAAGAATAAAAATGGTAGAAAATTGTTGAAAAGAAAAGCCTACAGCACCCGGTATTCCCAGGCGGTCACCCATCCAAGTACTAACCGGGCTCGACGTTGCTTAACTTCGGTGATCGGACGAGAACCGGTGTTTTCAACGTGATATGGCCGTAGACGAAAGTGACTGCTTATTTAGTGGTATTTATATTAGGGCCGTAAATGTTGCTACCTTCATATCAACTAAATCTAATATTTCTTGGGAAATTATTTTATATGCTTAATTTAGGTGCGCTTTATCAACGTTTATTGATTATGCATCACACTATGTAGTCTTATATTGCTTTTAAATCCGACCACAGTAGCGCCATCTAGTGACGATTCACTAACCATTCTATCTACAATTTCCGTATTTCTTTCTTTACTTTATTCGCAAAGCAAATATACGTAACTTTCTATGTAAACAACACGAGATAACTGTCGCTGTTAATTTTTTTCGAGTAAATCGCCAACTCTATTCGGGTCAGAGGACATGCAATGGACGAAAGATGCGAATGGTCACAGAAAGAGGCGACAGGACACAGGGTCGGTACCAGCTAGGGTAGTCTAGGGGTTGGATTAACCTCCAATTGCACCCTCGCTGACGCTAGGCCTAAAAGCCCTACCGGCCGAACCAAATTCATATTGGGTGGGCTGAGCAACTTCTTCAGAACGACTCGACCGCCTCTCGAGGAGACGGGTGGAGGTGCTCTTAAAATGTTTCGTCGCCGCACCGCCGTCACTTCACCTTCTGCTTAACGGCACCTGCTCCGCTGTCTTGACACCACTGGTGACATCGGAAGATGGAGGGAGGGTGCTGTTGAAATTGCAGACTCAAGCGAAGTCATTTTTTCCACACGTACAACAGCTTACAAGTACGGAGGCATGTCATGAAATATATATGGAACATATTAATATATGTCCATAATAATTACAAATTAAAAGTATTGCAACCATATAGGCATCCGAAGAGGGGCTGGGTGTTTGAGCCCCAACCCAATATTTAGTGAATTTTATATATATTTTTGATCAGCGTCTTCCGAGTTGCGCGAAAAAGTTTTGACAACAAAAAGTTTCAACAACACTAGACGTCGCATGCCTACGTGCATTACGGAAGACGAAAACTTCTGTAGTTTTTTGTATTTAACTAATTAGTTAAATAATTGATTAAGTGATTAATTAATTAACCAATTACATGCTAATTTGAGCTATTCGTTTTCAAGGTGTGATCGTTTTGAGTGCCAAGAATAAAAATGGTAGAAAATTGTTGAAAAGAAAAGCCTACAGCACCCGGTATTCCCAGGCGGTCACCCATCCAAGTACTAACCGGGCTCGACGTTGCTTAACTTCGGTGATCGGACGAGAACCGGTGTTTTCAACGTGATATGGCCGTAGACGAAAGTGACTGCTTATTTAGTGGTATTTATATTAGGGCCGTAAATGTTGCTACCTTCATATCAACTAAATCTAATATTTCTTGGGAAATTATTTTATATGCTTAATTTAGGTGCGCTTTATCAACGTTTATTGATTATGCATCACACTATGTAGTCTTATATTGCTTTTAAATCCGACCACAGTAGCGCCATCTAGTGACGATTCACTAACCATTCTATCTACAATTTCCGTATTTCTTTCTTTACTTTATTCGCAAAGCAAATATACGTAACTTTCTATGTAAACAACACGAGATAACTGTCGCTGTTAATTTTTTTCGAGTAAATCGCCAACTCTATTCGGGTCAGAGGACATGCAATGGACGAAAGATGCGAATGGTCACAGAAAGAGGCGACAGGACACAGGGTCGGTACCAGCTAGGGTAGTCTAGGGGTTGGATTAACCTCCAATTGCACCCTCGCTGACGCTAGGCCTAAAAGCCCTACCGGCCGAACCAAATTCATATTGGGTGGGCTGAGCAACTTCTTCAGAACGACTCGACCGCCTCTCGAGGAGACGGGTGGAGGTGCTCTTAAAATGTTTCGTCGCCGCACCGCCGTCACTTCACCTTCTGCTTAACGGCACCTGCTCCGCTGTCTTGACACCACTGGTGACATCGGAAGATGGAGGGAGGGTGCTGTTGAAATTGCAGACTCAAGCGAAGTCATTTTTTCCACACGTACAACAGCTTACAAGTACGGAGGCATGTCATGAAATATATATGGAACATATTAATATATGTCCATAATAATTACAAATTAAAAGTATTGCAACCATATAGGCATCCGAAGAGGGGCTGGGTGTTTGAGCCCCAACCCAATATTTAGTGAATTTTATATATATTTTTGATCAGCGTCTTCCGAGTTGCGCGAAAAAGTGTTGACAACAAAAAGTTTCAACAACACTAGACGTCGCATGCCTACGTGCATTACGGAAGACGAAAACTTCTGTAGTTTTTTGTATTTAACTAATTAGTTAAATAATTGATTAAGTGATTAATTAATTAACCAATTACATGCTAATTTGAGCTATTCGTTTTCAAGGTGTGATCGTTTTGAGTGCCAAGAATAAAAATGGTAGAAAATTGTTGAAAAGAAAAGCCTACAGCACCCGGTATTCCCAGGCGGTCACCCATCCAAGTACTAACCGGGCTCGACGTTGCTTAACTTCGGTGATCGGACGAGAACCGGTGTTTTCAACGTGATATGGCCGTAGACGAAAGTGACTGCTTATTTAGTGGTATTTATATTAGGGCCGTAAATGTTGCTACCTTCATATCAACTAAATCTAATATTTCTTGGGAAATTATTTTATATGCTTAATTTAGGTGCGCTTTATCAACGTTTATTGATTATGCATCACACTATGTAGTCTTATATTGCTTTTAAATCCGACCACAGTAGCGCCATCTAGTGACGATTCACTAACCATTCTATCTACAATTTCCGTATTTCTTTCTTTACTTTATTCGCAAAGCAAATATACGTAACTTTCTATGTAAACAACACGAGATAACTGTCGCTGTTAATTTTTTTCGAGTAAATCGCCAACTCTATTCGGGTCAGAGGACATGCAATGGACGAAAGATGCGAATGGTCACAGAAAGAGGCGACAGGACACAGGGTCGGTACCAGCTAGGGTAGTCTAGGGGTTGGATTAACCTCCAATTGCACCCTCGCTGACGCTAGGCCTAAAAGCCCTACCGGCCGAACCAAATTCATATTGGGTGGGCTGAGCAACTTCTTCAGAACGACTCGACCGCCTCTCGAGGAGACGGGTGGAGGTGCTCTTAAAATGTTTCGTCGCCGCACCGCCGTCACTTCACCTTCTGCTTAACGGCACCTGCTCCGCTGTCTTGACACCACTGGTGACATCGGAAGATGGAGGGAGGGTGCTGTTGAAATTGCAGACTCAAGCGAAGTCATTTTTTCCACACGTACAACAGCTTACAAGTACGGAGGCATGTCATGAAATATATATGGAACATATTAATATATGTCCATAATAATTACAAATTAAAAGTATTGCAACCATATAGGCATCCGAAGAGGGGCTGGGTGTTTGAGCCCCAACCCAATATTTAGTGAATTTTATATATATTTTTGATCAGCGTCTTCCGAGTTGCGCGAAAAAGTTTTGACAACAAAAAGTTTCAACAACACTAGACGTCGCATGCCTACGTGCATTACGGAAGACGAAAACTTCTGTAGTTTTTTGTATTTAACTAATTAGTTAAATAATTGATTAAGTGATTAATTAATTAACCAATTACATGCTAATTTGAGCTATTCGTTTTCAAGGTGTGATCGTTTTGAGTGCCAAGAATAAAAATGGTAGAAAATTGTTGAAAAGAAAAGCCTACAGCACCCGGTATTCCCAGGCGGTCACCCATCCAAGTACTAACCGGGCTCGACGTTGCTTAACTTCGGTGATCGGACGAGAACCGGTGTTTTCAACGTGATATGGCCGTAGACGAAAGTGACTGCTTATTTAGTGGTATTTATATTAGGGCCGTAAATGTTGCTACCTTCATATCAACTAAATCTAATATTTCTTGGGAAATTATTTTATATGCTTAATTTAGGTGCGCTTTATCAACGTTTATTGATTATGCATCACACTATGTAGTCTTATATTGCTTTTAAATCCGACCACAGTAGCGCCATCTAGTGACGATTCACTAACCATTCTATCTACAATTTCCGTATTTCTTTCTTTACTTTATTCGCAAAGCAAATATACGTAACTTTCTATGTAAACAACACGAGATAACTGTCGCTGTTAATTTTTTTCGAGTAAATCGCCAACTCTATTCGGGTCAGAGGTCATGCAATGGACGAAAGATGCGAATGGTCACAGAAAGAGGCGACAGGACACAGGGTCGGTACCAGCTAGGGTAGTCTAGGGGTTGGATTAACCTCCAATTGCACCCTCGCTGACGCTAGGCCTAAAAGCCCTACCGGCCGAACCAAATTCATATTGGGTGGGCTGAGCAACTTCTTCAGAACGACTCGACCGCCTCTCGAGGAGACGGGTGGAGGTGCTCTTAAAATGTTTCGTCGCCGCACCGCCGTCACTTCACCTTCTGCTTAACGGCACCTGCTCCGCTGTCTTGACACCACTGGTGACATCGGAAGATGGAGGGAGGGTGCTGTTGAAATTGCAGACTCAAGCGAAGTCATTTTTTCCACACGTACAACAGCTTACAAGTACGGAGGCATGTCATGAAATATATATGGAACATATTAATATATGTCCATAATAATTACAAATTAAAAGTATTGCAACCATATAGGCATCCGAAGAGGGGCTGGGTGTTTGAGCCCCAACCCAATATTTAGTGAATTTTATATATATTTTTGATCAGCGTCTTCCGAGTTGCGCGAAAAAGTGTTGACAACAAAAAGTTTCAACAACACTAGACGTCGCATGCCTACGTGCATTACGGAAGACGAAAACTTCTGTAGTTTTTTGTATTTAACTAATTAGTTAAATAATTGATTAAGTGATTAATTAATTAACCAATTACATGCTAATTTGAGCTATTCGTTTTCAAGGTGTGATCGTTTTGAGTGCCAAGAATAAAAATGGTAGAAAATTGTTGAAAAGAAAAGCCTACAGCACCCGGTATTCCCAGGCGGTCACCCATCCAAGTACTAACCGGGCTCGACGTTGCTTAACTTCGGTGATCGGACGAGAACCGGTGTTTTCAACGTGATATGGCCGTAGACGAAAGTGACTGCTTATTTAGTGGTATTTATATTAGGGCCGTAAATGTTGCTACCTTCATATCAACTAAATCTAATATTTCTTGGGAAATTATTTTATATGCTTAATTTAGGTGCGCTTTATCAACGTTTATTGATTATGCATCACACTATGTAGTCTTATATTGCTTTTAAATCCGACCACAGTAGCGCCATCTAGTGACGATTCACTAACCATTCTATCTACAATTTCCGTATTTCTTTCTTTACTTTATTCGCAAAGCAAATATACGTAACTTTCTATGTAAACAACACGAGATAACTGTCGCTGTTAATTTTTTTCGAGTAAATCGCCAACTCTATTCGGGTCAGAGGTCATGCAATGGACGAAAGATGCGAATGGTCACAGAAAGAGGCGACAGGACACAGGGTCGGTACCAGCTAGGGTAGTCTAGGGGTTGGATTAACCTCCAATTGCACCCTCGCTGACGCTAGGCCTAAAAGCCCTACCGGCCGAACCAAATTCATATTGGGTGGGCTGAGCAACTTCTTCAGAACGACTCGACCGCCTCTCGAGGAGACGGGTGGAGGTGCTCTTAAAATGTTTCGTCGCCGCACCGCCGTCACTTCACCTTCTGCTTAACGGCACCTGCTCCGCTGTCTTGACACCACTGGTGACATCGGAAGATGGAGGGAGGGTGCTGTTGAAATTGCAGACTCAAGCGAAGTCATTTTTTCCACACGTACAACAGCTTACAAGTACGGAGGCATGTCATGAAATATATATGGAACATATTAATATATGTCCATAATAATTACAAATTAAAAGTATTGCAACCATATAGGCATCCGAAGAGGGGCTGGGTGTTTGAGCCCCAACCCAATATTTAGTGAATTTTATATATATTTTTGATCAGCGTCTTCCGAGTTGCGCGAAAAAGTGTTGACAACAAAAAGTTTCAACAACACTAGACGTCGCATGCCTACGTGCATTACGGAAGACGAAAACTTCTGTAGTTTTTTGTATTTAACTAATTAGTTAAATAATTGATTAAGTGATTAATTAATTAACCAATTACATGCTAATTTGAGCTATTCGTTTTCAAGGTGTGATCGTTTTGAGTGCCAAGAATAAAAATGGTAGAAAATTGTTGAAAAGAAAAGCCTACAGCACCCGGTATTCCCAGGCGGTCACCCATCCAAGTACTAACCGGGCTCGACGTTGCTTAACTTCGGTGATCGGACGAGAACCGGTGTTTTCAACGTGATATGGCCGTAGACGAAAGTGACTGCTTATTTAGTGGTATTTATATTAGGGCCGTAAATGTTGCTACCTTCATATCAACTAAATCTAATATTTCTTGGGAAATTATTTTATATGCTTAATTTAGGTGCGCTTTATCAACGTTTATTGATTATGCATCACACTATGTAGTCTTATATTGCTTTTAAATCCGACCACAGTAGCGCCATCTAGTGACGATTCACTAACCATTCTATCTACAATTTCCGTATTTCTTTCTTTACTTTATTCGCAAAGCAAATATACGTAACTTTCTATGTAAACAACACGAGATAACTGTCGCTGTTAATTTTTTTCGAGTAAATCGCCAACTCTATTCGGGTCAGAGGTCATGCAATGGACGAAAGATGCGAATGGTCACAGAAAGAGGCGACAGGACACAGGGTCGGTACCAGCTAGGGTAGTCTAGGGGTTGGATTAACCTCCAATTGCACCCTCGCTGACGCTAGGCCTAAAAGCCCTACCGGCCGAACCAAATTCATATTGGGTGGGCTGAGCAACTTCTTCAGAACGACTCGACCGCCTCTCGAGGAGACGGGTGGAGGTGCTCTTAAAATGTTTCGTCGCCGCACCGCCGTCACTTCACCTTCTGCTTAACGGCACCTGCTCCGCTGTCTTGACACCACTGGTGACATCGGAAGATGGAGGGAGGGTGCTGTTGAAATTGCAGACTCAAGCGAAGTCATTTTTTCCACACGTACAACAGCTTACAAGTACAGAGGCATGTCATGAAATATATATGGAACATATTAATATATGTCCATAATAATTACAAATTAAAAGTATTGCAACCATATAGGCATCCGAAGAGGGGCTGGGTGTTTGGGCCCCAACCCAATATTTAGTGAATTTTATATATATTTTTGATCAGCGTCTTCCGAGTTGCGCGAAAAAGTGTTGACAACAAAAAGTTTCAACAACACTAGACGTCGCATGCCTACGTGCATTACGGAAGACGAAAACTTCTGTAGTTTTTTGTATTTAACTAATTAGTTAAATAATTGATTAAGTGATTAATTAATTAACCAATTACATGCTAATTTGAGCTATTCGTTTTCAAGGTGTGATCGTTTTGAGTGCCAAGAATAAAAATGGTAGAAAATTGTTGAAAAGAAAAGCCTACAGCACCCGGTATTCCCAGGCGGTCACCCATCCAAGTACTAACCGGGCTCGACGTTGCTTAACTTCGGTGATCGGACGAGAACCGGTGTTTTCAACGTGATATGGCCGTAGACGAAAGTGACTGCTTATTTAGTGGTATTTATATTAGGGCCGTAAATGTTGCTACCTTCATATCAACTAAATCTAATATTTCTTGGGAAATTATTTTATATGCTTAATTTAGGTGCGCTTTATCAACGTTTATTGATTATGCATCACACTATGTAGTCTTATATTGCTTTTAAATCCGACCACAGTAGCGCCATCTAGTGACGATTCACTAACCATTCTATCTACAATTTCCGTATTTCTTTCTTTACTTTATTCGCAAAGCAAATATACGTAACTTTCTATGTAAACAACACGAGATAACTGTCGCTGTTAATTTTTTTCGAGTAAATCGCCAACTCTATTCGGGTCAGAGGTCATGCAATGGACGAAAGATGCGAATGGTCACAGAAAGAGGCGACAGGACACAGGGTCGGTACCAGCTAGGGTAGTCTAGGGGTTGGATTAACCTCCAATTGCACCCTCGCTGACGCTAGGCCTAAAAGCCCTACCGGCCGAACCAAATTCATATTGGGTGGGCTGAGCAACTTCTTCAGAACGACTCGACCGCCTCTCGAGGAGACGGGTGGAGGTGCTCTTAAAATGTTTCGTCGCCGCACCGCCGTCACTTCACCTTCTGCTTAACGGCACCTGCTCCGCTGTCTTGACACCACTGGTGACATCGGAAGATGGAGGGAGGGTGCTGTTGAAATTGCAGACTCAAGCGAAGTCATTTTTTCCACACGTACAACAGCTTACAAGTACGGAGGCATGTCATGAAATATATATGGAACATATTAATATATGTCCATAATAATTACAAATTAAAAGTATTGCAACCATATAGGCATCCGAAGAGGGGCTGGGTGTTTGAGCCCCAACCCAATATTTAGTGAATTTTATATATATTTTTGATCAGCGTCTTCCGAGTTGCGCGAAAAAGTGTTGACAACAAAAAGTTTCAACAACACTAGACGTCGCATGCCTACGTGCATTACGGAAGACGAAAACTTCTGTAGTTTTTTGTATTTAACTAATTAGTTAAATAATTGATTAAGTGATTAATTAATTAACCAATTACATGCTAATTTGAGCTATTCGTTTTCAAGGTGTGATCGTTTTGAGTGCCAAGAATAAAAATGGTAGAAAATTGTTGAAAAGAAAAGCCTACAGCACCCGGTATTCCCAGGCGGTCACCCATCCAAGTACTAACCGGGCTCGACGTTGCTTAACTTCGGTGATCGGACGAGAACCGGTGTTTTCAACGTGATATGGCCGTAGACGAAAGTGACTGCTTATTTAGTGGTATTTATATTAGGGCCGTAAATGTTGCTACCTTCATATCAACTAAATCTAATATTTCTTGGGAAATTATTTTATATGCTTAATTTAGGTGCGCTTTATCAACGTTTATTGATTATGCATCACACTATGTAGTCTTATATTGCTTTTAAATCCGACCACAGTAGCGCCATCTAGTGACGATTCACTAACCATTCTATCTACAATTTCCGTATTTCTTTCTTTACTTTATTCGCAAAGCAAATATACGTAACTTTCTATGTAAACAACACGAGATAACTGTCGCTGTTAATTTTTTTCGAGTAAATCGCCAACTCTATTCGGGTCAGAGGACATGCAATGGACGAAAGATGCGAATGGTCACAGAAAGAGGCGACAGGACACAGGGTCGGTACCAGCTAGGGTAGTCTAGGGGTTGGATTAACCTCCAATTGCACCCTCGCTGACGCTAGGCCTAAAAGCCCTACCGGCCGAACCAAATTCATATTGGGTGGGCTGAGCAACTTCTTCAGAACGACTCGACCGCCTCTCGAGGAGACGGGTGGAGGTGCTCTTAAAATGTTTCGTCGCCGCACCGCCGTCACTTCACCTTCTGCTTAACGGCACCTGCTCCGCTGTCTTGACACCACTGGTGACATCGGAAGATGGAGGGAGGGTGCTGTTGAAATTGCAGACTCAAGCGAAGTCATTTTTTCCACACGTACAACAGCTTACAAGTACGGAGGCATGTCATGAAATATATATGGAACATATTAATATATGTCCATAATAATTACAAATTAAAAGTATTGCAACCATATAGGCATCCGAAGAGGGGCTGGGTGTTTGAGCCCCAACCCAATATTTAGTGAATTTTATATATATTTTTGATCAGCGTCTTCCGAGTTGCGCGAAAAAGTGTTGACAACAAAAAGTTTCAACAACACTAGACGTCGCATGCCTACGTGCATTACGGAAGACGAAAACTTCTGTAGTTTTTTGTATTTAACTAATTAGTTAAATAATTGATTAAGTGATTAATTAATTAACCAATTACATGCTAATTTGAGCTATTCGTTTTCAAGGTGTGATCGTTTTGAGTGCCAAGAATAAAAATGGTAGAAAATTGTTGAAAAGAAAAGCCTACAGCACCCGGTATTCCCAGGCGGTCACCCATCCAAGTACTAACCGGGCTCGACGTTGCTTAACTTCGGTGATCGGACGAGAACCGGTGTTTTCAACGTGATATGGCCGTAGACGAAAGTGACTGCTTATTTAGTGGTATTTATATTAGGGCCGTAAATGTTGCTACCTTCATATCAACTAAATCTAATATTTCTTGGGAAATTATTTTATATGCTTAATTTAGGTGCGCTTTATCAACGTTTATTGATTATGCATCACACTATGTAGTCTTATATTGCTTTTAAATCCGACCACAGTAGCGCCATCTAGTGACGATTCACTAACCATTCTATCTACAATTTCCGTATTTCTTTCTTTACTTTATTCGCAAAGCAAATATACGTAACTTTCTATGTAAACAACACGAGATAACTGTCGCTGTTAATTTTTTTCGAGTAAATCGCCAACTCTATTCGGGTCAGAGGACATGCAATGGACGAAAGATGCGAATGGTCACAGAAAGAGGCGACAGGACACAGGGTCGGTACCAGCTAGGGTAGTCTAGGGGTTGGATTAACCTCCAATTGCACCCTCGCTGACGCTAGGCCTAAAAGCCCTACCGGCCGAACCAAATTCATATTGGGTGGGCTGAGCAACTTCTTCAGAACGACTCGACCGCCTCTCGAGGAGACGGGTGGAGGTGCTCTTAAAATGTTTCGTCGCCGCACCGCCGTCACTTCACCTTCTGCTTAACGGCACCTGCTCCGCTGTCTTGACACCACTGGTGACATCGGAAGATGGAGGGAGGGTGCTGTTGAAATTGCAGACTCAAGCGAAGTCATTTTTTCCACACGTACAACAGCTTACAAGTACGGAGGCATGTCATGAAATATATATGGAACATATTAATATATGTCCATAATAATTACAAATTAAAAGTATTGCAACCATATAGGCATCCGAAGAGGGGCTGGGTGTTTGAGCCCCAACCCAATATTTAGTGAATTTTATATATATTTTTGATCAGCGTCTTCCGAGTTGCGCGAAAAAGTGTTGACAACAAAAAGTTTCAACAACACTAGACGTCGCATGCCTACGTGCATTACGGAAGACGAAAACTTCTGTAGTTTTTTGTATTTAACTAATTAGTTAAATAATTGATTAAGTGATTAATTAATTAACCAATTACATGCTAATTTGAGCTATTCGTTTTCAAGGTGTGATCGTTTTGAGTGCCAAGAATAAAAATGGTAGAAAATTGTTGAAAAGAAAAGCCTACAGCACCCGGTATTCCCAGGCGGTCACCCATCCAAGTACTAACCGGGCTCGACGTTGCTTAACTTCGGTGATCGGACGAGAACCGGTGTTTTCAACGTGATATGGCCGTAGACGAAAGTGACTGCTTATTTAGTGGTATTTATATTAGGGCCGTAAATGTTGCTACCTTCATATCAACTAAATCTAATATTTCTTGGGAAATTATTTTATATGCTTAATTTAGGTGCGCTTTATCAACGTTTATTGATTATGCATCACACTATGTAGTCTTATATTGCTTTTAAATCCGACCACAGTAGCGCCATCTAGTGACGATTCACTAACCATTCTATCTACAATTTCCGTATTTCTTTCTTTACTTTATTCGCAAAGCAAATATACGTAACTTTCTATGTAAACAACACGAGATAACTGTCGCTGTTAATTTTTTTCGAGTAAATCGCCAACTCTATTCGGGTCAGAGGACATGCAATGGACGAAAGATGCGAATGGTCACAGAAAGAGGCGACAGGACACAGGGTCGGTACCAGCTAGGGTAGTCTAGGGGTTGGATTAACCTCCAATTGCACCCTCGCTGACGCTAGGCCTAAAAGCCCTACCGGCCGAACCAAATTCATATTGGGTGGGCTGAGCAACTTCTTCAGAACGACTCGACCGCCTCTCGAGGAGACGGGTGGAGGTGCTCTTAAAATGTTTCGTCGCCGCACCGCCGTCACTTCACCTTCTGCTTAACGGCACCTGCTCCGCTGTCTTGACACCACTGGTGACATCGGAAGATGGAGGGAGGGTGCTGTTGAAATTGCAGACTCAAGCGAAGTCATTTTTTCCACACGTACAACAGCTTACAAGTACGGAGGCATGTCATGAAATATATATGGAACATATTAATATATGTCCATAATAATTACAAATTAAAAGTATTGCAACCATATAGGCATCCGAAGAGGGGCTGGGTGTTTGAGCCCCAACCCAATATTTAGTGAATTTTATATATATTTTTGATCAGCGTCTTCCGAGTTGCGCGAAAAAGTGTTGACAACAAAAAGTTTCAACAACACTAGACGTCGCATGCCTACGTGCATTACGGAAGACGAAAACTTCTGTAGTTTTTTGTATTTAACTAATTAGTTAAATAATTGATTAAGTGATTAATTAATTAACCAATTACATGCTAATTTGAGCTATTCGTTTTCAAGGTGTGATCGTTTTGAGTGCCAAGAATAAAAATGGTAGAAAATTGTTGAAAAGAAAAGCCTACAGCACCCGGTATTCCCAGGCGGTCACCCATCCAAGTACTAACCGGGCTCGACGTTGCTTAACTTCGGTGATCGGACGAGAACCGGTGTTTTCAACGTGATATGGCCGTAGACGAAAGTGACTGCTTATTTAGTGGTATTTATATTAGGGCCGTAAATGTTGCTACCTTCATATCAACTAAATCTAATATTTCTTGGGAAATTATTTTATATGCTTAATTTAGGTGCGCTTTATCAACGTTTATTGATTATGCATCACACTATGTAGTCTTATATTGCTTTTAAATCCGACCACAGTAGCGCCATCTAGTGACGATTCACTAACCATTCTATCTACAATTTCCGTATTTCTTTCTTTACTTTATTCGCAAAGCAAATATACGTAACTTTCTATGTAAACAACACGAGATAACTGTCGCTGTTAATTTTTTTCGAGTAAATCGCCAACTCTATTCGGGTCAGAGGACATGCAATGGACGAAAGATGCGAATGGTCACAGAAAGAGGCGACAGGACACAGGGTCGGTACCAGCTAGGGTAGTCTAGGGGTTGGATTAACCTCCAATTGCACCCTCGCTGACGCTAGGCCTAAAAGCCCTACCGGCCGAACCAAATTCATATTGGGTGGGCTGAGCAACTTCTTCAGAACGACTCGACCGCCTCTCGAGGAGACGGGTGGAGGTGCTCTTAAAATGTTTCGTCGCCGCACCGCCGTCACTTCACCTTCTGCTTAACGGCACCTGCTCCGCTGTCTTGACACCACTGGTGACATCGGAAGATGGAGGGAGGGTGCTGTTGAAATTGCAGACTCAAGCGAAGTCATTTTTTCCACACGTACAACAGCTTACAAGTACGGAGGCATGTCATGAAATATATATGGAACATATTAATATATGTCCATAATAATTACAAATTAAAAGTATTGCAACCATATAGGCATCCGAAGAGGGGCTGGGTGTTTGAGCCCCAACCCAATATTTAGTGAATTTTATATATATTTTTGATCAGCGTCTTCCGAGTTGCGCGAAAAAGTGTTGACAACAAAAAGTTTCAACAACACTAGACGTCGCATGCCTACGTGCATTACGGAAGACGAAAACTTCTGTAGTTTTTTGTATTTAACTAATTAGTTAAATAATTGATTAAGTGATTAATTAATTAACCAATTACATGCTAATTTGAGCTATTCGTTTTCAAGGTGTGATCGTTTTGAGTGCCAAGAATAAAAATGGTAGAAAATTGTTGAAAAGAAAAGCCTACAGCACCCGGTATTCCCAGGCGGTCACCCATCCAAGTACTAACCGGGCTCGACGTTGCTTAACTTCGGTGATCGGACGAGAACCGGTGTTTTCAACGTGATATGGCC
The DNA here is from genome assembly GCA_963995525.1 of Escarpia spicata. NCBI lineage: Eukaryota > Metazoa > Annelida > Polychaeta > Sabellida > Siboglinidae > Escarpia > Escarpia spicata. The sequence goes on along the minus strand of OZ023211.1, from coordinate 14,509,333 downwards.
GTAGACGAAAGTGACTGCTTATTTAGTGGTATTTATATTAGGGCCGTAAATGTTGCTACCTTCATATCAACTAAATCTAATATTTCTTGGGAAATTATTTTATATGCTTAATTTAGGTGCGCTTTATCAACGTTTATTGATTATGCATCACACTATGTAGTCTTATATTGCTTTTAAATCCGACCACAGTAGCGCCATCTAGTGACGATTCACTAACCATTCTATCTACAATTTCCGTATTTCTTTCTTTACTTTATTCGCAAAGCAAATATACGTAACTTTCTATGTAAACAACACGAGATAACTGTCGCTGTTAATTTTTTTCGAGTAAATCGCCAACTCTATTCGGGTCAGAGGACATGCAATGGACGAAAGATGCGAATGGTCACAGAAAGAGGCGACAGGACACAGGGTCGGTACCAGCTAGGGTAGTCTAGGGGTTGGATTAACCTCCAATTGCACCCTCGCTGACGCTAGGCCTAAAAGCCCTACCGGCCGAACCAAATTCATATTGGGTGGGCTGAGCAACTTCTTCAGAACGACTCGACCGCCTCTCGAGGAGACGGGTGGAGGTGCTCTTAAAATGTTTCGTCGCCGCACCGCCGTCACTTCACCTTCTGCTTAACGGCACCTGCTCCGCTGTCTTGACACCACTGGTGACATCGGAAGATGGAGGGAGGGTGCTGTTGAAATTGCAGACTCAAGCGAAGTCATTTTTTCCACACGTACAACAGCTTACAAGTACGGAGGCATGTCATGAAATATATATGGAACATATTAATATATGTCCATAATAATTACAAATTAAAAGTATTGCAACCATATAGGCATCCGAAGAGGGGCTGGGTGTTTGAGCCCCAACCCAATATTTAGTGAATTTTATATATATTTTTGATCAGCGTCTTCCGAGTTGCGCGAAAAAGTGTTGACAACAAAAAGTTTCAACAACACTAGACGTCGCATGCCTACGTGCATTACGGAAGACGAAAACTTCTGTAGTTTTTTGTATTTAACTAATTAGTTAAATAATTGATTAAGTGATTAATTAATTAACCAATTACATGCTAATTTGAGCTATTCGTTTTCAAGGTGTGATCGTTTTGAGTGCCAAGAATAAAAATGGTAGAAAATTGTTGAAAAGAAAAGCCTACAGCACCCGGTATTCCCAGGCGGTCACCCATCCAAGTACTAACCGGGCTCGACGTTGCTTAACTTCGGTGATCGGACGAGAACCGGTGTTTTCAACGTGATATGGCCGTAGACGAAAGTGACTGCTTATTTAGTGGTATTTATATTAGGGCCGTAAATGTTGCTACCTTCATATCAACTAAATCTAATATTTCTTGGGAAATTATTTTATATGCTTAATTTAGGTGCGCTTTATCAACGTTTATTGATTATGCATCACACTATGTAGTCTTATATTGCTTTTAAATCCGACCACAGTAGCGCCATCTAGTGACGATTCACTAACCATTCTATCTACAATTTCCGTATTTCTTTCTTTACTTTATTCGCAAAGCAAATATACGTAACTTTCTATGTAAACAACACGAGATAACTGTCGCTGTTAATTTTTTTCGAGTAAATCGCCAACTCTATTCGGGTCAGAGGTCATGCAATGGACGAAAGATGCGAATGGTCACAGAAAGAGGCGACAGGACACAGGGTCGGTACCAGCTAGGGTAGTCTAGGGGTTGGATTAACCTCCAATTGCACCCTCGCTGACGCTAGGCCTAAAAGCCCTACCGGCCGAACCAAATTCATATTGGGTGGGCTGAGCAACTTCTTCAGAACGACTCGACCGCCTCTCGAGGAGACGGGTGGAGGTGCTCTTAAAATGTTTCGTCGCCGCACCGCCGTCACTTCACCTTCTGCTTAACGGCACCTGCTCCGCTGTCTTGACACCACTGGTGACATCGGAAGATGGAGGGAGGGTGCTGTTGAAATTGCAGACTCAAGCGAAGTCATTTTTTCCACACGTACAACAGCTTACAAGTACGGAGGCATGTCATGAAATATATATGGAACATATTAATATATGTCCATAATAATTACAAATTAAAAGTATTGCAACCATATAGGCATCCGAAGAGGGGCTGGGTGTTTGAGCCCCAACCCAATATTTAGTGAATTTTATATATATTTTTGATCAGCGTCTTCCGAGTTGCGCGAAAAAGTGTTGACAACAAAAAGTTTCAACAACACTAGACGTCGCATGCCTACGTGCATTACGGAAGACGAAAACTTCTGTAGTTTTTTGTATTTAACTAATTAGTTAAATAATTGATTAAGTGATTAATTAATTAACCAATTACATGCTAATTTGAGCTATTCGTTTTCAAGGTGTGATCGTTTTGAGTGCCAAGAATAAAAATGGTAGAAAATTGTTGAAAAGAAAAGCCTACAGCACCCGGTATTCCCAGGCGGTCACCCATCCAAGTACTAACCGGGCTCGACGTTGCTTAACTTCGGTGATCGGACGAGAACCGGTGTTTTCAACGTGATATGGCCGTAGACGAAAGTGACTGCTTATTTAGTGGTATTTATATTAGGGCCGTAAATGTTGCTACCTTCATATCAACTAAATCTAATATTTCTTGGGAAATTATTTTATATGCTTAATTTAGGTGCGCTTTATCAACGTTTATTGATTATGCATCACACTATGTAGTCTTATATTGCTTTTAAATCCGACCACAGTAGCGCCATCTAGTGACGATTCACTAACCATTCTATCTACAATTTCCGTATTTCTTTCTTTACTTTATTCGCAAAGCAAATATACGTAACTTTCTATGTAAACAACACGAGATAACTGTCGCTGTTAATTTTTTTCGAGTAAATCGCCAACTCTATTCGGGTCAGAGGACATGCAATGGACGAAAGATGCGAATGGTCACAGAAAGAGGCGACAGGACACAGGGTCGGTACCAGCTAGGGTAGTCTAGGGGTTGGATTAACCTCCAATTGCACCCTCGCTGACGCTAGGCCTAAAAGCCCTACCGGCCGAACCAAATTCATATTGGGTGGGCTGAGCAACTTCTTCAGAACGACTCGACCGCCTCTCGAGGAGACGGGTGGAGGTGCTCTTAAAATGTTTCGTCGCCGCACCGCCGTCACTTCACCTTCTGCTTAACGGCACCTGCTCCGCTGTCTTGACACCACTGGTGACATCGGAAGATGGAGGGAGGGTGCTGTTGAAATTGCAGACTCAAGCGAAGTCATTTTTTCCACACGTACAACAGCTTACAAGTACGGAGGCATGTCATGAAATATATATGGAACATATTAATATATGTCCATAATAATTACAAATTAAAAGTATTGCAACCATATAGGCATCCGAAGAGGGGCTGGGTGTTTGAGCCCCAACCCAATATTTAGTGAATTTTATATATATTTTTGATCAGCGTCTTCCGAGTTGCGCGAAAAAGTTTTGACAACAAAAAGTTTCAACAACACTAGACGTCGCATGCCTACGTGCATTACGGAAGACGAAAACTTCTGTAGTTTTTTGTATTTAACTAATTAGTTAAATAATTGATTAAGTGATTAATTAATTAACCAATTACATGCTAATTTGAGCTATTCGTTTTCAAGGTGTGATCGTTTTGAGTGCCAAGAATAAAAATGGTAGAAAATTGTTGAAAAGAAAAGCCTACAGCACCCGGTATTCCCAGGCGGTCACCCATCCAAGTACTAACCGGGCTCGACGTTGCTTAACTTCGGTGATCGGACGAGAACCGGTGTTTTCAACGTGATATGGCCGTAGACGAAAGTGACTGCTTATTTAGTGGTATTTATATTAGGGCCGTAAATGTTGCTACCTTCATATCAACTAAATCTAATATTTCTTGGGAAATTATTTTATATGCTTAATTTAGGTGCGCTTTATCAACGTTTATTGATTATGCATCACACTATGTAGTCTTATATTGCTTTTAAATCCGACCACAGTAGCGCCATCTAGTGACGATTCACTAACCATTCTATCTACAATTTCCGTATTTCTTTCTTTACTTTATTCGCAAAGCAAATATACGTAACTTTCTATGTAAACAACACGAGATAACTGTCGCTGTTAATTTTTTTCGAGTAAATCGCCAACTCTATTCGGGTCAGAGGACATGCAATGGACGAAAGATGCGAATGGTCACAGAAAGAGGCGACAGGACACAGGGTCGGTACCAGCTAGGGTAGTCTAGGGGTTGGATTAACCTCCAATTGCACCCTCGCTGACGCTAGGCCTAAAAGCCCTACCGGCCGAACCAAATTCATATTGGGTGGGCTGAGCAACTTCTTCAGAACGACTCGACCGCCTCTCGAGGAGACGGGTGGAGGTGCTCTTAAAATGTTTCGTCGCCGCACCGCCGTCACTTCACCTTCTGCTTAACGGCACCTGCTCCGCTGTCTTGACACCACTGGTGACATCGGAAGATGGAGGGAGGGTGCTGTTGAAATTGCAGACTCAAGCGAAGTCATTTTTTCCACACGTACAACAGCTTACAAGTACGGAGGCATGTCATGAAATATATATGGAACATATTAATATATGTCCATAATAATTACAAATTAAAAGTATTGCAACCATATAGGCATCCGAAGAGGGGCTGGGTGTTTGAGCCCCAACCCAATATTTAGTGAATTTTATATATATTTTTGATCAGCGTCTTCCGAGTTGCGCGAAAAAGTGTTGACAACAAAAAGTTTCAACAACACTAGACGTCGCATGCCTACGTGCATTACGGAAGACGAAAACTTCTGTAGTTTTTTGTATTTAACTAATTAGTTAAATAATTGATTAAGTGATTAATTAATTAACCAATTACATGCTAATTTGAGCTATTCGTTTTCAAGGTGTGATCGTTTTGAGTGCCAAGAATAAAAATGGTAGAAAATTGTTGAAAAGAAAAGCCTACAGCACCCGGTATTCCCAGGCGGTCACCCATCCAAGTACTAACCGGGCTCGACGTTGCTTAACTTCGGTGATCGGACGAGAACCGGTGTTTTCAACGTGATATGGCCGTAGACGAAAGTGACTGCTTATTTAGTGGTATTTATATTAGGGCCGTAAATGTTGCTACCTTCATATCAACTAAATCTAATATTTCTTGGGAAATTATTTTATATGCTTAATTTAGGTGCGCTTTATCAACGTTTATTGATTATGCATCACACTATGTAGTCTTATATTGCTTTTAAATCCGACCACAGTAGCGCCATCTAGTGACGATTCACTAACCATTCTATCTACAATTTCCGTATTTCTTTCTTTACTTTATTCGCAAAGCAAATATACGTAACTTTCTATGTAAACAACACGAGATAACTGTCGCTGTTAATTTTTTTCGAGTAAATCGCCAACTCTATTCGGGTCAGAGGACATGCAATGGACGAAAGATGCGAATGGTCACAGAAAGAGGCGACAGGACACAGGGTCGGTACCAGCTAGGGTAGTCTAGGGGTTGGATTAACCTCCAATTGCACCCTCGCTGACGCTAGGCCTAAAAGCCCTACCGGCCGAACCAAATTCATATTGGGTGGGCTGAGCAACTTCTTCAGAACGACTCGACCGCCTCTCGAGGAGACGGGTGGAGGTGCTCTTAAAATGTTTCGTCGCCGCACCGCCGTCACTTCACCTTCTGCTTAACGGCACCTGCTCCGCTGTCTTGACACCACTGGTGACATCGGAAGATGGAGGGAGGGTGCTGTTGAAATTGCAGACTCAAGCGAAGTCATTTTTTCCACACGTACAACAGCTTACAAGTACGGAGGCATGTCATGAAATATATATGGAACATATTAATATATGTCCATAATAATTACAAATTAAAAGTATTGCAACCATATAGGCATCCGAAGAGGGGCTGGGTGTTTGAGCCCCAACCCAATATTTAGTGAATTTTATATATATTTTTGATCAGCGTCTTCCGAGTTGCGCGAAAAAGTTTTGACAACAAAAAGTTTCAACAACACTAGACGTCGCATGCCTACGTGCATTACGGAAGACGAAAACTTCTGTAGTTTTTTGTATTTAACTAATTAGTTAAATAATTGATTAAGTGATTAATTAATTAACCAATTACATGCTAATTTGAGCTATTCGTTTTCAAGGTGTGATCGTTTTGAGTGCCAAGAATAAAAATGGTAGAAAATTGTTGAAAAGAAAAGCCTACAGCACCCGGTATTCCCAGGCGGTCACCCATCCAAGTACTAACCGGGCTCGACGTTGCTTAACTTCGGTGATCGGACGAGAACCGGTGTTTTCAACGTGATATGGCCGTAGACGAAAGTGACTGCTTATTTAGTGGTATTTATATTAGGGCCGTAAATGTTGCTACCTTCATATCAACTAAATCTAATATTTCTTGGGAAATTATTTTATATGCTTAATTTAGGTGCGCTTTATCAACGTTTATTGATTATGCATCACACTATGTAGTCTTATATTGCTTTTAAATCCGACCACAGTAGCGCCATCTAGTGACGATTCACTAACCATTCTATCTACAATTTCCGTATTTCTTTCTTTACTTTATTCGCAAAGCAAATATACGTAACTTTCTATGTAAACAACACGAGATAACTGTCGCTGTTAATTTTTTTCGAGTAAATCGCCAACTCTATTCGGGTCAGAGGTCATGCAATGGACGAAAGATGCGAATGGTCACAGAAAGAGGCGACAGGACACAGGGTCGGTACCAGCTAGGGTAGTCTAGGGGTTGGATTAACCTCCAATTGCACCCTCGCTGACGCTAGGCCTAAAAGCCCTACCGGCCGAACCAAATTCATATTGGGTGGGCTGAGCAACTTCTTCAGAACGACTCGACCGCCTCTCGAGGAGACGGGTGGAGGTGCTCTTAAAATGTTTCGTCGCCGCACCGCCGTCACTTCACCTTCTGCTTAACGGCACCTGCTCCGCTGTCTTGACACCACTGGTGACATCGGAAGATGGAGGGAGGGTGCTGTTGAAATTGCAGACTCAAGCGAAGTCATTTTTTCCACACGTACAACAGCTTACAAGTACGGAGGCATGTCATGAAATATATATGGAACATATTAATATATGTCCATAATAATTACAAATTAAAAGTATTGCAACCATATAGGCATCCGAAGAGGGGCTGGGTGTTTGAGCCCCAACCCAATATTTAGTGAATTTTATATATATTTTTGATCAGCGTCTTCCGAGTTGCGCGAAAAAGTGTTGACAACAAAAAGTTTCAACAACACTAGACGTCGCATGCCTACGTGCATTACGGAAGACGAAAACTTCTGTAGTTTTTTGTATTTAACTAATTAGTTAAATAATTGATTAAGTGATTAATTAATTAACCAATTACATGCTAATTTGAGCTATTCGTTTTCAAGGTGTGATCGTTTTGAGTGCCAAGAATAAAAATGGTAGAAAATTGTTGAAAAGAAAAGCCTACAGCACCCGGTATTCCCAGGCGGTCACCCATCCAAGTACTAACCGGGCTCGACGTTGCTTAACTTCGGTGATCGGACGAGAACCGGTGTTTTCAACGTGATATGGCCGTAGACGAAAGTGACTGCTTATTTAGTGGTATTTATATTAGGGCCGTAAATGTTGCTACCTTCATATCAACTAAATCTAATATTTCTTGGGAAATTATTTTATATGCTTAATTTAGGTGCGCTTTATCAACGTTTATTGATTATGCATCACACTATGTAGTCTTATATTGCTTTTAAATCCGACCACAGTAGCGCCATCTAGTGACGATTCACTAACCATTCTATCTACAATTTCCGTATTTCTTTCTTTACTTTATTCGCAAAGCAAATATACGTAACTTTCTATGTAAACAACACGAGATAACTGTCGCTGTTAATTTTTTTCGAGTAAATCGCCAACTCTATTCGGGTCAGAGGTCATGCAATGGACGAAAGATGCGAATGGTCACAGAAAGAGGCGACAGGACACAGGGTCGGTACCAGCTAGGGTAGTCTAGGGGTTGGATTAACCTCCAATTGCACCCTCGCTGACGCTAGGCCTAAAAGCCCTACCGGCCGAACCAAATTCATATTGGGTGGGCTGAGCAACTTCTTCAGAACGACTCGACCGCCTCTCGAGGAGACGGGTGGAGGTGCTCTTAAAATGTTTCGTCGCCGCACCGCCGTCACTTCACCTTCTGCTTAACGGCACCTGCTCCGCTGTCTTGACACCACTGGTGACATCGGAAGATGGAGGGAGGGTGCTGTTGAAATTGCAGACTCAAGCGAAGTCATTTTTTCCACACGTACAACAGCTTACAAGTACGGAGGCATGTCATGAAATATATATGGAACATATTAATATATGTCCATAATAATTACAAATTAAAAGTATTGCAACCATATAGGCATCCGAAGAGGGGCTGGGTGTTTGAGCCCCAACCCAATATTTAGTGAATTTTATATATATTTTTGATCAGCGTCTTCCGAGTTGCGCGAAAAAGTGTTGACAACAAAAAGTTTCAACAACACTAGACGTCGCATGCCTACGTGCATTACGGAAGACGAAAACTTCTGTAGTTTTTTGTATTTAACTAATTAGTTAAATAATTGATTAAGTGATTAATTAATTAACCAATTACATGCTAATTTGAGCTATTCGTTTTCAAGGTGTGATCGTTTTGAGTGCCAAGAATAAAAATGGTAGAAAATTGTTGAAAAGAAAAGCCTACAGCACCCGGTATTCCCAGGCGGTCACCCATCCAAGTACTAACCGGGCTCGACGTTGCTTAACTTCGGTGATCGGACGAGAACCGGTGTTTTCAACGTGATATGGCCGTAGACGAAAGTGACTGCTTATTTAGTGGTATTTATATTAGGGCCGTAAATGTTGCTACCTTCATATCAACTAAATCTAATATTTCTTGGGAAATTATTTTATATGCTTAATTTAGGTGCGCTTTATCAACGTTTATTGATTATGCATCACACTATGTAGTCTTATATTGCTTTTAAATCCGACCACAGTAGCGCCATCTAGTGACGATTCACTAACCATTCTATCTACAATTTCCGTATTTCTTTCTTTACTTTATTCGCAAAGCAAATATACGTAACTTTCTATGTAAACAACACGAGATAACTGTCGCTGTTAATTTTTTTCGAGTAAATCGCCAACTCTATTCGGGTCAGAGGTCATGCAATGGACGAAAGATGCGAATGGTCACAGAAAGAGGCGACAGGACACAGGGTCGGTACCAGCTAGGGTAGTCTAGGGGTTGGATTAACCTCCAATTGCACCCTCGCTGACGCTAGGCCTAAAAGCCCTACCGGCCGAACCAAATTCATATTGGGTGGGCTGAGCAACTTCTTCAGAACGACTCGACCGCCTCTCGAGGAGACGGGTGGAGGTGCTCTTAAAATGTTTCGTCGCCGCACCGCCGTCACTTCACCTTCTGCTTAACGGCACCTGCTCCGCTGTCTTGACACCACTGGTGACATCGGAAGATGGAGGGAGGGTGCTGTTGAAATTGCAGACTCAAGCGAAGTCATTTTTTCCACACGTACAACAGCTTACAAGTACGGAGGCATGTCATGAAATATATATGGAACATATTAATATATGTCCATAATAATTACAAATTAAAAGTATTGCAACCATATAGGCATCCGAAGAGGGGCTGGGTGTTTGAGCCCCAACCCAATATTTAGTGAATTTTATATATATTTTTGATCAGCGTCTTCCGAGTTGCGCGAAAAAGTGTTGACAACAAAAAGTTTCAACAACACTAGACGTCGCATGCCTACGTGCATTACGGAAGACGAAAACTTCTGTAGTTTTTTGTATTTAACTAATTAGTTAAATAATTGATTAAGTGATTAATTAATTAACCAATTACATGCTAATTTGAGCTATTCGTTTTCAAGGTGTGATCGTTTTGAGTGCCAAGAATAAAAATGGTAGAAAATTGTTGAAAAGAAAAGCCTACAGCACCCGGTATTCCCAGGCGGTCACCCATCCAAGTACTAACCGGGCTCGACGTTGCTTAACTTCGGTGATCGGACGAGAACCGGTGTTTTCAACGTGATATGGCCGTAGACGAAAGTGACTGCTTATTTAGTGGTATTTATATTAGGGCCGTAAATGTTGCTACCTTCATATCAACTAAATCTAATATTTCTTGGGAAATTATTTTATATGCTTAATTTAGGTGCGCTTTATCAACGTTTATTGATTATGCATCACACTATGTAGTCTTATATTGCTTTTAAATCCGACCACAGTAGCGCCATCTAGTGACGATTCACTAACCATTCTATCTACAATTTCCGTATTTCTTTCTTTACTTTATTCGCAAAGCAAATATACGTAACTTTCTATGTAAACAACACGAGATAACTGTCGCTGTTAATTTTTTTCGAGTAAATCGCCAACTCTATTCGGGTCAGAGGTCATGCAATGGACGAAAGATGCGAATGGTCACAGAAAGAGGCGACAGGACACAGGGTCGGTACCAGCTAGGGTAGTCTAGGGGTTGGATTAACCTCCAATTGCACCCTCGCTGACGCTAGGCCTAAAAGCCCTACCGGCCGAACCAAATTCATATTGGGTGGGCTGAGCAACTTCTTCAGAACGACTCGACCGCCTCTCGAGGAGACGGGTGGAGGTGCTCTTAAAATGTTTCGTCGCCGCACCGCCGTCACTTCACCTTCTGCTTAACGGCACCTGCTCCGCTGTCTTGACACCACTGGTGACATCGGAAGATGGAGGGAGGGTGCTGTTGAAATTGCAGACTCAAGCGAAGTCATTTTTTCCACACGTACAACAGCTTACAAGTACGGAGGCATGTCATGAAATATATATGGAACATATTAATATATGTCCATAATAATTACAAATTAAAAGTATTGCAACCATATAGGCATCCGAAGAGGGGCTGGGTGTTTGAGCCCCAACCCAATATTTAGTGAATTTTATATATATTTTTGATCAGCGTCTTCCGAGTTGCGCGAAAAAGTGTTGACAACAAAAAGTTTCAACAACACTAGACGTCGCATGCCTACGTGCATTACGGAAGACGAAAACTTCTGTAGTTTTTTGTATTTAACTAATTAGTTAAATAATTGATTAAGTGATTAATTAATTAACCAATTACATGCTAATTTGAGCTATTCGTTTTCAAGGTGTGATCGTTTTGAGTGCCAAGAATAAAAATGGTAGAAAATTGTTGAAAAGAAAAGCCTACAGCACCCGGTATTCCCAGGCGGTCACCCATCCAAGTACTAACCGGGCTCGACGTTGCTTAACTTCGGTGATCGGACGAGAACCGGTGTTTTCAACGTGATATGGCCGTAGACGAAAGTGACTGCTTATTTAGTGGTATTTATATTAGGGCCGTAAATGTTGCTACCTTCATATCAACTAAATCTAATATTTCTTGGGAAATTATTTTATATGCTTAATTTAGGTGCGCTTTATCAACGTTTATTGATTATGCATCACACTATGTAGTCTTATATTGCTTTTAAATCCGACCACAGTAGCGCCATCTAGTGACGATTCACTAACCATTCTATCTACAATTTCCGTATTTCTTTCTTTACTTTATTCGCAAAGCAAATATACGTAACTTTCTATGTAAACAACACGAGATAACTGTCGCTGTTAATTTTTTTCGAGTAAATCGCCAACTCTATTCGGGTCAGAGGACATGCAATGGACGAAAGATGCGAATGGTCACAGAAAGAGGCGACAGGACACAGGGTCGGTACCAGCTAGGGTAGTCTAGGGGTTGGATTAACCTCCAATTGCACCCTCGCTGACGCTAGGCCTAAAAGCCCTACCGGCCGAACCAAATTCATATTGGGTGGGCTGAGCAACTTCTTCAGAACGACTCGACCGCCTCTCGAGGAGACGGGTGGAGGTGCTCTTAAAATGTTTCGTCGCCGCACCGCCGTCACTTCACCTTCTGCTTAACGGCACCTGCTCCGCTGTCTTGACACCACTGGTGACATCGGAAGATGGAGGGAGGGTGCTGTTGAAATTGCAGACTCAAGCGAAGTCATTTTTTCCACACGTACAACAGCTTACAAGTACGGAGGCATGTCATGAAATATATATGGAACATATTAATATATGTCCATAATAATTACAAATTAAAAGTATTGCAACCATATAGGCATCCGAAGAGGGGCTGGGTGTTTGAGCCCCAACCCAATATTTAGTGAATTTTATATATATTTTTGATCAGCGTCTTCCGAGTTGCGCGAAAAAGTTTTGACAACAAAAAGTTTCAACAACACTAGACGTCGCATGCCTACGTGCATTACGGAAGACGAAAACTTCTGTAGTTTTTTGTATTTAACTAATTAGTTAAATAATTGATTAAGTGATTAATTAATTAACCAATTACATGCTAATTTGAGCTATTCGTTTTCAAGGTGTGATCGTTTTGAGTGCCAAGAATAAAAATGGTAGAAAATTGTTGAAAAGAAAAGCCTACAGCACCCGGTATTCCCAGGCGGTCACCCATCCAAGTACTAACCGGGCTCGACGTTGCTTAACTTCGGTGATCGGACGAGAACCGGTGTTTTCAACGTGATATGGCCGTAGACGAAAGTGACTGCTTATTTAGTGGTATTTATATTAGGGCCGTAAATGTTGCTACCTTCATATCAACTAAATCTAATATTTCTTGGGAAATTATTTTATATGCTTAATTTAGGTGCGCTTTATCAACGTTTATTGATTATGCATCACACTATGTAGTCTTATATTGCTTTTAAATCCGACCACAGTAGCGCCATCTAGTGACGATTCACTAACCATTCTATCTACAATTTCCGTATTTCTTTCTTTACTTTATTCGCAAAGCAAATATACGTAACTTTCTATGTAAACAACACGAGATAACTGTCGCTGTTAATTTTTTTCGAGTAAATCGCCAACTCTATTCGGGTCAGAGGACATGCAATGGACGAAAGATGCGAATGGTCACAGAAAGAGGCGACAGGACACAGGGTCGGTACCAGCTAGGGTAGTCTAGGGGTTGGATTAACCTCCAATTGCACCCTCGCTGACGCTAGGCCTAAAAGCCCTACCGGCCGAACCAAATTCATATTGGGTGGGCTGAGCAACTTCTTCAGAACGACTCGACCGCCTCTCGAGGAGACGGGTGGAGGTGCTCTTAAAATGTTTCGTCGCCGCACCGCCGTCACTTCACCTTCTGCTTAACGGCACCTGCTCCGCTGTCTTGACACCACTGGTGACATCGGAAGATGGAGGGAGGGTGCTGTTGAAATTGCAGACTCAAGCGAAGTCATTTTTTCCACACGTACAACAGCTTACAAGTACGGAGGCATGTCATGAAATATATATGGAACATATTAATATATGTCCATAATAATTACAAATTAAAAGTATTGCAACCATATAGGCATCCGAAGAGGGGCTGGGTGTTTGAGCCCCAACCCAATATTTAGTGAATTTTATATATATTTTTGATCAGCGTCTTCCGAGTTGCGCGAAAAAGTGTTGACAACAAAAAGTTTCAACAACACTAGACGTCGCATGCCTACGTGCATTACGGAAGACGAAAACTTCTGTAGTTTTTTGTATTTAACTAATTAGTTAAATAATTGATTAAGTGATTAATTAATTAACCAATTACATGCTAATTTGAGCTATTCGTTTTCAAGGTGTGATCGTTTTGAGTGCCAAGAATAAAAATGGTAGAAAATTGTTGAAAAGAAAAGCCTACAGCACCCGGTATTCCCAGGCGGTCACCCATCCAAGTACTAACCGGGCTCGACGTTGCTTAACTTCGGTGATCGGACGAGAACCGGTGTTTTCAACGTGATATGGCCGTAGACGAAAGTGACTGCTTATTTAGTGGTATTTATATTAGGGCCGTAAATGTTGCTACCTTCATATCAACTAAATCTAATATTTCTTGGGAAATTATTTTATATGCTTAATTTAGGTGCGCTTTATCAACGTTTATTGATTATGCATCACACTATGTAGTCTTATATTGCTTTTAAATCCGACCACAGTAGCGCCATCTAGTGACGATTCACTAACCATTCTATCTACAATTTCCGTATTTCTTTCTTTACTTTATTCGCAAAGCAAATATACGTAACTTTCTATGTAAACAACACGAGATAACTGTCGCTGTTAATTTTTTTCGAGTAAATCGCCAACTCTATTCGGGTCAGAGGACATGCAATGGACGAAAGATGCGAATGGTCACAGAAAGAGGCGACAGGACACAGGGTCGGTACCAGCTAGGGTAGTCTAGGGGTTGGATTAACCTCCAATTGCACCCTCGCTGACGCTAGGCCTAAAAGCCCTACCGGCCGAACCAAATTCATATTGGGTGGGCTGAGCAACTTCTTCAGAACGACTCGACCGCCTCTCGAGGAGACGGGTGGAGGTGCTCTTAAAATGTTTCGTCGCCGCACCGCCGTCACTTCACCTTCTGCTTAACGGCACCTGCTCCGCTGTCTTGACACCACTGGTGACATCGGAAGATGGAGGGAGGGTGCTGTTGAAATTGCAGACTCAAGCGAAGTCATTTTTTCCACACGTACAACAGCTTACAAGTACGGAGGCATGTCATGAAATATATATGGAACATATTAATATATGTCCATAATAATTACAAATTAAAAGTATTGCAACCATATAGGCATCCGAAGAGGGGCTGGGTGTTTGAGCCCCAACCCAATATTTAGTGAATTTTATATATATTTTTGATCAGCGTCTTCCGAGTTGCGCGAAAAAGTTTTGACAACAAAAAGTTTCAACAACACTAGACGTCGCATGCCTACGTGCATTACGGAAGACGAAAACTTCTGTAGTTTTTTGTATTTAACTAATTAGTTAAATAATTGATTAAGTGATTAATTAATTAACCAATTACATGCTAATTTGAGCTATTCGTTTTCAAGGTGTGATCGTTTTGAGTGCCAAGAATAAAAATGGTAGAAAATTGTTGAAAAGAAAAGCCTACAGCACCCGGTATTCCCAGGCGGTCACCCATCCAAGTACTAACCGGGCTCGACGTTGCTTAACTTCGGTGATCGGACGAGAACCGGTGTTTTCAACGTGATATGGCCGTAGACGAAAGTGACTGCTTATTTAGTGGTATTTATATTAGGGCCGTAAATGTTGCTACCTTCATATCAACTAAATCTAATATTTCTTGGGAAATTATTTTATATGCTTAATTTAGGTGCGCTTTATCAACGTTTATTGATTATGCATCACACTATGTAGTCTTATATTGCTTTTAAATCCGACCACAGTAGCGCCATCTAGTGACGATTCACTAACCATTCTATCTACAATTTCCGTATTTCTTTCTTTACTTTATTCGCAAAGCAAATATACGTAACTTTCTATGTAAACAACACGAGATAACTGTCGCTGTTAATTTTTTTCGAGTAAATCGCCAACTCTATTCGGGTCAGAGGTCATGCAATGGACGAAAGATGCGAATGGTCACAGAAAGAGGCGACAGGACACAGGGTCGGTACCAGCTAGGGTAGTCTAGGGGTTGGATTAACCTCCAATTGCACCCTCGCTGACGCTAGGCCTAAAAGCCCTACCGGCCGAACCAAATTCATATTGGGTGGGCTGAGCAACTTCTTCAGAACGACTCGACCGCCTCTCGAGGAGACGGGTGGAGGTGCTCTTAAAATGTTTCGTCGCCGCACCGCCGTCACTTCACCTTCTGCTTAACGGCACCTGCTCCGCTGTCTTGACACCACTGGTGACATCGGAAGATGGAGGGAGGGTGCTGTTGAAATTGCAGACTCAAGCGAAGTCATTTTTTCCACACGTACAACAGCTTACAAGTACGGAGGCATGTCATGAAATATATATGGAACATATTAATATATGTCCATAATAATTACAAATTAAAAGTATTGCAACCATATAGGCATCCGAAGAGGGGCTGGGTGTTTGAGCCCCAACCCAATATTTAGTGAATTTTATATATATTTTTGATCAGCGTCTTCCGAGTTGCGCGAAAAAGTGTTGACAACAAAAAGTTTCAACAACACTAGACGTCGCATGCCTACGTGCATTACGGAAGACGAAAACTTCTGTAGTTTTTTGTATTTAACTAATTAGTTAAATAATTGATTAAGTGATTAATTAATTAACCAATTACATGCTAATTTGAGCTATTCGTTTTCAAGGTGTGATCGTTTTGAGTGCCAAGAATAAAAATGGTAGAAAATTGTTGAAAAGAAAAGCCTACAGCACCCGGTATTCCCAGGCGGTCACCCATCCAAGTACTAACCGGGCTCGACGTTGCTTAACTTCGGTGATCGGACGAGAACCGGTGTTTTCAACGTGATATGGCCGTAGACGAAAGTGACTGCTTATTTAGTGGTATTTATATTAGGGCCGTAAATGTTGCTACCTTCATATCAACTAAATCTAATATTTCTTGGGAAATTATTTTATATGCTTAATTTAGGTGCGCTTTATCAACGTTTATTGATTATGCATCACACTATGTAGTCTTATATTGCTTTTAAATCCGACCACAGTAGCGCCATCTAGTGACGATTCACTAACCATTCTATCTACAATTTCCGTATTTCTTTCTTTACTTTATTCGCAAAGCAAATATACGTAACTTTCTATGTAAACAACACGAGATAACTGTCGCTGTTAATTTTTTTCGAGTAAATCGCCAACTCTATTCGGGTCAGAGGTCATGCAATGGACGAAAGATGCGAATGGTCACAGAAAGAGGCGACAGGACACAGGGTCGGTACCAGCTAGGGTAGTCTAGGGGTTGGATTAACCTCCAATTGCACCCTCGCTGACGCTAGGCCTAAAAGCCCTACCGGCCGAACCAAATTCATATTGGGTGGGCTGAGCAACTTCTTCAGAACGACTCGACCGCCTCTCGAGGAGACGGGTGGAGGTGCTCTTAAAATGTTTCGTCGCCGCACCGCCGTCACTTCACCTTCTGCTTAACGGCACCTGCTCCGCTGTCTTGACACCACTGGTGACATCGGAAGATGGAGGGAGGGTGCTGTTGAAATTGCAGACTCAAGCGAAGTCATTTTTTCCACACGTACAACAGCTTACAAGTACGGAGGCATGTCATGAAATATATATGGAACATATTAATATATGTCCATAATAATTACAAATTAAAAGTATTGCAACCATATAGGCATCCGAAGAGGGGCTGGGTGTTTGAGCCCCAACCCAATATTTAGTGAATTTTATATATATTTTTGATCAGCGTCTTCCGAGTTGCGCGAAAAAGTGTTGACAACAAAAAGTTTCAACAACACTAGACGTCGCATGCCTACGTGCATTACGGAAGACGAAAACTTCTGTAGTTTTTTGTATTTAACTAATTAGTTAAATAATTGATTAAGTGATTAATTAATTAACCAATTACATGCTAATTTGAGCTATTCGTTTTCAAGGTGTGATCGTTTTGAGTGCCAAGAATAAAAATGGTAGAAAATTGTTGAAAAGAAAAGCCTACAGCACCCGGTATTCCCAGGCGGTCACCCATCCAAGTACTAACCGGGCTCGACGTTGCTTAACTTCGGTGATCGGACGAGAACCGGTGTTTTCAACGTGATATGGCCGTAGACGAAAGTGACTGCTTATTTAGTGGTATTTATATTAGGGCCGTAAATGTTGCTACCTTCATATCAACTAAATCTAATATTTCTTGGGAAATTATTTTATATGCTTAATTTAGGTGCGCTTTATCAACGTTTATTGATTATGCATCACACTATGTAGTCTTATATTGCTTTTAAATCCGACCACAGTAGCGCCATCTAGTGACGATTCACTAACCATTCTATCTACAATTTCCGTATTTCTTTCTTTACTTTATTCGCAAAGCAAATATACGTAACTTTCTATGTAAACAACACGAGATAACTGTCGCTGTTAATTTTTTTCGAGTAAATCGCCAACTCTATTCGGGTCAGAGGTCATGCAATGGACGAAAGATGCGAATGGTCACAGAAAGAGGCGACAGGACACAGGGTCGGTACCAGCTAGGGTAGTCTAGGGGTTGGATTAACCTCCAATTGCACCCTCGCTGACGCTAGGCCTAAAAGCCCTACCGGCCGAACCAAATTCATATTGGGTGGGCTGAGCAACTTCTTCAGAACGACTCGACCGCCTCTCGAGGAGACGGGTGGAGGTGCTCTTAAAATGTTTCGTCGCCGCACCGCCGTCACTTCACCTTCTGCTTAACGGCACCTGCTCCGCTGTCTTGACACCACTGGTGACATCGGAAGATGGAGGGAGGGTGCTGTTGAAATTGCAGACTCAAGCGAAGTCATTTTTTCCACACGTACAACAGCTTACAAGTACGGAGGCATGTCATGAAATATATATGGAACATATTAATATATGTCCATAATAATTACAAATTAAAAGTATTGCAACCATATAGGCATCCGAAGAGGGGCTGGGTGTTTGAGCCCCAACCCAATATTTAGTGAATTTTATATATATTTTTGATCAGCGTCTTCCGAGTTGCGCGAAAAAGTGTTGACAACAAAAAGTTTCAACAACACTAGACGTCGCATGCCTACGTGCATTACGGAAGACGAAAACTTCTGTAGTTTTTTGTATTTAACTAATTAGTTAAATAATTGATTAAGTGATTAATTAATTAACCAATTACATGCTAATTTGAGCTATTCGTTTTCAAGGTGTGATCGTTTTGAGTGCCAAGAATAAAAATGGTAGAAAATTGTTGAAAAGAAAAGCCTACAGCACCCGGTATTCCCAGGCGGTCACCCATCCAAGTACTAACCGGGCTCGACGTTGCTTAACTTCGGTGATCGGACGAGAACCGGTGTTTTCAACGTGATATGGCCGTAGACGAAAGTGACTGCTTATTTAGTGGTATTTATATTAGGGCCGTAAATGTTGCTACCTTCATATCAACTAAATCTAATATTTCTTGGGAAATTATTTTATATGCTTAATTTAGGTGCGCTTTATCAACGTTTATTGATTATGCATCACACTATGTAGTCTTATATTGCTTTTAAATCCGACCACAGTAGCGCCATCTAGTGACGATTCACTAACCATTCTATCTACAATTTCCGTATTTCTTTCTTTACTTTATTCGCAAAGCAAATATACGTAACTTTCTATGTAAACAACACGAGATAACTGTCGCTGTTAATTTTTTTCGAGTAAATCGCCAACTCTATTCGGGTCAGAGGACATGCAATGGACGAAAGATGCGAATGGTCACAGAAAGAGGCGACAGGACACAGGGTCGGTACCAGCTAGGGTAGTCTAGGGGTTGGATTAACCTCCAATTGCACCCTCGCTGACGCTAGGCCTAAAAGCCCTACCGGCCGAACCAAATTCATATTGGGTGGGCTGAGCAACTTCTTCAGAACGACTCGACCGCCTCTCGAGGAGACGGGTGGAGGTGCTCTTAAAATGTTTCGTCGCCGCACCGCCGTCACTTCACCTTCTGCTTAACGGCACCTGCTCCGCTGTCTTGACACCACTGGTGACATCGGAAGATGGAGGGAGGGTGCTGTTGAAATTGCAGACTCAAGCGAAGTCATTTTTTCCACACGTACAACAGCTTACAAGTACGGAGGCATGTCATGAAATATATATGGAACATATTAATATATGTCCATAATAATTACAAATTAAAAGTATTGCAACCATATAGGCATCCGAAGAGGGGCTGGGTGTTTGAGCCCCAACCCAATATTTAGTGAATTTTATATATATTTTTGATCAGCGTCTTCCGAGTTGCGCGAAAAAGTGTTGACAACAAAAAGTTTCAACAACACTAGACGTCGCATGCCTACGTGCATTACGGAAGACGAAAACTTCTGTAGTTTTTTGTATTTAACTAATTAGTTAAATAATTGATTAAGTGATTAATTAATTAACCAATTACATGCTAATTTGAGCTATTCGTTTTCAAGGTGTGATCGTTTTGAGTGCCAAGAATAAAAATGGTAGAAAATTGTTGAAAAGAAAAGCCTACAGCACCCGGTATTCCCAGGCGGTCACCCATCCAAGTACTAACCGGGCTCGACGTTGCTTAACTTCGGTGATCGGACGAGAACCGGTGTTTTCAACGTGATATGGCCGTAGACGAAAGTGACTGCTTATTTAGTGGTATTTATATTAGGGCCGTAAATGTTGCTACCTTCATATCAACTAAATCTAATATTTCTTGGGAAATTATTTTATATGCTTAATTTAGGTGCGCTTTATCAACGTTTATTGATTATGCATCACACTATGTAGTCTTATATTGCTTTTAAATCCGACCACAGTAGCGCCATCTAGTGACGATTCACTAACCATTCTATCTACAATTTCCGTATTTCTTTCTTTACTTTATTCGCAAAGCAAATATACGTAACTTTCTATGTAAACAACACGAGATAACTGTCGCTGTTAATTTTTTTCGAGTAAATCGCCAACTCTATTCGGGTCAGAGGACATGCAATGGACGAAAGATGCGAATGGTCACAGAAAGAGGCGACAGGACACAGGGTCGGTACCAGCTAGGGTAGTCTAGGGGTTGGATTAACCTCCAATTGCACCCTCGCTGACGCTAGGCCTAAAAGCCCTACCGGCCGAACCAAATTCATATTGGGTGGGCTGAGCAACTTCTTCAGAACGACTCGACCGCCTCTCGAGGAGACGGGTGGAGGTGCTCTTAAAATGTTTCGTCGCCGCACCGCCGTCACTTCACCTTCTGCTTAACGGCACCTGCTCCGCTGTCTTGACACCACTGGTGACATCGGAAGATGGAGGGAGGGTGCTGTTGAAATTGCAGACTCAAGCGAAGTCATTTTTTCCACACGTACAACAGCTTACAAGTACGGAGGCATGTCATGAAATATATATGGAACATATTAATATATGTCCATAATAATTACAAATTAAAAGTATTGCAACCATATAGGCATCCGAAGAGGGGCTGGGTGTTTGAGCCCCAACCCAATATTTAGTGAATTTTATATATATTTTTGATCAGCGTCTTCCGAGTTGCGCGAAAAAGTGTTGACAACAAAAAGTTTCAACAACACTAGACGTCGCATGCCTACGTGCATTACGGAAGACGAAAACTTCTGTAGTTTTTTGTATTTAACTAATTAGTTAAATAATTGATTAAGTGATTAATTAATTAACCAATTACATGCTAATTTGAGCTATTCGTTTTCAAGGTGTGATCGTTTTGAGTGCCAAGAATAAAAATGGTAGAAAATTGTTGAAAAGAAAAGCCTACAGCACCCGGTATTCCCAGGCGGTCACCCATCCAAGTACTAACCGGGCTCGACGTTGCTTAACTTCGGTGATCGGACGAGAACCGGTGTTTTCAACGTGATATGGCCGTAGACGAAAGTGACTGCTTATTTAGTGGTATTTATATTAGGGCCGTAAATGTTGCTACCTTCATATCAACTAAATCTAATATTTCTTGGGAAATTATTTTATATGCTTAATTTAGGTGCGCTTTATCAACGTTTATTGATTATGCATCACACTATGTAGTCTTATATTGCTTTTAAATCCGACCACAGTAGCGCCATCTAGTGACGATTCACTAACCATTCTATCTACAATTTCCGTATTTCTTTCTTTACTTTATTCGCAAAGCAAATATACGTAACTTTCTATGTAAACAACACGAGATAACTGTCGCTGTTAATTTTTTTCGAGTAAATCGCCAACTCTATTCGGGTCAGAGGTCATGCAATGGACGAAAGATGCGAATGGTCACAGAAAGAGGCGACAGGACACAGGGTCGGTACCAGCTAGGGTAGTCTAGGGGTTGGATTAACCTCCAATTGCACCCTCGCTGACGCTAGGCCTAAAAGCCCTACCGGCCGAACCAAATTCATATTGGGTGGGCTGAGCAACTTCTTCAGAACGACTCGACCGCCTCTCGAGGAGACGGGTGGAGGTGCTCTTAAAATGTTTCGTCGCCGCACCGCCGTCACTTCACCTTCTGCTTAACGGCACCTGCTCCGCTGTCTTGACACCACTGGTGACATCGGAAGATGGAGGGAGGGTGCTGTTGAAATTGCAGACTCAAGCGAAGTCATTTTTTCCACACGTACAACAGCTTACAAGTACGGAGGCATGTCATGAAATATATATGGAACATATTAATATATGTCCATAATAATTACAAATTAAAAGTATTGCAACCATATAGGCATCCGAAGAGGGGCTGGGTGTTTGAGCCCCAACCCAATATTTAGTGAATTTTATATATATTTTTGATCAGCGTCTTCCGAGTTGCGCGAAAAAGTGTTGACAACAAAAAGTTTCAACAACACTAGACGTCGCATGCCTACGTGCATTACGGAAGACGAAAACTTCTGTAGTTTTTTGTATTTAACTAATTAGTTAAATAATTGATTAAGTGATTAATTAATTAACCAATTACATGCTAATTTGAGCTATTCGTTTTCAAGGTGTGATCGTTTTGAGTGCCAAGAATAAAAATGGTAGAAAATTGTTGAAAAGAAAAGCCTACAGCACCCGGTATTCCCAGGCGGTCACCCATCCAAGTACTAACCGGGCTCGACGTTGCTTAACTTCGGTGATCGGACGAGAACCGGTGTTTTCAACGTGATATGGCCGTAGACGAAAGTGACTGCTTATTTAGTGGTATTTATATTAGGGCCGTAAATGTTGCTACCTTCATATCAACTAAATCTAATATTTCTTGGGAAATTATTTTATATGCTTAATTTAGGTGCGCTTTATCAACGTTTATTGATTATGCATCACACTATGTAGTCTTATATTGCTTTTAAATCCGACCACAGTAGCGCCATCTAGTGACGATTCACTAACCATTCTATCTACAATTTCCGTATTTCTTTCTTTACTTTATTCGCAAAGCAAATATACGTAACTTTCTATGTAAACAACACGAGATAACTGTCGCTGTTAATTTTTTTCGAGTAAATCGCCAACTCTATTCGGGTCAGAGGTCATGCAATGGACGAAAGATGCGAATGGTCACAGAAAGAGGCGACAGGACACAGGGTCGGTACCAGCTAGGGTAGTCTAGGGGTTGGATTAACCTCCAATTGCACCCTCGCTGACGCTAGGCCTAAAAGCCCTACCGGCCGAACCAAATTCATATTGGGTGGGCTGAGCAACTTCTTCAGAACGACTCGACCGCCTCTCGAGGAGACGGGTGGAGGTGCTCTTAAAATGTTTCGTCGCCGCACCGCCGTCACTTCACCTTCTGCTTAACGGCACCTGCTCCGCTGTCTTGACACCACTGGTGACATCGGAAGATGGAGGGAGGGTGCTGTTGAAATTGCAGACTCAAGCGAAGTCATTTTTTCCACACGTACAACAGCTTACAAGTACGGAGGCATGTCATGAAATATATATGGAACATATTAATATATGTCCATAATAATTACAAATTAAAAGTATTGCAACCATATATAGGCATCCGAAGAGGGGCTGGGTGTTTGAGCCCCAACCCAATATTTAGTGAATTTTATATATATTTTTGATCAGCGTCTTCCGAGTTGCGCGAAAAAGTGTTGACAACAAAAAGTTTCAACAACACTAGACGTCGCATGCCTACGTGCATTACGGAAGACGAAAACTTCTGTAGTTTTTTGTATTTAACTAATTAGTTAAATAATTGATTAAGTGATTAATTAATTAACCAATTACATGCTAATTTGAGCTATTCGTTTTCAAGGTGTGATCGTTTTGAGTGCCAAGAATAAAAATGGTAGAAAATTGTTGAAAAGAAAAGCCTACAGCACCCGGTATTCCCAGGCGGTCACCCATCCAAGTACTAACCGGGCTCGACGTTGCTTAACTTCGGTGATCGGACGAGAACCGGTGTTTTCAACGTGATATGGCCGTAGACGAAAGTGACTGCTTATTTAGTGGTATTTATATTAGGGCCGTAAATGTTGCTACCTTCATATCAACTAAATCTAATATTTCTTGGGAAATTATTTTATATGCTTAATTTAGGTGCGCTTTATCAACGTTTATTGATTATGCATCACACTATGTAGTCTTATATTGCTTTTAAATCCGACCACAGTAGCGCCATCTAGTGACGATTCACTAACCATTCTATCTACAATTTCCGTATTTCTTTCTTTACTTTATTCGCAAAGCAAATATACGTAACTTTCTATGTAAACAACACGAGATAACTGTCGCTGTTAATTTTTTTCGAGTAAATCGCCAACTCTATTCGGGTCAGAGGTCATGCAATGGACGAAAGATGCGAATGGTCACAGAAAGAGGCGACAGGACACAGGGTCGGTACCAGCTAGGGTAGTCTAGGGGTTGGATTAACCTCCAATTGCACCCTCGCTGACGCTAGGCCTAAAAGCCCTACCGGCCGAACCAAATTCATATTGGGTGGGCTGAGCAACTTCTTCAGAACGACTCGACCGCCTCTCGAGGAGACGGGTGGAGGTGCTCTTAAAATGTTTCGTCGCCGCACCGCCGTCACTTCACCTTCTGCTTAACGGCACCTGCTCCGCTGTCTTGACACCACTGGTGACATCGGAAGATGGA
The DNA here is from genome assembly GCA_963995525.1 of Escarpia spicata. Classification (NCBI taxonomy): domain Eukaryota; kingdom Metazoa; phylum Annelida; class Polychaeta; order Sabellida; family Siboglinidae; genus Escarpia; species Escarpia spicata. The sequence goes on along the minus strand of OZ023211.1, from coordinate 14,484,774 downwards.
GGGAGGGTGCTGTTGAAATTGCAGACTCAAGCGAAGTCATTTTTTCCACACGTACAACAGCTTACAAGTACGGAGGCATGTCATGAAATATATATGGAACATATTAATATATGTCCATAATAATTACAAATTAAAAGTATTGCAACCATATAGGCATCCGAAGAGGGGCTGGGTGTTTGAGCCCCAACCCAATATTTAGTGAATTTTATATATATTTTTGATCAGCGTCTTCCGAGTTGCGCGAAAAAGTGTTGACAACAAAAAGTTTCAACAACACTAGACGTCGCATGCCTACGTGCATTACGGAAGACGAAAACTTCTGTAGTTTTTTGTATTTAACTAATTAGTTAAATAATTGATTAAGTGATTAATTAATTAACCAATTACATGCTAATTTGAGCTATTCGTTTTCAAGGTGTGATCGTTTTGAGTGCCAAGAATAAAAATGGTAGAAAATTGTTGAAAAGAAAAGCCTACAGCACCCGGTATTCCCAGGCGGTCACCCATCCAAGTACTAACCGGGCTCGACGTTGCTTAACTTCGGTGATCGGACGAGAACCGGTGTTTTCAACGTGATATGGCCGTAGACGAAAGTGACTGCTTATTTAGTGGTATTTATATTAGGGCCGTAAATGTTGCTACCTTCATATCAACTAAATCTAATATTTCTTGGGAAATTATTTTATATGCTTAATTTAGGTGCGCTTTATCAACGTTTATTGATTATGCATCACACTATGTAGTCTTATATTGCTTTTAAATCCGACCACAGTAGCGCCATCTAGTGACGATTCACTAACCATTCTATCTACAATTTCCGTATTTCTTTCTTTACTTTATTCGCAAAGCAAATATACGTAACTTTCTATGTAAACAACACGAGATAACTGTCGCTGTTAATTTTTTTCGAGTAAATCGCCAACTCTATTCGGGTCAGAGGTCATGCAATGGACGAAAGATGCGAATGGTCACAGAAAGAGGCGACAGGACACAGGGTCGGTACCAGCTAGGGTAGTCTAGGGGTTGGATTAACCTCCAATTGCACCCTCGCTGACGCTAGGCCTAAAAGCCCTACCGGCCGAACCAAATTCATATTGGGTGGGCTGAGCAACTTCTTCAGAACGACTCGACCGCCTCTCGAGGAGACGGGTGGAGGTGCTCTTAAAATGTTTCGTCGCCGCACCGCCGTCACTTCACCTTCTGCTTAACGGCACCTGCTCCGCTGTCTTGACACCACTGGTGACATCGGAAGATGGAGGGAGGGTGCTGTTGAAATTGCAGACTCAAGCGAAGTCATTTTTTCCACACGTACAACAGCTTACAAGTACGGAGGCATGTCATGAAATATATATGGAACATATTAATATATGTCCATAATAATTACAAATTAAAAGTATTGCAACCATATATAGGCATCCGAAGAGGGGCTGGGTGTTTGAGCCCCAACCCAATATTTAGTGAATTTTATATATATTTTTGATCAGCGTCTTCCGAGTTGCGCGAAAAAGTGTTGACAACAAAAAGTTTCAACAACACTAGACGTCGCATGCCTACGTGCATTACGGAAGACGAAAACTTCTGTAGTTTTTTGTATTTAACTAATTAGTTAAATAATTGATTAAGTGATTAATTAATTAACCAATTACATGCTAATTTGAGCTATTCGTTTTCAAGGTGTGATCGTTTTGAGTGCCAAGAATAAAAATGGTAGAAAATTGTTGAAAAGAAAAGCCTACAGCACCCGGTATTCCCAGGCGGTCACCCATCCAAGTACTAACCGGGCTCGACGTTGCTTAACTTCGGTGATCGGACGAGAACCGGTGTTTTCAACGTGATATGGCCGTAGACGAAAGTGACTGCTTATTTAGTGGTATTTATATTAGGGCCGTAAATGTTGCTACCTTCATATCAACTAAATCTAATATTTCTTGGGAAATTATTTTATATGCTTAATTTAGGTGCGCTTTATCAACGTTTATTGATTATGCATCACACTATGTAGTCTTATATTGCTTTTAAATCCGACCACAGTAGCGCCATCTAGTGACGATTCACTAACCATTCTATCTACAATTTCCGTATTTCTTTCTTTACTTTATTCGCAAAGCAAATATACGTAACTTTCTATGTAAACAACACGAGATAACTATCGCAGGTTTGTTTTAGAAATATTTACAAAATGAATGTGAAATGAGACGATGGAATGAAAAAAAATAATCAAAGGAGGCACTTTTACATTTTTTTGTGTTTAAGCGCCACGTGGGGTAAGACCACATTTAAATTTTATATAGGCGGCCATTATAACGTTTCCTTCATTTCCTGCTAAATTTGACGAACAATTTTCTTGAAAATTTCACAGCATATTTAACCTCCATTGACACAAGTGCTGTGGAAAACTCGGAAAATTCTCATACCTCAGTTTTCAGAAAAATCCACCCAAACCTGACACCCCTAAATTTCGCCCCAATCTGGTGACGGATTTTGAAATATTGGTGCGTTCTGCAAAATAGCCACTGTGCGAATACGCGAGCGACTAGCGTATGTTTATTGCTACCTCGTGAAAGATCTAATGTAGTAGTACATTTAGTATTCACTGGACTGACATGTGCCATGCCAAAGTGCTCGAACAAAATTCACACATGACACCAAAACGGTATTTTCAAGGGCACTCTTTCGGAATGGTAATGGCGGACGAATCCTTAATGTGGTCTTTCCCCACGTGGTGTGCAGGAAACTAACCGAAATGATGAATGTTCAAGTAACTTGGCCCGCTAGGCGGCGTTACAGCATTAAATTGTATTGTGGGTAAACTAGCTCAACGTGGCAAAGCCAGGTTCATATATTTACGAGTTGTTCCTGCAGTTTTAGAGGTGCTATAGTGTAGTTATTTCATATTTCATACGGTATGTTAATATTATACGGTCCAAAGTAATCTAACAATTAGCCACTCTAAGATGGTATACTTATAGTCAATCGCAAAAGTACTGTTATAGATATAAACAAATTTGCAAGGGTTTGTATTTATCAGTATTGTATTTTCGCCCATCTTTGACATTTTCCGGTAACATTCCGTTATCATCGTTACGGCTTGCATTGCGCAATTCCGTGGCAACGAAGTGTTGTGTCGTTTTTTCAAGTAGCTGTTGAAAATACCGATCACTGGAGGTAAGCGTTTATTTTTAATAACATTAAGTAACATGCGACGTAGTCAGTACAGGCCTCCTTTGGGTCTATTTTGTCCCAGGTTGATGTGGAGATCCATTGCTCTTTCTTTTATCTTCTGTATCCTAGCACTGCTTGCTCCATACTCCATAGACTTGTTGAAACTGTGTATTGTCATCACTGTTTCCTCCTGCAGAATACTAACCCCAGACCTTCTAACATTTTATAAAAAAACAGAAGATCTTCCTATAAAAAAGCAGAAGATTTTTGCTCGGAAAAACAACAACACGTTATTAACAAACAAACACCCAATTTCCCAAACATGCAGTGTTTTGCATCTGTTTTTCAGTGCTCAGCATTATAAATGCCAGTGGCCCGTTTGGAACACAACTCCTGTGTTGGTGGTAATGCGTGGTACTTGGAGACACTCAAAATGGCGGAGTGAAAAATATGCGGAGCGGTGTTTCCACTGACTAAAATTATGGGCGAGGTGGTAGGGGTGGGCTATGCGAGCGACGCAGGTCCTGGGGCATGCTCCCCCAGAGAATTGTTTTAAACTAGCTTAAAAATGGTGTCTTCTGAGGAATGTTTTAACCTTTACTCTTGAATATAGAGGGGCTGGAGATGTAAAACAAAAAGACACTACTTGTAAATGTAGTAATCATGATTAATAAAATTCAGTAATCATGACTGTTTCATCATGTTGAGGTGTGGTTTCCACTTGACCACTGGTACTTGGTTGTGGTGATGTTTTTCTTTCCCTAACCCTTGGCCTTGTTGCCACGCCGGCAGAGTCAGTAAAAGGTAAGGCTAGCCCAAGTTATTGATAATCCCTTAGTATACACGGTTTGGGGGAATATAGGCGTATTTTATGAGATGTGAACTTCGGTGACTTATATTCGTACTTCACTCAAATAGATTTGAGTGAAGTACTCAAACGATTTTGTGCACAACTTTATCGGAATATATATTATAGATTTAGCACAGATATATCTTACAAATCACATTCCTTATTTTGCTAAAACAAATGGCATAGCCATAGAACATTAGTTGAATAGATTTGCGGGCACATCACATGTTAGTTGTGTCAAAACCCAGACCCACCTCGATTTCGCCATTATAACTTGAGTTTTGTCTAACTTTGATACCTCAGTGAGATAGTTCCATCATTCAACATTGTCCTAGGCATATTTACCTTTAAGAATATTGCGTCTTACGACCATTTGAGGTATAAATAGCGCCACGGTTTGTATCAATATACGCTGCTATATCGCTCATTTTACGCGCGTTGTGTGGTAACGTACGGCCGCAGCGGCGCAGACTAGCGCAAACTGGGTTGCTATTTGGGTAAATCATAACCGATCCTGGGTTACGTTTTTCTTAAGACGACTAAACGATGTTGATACAAATCTTTGATTTTGCAGGAATATAAGTGACTTTGTGGTGTCATTTCGCGCGGCTTGCCGACGCTGAATATATCGCAAAAGAACGAAAAAAGGGCACACGAAATAGCTACGAAGCAGCAATTTCGACATATTTTGGGCGAGCTAGACATCATAGAAAAACGGCGAGGCGGCCCTCCTCGTTTTCGTCATATACAGCTGTACCAGGGAAAACCTGAAAAATGTCATAGTCCAATCTTAAACGTTGAAAAAACACGCCACCAAATAGTGCTGTTTCAAACTATAGGCTACATTGTGTTTTTTTTGTTTTCACATCGGCTGGCGCTGAGATCACAGGCCATGTCCGTAAAAAGCGGAAGATCTTCCGATAAAGCGGAAGACTTGGAAGGTCTGCTAACCCTGTTCTTCTGAGTAATTATGAACTGTTGCTTCGTTTCTGGGTTCTGGTTTCTGCAGTAAGGTTAGGATGAAATTCGTATTCAAAATTTTGAATATTCTAACCTTTTTCCGCTATTCTATTTGATTCAAAAAATCTCAGTCCTATAAACGAATACCTTTCAAATATTTTCCGTCATGTCCTCCGACAATCGGATCACAGCAAAAAATGGTCTGTCACGTCTTTGTTTCCAGCAAGCTTACAATATCGCGAACATGAAAAGCCGCTGACAAAAGATTTAACTTGCGCTGCACTCTCCACAAACAAAAGGTGTAAAGCCGTGGGGTGGGTCAGTCGTACCCACCAAAAAATTTTTAGTTTTGCACAACATTGCTTATTTTACTTCTGTGACATGGCAATCTTTTTAGTATAAGGTGTTGTTAATAAATTAATTGTAATAATTATGGCTGGATATTGGATTCAGGGGCTTTAATCCCATGTGGATATATAAACGGCCGTAAACTTATGATTGCCTTGTCTTCATCCTCACTCGATTCGTTGAATGTTCATGATGTCTCTGCCCATACTCTAGTCGAGGACGAGCAAGGGAACAAACGGCAACTCGTGCATCATCGTGGCAGGGTAAAAGCTTATTCTAATCGAATTCGAAGCCACATAATATTTGATTCGTATTCGAAATTTCCCGGGATATTCGATTTAAGTGAAACTCCACATTCGTCACAACCTTATTCTGCAGCTTGTCTGTATCAAAGCACTGTTGCTTCTTTTCTCCGGTCTTGGCTTTCCTTAGTTTCAGAGTGAGTTTTCGCACCAGCATCTGCTAGTCTCTTTGTTCTGACATCTTGTAGTGAGCGCCTCCATTTCTCGTTAATCAGGATGTGATCTATTTAGCTCTCAGTCTTGCCATCTGGAGATCTCCATGTCAGCTTGTGAATTGTCTTATGTTGGAAAAGCGTTCCTCTGATCACACAGTTATTTTCTCCACATGTCACGCATTCTGCTGCCGTTTTCATTCATCCTGCCTGTTCCATGTTTGCCCATGATCCTCTCCCTGTCTGTGTTGTCGCTCCCCACACATGCATTGAAGTCTCCAAGAACCATTAGTATATCATGTCGGGGATGTCTTCCAAAGTTGACTGAAGACTGTCATAGAAGGTGTCTTTGTCCTCATCCTCTGCTTCTCCTGTTGGCGCATAGCAGATTACCACTGAAAGTTTAATAAATCTGGCATTAAATCTAGCATAAAGAAGTCTCACTGATTGGCTTCCATTCAAGAAGAGAGTTGATGTGCTTCTTCGGGGTGATCAGAGCCACTCCCTGTCGATGCTGGTTGTCTTCTCTGCCTGACCATATCCTGTAGTCAGTACTCTCTTCCTAGCTCCAGTCCATCTGGCCTCCGTGATGCCTAGAAGGCTGATCTTGTATTGATGCATTTCCTGGAGAACTTGCACAGGTATTCCTGTCTGGTACAGCGTTCTCACATTCCAGCATCTGATGTTAATTGTTGATTTTGATGTTAGGAGATCCACTGTCGGGGTGGGGGCTTCCTTGCGGGTTTGGCCGCCATCCATCATTGAACCAGTTTCCTGGTTTGCTTCGATTCTACCACCGGGTGCAGTGTTCTCTCTTGTTTCAGTTTCCGTAGCTAGTCTGTTTTTACGGGGTGGGGCGCTAGCCCCATGCCCAACCCTCCTCCTTTACCTGGGCTTGGGACCAGCAGAAAGCTCACATAGAGAGTATCCAGGCAGAGTTAAGAAAATGTTATCATTACAAATTACAAAAAGCTAACATATGTGTATACATATTATAGGAAAAATGTAACAATAGTTTAGATGATTTTAAAACTTTTTTTAATGTTGGCCTTTTTGCAGGCCATTACCATGGCAACCTACCAGGAGTTCATCCAGCAGAATGAGGATCGGGATGGAGTTCGTTTCAGTTGGAATGTGTGGCCATCTAGTAGACTTGAGGCTACCAGGATGGTTGTTCCCCTAGCATGTCTGTATACGCCACTCAAAGAGAGGCTGGATCTGCCACCCATACAGTATGACCCTGTCTTGTGCACTCGCTCCAACTGTCACGCTGTCCTCAATCCATTCTGGTAAGTATGGGGAGTTTTAGTCATTATATATTTGTGTGATAAACTAGGCAATCGAGCCTTTTGTCTGTACAAACTGATATCATACATCTGAAACACTATGCAATGCATGTTTTACAGTTGTTTCTCTCCAAAATAATAAAGATGAAATAATAAGCGTTCATTTGTATTATAAAATATTTGTGGCTGTAGATAGATAGGCTTGTGTTAAGTAAAACTGTAGAAACTGCTGTAGACTGTCAAGTGTTTGATATTCCATTTCTTTTTAATTTCAGTCAAGTGGACTACCGAGCCAAGATTTGGTCATGCAACTTTTGCTTCCATAGGAACCCGGTAAATGGCATTTAATTTAATATTTATGTTCTTAAAACATCTCAGAAGTGTTGTGATAATAAACATACACCAGCTTATGCCCACCCGTAAAGCAACAAACATTAGTGTTATGACCTTTCACTCGTTCCCATCACCATTTAATTTCTACTGTCGCATAATACAGACAGTAGATTTAACATAACACCACAGTAAAACCACCTGGGGAATGGCTGACAAATGATAACTCAACCCTTGCGTTTTACATTGCTAGTTCCAGTTGGTAGGTGTGGCCGGGTGTCTAAAAAAGCGAATGCACAGAAAGAGGTGCAGGGCCGCTGTGACTGTTCCTGTGAACCATGACTGCTATGAACTATGATTGTTGTGAATCATGGCTGTGCTGTGTTTCAGTTCCCTCCTCAGTACGCTGCTATCTCTGAGCAGCACCAGCCGGCTGAACTGATACCACAGTTCTCAACAATAGAGTATACACTGACAGTAAGTATGGCTGTACAAGTAATACTCTGTCTGTATGGGAAGAAGGGTGATCTAATCTGTTTATTTAGAATTGGATTACGTAACTTACATATTTTCAAACTGTAGATCTTTGAACTATTACAGACGTTGAATGTAATACCAGTAGCTTGATTATTCCATGTAGAGACCAATAGATAAATAACATCCTTTGGTAGATGTTTGTATTCATGGTCATAATTATGGTTCTCTGCCTGTTTGGCAATACTTCATGATAACAATAATTTTACTATTTATATTGTAGTGTTCAGTAAAATTGGTTCATCATTCATATAAATAAAGTGTCACAAACTCACACAAATATTTGTGGAAGAAATGCAACATGCTCTAAACGTTGACAAAATCCACTGTGTTGCCACTCATCAGCATTTATTTTCTGAAGCACTGTGTTGGTAGTTTATACTTGTTGACACGTTGCACTGTATCACCTCTGTATTTGTTGGCAGAAACAGTTTGTCACCCACCTGTATGTTTGTTGACAGAAAGCCGTGTGTCACCCCCCTGTGTTTCTCATCCTGCTGGACACCTGTATGGATGAAGAGGAACTGCAGGCTGTTAAGGTAACAAACCTTACAAAACAGTTGCATAGCTCCAGTAATATGTGCAACCAGGTTTTACAAAAGAGTGCATACTTTTTAAATCGTTGAAAGAATTCACATTGATCGTTAAATTACAAATAGCTTATGTTAAAATATATATAGCGAAGCGATAATTTTGATTGGACTCTTTCAAAAATAATGTAACAGTTTGTCGGGTGATTTCACCAAAACTAAACTGCAACAACATTTATCAATCAGCACTTAGCTGACACTGTATCGTGGATGTGGTTTGAAGGAGTCCCTCCAGATGTCTCTCAGTCTGCTGCCGCCAAATGCTCTCGTTGGCCTGATTACGTTTGGCAAGATGGTGCAGGTGCATGAGCTGGGTTGTGAGGGCTGCTCCAAGAGCTACGTGTTCCGCGGCACCAAGGACCTCACTGCTAAACAGATACAGGTCAGTCTATAATCTCTGTGCACTCAACTCTTGTGTGCTCCTACACTCTCTATGCACCCAGCCCTTGTGTGCTCCTACAGGCTCATCTCTAGTGTGCTCTATGGGCTCATCTTTAGTGTGCTCCTACATGCTCTATGGGCTCATCTCTAGTGTGCTCCTACATGCTCTATGGGCTCATCTCTAGTGTGCTCCTACATGCTCTACTGTTGCATGCTCATCATTCCATCACTAGGCACATCATGTTTTCGAACTCCATCTTTAAAACACTGCCAGTCCAAAACTAATTGTATGACAGCAATGTGGATGTGTAGTTCAAGAGAAACAGTTGTATATTGTTACTTTGTGAGTTTGCAATGTGATAAAAATGGTTGTCATTCATGGTAAACTTTATTGGTTTGTTTCATAACAAAATTCACTGTAAAGATGAGATCACATGAACTCATTTTGTTTTCCTCTAAAGAAGTGTATTTTTCCTTCAGGACATGTTAGGGATAGGACGTGGAGCAGCCATGCCGCAGCAACCCCGGGGGCAAGTACCCCACCCCTCTCAGCAGCAGCAACTGCCAGCCAACAGGTGAGTGGAGCAGACATGGCGGGGTGGAGCAGACAGAGCGATGTGGGGCAGACAGGTCAGATCTTACTTGCATTCTTATACAACAATTTCTTGTAGCAATATATGGTGATAATAATAACTAAGCTATATTTGACACTGGGTAAATTAAAATCATAATTGAATTAAGCAAGCTTCTTCAGTGCTGAACAAAATCTGGATGCAATTTTAAGTGAAGCGTTGGTTGTAGACAAAACCTTTGTTATGAGACTGTGTACTTTTGGTGGCAGGTTTCTGCAGCCACTACACAAGTGTGACATGGCACTGACAGATCTACTGGGAGAGCTACAGAGAGATCCGTGGCCAGTGACTCAGGGCAAACGTCCATTGCGCTGCACCGGCGTCGCACTGTCTGTCGCCGTTGGACTGCTCGAGGTGGGTCACTTGGTGATGCCAGTTTCATAGACATCAGTGTCATTGTTAACAAACTGCTAGTTGATTTGAGTGTGAGGGTTGAGAGAGAGTTTATATATGAGAATGACCCATGGGGAGGGGGCCATAAACCAAGGTTGTAATGAAAATATATATATTGTTACACCCAAACAGTGTTGTGCCAAACTAGCCCAGATCACATTTCTGATAGTGTATCCGGGTTTGGAATAAACCTAGTGAGGATATTGTTTTATTTTTTTGCCGTTATAGGCAAATTAATATTGCTTTCCCATCATAATTTTCCCAGTTTTTGACTCGCAACGTATGAACGGTATTGAGAACGATAAGGTTAAGAAAGATGTTTTCATTTCAGTGCACCTACCCTAACACTGGGGCGCGTTTACTCATGTTTGTGGGTGGTCCCTGCACACAAGGACCGGGCATGGTAGTGGACGATGAACTCAAACATCCCATTCGATCACACCATGACATTGAGAAAGACAACTGCAAGTACATGAAGAAGTCAATGAAGGTTTGTGTTGGCACTCTCTTTTCTAGGTCAGCATTTCAGCATTGAAATATTTTGTGTGAAAGATTTATGTAGGTTTTATATTTGTGAGTCTTCTTATATCACACGCTAGTGGCTTGAACTTGGCTGGCGATGGAGACCAAACAGTCAACAGGTTGATTTGTGTAGCAGACTAACACATTGGCTTTGTCATGTAGACTGGTCTTCTGTTAGATGTGTGAGTGAGAGTAGTTCATCTCTGTCATGTAGACTGGTCTTCTGTTAGATGTGTGAGTGAGAGTAGTTCATCTCAGTCATGTAGACTGGTCTTCTGTTAGATGTGTGAGTGAGAGTAGTTCATCTCAGTCATGTAGACTGGTCTTCTGTTAGATGTGTGAGTGAGAGTAGTTCATCCCTGTCATGTAGACTGGTCTTCTGTTAGATGTGTGAGTGAGAGTAGTTCATCTCAGTCATGTAGACTGGTCTTCTGTTAGATGTGTGAGTGAGAGTAGTTCATCTCAGTCATGTAGACTGGTCTTCTGTTAGATGTGTGAGTGAGAGTAGTTCATCTCAGTCATGTAGACTGGTCTTCTGTTAGATGTGTGAGTGAGAGTAGTTCATCTCAGTCATGTAGACTGGTCTTCTGTTAGATGTGTGAGTGAGAGTAGTTCATCTCTGTCATGTAGACTGGTCTTCTGTTAGATGTGTGAGTGAGAGTAGTTCATCTCAGTCATGTAGACTGGTCTTCTGTTAGATGTGTGAGTGAGAGTAGTTCATCTCAGTCATGTAGACTGGTCTTCTGTTAGATGTGAGAGTAGTTCATCTCTGTCATGTAGACTGGTCTTCTGTTAGATGTGTGATTGAGAGTAGTTCATCTCTGTCATGTAGACTGGTCTTCTGTTAGATGTGTGAGTGAGAGTAGTTCATCCCTGTCATGTAGACTGGTCTTCTGTTAGATGTGTGAGTGAGAGTAGTTCATCTCAGTCATGTAGACTGGTCTTCTGTTAGATGTGTGAGTGAGAGTAGTTCATCTCAGTCATGTAGACTGGTCTTCTGTTAGATGTGTGAGTGAGAGTAGTTCATCTCAGTTATATAGACTGGTCTTCTGTTAGATGTGTGAGTGAGAGTAGTTTATCTCTGTCATGTAGACTGGTCTTCTGTTAGATGTGTGAGTGAGAGTAGTTTATCTCTGTCTATATGACAGAGATAAACTACTCTCACTCACACATCTAACTGGTCTTCTGTTAGATGTGTGAGTGAGAGTAGTTCATCTCAGTCATATAGACTGGTCTTCTGTTAGATGTGTGAGTGAGAGTAGTTCATCTCTGTCATGTAGACTGGTCTTCTGTTAGATGTGTGAGTGAGAGTAGGTCATCTCAGTCATGCTGCAGCTTTAAAACTCGGCGCCTGAAAGCGTCCGGATGTCTGCTTCCTCATGTGCCCAAAAGTGTAATTTGAATTTGACAACACATGGAGGTGGCATCATCTTCTACTAATGTAACTGGTGTCACTTGATTCTTTAGTGTATCTGCTGTGTGTTAGGAGTTTTTTTCATATGGCTTTAAATGAGCGGCGTTTGCATTCTGTGCAAAAACATCCAGACACAGCATATGGCGTTTCGCATGTTTAATTTAAATGTTAATTAGTATATTTAACACAAGGGCTGGGTCCAATTACATAATTGTAATTGTATTTATAATTGATTACAGACAAATTTTGTAATGGATTCTGGCTTTGAAATTATTCTGTAATTGTGATTGATTATTTTGTGTAATTGAAACAATTGTACCAATTACAGTCACTTAAAGTTTTCTGACATCACACGCTTTGTCTAAAAACTACTTAAAACAGCTCTCCCACAGATTGTCTTCAATATACCCAATACCTAAGTTGTGACTCCAATGTGTCACTCACCAAATAGTGCTAATTACCCTGGTAGTCTCCAAGACTAATGTTTGCTCAGGGGGTGTATTAGTACCTGTCACTGTCTAAGGGTCAATATCCCCTTTATTCCTTAGTCAGACTGCAAGGTATCACTGCTAAGTGGGTGTACTGGTCAGAGTGACAGTATTTCTTCTTCAGAAGATTTTAGCAGTTTACCCTGTCTCTTCTGAGAGCAACAAAGCCATTTTATTATGCATTTCCTGGCTTAATTTAACAAGCCAATTTAATTACTTGCAATTAGGGATATTAACTAGAGGTTATTGATTGAGAAAGTATGCCCCTTGAAGGGAAGCCTTTTTGGCTTCAATGTAATAAACGTTAAAAAACTTGTTATGCAAGCACCAACACAAGTCATGAATAGTGATGAAAGAAGGCCAAATGAATGACGTTTATTAAGAGATTAAGTTAGAGAGAGAAATGTGGGCTCTACATCCCAAGGCCAGGCCTGTGACTGAGCCCATACTAGTCTCCTGTCCCTCAGGTTGACAGAGCCCACATTTCGGCATATACAACATTAGCAGTATTGTTATATACAACAACAGCATTACTACTGTAATCACAGTAGACCTTATTATACAAAAATATCTTAATTATTTCAATTCAATTTATTTTTATCATTTCTATTTCATTGTTTTTTATCAATTCTATAATTTCTATTTCGTGTTTGACCCTACATACCTGTGCATGCAATATAATTGATAAACTGATTGGTAGGTCCGATTAATACATTTGTAATTGAAACCTTATTTGTGTAATTGTAATTGATTTGAACATTTTAGAAGTGTAATTGAAATGACAAATGAAAAGTAATTGTAATTGATTTTATTTTGTGTAATTTGTCCCAGCCCTGTTTAGCACCGTCTTGTCCAGAATTCTATAATATTTAAGATAAGCACAGCATGTAATTTTAGGAAACGAAGTACAGAAAAGTGAAATACAAAAAAAGTTGTATGGGCTGTGAGGATTCAGAGTGCGTTTCATAAAATGACGTGAAGTTTAAATCATTGGTAACATTACACGATGCAATGCATTCCAGTGGTCATATGAATGTTGCAGCATTATGAAAGCATAGGAAGCCGATCAGCAAACAATGGACATGTTGTTGACATCTACTCGTGTGCACTGGATCAGACGGGCCTTCATGAGATGAAGTACCTGTGCAACTTGACAGGGTCAGTGTCGACATGTCTCTCTCAGCCTGCCTGGCACTTGTGTGCAGCTACTGAAATATTGCTTATAATACAGATGTCATTAATTTGATTTGTGACACACAAAACCTAGCATTTCAAGCAATAAAATAATTTATTTTATCAAAACAAACCTTGGTTAATATTGGCATCATACTAATTTCCTTATATAAGGTCATTCTGCTGAAATATTAGCCACCTTGTGATAATGGCATCAAAACTTTGACCTTGTTCAATGTGTTTTATTACTATAGATGAAGTTGCAAACCCCACAGTATTTTGTGGTATAATGAATTCAAGATTCATATTTGGTAAAGATCATATCAGAAATTTTAATTGGTAACATTAACCCAATATATAATCTCCCTATAAGAAATGAAATCCAACATCCCCTTGGTTCATTAATAAATGTAAAGCATCTTCAAAGTGAAGGCAAGTGTGATATCTTGAAATACATTATACTTTTTCTTCATTTTTGGGTCTGGTAGTTTCATATTTTCTACGATAACTGAAGTACAACACCAAATGTTTCACAGAACACCTCTTTTTAAATATAAGAACACTTAAGTTTTGAAACAACATTTTAAAAAGTTGTGCTCAACGTATTTGACAGGGGTCACATGGTGATGGGCGACTCATTCAACACTTCACTCTTCAAACAGACGTTCCAACGAGTCTTCTCCAAAGACCCCAAGGGAGAGTTCAAAATGGCCTTCTCCGCCACAGTCGAAGTGAAGGTGAGTCACCTTGTCAGCAACTTGTAGAGGCAGTGATCATCACATTGTCTTGTAGTTCAGTTCAGCCAATATCACTTCACTAGCAGTAACCACAGTCCGCATTGTCTTTTATTTTGTTTTGAAATGAGAATGAACATATTTATCATTGGTGTTATTACGTTCATGTAGCACTTTGATCATCTGAGAGCGTGTGCATCCGTGCGTGTTTGTTGTGTTTGTAGACCTCTAGGGAAGTTGAAGGTGCAGGGATGTGTTGAGTCATGTGTGTTGTGTTTGTAGACCTCTAGAGAGTTGAAGGTGCAGGGACGTATTAGGTCTTGTGTGTTGTGTTTGTAGACCTTTAGGGAGTTGAAGGTACAGGGATGTATTGGGTCGTGTGTGTTGTGTTTGTAGACCTCTAGGGAGTTGAAGGTACAGGGATGTATTGGGTCGTGTGTGTCCAACAACTTGCGGGGCAACAGTGTGTCGGACACTGAACTGGGCCTTGGAGGGACGAGCCAGTGGAAGATGTGTGGACTGTATCCCAACACTACATATGCCATCTACTTCGAAGTCGTCAACCAGGTGAATGGTTTACCTGTACTTGTAATAATAATAGTAATAAAAGGTAACTTCTGTTGCCCCTAAATCCTTGGAAACCATGCTCAGATACACATCAAGATAAGGGGCTTGGTCAGTCTCAACATCGATAAGCAGTATACAAGTTGTCACCAGATGGATGGATACACCAGGGAGCTATTCTGGATAAGCAAGGTTGTACAGATAAGTTTTGAAATGACGATGGAATTGTGTGATATTTTTAACTGATTTAACACAGAGAGGGAACAAATTCTAAAGACTTGGCTCAGCAACAGAAAAAACATTATTTCCAATGTTACTGTTAAGTCTATTGACTCGACGAATAAATCTGGTGTTCGCAAGTTTTAATAACTATGTGGCTGCATCAACACAGAATTACAAAGCAACACCAGTCTTTCTTATTCTCTAGATTCTACATGATAAAGCATCAGCTGATAGTTTTAAGAAAGAAAACCCTGGTATTATTGAATAAATGTAAACTGTTGTCTTTACAGCACACAGCCCCCATACCCCAGGGAGGACGTGGCTATGTGCAGTTCATCAGCCAGTACCAACACTCGAGTGGGCAGCGACGCATCAGGGTAACCACCCTCGCAAGGAAGTGAGTAACAGTCATATCTGTAAAGCAGCTTGACTTCAGTTTGTCACTACATCAAACACAATTTACTGTTCTGATCAGTTGCAGCTGAATGACGATTAATAACGTACAATGTTAAACAGTTAATGTGACTATGTTTTGCAGTGCTCATTATTAAATGAAGGCAGTCTGTTCCTAGTTATTTATTTATTTATTAATATGTCGAAGGTATACCGCCCAACTTATTGTGTTTAGTAATCCTGTATCAATGTTTGCATTTTGAAAGTTTAACCTCGCAGCCAGTTCAAAAGGTAAACATGGTGTGCAATGATTTCCCATGTTCAACCCAGCAGGCTTCCTGTTGCAAATTACTACATGGTAGAGGAACACACTGTCTCCCTTTAAAGAATCGCCTCTGATATGGTGCTGTCATCATGTTGACCACGTCCACTGTGTTCTGATATGGTGCTGTCATCATGTTGACCATGTCCACTGTGTTCTGATATGGTGCTGTCATCATGTTGACCATGTCCACTGTGTTCTGATATGGTGCTGTCATCATGTTGACCATGTCCACTGTGTTCTGATATGGTGCTGTCATCATGTTGATCATGTACATTGTGTTCTGCTATAGTTGGGTGGATGCGTCCATCAACATGCAGCACATAGCAGCAGGCTACGACCAGGAGGCCTCTGCGGTACTCATGGCTAGGATCGCTGTCTTCAGGGCAGAGACCGACGACGGACCTGATGTCCTGCGCTGGCTTGACAGAATGCTCATACGGCTGGTGGGTGGCAGCACTTGTAGCCTTGCGGTTCGTTCGTGTGCTTGACTTAATTCATTGGGCTTGTTAGGAATGTCGTATTTAATTTGTACAATGACCATGGCTGTAGTATGTTGTGTGAGAAGTTTGACACACAGTGACCATGACTGTCGTATGTTGTGTGAGAAGTTTGACACACAGTGACCATGACTGTCGTATGTTGTAGTGTCAGTTTTGACACACAGTGACCATGACTGTCGTATGTTGTGTGAGAAGTTTGACACACAGTGACCATGACTGTCGTATGTTGTAGTGTCAGTTTTGACACACAGTGACCATGACTGTCGTATGTTGTGTGAGAAGTTTGACACACAGTGACCATGACTGTCATATGTTGTGTGAGAAGTTTGACACACAGTGACCATGACTGTCGTATGTTGTATAGTGTCAGAGGTTTGACACACATTGACCATGACTGTCGTATGTTGTAGTGTCAGTTTTGACACACAGTGACCATGACTGTTGTATGTTGTAGTGTCAGAGGTTTGACACACATTGACCATGACTGTCGTATGTTGTAGTGTCAGTTTTGACACACAGTGACCATGACTGTTGTATGTTGTAGTGTCAGAGGTTTGACACACATTGACCATGACTGTCGTATGTTGTAGTGTCAGTTTTGACACACAGTGACCATGACTGTTGTATGTTGTAGTGTCAGAGGTTTGACACACATTGACCATGACTGTCGTATGTTGTAGTGTCAGTTTTTACACACAGTGACCATGACTGTCGTATGTTGTAGTGTCAGAAGTTTGGAGAGTATGAAAAGGACAGTCCGACGTCGTTTCGCTTCCCCGAGCAGTTCACACTCTACCCACAATTCATGTTCCACTTGCGTCGCTCCCAGTTCCTGCAGGTGTTCAACAACAGTCCTGACGAGACGTCTTACTACAGGTAACTGCTCATGCACAGCCCTGGGGCAGCTAAGATAGGGCAGAGACCAGATAGAGAAGTTACTGTCATACGTCAGATATGAGACCGTCATTATAAGAACTATTGTCAGGGTAAAAAGAAAGTAAGCAGGTTGGGAGAGAAATATATAGAAACTGGTGTGCAGACAGGATAGAAATAGAGAATATGCACATATACATTTAAATAACTTAGTTAAATTAGGTTGATTGACTTAATTCATTGCTGGGAAATATTTTGAAGGGACAGCTTCATATATGTGGGACAAACTGCATCAGGATCATGTCTGCAGTGAAGCAGCATTTTTAGTGTGGACTGTCTTGAACATTTGACAGCGCCACTGGTAGCATTAGTGCTCTATTTTATACTACATATGCAGGGTGAATCTTCAAATAAATCCTTGTATGTATGTATGTGGTTGTTGGTTGGTTTAAATTATAACCATATGAACACATGCAGGAAAACAAATGCGTACGTGTACTACTGTAAGTAGATTCATTTTCTTACTACTTTCTGTTGTAGACACATGTTATTAGTTGAGGACCTCACCCAATGTCTCATTATGATTCAACCGATCCTCTATGCCTACTCATTCAACGGCCCGCCAGAGGTAAGTATTCTCTCTCTTGCGTCATCTTCTCTGGTTTTTTGCTGTAGTGGCATCCTCTTTGTGTGTGTGCATGCACGCAAGTGTATGAGTGTTCTCTCCGTAGATTCATCCTCTTTGTATGTGTGTGAGTTTGTCTTCTCTGTAGTTGCAACTTCTTTGTGTACGTGTGTGTGGTCTATGTGTAGTGTCATTCCCTTTGTGTGTGTACACATGTGCGTATTCTATCTCTGGTAGCATCCTCTTTGTATATATGAGTCCTCTCTGTACTGTCATCCTGTGTGTGTGTGTGTGTGTGTGTGTGTGTGTGTGTGTGTGTGTGTGTGTGTGTGTGTGTGTGTGTGTGTGTGTGTGTGTGTTGTGTTTGTAGACCTCTAGAGAGTTGAAGGTGCAAGGATATATTGAGTCATGTGTGTTGTGTTTGTAGACGTCTAGAGAGTTGAAGGTGCAGGGATATATTGGGTCATGTGTGTTGTGTTTGTAGACGTCTAGAGAGTTGAAGGTGCAGGGATGTATTGGGTCGCGAATGTTGTTTTTATAGACCTCTAGGTAGTTGAATGTACATGGATGTATTGGGTCATGTGTGTTGTGTTTGTAGACGTCTAGAGAGTTGAAGGTGCAGGGATGTATTGTGTCGTGTGTGTGTGTTGTGTTTGTAGACCTCTAGAGAGTTGAAGGTGCAAGGATATATTGAGTCATGTGTGTTGTGTTTGTAGACGTCTAGAGAGTTGAAGGTGCAGGGATATATTGGGTCATGTGTGTTGTGTTTGTAGACGTCTAGAGAGTTGAAGGTGCAGGGATATATTGGGTCATGTGTGTTGTGTTTGTAGACGTCTAGAGAGTTGAAGGTGCAGGGATGTATTGGGTCGCGAATGTTGTTTTTATAGACCTCTAGGTAGTTGAAGGTGCAGGGATGTATTAGGTCATGTGTGTGTGTTTGTAGACCTCTAGGGAGTTGAAGGTGCAGGGATGTATTGGGTCGTGTGTGTGTGTGTGTGTATGTGTGTGTCTGTAGACCTCTAGGGAATTGAAGGTGCAGGGATGTGTGTGTGTGTTTGTAGACCTCTAGAGTGTTGAAGGTGCAGGGATGTATTAGGTCGTGTGTTTGTAGACCTCTAGGGAATTGAAGGTGCAGGGATGTATTAGGTCGTGTGTGTGTGTGTGTGGTGTGTGTGTGTGTGTGTTTGTAGACCTCTAAGGAGTTGAAGGTGCAGGGATGTATTGTGTCGTGCGTGCGTGTGTGTGTGTGTGTGTGTGTGTGTGTGTGTGTGTGTGTGTGTGTTTGTAGACCTCTAGAGTGTTGAAGGTGCAGGGATTTATTAGGTCATGTGTGTGTATTTGTAGACCTCTAGGGAGTTGAAGGTGCAGGGATGTATTGGGTCGTGTGTGTGTGTGTGTCTGTAGACCTCTAGGGAATTGAAGGTGCAGGGATGTGTGTGTGTGTTTGTAGACCTCTAGAGTGTTGAAGGTGCAGGGATGTATTAGGTCGTGTGTTTGTAGAACTCTAGGGAATTGAAGGTGCAGGGATGTATTAGGTCGTGTGGTGTGTGTGTGTGTGTTTGTAGACCTCTAAGGAGTTGAAGGTGCAGGGATGTATTGTGTCGTGTGTGTGTGTGTGTTTGTAGACCTCTAGGGAGTTGAAGGTGCAGGGATGTATTAGGTCGTGTGTGTTTGTAGACCTCTAGGGAGTTGAAGGTGCAGGGATGTATTAGGTCGTGTGTGTTGTGTTTGTAGACCTCTAGGGAGTTGAAGGTGCAGGGATTTATTAGGTCATGTGTGTGTATTTGTAGACCTCTAGGGAGTTGAAGGTGCAGGGATGTATTGGGTCGTGTGTGTGTGTGTGTGTGTGTGTGTGTGTGTGTGTGTGTGTGTGTGTGTGTGTGTGTGTGTGTGTGTGTGTGTGTGTGTGTGTGTGTGTGTGTAGACCTCTAGGGAGTTGAAGGTGCAGGGATGTATTGGGTCGTGTGTGTGTGTGTGTGTGTGTGTGTGTGTGTGTGTGTGTGTGTGTGTGTGTGTGTGTGTGTGTGTGTGTGTGTGTGTGTGTGTGTGTGTGTGTTTGTAGACCTCTAGGGAGTTGAAGGTGCAGGGATGTATTAGGTCGTGTGTGTTTGTAGACCTCTAGGGAGTTGAAGGTGCAGGGATGTATTAGGTTGTGTGTGTTGTGTTTGTAGACCTCTAGGTAGTTGAAAGTGCAGGGATGTATTAGGTCATGTGTGTGTGTGTGTTTGTAGACCTCTAGGGAGTTGAAGGTGCAGGGATGTATTAGGTCGTGTGTGTTGTGTTTGTAGACCTCTAGGTAGTTGAAAGTGCAGGGATGTATTGAGTCATGTGTGTGTGTGTTTGTAGACATCTAGGGAGTTGAAGGTGCAGGGATGTATTGAGTCGTGTATGTGTTTGTAGACCTCTAGGGAGTTGAAGGTGCAGGGATGTATTGAGTCGTGTGTGTGTTTGTAGACCTCTAGGGAGTTGAAGGTGCAGGGATGTATTGAGTCGTGTGTGTGTTTGTAGACCTCTAGGGAGTTGAATGAGTTCAGTGTGTATATGAGAGTTCACTCTGTACTGTCATCCTGTTTGTGTTTGTGTCATCCACTATGTATGTTTTCCTTTCAGCCGGTGCTCCTGGACACAAGCAGCATCCAGCCTGACCGCATCCTTCTCATGGACACCTTCTTCCAGATCCTCATCTACCTGGGCGAGGTCAGTGTAGTGTACTCTGTGTGTGTCTTTCACTTGCTTTGTAATGTTATATCCCGGCCAGTCTCACTGGCCTCTGTCACCCAGTCTTACAGGGTCGGGCACTAGGACAAGGTCTATGAGTATTAGATGTTCGGCCATGGATACCCACTATTCAGCTCTGCTCATATTTGAGTCTTCCTCCATCAATATGTAATCTTATGCTCTATCGTTTATGAATGTATTATTTTCCTTGTAGTGAATATTTTATTTATAGTCTGTTTATTGTGATAACAAGATCCAGTTAATATAGTTAATTAAACTGTATATTCACTTGTGTCTATATAATGTGCAGTGATAACGCAGTCACTGTGATAGTTCTGTTACATGTCAATAACTCAATGATATGCTGTGATGTGTCCAGACGATCTCTCAGTGGCGCAAGGCCAAGTACAACGAGCTGCCTGAGTATGAGAACTTCAAGCAGCTGCTGCGGGCACCAGTGGACGACGCCCAGGAGATCCTGCAGACCCGCTTCCCCATGCCTCGCTACATTGACACGGAGGCAGGGGGGTCCCAGGCTCGCTTCCTCCTGTCCAAGGTCAACCCCTCACAGACGCACAACAACATGTACAACTGGGGCGGGGTAAGTGTCTCTCTGTGTGGTCTTAGTGTCATGCCACTGGCACAGTTTCATCCCATTGCAATTGATGTATCCAGTATGTCACTGTTTGTGTACGTCAACAATGTTAATAACGGTTATATATGTGACTATTGCAGCATGACATTTCGTAGATTAAACATAACAATGTACAGTTGTCACTTTAAAAACGTTGCCTTATGTTTTTGTCAAAAAGAAATACTTCTGGGGCTGGAATGCATGAGCATGAACACCACGTGTTCGGCATTTGTTTTTTGGTGGATTCACAGAGATTTTACTGGGAAACAGGTCACGTGATGGATAGGTCAGTTGTGCTTACTTTAGTTTGTCTATGTGTTCAATGGGATGTGACTTAAAGGCAACTATTTGTGACAAAGGATGCATCAATGGGCACTGGGCAAACATGTGCATATATTTTGTAGCTGCTAAAACTGCTTTACTAATGTGTCTTCTTTTACAAGCATTGAAGATAATCTTTGATCATGTATATATGTAATGTGACCAAGTATTGTGTACGTTGATTCAACGTCACATTGTAGTAGAGAAGCATTGGCGTTGGCACCTTTGTGCACGATTCTACAACATCCTGTTTCTGCAGTTATAATGAAGTGCGCGCATGTGTTGATTGTGCCATTGAAAGGGTTTGGTTGTCTGCTGCAGTTGTTTGAGGCTCCCAGCAGTGCCAACTCCGGGGTTTGTTCCGCCATTCACTCAGTCTCATACATCAACTGCTGCTTCAGATATTATAACACATTTGACCTCATACAGGCGCACTCAGTAACAACTTCGGTCATATTTTCTCTTATATGAAACAACATAAAATACTCTGTCAGAGCATCCCTTCCTATCAGTAATTGGCAATAATTCTTGGTTTTAACAAATACAAAATTTTCACCAAAACAAACTAGTATCAGAAACCAGAATTATTAAATTGTTGCGAGTATTAAGACTGTGCTGAAGCAGTGACTGTGTATCTGTTTGAGGTCAAACCATGAGTGCTGGTAGCTAGTGCTGACACCACACTACAGACAAGACTTCTGCCAGGCAGTCTTCCTTCACTAAAGCATACTTATTGCTCTTATAAATAGAACATCAGAAACACCTTCATCTTTTTTAAAGTATATGTATTTCATATTTTTGTAATTACACCATAATGGAAATTATTTTGTATTAATGCAGTGGTGCTCACTAAGATTCCTGATGGAAGTGACATCCACTTAATATGAAGAACTTTGAAAGTCTGGCTTGCAGTGTTTTATGTACCCATTAATATAAGGAACAATTTGACCCAAGTCAAAACGTGTTCCTTGTAGTAGTAGTAGTAGTAGTAGTAGTAGTAGTAGTAGCGAATGTCCACTTTATAATAGAATGGAAGGATTGAAAGAAACCTGTTGTTTGGTGTCAGTTGGTCAGTTTGCTTTCATGCTAGAATATGGGACTACAGCAGATGGTGTCGCAGAAATAAGGATCATCCATAATGTTTGTTTGAAGGGTCATAGATTTGTAGTATAATATGGCATTATTATTCAGTATGGCTTGGTTTTGGTTGTTAAATTTGTGGTGTTACAGTGCAGTTAATTTGTGCTTGTGGCAACTGATTGTGGTCTTTGAGTATGGTTTATATATGTGGTTGTGGAAGTTCGTTGTGGTTATGGTGGGGTTGTGGCATATGCGAAGTACTTGAGTCTACAACACTGAGCCGGCGTCTATATACGATACACTGTGAAAACTGATACACAGTAGCAGGTCACTTAAGTCAGCAGTAAACATATCATTGTTCGGCTATGATAACATTATATTTTAGTTATAATTGATACATGCGACCTACGTATAAGGTGAAGGTAAGTCTTTTTAAAAATAAAAACGGGTTTTGTGTCTAATATGAAATTATGGCATTTGTGCTGGTAGGGCATCAATTAAGATTCTACGTGACTAAAAAATGTCCAGACCTGTATAAAACATTAGTCACTTGAGGTGCTACAGTGTATTTGGAGTTGACATGTCAGTGTTGTTGCAGGATACTGGAGGTCACGTGCTCACAGATGATGTCAGTTTGCAAGTGTTCATGGAACATCTCAAAAAGCTCGCCGTCTCAACTTCATCATAAGAACATCTCACAGCTGATACTGTGCAATCACTCTCTCACAGTGAATATCTTAGTTTAATTACGTGTCAATCTGGCTATAACTGTACTGTGCGCTTGTAATTTCGCACTGTTGATACAGGTCATTTATTGCCAGGATTAATATGTATCAAATATATGTCGATTAGGAATGTGTTTTGGTGTTGTAATGTCAGCCTCATCAATCATACAAGAAGATAGTATTACCGTCTATACTGCATTAATATATTTTTCCCTCAATAATAATAGCATTGTCTAATAATAGCACCATTATGTAAACAATTATTGTCTAGATGGTGCTATCCTGTAGAACATAGGTTATTTTATAACTCTCACAAATAATAATTCTGATCGCATAATTTCTGTTACGTACATAGAATGGAATGTTATTGTGTCAGAGCTTTGATGGAGACTTTTATGTGTTGGACTTGGAAATAATGCATCAGTATTTCTAGCAGTTTCCCTCGAGTACCTACAAGTATATTCAAATATCACCTTGTATTGACATAACTACAGCATAAATCTTCTGCTTGTATATTTTATTTTATTTGTTTGCATTATCACAAATGTGTATGTGAAACATCATTGTCTGTTAGGCAGTTCTGGTTGTTAACATTACATTTCCAGTTGGCTGAAGTATCATACACAATTTATGGTTGCATCTCTAGGAAATGGTTACTTAACATTTCTGATGAAATGGTAACATTCTGTATTTATTATGTAATGGATGTTTGTGGATTTGTGGCTGAATCAGCTGCTTTAGTCAACATGAACTGGAAAAGAAAGTTGTATGACTGGTGTAATGATTGTAATCTGTGCATATATATATATATAGTACAGTGGAACTATTTGCTCCTATTTTGTGTTAATACATGTACATTCAACAGGCTTGCTTTGTTTTCTTTATTTTCAACAAAAATACATATACTGATATGCTAACAGTACCCAATACCAAATAAATAACTACAGAGAAGCTTAAATGCATTTCACATGAAATTGTACATGTAGAATGTTAACAGTATGTATTACATAGCAAGAAAATTAAAACATGCACATTTTGCATCTGTTCATGATTTCCTTGTGGGTGCCAAAAGATGGCAAGCAGCGACCAATCAAATTGTGAATTTGTTGCTGTTCATGATGCAATTGGCTTCCCTTCCAAACGTACAAAAACCAGAAACCTTATATACACATAAAAACATGCAGTGGATCTTGGGTAATTCAGACTTGAGTAAGTGGACTTGAACCATCAGTCTATCCCCAGCAATGTCCTTACCATGGCAAAACATATTTATGATTTAGTTTACACCAATTCCCATGACTTGGATGTAACCAAGTTCAACTGTATATAGTTACCTCAACAATGCAGGCAGTAATAAGATCTTCCATTATTCTAGAGTCTAACTGAAATACTTGCATGTGTAGACACCTATGGTTCAAACTCAGTTACTATTATTCATGTTATATTATTGTTACTCATACAGGAATTTATATTATACAGATATATATATATACACACGATGCAGTCACTTAAGTTGTCTTCACTATCAGTATTGACCACGAGGTTGTGCATTTATTCCAAATAATCTTGTTTGCACCGGTAAAAATTATATCAATTGCATTGTGCAGATTAGTACCCAACTAGCACCATTAAGCATGTAGAAACTACCCAAGTTTCAAAAACACATCGCATTGATCGCAAACATTACTAATTCAATATGGTGCATACAAACATTTGACTGTACAATGTTCGTATCAGAAAACAATAGAAAGTACACATAAAAGGTTATATAAATGTATAATTTTCAGTGAACTTCTGTTTCGATACAAGATCAAGTTGAGTAGAAGATGACAAATAATATCTGCGTACTGAGCAGTTCAATGTATCACCTAGTTCCTAATGAATATGCTAAAATGTTACTACACACCAATTTTAACAATTAATGAACATTTCCTTAATTTTGTTTACAAGCTTGCCATCCTTAGTATCAACATCTAGATGCCAAGTTGGCAATGAAGCCACTGGCTTATCGATTATCATATGACAGTTTTTCAATAAATTTCATGTTTACAGCTCATTATCAAAAGGAATGCAAAAATATATTCAGAATGCTGTCACATGCACATGCCTGCCCATTTCCTTGGGTTAATCCTGCCTCCTTAACAAGTTGTCCTTATAATTTTGTTCCCTTTTCATTCAAAGAAATGTACTAACTTCAAGAATTTTTATATTTAAAAATGAATAAGCTTGAAGATGAAATTTGAAAATTCTCAATATGCCATGTGACCTGACTGTCTTCATACAATGTATTACACTTACTATGACATCGTTACAGCAATACCTTTGAACGCTGGACTAGTATCAGTCTTCTATCTTGTATCCTCTTAATATATATCATTTAAAATCTGGTTCTTTGCTAAGATAAGTGCCAATACATTTTATGGAAAGTTAATGCAGTTATACCTGACACAGCCTTCAACTGACTTACAAAACATTTGTCACGATGGTGACTTGCACAGTACATGGAGCCTTCAGCAGAGGGCACCACTGGGCATATATCACAGTGGTCGGTGTGTCGAGACACGAGCTCTAGTTGAGGAAACGAATGCTCATCTTTTGCTCTATGTCCACATGTTCCATCACCTGCAGAAACACAACCAGTTACCAACTCACCTAATTACTATCAAATAGGGTGGAAATGTATGAAATTGTGCCCAGAATAAGAATGCGATGAACTGACTGTAGCTGCTTGTGCATTGTGCTCTGACAGGCAACTGTTCTTCATAGGGTTTTGGAGATGACATTTTCAATAATCCTACAACTGACCCACAAAGGAAAATATGTAAAGCAATCAACTTTTCAGAGTCTCCTTTGCTCGTTGGGGCTTTTGTGACTTTGGCCACGTCTTCTGTGACTGTCACACTCGACATTGTCCAGTGTTTTGTCAAACAGAATGACTCGGAAAGCTGTCCACACATCTTAATGTGACTGTCACATCTGGTATCAACTTCCATGCTGTCATTCATTTCTTATTTAACTTCAGTTCATCTGTCTAGAGGTGTTTTAATGTAAAAAAAGGTTTTTATCCATTATTTAAAAAATAGTAAGGAGATTTACAGAAAATGATACTTACTTTGATGAACTCATCAAATGCAATGAGGCCATCACCATCTGTGTCTGCCTCTGCGATGGTTCTGTCAGCGATGCTTCCAAGCTGGTGAGACAGAACTACACTGTTACAAGTCTGCATATACAGTTGTACTATGTTTTTATTTCTTAGTAACTATTACAGTTAGCACAAATGATGAACAATAACCATTGTTTTCAGTTTATGATATTGTATGACTTGTATGTGTTACTTTCAATGTGACATAAAAAAGGTAAAAAGTAAAGGAATTTTTTATATAGCACAGTATCCAGTCCTTAGGACTGCTCAAAGGGCTTCATACTTTACTCCCTGGCAAACCTGTTCAATCGAACACTATCTCAACTTCTCTGGGAAGCATTTCACTTTCAGAGTATATAATTGCATTATAAATGTCTCGGGTAGAGACAACATAGACAATGTTGTATTAACATTTGCTCTAGCTGGATTTAGTTGTATTTCATTTACTGAAAAAAACAAATTACAAGTGCTTGTACAGCCTGAGTGATCCAGTTACATGTGTAACTAATTCGTCTTCTTGGATCAATTAAACACCATAATGAGAAGACTAGAAGTGACACAACACAACTATGGCTTTAGTCAACAAAGATGACAAATGGTGTAAATTATAACAGTAACAAACATATAATATCAGTGATACTATGATAAGACCATCATGGATGCTCTGCGACTAGTGTCAACTGAGACACGGACATAATAAGTTAATAACTTATTAGACAGGGTGAGAGAGAGACCACCCTACACAGAGAGTGAGAAAGGGTGCAAGAGAGGGAGAGAGCAAGACAGAGGAAGAGAGAGCACTAGAGAGAGGGAATGAGAGTGAGAGAGACACCACCGTACACACCTGTTCCTCTGAGATGTTTGCCCCCACCATCATGTGTAGCACTGACAGAAGTTCCTCCCGTGAGATCATATTGTCTCCATCCAAGTCATACATGTTGAAGGCAACTGGAAAAGAACACAAACAAAAACAATAAAACAGGATACAGTTCAAACACAAAACAAAATTTTTCTTTATAACACAATGAAGAATTGAAACTCGTTTTGAACATTTTGACTACTCTTCCAACTTAATGAACATTTACACTAAGCGTTTTATTACATATTTTAATTTAAATATAAACAAAGGAAACATTCATTACAGCTGAATACAAATAAAAAAATGCTACATTATTTAAAACAAACTACAGAATAAACAAGAAGATGACATAATAAGGATGAATGAATTAATTGTTTATTATAGAAAGCTTTGGTACAGTATATTCGATGGTACTATACAGACATTGTCATAGTTTCTATAATGAGGGTATAGAGCCATGAGTGGCTGATGTTCCCTCTCAATACATATGTAGTTCCAAGGTGCAAGTAGAATCATTTAACAAAAAGGAAGACAGATTGTGCAACTGAAGAAAACAAAACAGCTACATAAATCACATCATTATATTTTTCATGAATTCACACATTAAAATTGCAACAATGAATGCTAATTATATAAGTCAGTAATATTATTTACTAACAATTTGCTCAGTAACAGATAAACTGAGAGGTAACTTACACTTCAGCTTTGCTTCTCGGCTGTTTAACTGGTTGGTTTGGTGTTCCTTAATAGGGCGGAATTTGGCCAGTGTTCGCATGAACTGCCGGAAGTTGACACCATCTTCACTTCTGCAAGCATCACTACTCGGTGAAACAATGACATAACACACTAAAAACAGTCAGAATGATGCAACAGCCTATCTTACATTTTACCTGGCAGTCACAAGATCTGTGGTCACCAACTCATGGCAAAAACAACAAATGGAAACAAAGAAAAAGTCTGCATAAACCTTGAAGTTGAAGTGGCTGACCTCCCATCCCTAATGTACAACCGACCCATAAGGAAATGGCTCATGTAATGATCTATGCTCCGATAACGGCCAACCAATTATGATGATGACGATGAATCTTACATACAATGATATACTGTTTGTACATGTACGTGCATGCAAAACCTTACGTTACAACGTAATTATTGCATGTTTTCAACATTAATAGTTCACCATAATAATGTAAGATATGGATGAAATGTTGTAAATAGCAATCTACTGGTACATTCCAAATCATTAAACAGTTTCATAACATTTCTTTCTATTTCCTCATTATGTGTAATAAAATATATCTGGACCTGGGGCAGGTTTCAGGAGATGACTTCCTTACAGCTGAGAACATTTATTTATCACTAAGATAATTGTCTTAGATAAAACACTGTCAACCACTTACCCTTCTGTAAAAAACGAGTGTACAATTCTGTCTCCCAGTGGGTTGATGGCCAACTCTGGTATCCGTAGGAAGTCTTCACGCCTGTTCACAAACACAATGCACGTATGATGCAACTGATGCTCTCACTGCCGAGTCAGTCCTCTTGGTGAAGTGCACACGAAAACAGTTTAAGTGACAAGCACTGAGACTGAAGATTCTTAATTGTTCACATATTTTAAGAACACATTAATTTCTTGCTACAGGCTGTTCTATAATACTGAAATGCAAATGCAATTTGAAAGTTCTGTGAACCAAAAACATTGACAGCAAACATGCACCACAAGTTTACACCACAACAATTATATAAATACTACTTTGTATCTTATCAATGCCAAATCATGTAGAGATGGTAAAAAAGCTGGTATAATAATGACATACCCTAAATAACCTTTGTTGGTTTTGTCCAGTGAAGTGAATCGGCTGTATAGACGGACTATCTGATTCTGTGAAACTGAAACATAAAAATGGTAAAGGTATATTCTTAATTAAATAGCACAGTACCAGTCCTCAGACAAGCTCAAATTGCTTTACACTTCATCTTCTGGCAATCACAATCACACAATCACAATACTTTATTGTCCCTTGTGAGGGAAATTCATGTGGAGTGTAGCAGCATATTAAGACATATAAAACAAATGTACATGCAATATACACAATGTAAAAATAAAAAGACTAAAAGTAATAACAGGCAGACATGTTAATTTGAACACCATCTCGATTTCTCTGCAGTGTCCAAAATTAAGGCCATTGAATCGGCAGCCGTCGATTCTATACTCCAAGACTGACACATACTAATTTTTTCCCTCAGCTGTACATCTCTGGAACACCATCCTACCAGCCTCTCCAGGTACCACTTCACTGGTAGCTTTCAAGCAGCAGCTGGGAGGCTGGGCAGCAAACTAATCCCACAGTCTACCCCACATAATATTTAAGGACAGTGAAGTGTTTTTAACCACAGTTTTATTCACCATTTACATGGTTTTTAATTATATTTTGAAAAGCCGGCATCGCATCATGCGTGCGCACCAAAAAAATATAAAACCTGTAGGTACAAATAATTTTGGGTTGGACAGCAATTTTATTGTGGCCAATTTTGAACACAAGTAATAATCAGAAGTTCCTGCTATTTATAGGCCTCAAAATATGTTATAATGCAATATTTTTATAACGTAAATTTGCCTGTGATGATGCGGAGTGATGAAATTAACATTCTGAGCCTGGTGTATCAAATTTATGCCCCCACTAAACATAATTTTAGGATAAAAAATATAAAACTTTGTAACAGCGAAATCGATTTGAGTCCGTATTATGCACAAGTGCCTCCTGTTATTACAATTGTAAAGTAATACAGAGAATCTGTACATTAATTAATGTGTAAAGCAGTGATGATTTTGGCACTTATGTAGAATCTGGACCCACCTCGATTTCGCTGTTACAACTTGAGTTTTGCCTAACTTTGATGCCTCAGAGCGTTAGTTCCATCATTCAACATCATCCCAGGCATATTTATATTACGAAAATAGTGTGTCTTAGCACACTTTTGAAGCCCAAATAGCGACCCGGTTTGTTCTAGTCTGCACCGCTGCGGTCGTGCATTACCGCATCTCGCACATAAAATGAGCAATGTATCAGCGCATGTTGATGCAAACCAGGGTGCTATTTACACCTCAAAAGTGCGTTAAGACGCAATATTCTTAAACATAAATATGCCAGGGACAATGTTGAATAAAGGAACTAACAGTAACGCACAGAGGTATCAAAGTTAGGCAAAACTCAAGTTATAACGGCGAAATCGAGGTGGGTCCGGATTCTACACAAGTGCCATGATTTTTTTAGATAGATTATTAATGCGACAATGACACATTGAAAATATAAATTCAGTGTTATTCTGAGTCAGTGTCAGTGAGTGACACTCAACTCAAGTCAAGTCAGTGTCAGTGTGATCAGTGATGATGGGGTCACTTACAAGATGTATCCTTCTGAATCTCTTCAATTTCAGAATCTTGCAGCATGATAGATGCCTTGGACCCCATTCTGAATCTATTTAGCTTCAGTTCAAATAGAAGAGTATTTCGTTTATGAGACAATGTCCACCTTTACACAAAGTTTATTCGTGTTTACCGTCAACGCTCGTAAAATTCAACCGGAAGTAATATTTTATTTATTTCCGGGTGTTTATAAAGACATGGTTTTCACATCAGCATTTTCTGTCAGTGCTGTTCAAACAAACTAGACATAAAACGTATATATGTGTAGTAATTATGACCGATTAATTATTGCAAACTTTCAAAGGTCAATGTTCCAAATATATTCGCTAGGCGAATACACCTAGCGAATAATCTGAGAACCAAAGAAGGGTTAGGTAAAGGTGGGCACTTGAAAACTGTTGTATGTTGATAATGGCATGATTTTTCAATGTTTTACGACATGGGTAATGATTTATGTAGCTGAATATGATATGCTATACAGTGAATATGGTGAAAGATTAATACTGTAAGGTGGAGCAGGTAGCGATTGAGCGATAATATGGACAGTTAATGGCATACCGTAATCTAACGTTGTATTGCCTGCTAATTCCCGTATGACTTAAGTCTTAAATATTAATATAACTGCTAAATTGTTTAGTGTCAAAATCCAGGAGAAGATATTTTGAAAACCGCCCCCCCCCCCCCCCCCCCCCTCCCTCCTTAGCTTCACTGGCTTCAGCTTAATCACAAATGCTTACCAAAAAACTAACGGCAACGTCTTCATGAATTCATCCCTTCAAACTACATCGCAAGACTCAGGAGTTATACAACCAACGAAATAACAAATGCAGGGTTTACAGGTATACATCTGTATATTAATTATTTAAATATATATGCCAACTTTTGATCATTGCAAGTGCTCTGAGACACAAAAGTCCACTCACCTTTTTCTACGTTCAGTCGCTTCCGTCAAAGTACCGTTGACCGTTAGTCTCTCATCTATCAATTGGTAATGTGTTTAAGAACACATAACGGTAGTTATCAATCCAACAAAATGCAAACTTCTGACAGTTGGCAAACCAAAACATGACACCACATACACAATGACAAGCAAATATGGGGAAGTGTCAGAAATCAACATCATGTTAAAAACAGAAAAAGATCTTGGTGTAACATTTGATAGATCTCTAAAATTCAACATAATATCTGCACCATTGTGAAGAAGGCCTCATCAAGCACACATTTAAACATTTGGACAGTGCCAGCTTCCGATTATTATACAGTAAAACCTGTCCATAACGGTCATCTTCGGGACTGTACAAAATTTCCGTTATAGGCAGGTTGCCGTTATGGAGAGTTTCGTGACTTGGATACTCACTAGGTGGAGTCACAGTATTATGAATGGTTACGTTGATGTTCGCTAGTTGGTACTCTCGTGAACAATACAAACGTAGAGTTAACAATAATAATACTAAATAATACACTACACAACTTGCTATATATAATTGATGTTCCTTTTGGGCCATGGTGAAATTAATCACGTCCTCCAAGTAGAGGCAGACAGAAAAAGCTTTGATGTGCAAATAAAAACACAAGGGTGTGAATGAGTGGAAGGCAAGCATTGGCCCAGATTTGCTCTCTAGCTACGCCAAGCCACCTAGGTAAATATTACAATGGCCGGCTTCCATGTGGCTACATGCTCATAGCTTCTCTGAGCTCACTTTGGACATCTACTCCTCTTTGCTGGAGTAAAGAAGCCACATAGCGGCTGCAACAAGCTGATGACAACACGCGTGACTCAGTTGTAATTTGATAGTCCTGCCTACACGTGATGACACCGACGCGATGACGTTTTATTCAGGGAAATTATGGATTCCCTTGACCTGCCCTCAAGTGGCAGGTTGACTATGAATGGTTCGGTCCAAATTAACTGACCATTATACGCAATAGACAGGTTACCATTATGGACAGGTAGTGGACAGTGCAAACTAATAGGAAGTCATTCGGGACTTTGAAAAGTGACCGTTATATCCAGGTTATCATTATGGACAGGGGGCCGCTAAGAAGGTTTTACTGTATACAGCACTAGTGATGCCACATCTCGACTATGTCGACTCCATCTGGAACCTGCACTTAGTGAAGAGCCACCAATCTTGTTCCAGAAATAAGGAACCTAAACTATGAAGATAGGCTGAAACATTTGAATTTACCAAGTCTGGCGTACCAAAGAAGAGGAGATTTAATCAAGTATACAGAATCATTAAGGCCAGACACGGCAGATAGATAGGATTATTTTTTAATTTGTGCAAACAGTTCAATTTTTGCATGAAATGGGTCTTGCTGAATAAAATATGATATATTGAAGTTTTTTCAGCTAGACCCCCGTTTCCATGGTAACAAACAAAATAGCCGCCATTTTGAGCAAATATTGGCAAATTAAAAAAAAACTGCAATTTTTTATTGAATCAATATATAGTTATAATTCTTGCAAATCCATGTTCTCTATAGATTCTATTGTGAAATGATCAGAGTATTTTTTGAAATGTGTTTTTATTTTTTAAATATTTGTTTGGTAAAATACGGAAAAAATCTTGTTTTTGGCAAACTAATCAAGATTTTGTTTAAGTGTCTGATCATTGCACACAGTAGAATATGCTGAATGCAGCACTGAAAACATTATTTGTATAGCATAATTATTCCAAGAGATATCCCGTTTCCAAATGCAGAAATTTGAAGACAAATGTTTTTGAGAAAATGGCTGTCAAAGATTGCATAATGGATTTCATTACATGATATTGACATGCTTTATCCATAATTAAAACTCACTTAGAGGTACGTAATTGTCATAGAAGTGAATTTTATTGATAGTATGCATACAGAGGTATAACAATCTGGCAGAAAACCATTTTCAGTATTTTTTGTCAAAAAACACCATTTCACCTGGGGTATCTGGCCCTAACAAAGAGGACTTCTTCATGATCGCCACAACCTGTACACGAGGCCACAACAACAAAATTCTACAAGACACCAAGCAGACCTGATAGAAAACATTCCTTTTCTCAACGCATCTTCCAAGACTGGAACAATCTTTCCCAGAAAACAATAAATGTTGAAAGCATTCTCACATTCAAAACAGAACTAGACAAACATTTGAAGATGGACAGGTTTAAATTGTAATCACAAGACAAGCCACATTTTCAAAAAACAAAACAACAAAAATATGTTGCTTAAAAGCAGGTGTGTACAAGGTTATTAAGCCTTACTTTTAAACCCAAAGATTAAGGCAAGTTATCGAGGAAAGTTATTTAGAGTTATATATACTGGTAGAAATGCCCATCTCCTGACAGGATGTGTTGGTAGTTGACAGTTGTAATAAAGTAGTAATATTTACCAAATGTTAGACAACACACAGCGTCATTACATAAACATCATAACGCGCTCGCAGGTACTCATTGTTTGTTCAAAATGATGAAGTTCGGAGAGAAAGTGAGGTTCACATCCATCGGTAGGGCCTATGGTTATTATAATATAGAATAGTCAAATAATGTTTGTATTGCTATGCTACAGGCATGAGGGAGACATATGCATATTGTGTCAGCATGTACTTCATGTTGCCAAGTCAATGATGCTGGGACCGTTTTCCCAAAGTTTTTGCCACACATGAATGGTTCATGTAATAGTTAAGTTACATTTTACGTAGTACGCGCATATTACGTTTTACATTCCGAACAACTGATTTACCCCATAAAAGTGGAGAATCTTGACAGACATGGGGTATTTTGAAAAGATATAGGCCTTACTTCCTATTCTAGGGATCGTAGATTAATCCCTGACAGTTTAGAGCTCGAGGTTCAAGCCGTCTAAGAGGAAAACATTAACCTACCCACATACATACACAAGCTCGATTATAAGTAGATACTTACAACTTGAGAGTATTGAGTGGTAACGATTCTCCTCTGGATTCTAGAGGGTGCCGCATTGGGAACAAGTTTTAAGAGACATTGAAATACTGTAATGTTGTTAACTGCTGCCCTTGGTTGACTTAGCATGACTAATTTATTACTAACATCTATCAGCGACTGTGTCAGTATTCATAAGCATGCCCCTAAGTTAACTAAATAAGCCTTAACAAATGCTTGAATGCATAGATATTCTGGTTTCTTGGCTTGGTTTTCATCTCTTGATATTGCCCTTCACCCATCAATGCACACATTTAACCATTTCAGTGTTTGCCAACATTGTGCTGATGTACAAGAAGTGCTAAACCATTTTTTAAAGAATTGCACGTTCTAAATATGTATTTTGATGTTTTTATTATACAAATGTAATGCAGTAAACTAATTTCCTGAAGGAGATGATAACTTTCTATTTAAATTTAATTCCAAATATATAGTAGTCAGGTTACACAACATAGCTCACTTTCACTAAATTATGCATATAAATTTCAAAAAAACAAATACAAATATGAGCGTAATTATAATACCACCAGTCAAACACCTGCCTTTTCTAATATTTGGTCTTATTAGCCAATTTGCAACAGTGAAATAGATGTACATATTTCATGCATGTTTAAACAGTTTGCCTGCTGCCTGATTGTTGCAATTATACTTATAGTGAATGTTTATTGTGCATCGTCTTCTTGCCTGATGCAACTGTTGTTAACCTGATGTCTTGCCTCCTATGTCTGCCAGGAGCCATGCAGCAGTGACAATGACAGGTGTGTGCTTGAAGCAAGTGGCAGGCTCCATAGCCAGACGCCTCCTGTCAGTGCCGCGGTGTCGCTGTCTCGCCATCCAGCCTCAGCGATGTCTCTTCTTTGAGCCGGACTACAAGGGTGGCTACAGTTCCACCAAGTTGAAACGCCCCAGTCTGGTGGCTTTGAAAGAAGAGATACAAGATTTAAAACCCGAGTTGAGGAAGCTCAAGGAAGAATGGGTACGCAAACTGAGATGTGATGAGGTGTGGGATCAGCAGCACGGAGACTATGAGACAGTGTGGCGCTTCAACGACAACGACACCATCAACAGCTGGATTGTGACACAAGACCAGGATCATGACGAGGGGAACAGCAAGGCGGAGTTTATGCTTGGCGCGAACAAGAAGGGCGTCTTTCGAGGTGTTCTTGATTGCAATGTGCCAAAGGATGGCATTGTCAAAGAGTCGGGCTTCTGTAACATTTCATCACAGCGACATAAGGCAAGTAACCTGAGCAGTGTGCATTCTGATTTACCTGCAAATTAGACTTTCCCTTGAAGTCTTCTTGGCAATAGTAATAGTAATACTAGACCATTTTGTTTTGACATTGATGATTCTTAAAAGCCATATACCATTTCATGTAATTAATGTTAGAGTTAACATTAATTAACAGAATACAAGAAGTTTTCTCAAAATTTTATCCCTAGCAACTAATGCAATAAGCATTATCTCTGCCATTGGGATTTTTATTCCCAAGATTATTTGATTCTACCAAAGAAGTATGCTAAAGACTAAATGAAATTAACTTTTGTATCTAAATTAAATATACTCTAACATATTTTCCTGCTATTCAAATAATTTCTTAACCGTTACGACCTGTTTGGTCACATGTTTTTGCACACCACTGCCATGCATTGTGCAAGAGTTTGAACAGGCTTAGTGACATGAGGTCATAATCAACAGACTTCATACTTGGCACATCATTTGACAAGAGCATTAAGTTTACCTACTATGGGTATATGAAGTTTCAACTTTCAGAGAAATTTATGAAGTCATTTCACGTAGTCTTTAAGACATACAACTTGATGTATGAAGATAGGCAATTTCATTATCAGTTGATCACGGCACCCTCATGTGCCTGTTTGTAGTTTGCTTACAACATCATACATTGCTGGACAGGATGTATTTATGGGGCTGACATTTGGTAGGCATACTACAGGACACATGGTTGTTCATAAATTAATTTTTTATCCTGTGGAATGAGATGGCGATCTTGGAGGAATCTCAATAATTATTTTAAAAGGTTAGATCTGAAGTTGCAAATGTGGAATTCAAAATTAGAAAAACTGAAAATAAACAAACTACAAAAATTTTAAGGGCCTGCTAATATGCCTAAAAATTCAGCGCCATACATATTCCAGTTATTTTGTATCCAAAAAGTGTAAGACTTTAAATTGCAGAAGTCATTCAAGCGTGACGACTCATACAACTGGGAGCGTTACACACATCTACTGCTGAGAGTGCGGGGAGATGGACGCTCATACCAAGTGGTCATTGGCATGCACCGGTACTATGACCTGACATGGAATGACCAGTACACATACCCTCTGTTCACACGTGGAGGCCCCTACTGGCAGACTGCCAAGGTGGGTTGGCTAGAGCAGTCAGAATTGGGACCATTAGTCGTACATCACTGCCCTTATTTGGTGTGCGGTCATCAATGTGATTGGCTATATACACAACCGAATGTTGTGCAATATTTTAATGGATAATGCCAACTCTAAAGGCTGACAGTAACATACAAGTTATGAGTTGAAAAATAGTTGACTTTTTGCCTCATTTGGATGCTATAGATGGTGATGCACCTTGTTGTAGTTCTTGTGTGTAGCCCGTTGCCAGGATACAAGACCAGATCTTACGTGATTGCTAATCGTCCCAATGGCCCCCGCATCATCATTGGCAATGCACATGCAG
Source organism: Escarpia spicata (assembly GCA_963995525.1). Classification (NCBI taxonomy): domain Eukaryota; kingdom Metazoa; phylum Annelida; class Polychaeta; order Sabellida; family Siboglinidae; genus Escarpia; species Escarpia spicata. The sequence continues at coordinate 14,447,464 of OZ023211.1, read as the reverse complement.
AGAAACTAGTATGACATAGGCTACAGATTGCACATGAAAACACATTCAGAATTATTATTTCACATGTTATTGTAGTTTAAACTTCCCATCACCACAACAAGTTGAACATGTGTGTTTGTATATGCAAGGTTATGTGTAAATGAAACATATTTTTTCATTGTTGGTGTTTATTCCAGCATACCACCTTCCACGTCCACTTTCATTGTTATTGTTTATTTCAGCATACCGCCTTCCACTTTCATTGTTGTTGTTTATTCCAGCATACCACCTTCCACTTTCATTGTTATTGTTTATTCCAGCATATCACCTTCCACTTTCATTGTTATTGTTTATTCCAGCATACCACCTTCCACTTTCATTGTTATTGTTTATTCCAGCATACCACCTTCCACTTTCATTGTTATTGTTTATTCCAGCATATCACCTTCCACTTTCATTGTTATTGTTTATTCCAACATATCACCTTCCACTTTCATTGTTATTTAGGCCATGGGCCAGATATGCCCCTCGTGCACCCCCCCACAACTCTACCAACCCATGTTTTTTTTAAGCTTTGGGGTCCCTTGAAGATGATTTCAAGTGGTAACAGTAAAACAGTTGGGTCTCACTACCCATTTCCAACTTGGATGGTACCCTGAAATATCGTATTTGTCGTCAATGTCGCTTGGTATTTAATCACCCACACCACAATCGTCATTGTATAGTCATATGTGTCTCAATATGTACTTATGATACGTCGAATTGAAGGTTTTCATCTGCTGATCATAATAATAGCAATATGTACCATTATGGCGTGCACCCTAATTAGCATAGAATAACTACATCCTATTCTCACTCGTGACCGATGACATCATTATTTTTATCAAATATATAAATTTGCCTTGATCCCATGGCCTCTTTAAGATCAAAATAATAATGCACAACACTCTGCAGCATCATATCTTTCATTTGATACCAGAATTGTCTTTCTGTCAGTACAAATGGATTAGATATGATGCTTCAAAGATAACCGTAGTGTCGCAGATCAAAAGGCGTACACACTGTACTTCATCAGCAATGGGTTATTTAAAATGTAATGAAGAAGTGACTATAATATTGTTGTTTTATAAGTCATTTACGTTCTTTCTGCAGTACTAGATACTATTGCAGCTGGAATACTAGTGTTCTTACATGTTTCATCGTGGTATGTGGGGATCACAAGGTTGTATCCCATATTATATTATTTAAGTCTCATATTATATTATTTATGTCTCAATTGCAGCTTTTACGAATACCTCAGGTCAACTTCACAGATATCGATAAGTTAAAATTTGATTTAAGTTGGATAACGATAAATTATTAGCTTTGTTACTTACCCCAATTTGACCTGCTGATATTACATACCTACCTTTGTATGTATCTACCATTAAAACGAAAACGAACAAGTGATCAAACTGTCGAATCTACTTGTATAGTTCATGTAAAGGGTTTAAAATATGGAGAACTTCAACTCATGTCTGGCATGCGGGATGCAGAGAAGAAGTTGGCAAAATTGCAGGAGGTCAAAGAGTAGAGACTTTCAGAAAATCCAACTTTAACCCACAGGATGGAGGAGACAACGTGCAAGCTCACCCCCAACACAGTGATGGAATATCGTGGCTTTCATTGAGAGAATGCTACAAACATTTCACCATGAATATGGACAGGCTGAAGTTCACCTCATCACAACCATCTGATGCCTCTACACTCCAACATTCTGTGGAAGTTCTGCGGCGCACCAACTCCCTGTGATTTTGACAGAATTTACACTATCGTATCAGACACACTCCAGAAATTGTTATGTTATGTCATAACTGGAATGGCAGCTCCCACATCATCCCGCACATAGCAACTTGTTCTGTCAATTGGTTAGGACATCTGCCGGGCAACAACCAATGGATCGTGGAAGCTGATAAACACATCTTCATGAGCGTTATATATTCAGGAGTGAAAAACTTGTAATTCTTCTGAATAGAATGGGACACTGTGAAAGCTACCCCTTTTCATTGGAGCTGGAGACAGTGCTAGCTGAAGCTGTTATGCAGTCGTCCACTGTTCTCTCCAACCAGATTGTCAGGTCACCACCAGGACCAACGGTATTCCATTCTTAATTTGATAATTTCAAACAGCTTCTGAATGATCTCGCAGGAAAAGGATAGGATCAGTTCACACAGCTCATGGCCTCATGTTACAGGAAGTTGGCAGTGGTGATCATTCTGCAGAATCTGGTGACTGCCCAGAGATACCATCACAAACAAGGAAAAAGGAGCTCGGTCGCTGAACCTGAAAGAGTCGGCCACACTAGAGAGAAGCTGATTCTGAAAGGAGAGGCAACATGGCAAATTGGAAATCATCCTTGTCCAATGGTAAAAACAAGTGTCAGTTCTTGAAACTGCTTCTGAAGCTGTGGCAGAGTGATGGATACGCATCAAAACTGCATGGAAGACAAGTGATCTTCATATATGAGGAGAATGCCACTCTGCTGACTTCCAATGATGGCCGGACGAAAGTAACCCATGAACTGCCCCTTCTGAAGTCATCACAGGAGGAAACTAACTCAAGAGTTATCCTGTATATTAATTATGCGAGGAGTAGGAATCACCCATTTGTTCGTGTGAAGAGCCCAGATTCAGACATCTTCTTCTTTCTTCTGCACTAGGCTGCATCAATTGGAGACATCACCATCTTGTTTGACACTATTATAGGAAATAAGCAAAGATTTATTGATGTCAGCAAACTAGCAGTTGATCTCGGCCAAGACAAATGTACGGCTCCGGTGGTTCTGCATGCTTTCAGTGGATGTGACAGCACTAGTGCTTTCCGAGGGATTGGCAAACTCAAACCAGTGAAACCTCTACTGAAGATTCCTAAATACATTCATGTACTCAAGAAGCTGGGAAATACATGGGACATACCTGAAGAAAGGATTGATGAGCTGGACAGCTTCACTTGTGCTGTGTATGGTAGAGCATCAAAGGTGTCAAAAGTTGATGACTTCAGGCTAATTCGTATCAATGAGCTGTGTGCCAAGGATAACCATGTTATTCCTTCAGGTAATATTGACATGGGCAATCTACCATCATGCAAGCACAGTCTCACCCAGCATGTCAAAAGAGTCAGCTATCAAGTTGGCAAATGGAAGAGAGCACATATCCCTGAGCTGGACGTTCCCAAAGTGAGCAGAAACCATGGCTGTAACATCAGTAATGGAAGCATTGAGCCACCCTGGTGTGATGTAGATGTGCTGCCACATGAACTGGCTGATATAGGTAGACCCCGACCACACTGATAATGATGACAAGTCTGACATGGACATCTTTGATGGGATGGAACTCTATGCTGACAGTGATTATGACTGAGCATCAAAATGTAACTAATGTAATTGGTTATGCAGCTATCAATGTTTGGCAAGTGTCCGTACATTAAGCTAGATATTGTATGTCATTGATTGACAATTAAGATGTGAATAACTTTGTGGCATCTAACTACATTTTGTTTTATCAATGTCTACCATCTATATGAATGTCATACGTACTTAATTCACTTTAAACTGAATTATCATTATTGTGAGATACTTGCTTTCGATTTGTCTGTACTGTTGACATTTGTCACATCTTAATTCACGCGTTTTGGATACCATATTAAGCTAATATACATGTACATTATACCAAATATGTATTGCTTTGTTTTATGCATCTGAAATTAATCTGGTGCAACTGTATACTTGAAAACACACACATAATCTAGACAGTTTAGACATGTATGCCATCCATATCCATGGTTATCTTTGCGTTACGCCTCTTGATCCGCGACACTACGGTTATCTTTGAAGCATCATATCTAATCCATTTGTAATGACAGAAAGACAATTCTAGTATCAAATGAAAGATATGATGCTGCGGAGTGTTATGCATTATTATTTTGATCTTAAAGAGGCCATGGGATCAAGGGAAATTTATATATTTGACAAAAATAATGTTGTCATCTATGCGATCACGAGTGAGAATGGGATGTAGTTGTTCTATGCTAATTAGGGCATACGCCATAATAGTAAATATCTATTGAATGTTGTTATAATGTCTCAATTTGGGACGTAAAAGAACCACTGAGGACGACAAGCACCCTGGCAGTGACCACCCTCAGTGCCAGCATAGAAAGGTCGGCTTGGCGATAATGTTCTGAAAAAGGCTGACTAGTTGAATGAGACCTCATAAGATCACTGTAACCACAATATATACAGACTAGTCAGTTAATAGAACGTTGCCGAGTGCTGGAAACAACTAGAACTAGAATGATTAGCAGATGAAAACCTTCAATTTGACATATCATAAGTACATATTGAGACACATGACTATACAATGACGATTGTGGTGTGGGTGATTAAATACCACGCGACATTGACGACAAATACGATATTTCAGGGTACCATCCAAGATAGGTTGGAAATGGGTAGTGAGACCCAACTTTTTTACTGTTACCACTTGAAATCATATTCAAGGGACCCCAAAGTTTAAAAAAAACATGGGTTGGTAGAGTTGTGGGGAGGGTGCACGAGGGGCATATATGGCCCATGGCCTAATTGTTTATTCCAGCATATCACCTTCCACTTTCATTGTTGTTGTTTATTCCAGCATACCACCTTCTACTTTCATTGTTGTTTATTCCAGTATATCACCTTCCACTTTCATTGTTATTGTTTATTCCAACATATCACTTTACACTTTCATTGTTGTTGTTTATTCCAGCATATCACCTTCCACTTTCATTGTTATTGTTTATTCCAACATATCACTTTACACTTTCATTGTTATTGTTTATTCCAGCATATCACCTTCCACTGTCCGTGTTTCCATTAAGTGCTACATATCACCGCCCATGTTGTTCTCCCTCCGTGTCATACCTGTCACTCATCATGATGCTGCCACACAACCTCCTGAAAGTGACGTCCTTTTAGAATGTCTTATAACTGGTGTAACTGTAACGACAAGCCGTTCCTTGTGCCATCATCTGACCACTGTCCAGTGCCAACTGTTGACCACCTTGTGTCTACTTCCAGATCCCATTCTCCAAGTTCTACCTGGCTGCAAAGGGCCGCATCCAGGACAAACAAGAAAAGATGCAGTTGGACAAAGTCTCGTACGTTGGAATCACATTAGCCGATGCCTACAACGGCCCCTTCAACCTTGAGGTGGATTACATCGGAGTCTACTACGACTCAAACCACAAACAGGACTTTGCCTATGAGATGTATCAAGTCCCTTCTTACATGCTGTATTGATGACAGTCAGTGACCATACAGTTATTAGTGGGCATGGCGTCTAACCATGAATGAATAAATATAATCATATGTTGCTGTACTGTTTGGCTCATGTATGGGTTCTCTCAGTCTGTACAAGACTCAGTCTGTACAAGACAGGCTATAGCCCATCCAAGGCTGAATGGGCTCAGATATGGATACACAATCTGTACAAGACGGGCTATAGCCCATCCAGAGATCGGATGTGGATACACAATCTGTACGAGACAGGCTAGAGCCCAACCAGAGATTGGATGTGGGTATTGTCAAGCTTGTCAGTAGTAACAGAAATAACGAAGAAACATTGTTACTGGCATAAGTAATTTAATCACACAATTTCATTGTCAACAAAACAGTAGTACACAACCATCTTTCCAAATAGGTACCGTAAAAGTCACACTCCAAAAACCACAGCACACATCACACAGGTATACAAAGTATACATCAGTACAAATAAAACACTGGTCATTGAGCAGTTCATTAAATATGAACTCTGAAAGTAAACGGAAGTTCACAAAAATGGCACGTGAACTTCATCATAACAGGAATTCTACCTCATACAAAGTTAAGACTAAAAAATTGATATGCAATTAACCAGTGAAAACACAGTTAATTTGTAGATGATTGTTTCACTGGAACATGAATAATAACTGATTGAGATTGCACTTAGCAAGGGTTAGTATATTACCGGCTTGCAGTCGCTGTACATTAGAGACAACAGTAAGCCTCTGTATCACAATGAGTACTTCATAGAAGTATTTCATCAACACGTGTCTGTGCCGACAGATGGCTACTAAGGCAACCTGCAGTTACCTGATAGTCTGTGTCTGCAATCTCTCATGTCTATGCAAACATGAGTAAAATTTGTGGAAATATTTGTCACATAATTATATTTTGTGAGATTCGGTCTACTAACTTGATGGTGTTACACAGACGCCACCTCTTATGGTATCTTAAGATTTTCATAAATTTGGTATCCTTACGAGGCATAGGATTCATTCCTTTCAGATTATGTGCATTTTAACAACAAGGTTTCTTTGTACTAAAGGAGGTCCGCATTTGTCAAAGTACATACAACAGATCAGCAGCTAAACACATCTGAGCGAATATGTTAGTCATAGTATAATGTTAGTTGTGTGCAATCAGCAATCAATACATTCCAGTTCACATGACATGACAATTTTGATCAACCGTGGCAAGCCAATGTACGTAGTCATGTGGATTCCTTTGAAATCGTCTGTCTGTTGCCAGTTTTACAGGGGTGAGAGCACCCTTTAGCATGTACGCTTATGTCGCATCATACAAAGGTTTTGAAACAAAACTTGTTAGTTAACAGCCATTCTTACTTTCATCTTTCAATAGGTAGTAATAACATAACTTTTGAACAAAAGTTATATTATTTTAGTCTTGCTAATTGCATAAACACAGATTTCAAAACTATAGCCACCTATTTGTTTAACTGACAATCAATATATTCCATGTCAAAAGGCATGCATAACAAGTTATTACACTGATATATTGCACAAGATGGCAAAAACAAAGAGGACCTCTGTTGTAAGTAACATGCAAAGTCATTAATCCTACAATACATAACGAACATAATGTATTATATTTTCAAACTATAAATTTATGCCTTGTCTAGCTGGAAAAAAGTACAAAGTTACAAAACATCTTCAAAATTCTGGATATGTAGGTAGAAAGTCCAACAAAGTTATGACAACAGGGGTAACAGCATTATACTAGATACACCTATTGGAGATTCAGCAAATTATTTGTGGGCACATTTTGTCTCGGGCAATTGACATACAAAACTTTGCACTCTTAAAGCCGTTAGAGTCCAAAACACACAACAAAAATCAATATTGAATGCAACTGTGAGCATGTTTCCATGGCAACACTGGGTACACATGACTGGCAAATCTAATACTGATCCAACACTCGATAAATATTACGTATATACCTGTATGTAACATACCATAGTAACACCACAGTCTGCCAGTCCCATCACCATCAAACATACATATAACACATCAGGAGTATTGTTTCAAAGTTAGTTGTCACTGAACATTGTAATGAGAATACCAGTTTCCTCAGAAATATAGCAATAATGCTGCCTTTAATCTTACTGTAAAGTTTTGAAGTATTTTTAAACAGAATTTGATTCCCAAAGTGTGTATGCATCAGGCAGAACGATCGATGTATGCTTCACAACTCTTACAAAAACCAACCATCACAGTAACTGAAAGTGAGGTTGTATTTTCTGTTTGTTATATAAATTAATTAATTAAAACTGTTTAATCAACCTGAAACATTGTTCGCTATTCGAATTTTAGCCCATAAAAATTAAATTAAATATTAAGAATATAAACAATGACTGTATATAATGACAACATAACAGACGCTAGCAAGTTTAAGTGCATGTCTCTTTGATGTTCAGTGTGGTTGAATATAAACAATTACTGTATATAATGACAACATAACAAACGCTAGCAAGTTTAAGTGCATGTCTCTTTGATGTTCAGTGTGGTTGAGGTATTCCCAGTCATGAAAAACAATTGAGTGAACTGTCTGTTAATAGTCACATCCCAGGCTGATTCTGAACCACAGAACAGACAGACACTCTTTAAGATGAAAGCTAAACTTTCCAAATGCTTCATCACTAATTTGTGCATGGCACTGGTTCAAACAAAGGTGACAGCGACAGCATCTCAGTCAGCAGACACTCTACAAACTGAACAATTGTTGGTTGAACACCACCATTAAAAGAACTAATTACAAAATACATATTCACACAATAACCCCACAGGCATAATAACAGCAGTATTTAACATTTGCACAGTTGCACTGTTTGTCAATTCTTATTACTGCTGGTTGGCTAATCAGAGCTTGAAATACCTGCTTGTCCAGTTGTCCGGGACAAGTGAATTAAAAGTTGGACAATGTTCCTACTGGTTGTCCATGGGACAACCAAACCATTTGCACCATAGACAACTAATAATTTTTAATACATCTAATTGGTTGTCCATTGATTACGGACAGGTGGGTTTTGAAAGTTAGTTTTCTATGAGACAAGTGAACTACTGTACGGAGAAATGAATTCTTTATTCTACTTGTCTGTTGGACAAGTAGATAATTTAACAAGTTCTATGCCCTGTTGATGGACACACACCTGTTGATAGTGAATCACAACTGGTGGAGATCATCATAAAAGAAGTCAAAACATAATTATAAATATTTAGGCACTACAATTCTCATATAATAGACCCATCATATCTAATTAGCCTATTAAATGAAACAGAGTATTTGGAAATCGACTGAAAATAACCAAATAATTTACTCTACGCTTATCTTTGAATAAAACCAATGCCAGAGACTATAGTAGTTACGGTGTGCGTCAGTGCAGATATGTACATGGCAGTTGCTAAGATTATGGCACAAGATGTATATACAGTAAAGCTGTCTAGTCTTTGTAGCGTTGCACCATAAAGAGTTGGCCATCAGGAGCATAACCAAATGTTTCATAGAACTTTACGTTATCTGGCTTGCACTCCAGCGACATCTTGTAACAGTCGAGTAGTTTCCCCAGCAAAGTCAGTGTTTCTACCAATCTGAAAAATATGTCGGACATATTATTTTTTTATAATACCTGATTATTTTCATTTCACCAGCATTATAAGCAATCTCATGCAACCTAATTTAGAATGATAATGTGTTGTTACTAAACAGGATTTAGTGGATAACAAAATTTTTCTTAATACATAACTATAAATTTTCGACTCACATCAATGTTTCAACCGCCATAGTTGAAACGTCGATGTGAGTCGAAAATTTCTAGTTGTGTATTAAGAAAATTTCTTTATTTAATTCGTCCAACTTGATAAACATTTTCACGAAGGATTTAGTGAAACTTTTACTGCATGTTTTCAAGAAGACATCCCTTAACAATGTGAGCGTAACTAGTACCAATAACACATATATGAGAGAGTTTATGGTTAGTTATTGCTAGTTACTGTTGTAGTTAGTCTATTGCTAGCTATCATCAGTACTGCTAGTTATTGTCAACGTACAGTTTTCCAAGTTGTCTGCCTCTGTAGTCTGAGTGCACCACCACATCCTCCACACGGCCTCTCTGCAGGCAGACGGGCATGGTGAGTATACAAGACACAACTCAAGGACACAGTTCAGATCAGCTCATTTTACAGTGCTATGTTAAAACATTGTATTAACAGGAGGAGCATAAACAAGGTCCAAAGGTTTTTTAATTCAACAATGTTGTAGTACTGGGCCCGAGGTTATAAAGCCGTACTCGGTGCTTGGTGCTCAGAATGTTATGCTCAAGCCTCGCTTTCACACCATGCTCATACTCACGGAGGCTATAACACTTTCTGAGCAAGTAATCGTACTCAGACTTGAGCATGAAACATCTAAATTCTGAGTATGCTATAGACCTTGCTCAATGCCGTACTCAAACAAACAAAGATGGCAGCTCACGTAGAAATTCGTCGAATTCGTTGTCCAAGTTCAATGTTTTCGAGAAGAAATGCAGCTCGATATCAGCGTCCGAGTCGCTTCCGAGATGTAATCAATCCATTTGAAGAAGTGGTGCAATACGAAATTGGCGAAAGTTTCCGTGTTATGCCTCAAACTGCACTATTTACTGAACATTTGTCAAATCTAGCAGGAGACACTACGACACAATGTTGCCATGTTTATGTTTTGGTGGCACCTTTTCGGTGACGGGGACCATTCGTTTACCGCTACTGCTTGACGATACAATTTTACGTTCAACTGCTGAGCAGTTCATATGAAATGCTTCTCCAAAACAGTATTGTTTACCTGGACGATTAATAAAATACCATGTCAGACATTAAGCCATATCAATACAACATACATGCATGTGTACATTTAAAAATATAAAATAAATAATAAAATTACGAGGCCATAAAGTTTACCCACCAACACAACCACGTTTTGTCATTGCCTGAAACTGTTATTAATATATCATTATTTTGTAGTGCCGTTTTTCAATTGGGAATAATGGAGGAGTACTAAGTAGTATAAAACATGTATTATTTATATTGTTTCATCGTTTTTTAATATGAATAGCATACTAATAATGAAGCCCATGCAACGTTGATATAATTGGTAGCCATGCTTTGTGGATGTCATGATATTACAAATTTGTAATGCCAATCATTTTGCAATCCAAAGGCAGGAATAAAACTTCGACACAGAGGTAGACGATACACAACATATGCAGACATCCTCGGTAAGTTGATACCTTAAATGTATATATGATTATACTGTCATTGGTGTGGTCACTCGGTCAGTATTTTTGTCAAAGTGTACATTTAGAAAATGAATATGATCATATTTACAAGGCTACCAAAAGTTAACTAGTTGGATGAACTAACAAACAATACATAGTTGATATCTTTCTAATAAAATGGTTTTACCCTGTAGTAAAACAAGGTTTTCCAAATCAAAATTATACAAACTATACTAATTATACTGAAGCAATACTTGTTGAGAATTGAATATAAGATATACTAAAAATGTAGCCATACAGTGGCTATGGAGAATGCTGCACAGCTGACTGAGTTGGTTATTGCATCAGGATGGAAGACCATAACACAACTGTGTGTTTGCCTTATGAGCTCAAACCCAGCATGGTGGTGAAGACAGTGACTAATGTAGTGCAGTTTAACCAAGTAGTATTTCAAAGATGCAACAAGCAAATGTGAAGCAAACTATGAAAAACAACTTAGAATGTGGTTATTATACAAGTATGTTGTGTGTATATAATTATTATCCTTTTAAACGTGTAATTGTACAGCAAAATATCATAATATTATATACATATATCTGTTTAAAAAACAACAGTTATGTATAACATGGATTTGGGTCAATTATATATAAATAACTATTTGGAACTTTAGGGTTTGTAAATAATAATTATTGTTTAATGAAACAGTTATGAAATTATTGCCAAAGAATTGCACAAATTTGGGACACGCAACAATATGATTGGAGTGAGCTGTGGTGGGAGCTGAATTTTAGATCAGAGTATGGATGTCCCCGAATCCTCCGGCACAGTTGAAAAGTAATGGCCGCTCCCATACAACTACTTTGTCAGTTCATTTGTTGCAGATAATGTAAGTTGTATCACAAGTACGAATGCCAACTCAGTTTGATGTGTGTAAGGTATTTATTTATTATAAACAAGGTAACATCGACGCTGTCGAGCCCGAATTTATCGTACCTATTTACTGTTACAATGATACAAAATGTCATACATTATATAGTCACCTACTCGGTTTCTGCCCTATCTGAGTTTCTGCCTCATTACGATTATATAGTTGGATCTCATATTAAATACATCGTTAGTCAGATATATCGGACACAGTGAGCAATGCCAAAGGACGTCTACAAACTTGCAACAAAGTTATTTGTCTCAAATTAAAATGAGCAAACAGGTTTTTGACAGATATTTTGATAGCGAACGCAGACCACGTGACCTCAGTGCAACACATCGGTGACGGTGATGTAAACAACTGTAATATTTATATTTATCGGGCGAAATTGTAAGCATCTATTCACCCTAATCACCACAGGAAAGTTAACGAACAGCCTGTGGAGTTTATATAGTGAATGCATTGCGATTTGTCGCACAGTGATGATTTTGAACACGATGAGGCAGAAACTGAGTGCTTCCGTTTAGCGCGTGAAGTGATTATCGTCTTACGAATACTGCAAGTATTTCACTAAAAACAAATTATTTGACACTTCGTTCACATGCCATTGATGAAATAAGTGGTTCTAATTAATAATATTGATACGTTGTTGAACGATTTCAAAATTTGTTGGTGAAAACTGCATATTATGCTTGCGTAAGGCAGAAACCAAGTGGTCCAGTATACAGCGTGACTGACCAGTGGCAGGTCATGTTACTACTGTTTTACGCTATTTTATCTTTTGAATTGTCTTGTGCCATGTCTGTTCCATCGTGCACGGCGAAGTACTTTCCTCGCAGCATTATTCAGTCAATATTCCTCTGCGCATTTCACCATAAAATAAACACATTCACAACGTGAACGGCGTAAGTCTTCGTCAATCACCGTTTTATAGTCGGAAGTTGATATTGTTTATAAATAGGTGTAGGTTTGTTATCTTCATCAACAAGAGAGCTCCAAAAGAGCTCTTTCTTTTTCTCTCGTACTCAAGACGGCGTACTCAGTTGAGCACGTACTCAAGAAGTTTTATAACCACCGTGAGCACGGATTCTCCGGTGAGCATGAAATCTCGAGTCTGAGCATGGAGTTGAGTATGAGCACCGAGTACGCTTTATAACCTCGGGCCCTGGCACAATGAGTGATTAATAAGTTATATAGTTGCTACAAGTCTACCACTCACCAAGTGAGGAGAGACAACATTGCACCACAGGGCCAGCTTCACTATTCTAATCACAACGACTGTGAGAGGCAGAATAATGAACAGGAAGTAAGTAGTCTAAAACTATACCAGTTAGTTGTGCTAACATGTACACTGACCGTGCCTACAGAATGTATAAACTTCTGTTCTACGAGCAGAGTGGCGCATCCAATGATTTCCTTAGTGCCCGTGTCCTCCAGCACCAGGATGTAATACGTTCCTCTACACTGCAGCATGGCGTTGAACCTCTCTGAAGGCAAACATCACCAAATCTAACAAATATACATAGATAGATACATAGGCTTTATTGTCAAGATCAACATAAAATATATGTCAATTTGGAATGTGTCTTGGTGTTGAAACAAACAGTCACATCAAACATACTTCGAACGTACAATAAAAACATCAAAAATTTTCTAAAAATTATGACATGACATGTTAGCAAACTGCTTTAAACAATAATACCTTTTAACAAATACACTTTACAATCTGTTTCATTAAGTAATATTTTAAAGCTATAGTAGTTAATACATAGCCACCAATTTGGTTTAGTAAATGAAACTACTTCGTTAAAAAAATTATTCAAGTTGATAAGCTAATGGGAATGTTTTAAACTGAGAGTGTTTACAACATTCTCAGAAACAAAGTACCAAGGTACCGATAATCCGTAAGCATTTTTGTGATGTTTACTGCATGCACCCACGCAAAATGCACAAATGCTTTGATGAAATAAAGCAGACTTAAATGCTACATTATACTGACCAGGTTTTTCCAAAAAAAATTCAACATACCCCTTGCTATGAATTTATAATTACTAAATGTCAATCACACACTTAGGTTGATTACCATTTAATATATTATATAGCTCATTTTATCAGTGTCAAGTAATCAAATCGTTACATTTATATTGCGCCGTTCCAACAATCGTTGCTCACGGCGCCGTACAGAATGTTCGGGAAAACAGGTAAGTCTTAATGTTTGATTTAAAATCAGTGTTTGTCATTGTTGTTGCAGTCAGCTTTTGCGGCAGCAAGTTTCATAGTGTTGTGGCTGCCACGCAAAATGATCTATCACCCCAGCGACGAATTGCATGTGGTACACATAAATGATTGTGTTCACTGGAGCGCAACAATCGAGTTGGCTGACGTTTGTTCAAACATTTGGTGATATACTGTGGTGCACAGTCAGTGCTCGGTGCATGAGTAGAAGTATCTTATACTCTACTCTAACTGCTATTGGCAGCCAGTGCAGCTTGATCAATAGAGGTGTGACATGACAGAACTTCCTGGCGCCGTCGACAAGGCAGGCCACCCAGTTCTGTACTCTCTGCAACCGTTCTAGTTGTTTCACAGGCAGTCGGTGGAGTAATGCATTGCCAACGTCAAGTCTGCTGGTAACAAACGCATGTATGACTTGTTCTGTCACTGCAGGTGTTAGATAACGTCTTATTCTTGCAATATTTCGGAGATGGAAAATTGCAGATTTACAGACAGCAGTCACGTGCGTCTCCATCTTCATCTCGGCATCGAACTGTACACCAAGATTCCGTTCATTCTGAGTTACAGTGACCAAACAGTCTCCAGTGCATAGTGTGCGCAGCTCAATTTTTTTCAGTTGATGCGCAGAGCCGAACACCATGACTTCTGTCTTTGAGTCATTCAACTTTTAAAAGTTTGTCATCATCCACGTCCTGATCTCCACTACACATTCTTCAATACGGACGACAGCCGCAGCAATGTCCTCTTGGTGGGGCTTCACTGGAATGTAGATTTGAGTATCATCCGCGTAGAAATGACACATCAAATTGTACTTGCGAATAATCTTAGCAACTGGTGCTACATAGATGGAGAACAGCCGAGGACCCAGCACGGAGCCTTGTGGTACCCCGTATACCAGAGGACGAGCAGGCGATGTAGCACCATGAATGTGGACAGATTGGACTCTGTCTCTCAGGTATGACTTAAACCAGTCCAGTGCATCTTGGACCACTCAGATATCATGTGAGAGTCTATGCAACATCACTTCATGGTCGACGGTGTCAAACGCAGCCGATAGATCCAGGAGAACCATGATGACAACATTCTGATTGTCCATTGCGTGCAGGATGTGATTCTGCACACAGACAAGGGCCGTCTCAACGCTGTGATTCGGCTTGTACACTGACTGATAGGGCTCACAGAGATTGTGCTCTGACATGTGAGCTGACAATCTCGCAGCAACGACACGTTCTATTGTCTTTGATAGATAGGATAGATTTGACACGGGTCAGTAGTTATTCAAGACAGTTTTGTCTAGACTCGGTTTCTTGAGTACTGGCCTGATGTGCACTTCCTTCAAGTGTGAAGGCATTACCCCCATTCTCAGAGACAGGTTAACAATTGTAATAATCCAATCCTTAAGTTCTAACCCAATCCTTTAAGACTATCCAAACCACTTTACACTTTATTCCCTGCCATCCCTGGATGACATGTTTAACCAAACAGCATTCCAACTTTTCTGGGAAGCATTCAGCCATGCTACAATTAATGTGTGAAGACTATTTGTACACAAATATCCACCACTGTTTATAGCCAGGTACTCATTCATACAGCTGAGTGAATTGGAGCAATGCAAAGTAAGCAAACTTGCCCCAGGTTCAAAATGGCAGTACAGAATTTGAACCTAGGTTCTCTCAATTGAAAGTCTGCTGCTCTAATCACTGTGCCATTGCGCTTAAGATTTGCTTAATATGGTCAGTTTAGCTGAACTCATGCCTGACATAATGCAGACACAATAATACCAACCTTTGAACTCTTCAAAGCTGACTTCCCCAACCAATGTAAGCTGGCCCAATAGCTGAAGAAAACCTATGTGTAACAGAAATATTGTTGACGTATGTTCGTCTTCATGTGTCATGCTTTTATTGCAACTACACATACTGCATCAGGTAATCTTCTTGCCAAATGCAGGACAACACAAGACAATTGACAGCAGAAACACGAAACAACTTCAGGCATGAAACCACTTTTAAATTATGCTTGAAAAATAAAGCATTAACAGTAAGAAATATTCTATTATTTACAATAAGATGCAAACCATAATACAGTGTGCTTGTCAAACGTGTTCTATGACTTCTATCGTACGATTTGAGCTAACATTAACAAATGTGTAAACAAATTTCTTAGTTAGCATTTCTTTTTATGTAAAATACTACTGTATAGGTGTGTATGTATGTAAAGTGCCCGAGAGCAATTTTAATTTCGGGCACTATATAAGTACTTTATTATTATTATTATTAAATGCACAACTGTTTTTTTAAATGGTAACTGCAGTACCCTGGTATATCTTAATAAAAAATATTAAATGTTTTAGTTACCTATTTGCTTAGTTGTCAAGTTTAGTAATGTTCTCACATGTAAAGTTGGAGAATATGGATGCTGTCATCCATGTCTCACTAATTTGAAATACTTGTACTTAAATGTAACAAACCATCAACTGTACTGATGTATTATGACCAAAGACACAGCTGTAAATCACTTGCCTCGGTGGTAATCTGATAGACGTAAAGGTCTCATCTCAAGCAACTCTCCGGGATTACTTGGAGAACACCCATTCTTGAAACTTGCCGTCTTAGCATTCCAGTCGAGCTGGGTCAACATCTCCGGGTCAAACTGCGATACATCATCATCGGAATTGTTCTGTGACAACAGTAAACACATGTATATCTACATATAAATCTTTATAATTTACGGTAGAGGGGTAATTTAATTAAACCTTCACTAGTATAATTTTCTATGTAATGATAAAACCATACTTTTAATATATTTTGTTTAAATGAGTGACTTTACATGAGTGACATGATGACAAATTTATTTTAGATGACTAATTTAGCTACTGAATGAAGACAACTGGAGATCAGATGTCAGATCCCAAGGCTAACAAGGCTAACAGGAGGTAACTAAACACTATGGCGATTCCAATCACACCTAACTTTTTTATTCTGGTTCCACCCATACTGTTACAATTACAATTAACATACAAGTTTTGAAGCCAAATCCGACATATTTTTTTAATCTGAATCTGATTCCACCCACCCTATATAAATAAGCATTGACTAAAGGAAGTTACAAGATGGATATGTTTCGCAAATTCTTTTGATTTTCAATGGCATATTTAAGAGGCACAATCATCAGCCAGCCCAGTATATATATATATATATATATATATTTATATATATAATATTCCGCTCAGAGCAATTCCAATTCCACTCAAAGCAATTCCAATTTCGCTGCATTCACATCAACTGATCACGATTCCAACCAAACCAATTCCTATTTCACTACTTTCACATTGACCAATTCCAGAATTGGAATCAGCTTTAAATTCCTATTCCAAAATCACCCCAGGTCTGATAGGCAGTACAGTTGGATTAAAAATTAGTCTTTTTAACTGTGAATTATCAGTCTGGCAGAAATTATTTTGACACAGAGTCTGAACTGAAACGGAGGTATATAGGTGCAGGAACAGGGGGGGTGGGAGTGCAACTCTGAATGTTTGTTTTTGTGGCGAGCATCAATGGCAGGTGGAAATCTAAATTTGATGAGACGATTAATGTTTAATTTTGTTGATTGTGAAACGTTTGTGCAATTGGAGGGCAGATACGTATGGTTTTCTGCCCTTCATCCCAGCAATAGGCGGTTCGGCAATGAAAGGTAAATTGACAGCAGGGGCGTAACGTAAAAAAAATTATTTTCAAAAGCACTGCCCCTCGTGTTCGGATGTTGAGTTCATGAGACAGCGGAGAAGATGAATTAAGTTACAGCGGCACAGCGGCTAAAATTTCTAACAGCACCCACCCACTCTCCATCTTCCGATGTCACAGTCAAGCCAACCGAGACACAACCACAAGGTGAAGGAACAGCGTGGCGGCGAAAATTTGTCAGTGGTCCTGAAGCTCCGGTACCCCCCAATATGAATTTCGTTCCCCAAAAAAATTATGAATAAGTGTGAGTCTACCCGTAAAGTGGTAGACTTGGCATTTCTGAGATACCTCGAACACACTGTGTGGGTGTGTCACAGTATCAAT
Source organism: Escarpia spicata (assembly GCA_963995525.1). Taxonomy (NCBI): domain Eukaryota; kingdom Metazoa; phylum Annelida; class Polychaeta; order Sabellida; family Siboglinidae; genus Escarpia; species Escarpia spicata. Next base: position 14,429,654 of record OZ023211.1, on the reverse strand, counting down.
GAGAGTGAGTGTCTGTGCGACTGTGTCAGTGTGTGTGACTAACAGTGAGTGACAGACACAGTCAATGACAATGTCACCTGTCAAAGTGTCATCTTCAAACCTCATGACTTGTCATAAACTTGTTGACAAGTTTGCAAAACTTGGTTTTGCCTTCATATCTGTTAACTCAGATTAATACAATTTCGTTAGTCATCACGCTTTGTCGTAATACCGTATTTTGTTATTCAAATAATCAATTCCTACCTCCATTCTAAATGTTTATAAGCATGCAAGTGGTTCTAAGTGCTGTAGGTAAACGGAAGTTGTTGTCACCATAAAATGTGTATAGCCTCAATCCAAACATAACATAGGTTGATTTATATAGTATCCGCAACATAATATAACGTCTACTATTATAACTCAAACTAATTATAATGCTACTAACAAATAATGTTTAATGTTTCATGTATGAAAAGATTAAACATTTTAAAAAAATTCGTCATTGAGGGTATGAACAAATATGTCTGCGTCCAGGAACGGCGCGTTCAGCGACCGCTACCCTCGGTGTCCTTTTTATTGATGTTGTCTCATAACTGTTGTGCCAGATGCAGACACCATGTTCTTCAGTATCGCAAAACAGTGCACCATTCGCAGTGTACCATATGCATTTCTCTCGCAGAACGCCAAAGTTGTATGCACATGGTATCCACGTTTGTTCCAAGAATGCGCCTCGCCTTATCATGTACCAGTATCATTGACTGTACCCGGCTTACGGTCGCCGCATCGCCGAGCGCACGCTTCAAGTTCAACGTCGGTTGTATGCTGCCGTTTTTCTGAGTGGTGTGACAGTTGCAATGCTAGAAAAACGTTGTCCATGGGATCATTATGTGCCTGTGGAAATGTCACCAGCGCTGTACAGTTTCAGACTAGCAGACTTTTCCACATGGACAATGTCAACAGACATGCCAAGTTCAAAACACACACAAGTTTTCCCGATGTTCACAAGACTACTGAGCATATTCAAAGACCGAAAAACAGAGTTAAAGAAACTGTGGAAGAACGAGTCCGGGGATTTGTAAAGGTTATTAAGGATCGGTTCATCTAGATTGTAATAGTATAATACTAATTTAATACACACACATATACACATGCCACACACACTCACACACACAATGCAGATCTAACAATTGTTTTCATCTTCCAAACTACAACCTGACATTTTGTACTGTATGCAACTCTATATATTTCACACATAATCTAGGCATATTCTTAAGACAGGTATATTTTAGATGATACCTTTAAGGTCATGATGTATATTTTTGCATTTAATACTGATTGATTCACGCTACTTGTTGTGAAAGGAAACTGATTTGACATTTATTATTTATACAACATGTATGCAATAACTCATCAATTGATTAACCATTCTGTGTGCCAGTAATGAAGAATTATTACTGATATCCATCTAATATTATCTATACTTATATATGAGCAGTCACAACAAATTGAACACTTGTGTAAAAATTGAGACTGAAAATGTTTTTTCATATATGATGTAGTAGAGGGTTGAAAGCATACACAAATTATTTAAGTAGAACATAACTTATTGCCTGGTGTATATTATATAGAATGATGAAATAGATCATTCAAATTTTTGTGTCGTGTCTGTCACACTTCTAAATCTATGTGTCCAGCAACAAATTCTACAATGGTAATTATTTGTTTGCTCATAGAGGTGTAGTGTGATGGTACTGACCAGGGAAATAGAAGTAGTAGGTTTTTCCATTGAAATGGTCGAATGACATTGCAAAATTGTCCCTTTTTCAAAATCCGGTTTGAAAAGTTCCACCCAGATTTGTCTTTCCCCACAGAAAAATTAATTCATTGTCTGGGCCTGTCTTACACCTCACACTTAACTCAGCATACCTTTCATGGGACACCGAATTCCATAGATTCCACTATAGAGGACAAAAAACCCTGTTTGACTGGCTCGGCAGCAATTGTGACAGACGCAACATAAACAACAAAGTAAATCAAACAAAACCATTATATTTAAACTGTCTCTGCTTGGTTGGGCTGTTGATTTACATGATCTCAATCACTTTATGCACATTGTGATTACTTTAACATAGCAATAACTGAAGACTTGACTACATTAATTTCAAAATGGCTACTTGTGATTTCAAAAAGCTTAATCAAACACAATGCTATGACCTGTCCTGTTTGTGGTAATTCTCAAGGATCTCATGTTTTACTTTCAAATGTTATTCTTGATGATCTGACAAGGTGGACCTACTAGGGGATACACTCCTATGAAGTCTAGTGGGTTAAAGAAAATAGTAGATAGGTGGACATCATCTGACTTTCTGGGCTACTGGAACACAGTTTCCTAATTTGTAGCGAGGTAGACTTTCTGCTTTTTTCTCCTGATGGCATTCAAAACAGTTAACTCTATATCTGCTCCAAGCATGCACATTGAATACAATCACTAGACCTTGGAATCCTCACATAATTTATGATAGATGTAATGGCTTGAATCTCAGAACGTTCTACAGGGAAGGCCATATTTCTTGAAATATTTTGCAGGGAAACTTTTCCTTTTCTAAACTTGGCAGTCCCAGAGAACATGCTAATATACTTGAACTCTGCTTAGAACTAGAAACTGCCAGTGTCTTAGTCATTTTTCAAATATTTGTGTATTTTCCTTTGATCATGAATGTTTGATTTGCTGATATTTTTCTACCAATTTCCCTGCCAATAACCGTCCCTTTAAATGCTGATATCAAACTACATTAATTTGGTTTGTGGACTTATTTGGGCTATAATCCCATATTTCTTGTTTGGTTTTCTGGAGAGGTGTAGCACAGGGGATTATTGACAGTCCTGAGTGATTCTGCTCTGTGTTCTCTGTAGTGGCAGGCAGAATAGAATACTAGATTTCTTTAATTTGTATGAATTTACATGATATTCAGTGTGTGATGTGGTGTGTTGTATAGGTGTGTGTGTGTGTGGTGTGGTGTCTAGGTGTGTGTATATATAGATCTAAATATATGTTTTATTTTACAGTGATAAAATAAAACATTTTACAGTGATAAAATAAAACAGCCGTTGTCCATGGAGCCATCTGCATGACAAAATTACAATTATGCATTGCACCCTACTGATAGTAGATTGCCAACCAATTGTTGGTAAAATTATGATCTTTGGGACCATACAGGTTGCAATGGTGTAATGTACATTTCCAGAAATAGGCTTTAATGCCAAACATGGCAGGTAGATAGGCTTATTTTTTAATTCATGCAAATAGTGCCAATTTTTTGTGAGAGTAGACAGTTTTTTCACCCAAATATACCTTGGGGTATATATTAATTATAAAAAAATAACAGGAGGCCTCCAGAGGTTTCTCGTACTTTTGTTTTTAGCTTTGAAATGCTCTCATCAAGTGTTACATTTTATGCCAAAATATCCCCAATTTTAGGTCTTCATATAGCTACAGAAGAGGCAAATCTTGATGAAACTTGCTAAAGTTGTCTTTCCTGACAGATAAGACCATGTTTTATTCTTGTCAAAACACAAAAATGGGATATTCATTTTAATACCTGAATGACAACGCACATAAGTTTACAAAATGATAGTGTTCTATATTTCGTGACTTCACTCGTATGTATCTAAATACTGTGACATGTTTCAGAGAGAAAATATTGTCACAGTTCCAAACATGCTGACTGGCTTGCGCATTGCAATGACACCATTCCTGGGTTACCTGGTGCTGCAGCAGTGCTACCCCATGGCTTGTGTCATCTTTGTCATCACAGGAATCACTGATGTCGTATGTCACTTTTCCACTGGTGTAATTATTGTATAGATTTATAGAAAATAAAGAACGCAATGCAATAAGAATGCAGTAATTGTGTTCAGCCAATAACTATGTTAAGCTTCAAATATAGCCAGAGAGCAAACTTATTTTGCAAGTATACATTTTTTATGGAAGTAATTTGGTTTTAAAAAACCTGAATGTATGTTAATTACCTGATTATATTTGCAGAACATTTCTAAACCTGTCGACTGATCGACTTCTTTCTTGTTTATTGACAGAGTTTAAATATTCATCTGTAACATACCGCTGGTACATTCAGTTCTGTGGAAATACACCAAGACCGAAACATTCACTGAGATACACAACATTTTTGTTGAATTTGGAAGGTATGTTAATAAAATATGTACCGGTAGGTGGGTTTCTGGTTTTAGTACATGTTGTCCAAACATGTGGTCAAGTGTTGAGCTCTACTTGTCATTCGACATGAATTACTTTAACAAGCAGAACCCATTGTTGATATTTTTCTATGCAATGTTTTGCAGCTAGACGGATGGGTTGCCAGGACCTTTGAGAATCAAACATCAGCCTTTGGAAGTTTCCTTGACCCTCTTGCTGACAAGTTGCTCATCAGTGTTCTGTTTGTCACCCTCACTATGGTCAACCTGATACCTTGTACGTATACCCTCATTACACCCTCACTATGGTAAACCTGATACCTCGTACGTATACCTACATTACACCCTCACTGTGGTCAACCTGATACCTTATATGTATACCCTCATCGCACCCTCACTGTGATCAACCTGATACCTCGTATGTATACCCTCATTACACCTTCACTGTGGTCAACCTGATACCTTGTATGTATACCCTCATTACACCTTCACTATGGTCAACCTGATACCTCGTATGTATACCCTCATTACAGCTTCACTGTGGTCAACCTGATACCTCGTATGTATACCCTCATTACACCTTCACTGTGGTCAGCCTGATACCTTGTATGTATACCCTCATTACACCTTCACTATGGTCAACCTGATACCTTGTATTTTTACACTCTTGTACAAATTCAGTAAAGTATTAAACATCACCAACTATAATCGTACGTCTGTAGGGACATATACTCTCCTTTGTAAATAAGCTTTATGTAAACAAATCCATTATTTATATACCAGTTAACAACATTCGTACAGTTTCATGTTTATGACAGGCATGAGCAATAATATCAGGATTAAGACTTAAGTAAAGTGATGCCATGTACAGTGCTGTACATACAAACCTTTCTTTCTTTCTTATGACGGCATAAAGTCACAGAATGGCAACTTGAATATTTGTAGTTATCGTTTCCATCTGACCAATACCCAGTTGTGGTGTCAGCATTACTCCTGATGGTTGACGTTAGTGCCAGTTCATTTGCAGACTGGTTCGTTTGTTGCAGTACCACTGACAGCCCTAGTAATAGCAAGAGATGTCTGTCTCATAGCTGGTGCTTTTTATGTCCGATACATCTCTCTTGGTCCTCCAGTAAGTATACAGGCAATAGAGTATATAAGGTATTGTTGCTTACTTGGACAAATGTATGTGCTTTATGGTTCAATGGTAGTTCTTCAGTTTGGAAAATGAAATGCTTACGTCTACCAAAGAGGCATGTAAAAATACACGGAACTATCAATGCATTGTGGTCATCAACATGACAGTGCAGTACTATTGATAGTAAATTTAACTACCTGTATTGATGGTTATTGTTAAGAGTATACTGAACTACTTGGGTATTCATTGTACTGATAGTTGGCAAAACAAATCAGATATCCATTGTATATGTCCATGATTAAAATCTCCCATTTTTATACATTGCTGTTTACTCACTTCCATTAGTGTTTTACGTTTTCATTTTCCTTCTGCATGAAGCATATTCTTTGCAATTTGATATTTTTTCTAATTTATTTCAAAGCCTGATTATGTTCTTTAAACATACGATGTCTCTTCCTCATTTACATCTACATGTACATGGTTCTTAATACTAGAATAAATGTGTTGAACTTTAAGGTATTCTCTCTGCCAACTTGTGTTTAATGAACTCAAAACAATGTTCACAATTTGAAAGTTGCACCAACAAATGTTCAATTTGTAAAGAAGACAGTCAGTTTGGAACCAGCCACCATTGGCACTTGTTGCTTTGAAGTTGGCTTGTTCCCACACACCTGACCAAATTGGGACAAAGTACAATTCATCCAGTGAGCTTCCTGTTAACAATTAACTAACAAAACAGAAAATCTCCCTTTAAGTTAAAAAGCAGTCATATTAAATATTTTACTATAAAAAGTGTTTTTCTTTTAAAATTTGCACCTGTGATTGCAAGTTTTGTTTCATTTTTAGATGTGGTACACATCAAATCACACAAAGAAACACCATTTCAATTGATTTTGTTGTAGAAAACACTGAAGAGGTATTTTGATGTTAAGAAAGCCACTGCTCAGCTGCAGCCAACTATCATCAGCAAAGTGAGGTCATTTCTGTAATAGTTTTAAAGGATGTATCATTCTATAGTGAACTTTTATTGACATGATTTTGTTTACATGAGAGTTAAATTCACAGAATCAAACACTTTTTAATGATGACATAACTTGGGCTGAATTCCTTGAATCAGACTTTTATTCTGACACAAGTTCTATAGTTCACTCATTTGTTCCAGACCTTCTGGGTATATCAGTGCTCAGTTACTCAGGATCAGTGCCTTATTTGCCCAACATTATCTTGTAAACGTCTTTCATGATGAAGCAACATCTGTGTCATTGGGTCATTCAGTTGTGCTTATATTCTCTTCCTATCTTAACTTAAGTTCTTATCTTAAGAACGGTCAATAATTGCCCAAGTTGATCACTGAGACCGTTTCAAGGTTTGTTTACTGTAGTTGTATTCCATTGTCTATTGATTTTGCTGCTGTTGCTCTTTTCCGATTTGACTACTCTCTAGGCTCGATTGTGTGTCTGTGTGTGTGTGTGTGTCTGTGTGTGTGTGTGTGTGTGTGTGTGTGTGTGTGTGTGTGTGTGTGTGTGTGTGTGTGTGTGTGTGTGTGTGTGTGTGTGTGTGTGTGTGTGTGTGTGAAGTTGTAGAGGTCTGGATGGTCTCTCCAGTCTCTTTGGAGGCCGGACTTCAGTTGATTGTCTGTGCTTGGACTGTGTCTTCTGATAGTGCATTCCAGGATCTTACTACACGAGTGGAGAAGAAAGAATGTCTGGTTCGTGTTGATGTCTGTGTTACTAGTTTTTCTCTGTGATCTCTTGTGGTTCCAGTGGCTTTTAGGTACATCTGCTTTTGTGGGCAGAGTGGGCATTTACAGTCTTGGTCGATTTGGTCAAGTCCCTTGATAATTTTGAAAGTTTGAATGATGTCGGCTCTTTGTCTTCTGTAGTGGAGTGTGGGGAGTTTTAATTCTTTCAATCTGCTGCCGTAGGGTAGTCCTTTTGTTTCTGGCACTAGTCGTGTTGCTGCTGTAGGGTAGTCCTTTTGTTTCTGGCACTAGTCGTGTTGCTGCTGTAGGGTAGTCCTTTTGTTTCTGGCACTAGTCGTGTTGCTGCCGTTGGACTTGTACAATGAGGTCTTGATCTTTCTTTATGATGATGCAAACTCATTTTCAAGTGTAAAGGTACAAGTGATGCAGTGACAATGCCTTTTGATATTACAACATGTTATTGTTATGCAAATCCATCATGAGGAGAGCTTTTTTAGGATATATACGTTTGCCTATATATTTAGACAAAATCTTAGTGTTGCCCTCGATAAAAATGTCTTTTTGATAACATTCTTTGACATTTAGACTCGTATCATGAAAAAGCAACCCATCTAAGACCATTTGCGTAGCATAATGTTTTAAGTTAAGTTTTATATGTATTTAGTTTCGGTATTAATATTACATATGGCTACTAAAACAGATTATACTCACATTTTGAACAGCATATATGATATAACTATGGATCGATAGTCTCTTTATGCTTGTGTTATACTAAATACTTGTTACTACTTATTAACCTTACTTTGCTTTCTTAGCTGTACATATTTTGTGTAGCAATAAATAATATGAAACTGGTAGTACTAGTAGTATTAAAGTTAAAGCTCATTAGTTGTGTGTTTCAGTTGAACACGGCCGTTCAGTTATCTTTAGTCACGTTCAGTCTGTGTGCACCTGTCTTCTCGTTCACCGACCACCCAGCGATGCATGCACTCTGGTGGGTAGATTTCTTTCTTGATAAATCGTCACATTTAGCGATAACATGTTTCTACCAATGATCTGAAAACAAAACTTGTTGCTATTGTAAGAGCAACTCAAATTGAAAAAGGCAGATATTTCTTATGTTTTGTAATTTATTAGATAAAAAAAAGAATTTGTTATATTTTAAAAGTTTCATATTATTTATTTTTCAGTCTTACATGTAATCGATTTTGTGTGTGTGTGTGTTGATTGTGTGTTTGTGTTGATTCTGTGTGTATGTTGATTGTGTGTGTATGTTGATTGTGTGTGTGTTTTGATTGTGTGTGTGTGTTGATTGTGTGTGTATATGTGTGTGTGTGCATATGTGTGTGTGCGCATATGTGTGTGTGTGTTGATGTGTGTTTGTATGTGTTTGTCTGTTCATGTGTTGTGTGACTGTATGAGAACAACTGTTCTAATGTGGTGTGTGTTTTCGGTGCAGGTTTCTCACGGCGGGCACTACCATAGCCTCAGGTGTTGGCTACATCTTTGCAAAAGACACTTTCAAGATCCTGCAGCAGACCAGAAAGACAGGCTTATAGTGTTGGTGACTGCCACTAGGAGTGCTGCTGTGCAGCAACTACTACAAGATTAAGATATTGCTATTGCCCCAATAGGAACACTGTGTTGTTGTATTTGTAGGCTAGCTCTGTTTTATATCATTTGTTTCTATTGATGGGAAAATGTAATATGAACAATGAATATACTTGAGTTATTTGTAGTCCTGAACATGTAACTCACTGGATTGTTATTTAACTTAATGAGTCAGATAGCAAAATGATCACGTTTTAATGTTAGCTAGGTCCAGGAAAGCTAGCAGCTTTATTGACATGAATACAGGTGTATGTTTTCTTTACGTCTAATCATGAATGCCTGGAAATCTTATGTGATGTTCAAGCTTTTACAATATAATAAAGTTAACAATATGACACTGCCTTTATATTTTGTTCATTGGTAGAATGGCTAAGCTAAAAAGAAATTTGTTTTGCATTGTGACAAGCCAGAAGAGATCTTACAGAGACCATCAAGTTTGGCAAGATACTAACGGGGCTGCTACACCGCTGCATTCCTCAGTAGTTGGATGTGAATTAAGTGTTAACAGATTTGTTTTTAAAGTCTACAATATTATTGCATTCTTATCAAAACGAAATGTTATTCAGACACATAGGCCATGAGCCAGAGGGCTTGTCGGTACATTTTTAGGGACAAATGCTCATAGTGATTTTTGGCTAGGCCTACATCCCTAGAGATGGAAAATAGGTGATAGCATTGCAGCACTCCCAGCTTTCTGTGAGAAATCACTCTTTTTCACACTATCCCCATATCCACGACAATAAGTTTTCTATGAAATTGCTAATGGGGGCCCATACAAAAACTAACATGGAATTTTTACTATACATCTCAGTAGAATGAAAATTGGTCACAATGTGGGTTAAATGTCACGCTTTCCATACTTGTCAACATTATTTTCATACTTTGAGAATTGTGGGCATTCAAATTTTAAACAAAAATCACTTAAAATTCTGGCTAATAACAACATGACAGTGCATGTGTGATGAACACAGGTAAATACCCACTGTGTGCAATATAACAGTGCATGTGTGATGAACACAGGTAAATACCCACTGTGTGCAATATAACAGTGCATGTGTGATGTACACAGGTAAATACCCACTGTGTGCAATATAACAGTGCATGTGTGATGTACACGGGTAAATACCCACTGTGTGCAATATAACAGTGCATGTGTGATGTACACAGGTAAATACCCACTGTGTGGAATATAACAGTACATGTGTGATGTACACAGGTAAATACCCACTGTGTGCAATATAACAGTGCATGTGTGATGAACACAGGTAAATACCCACTGTGTGCAATATAACAGTACATGTGTGATGAACACAGGTAAATACCCACTGTGTGCAATATAACAGTGCATGTGTGATGTACACAGGTAAATACCCACTGTGTACAACATGACAGTTCATGTGTGATGTACACAGATAAACACCCACTGTGCGCAATATAACAGTGCATGTGTGATGTACACAGATAAACACCCATTGTGTACAATATAACAGTGCATGTGTGATGTACACAGATAAACACCCATTGTGTGCTATATAACAGTGCATGTGTGATGAACACAGGTAAACACCCATTGTGTACAATATAACAGTGCATGTGTGATGTACACAGATAAACACCCATTGTGTACAATATAACAGTGCATGTGTGATGTACACAGATAAACACCCATTGTGTACAATATAACAGTGCATGTGTGATGTACACAGATAAACACCCATTGTGTGCAATATAACAGTGCATGTGTGATGAACACAGGTAAACACCCATTGTGTACAATATAACAGTGCATGTGTGATGTACACAGATAAACACCAATTGTGTACAATATAACAATGCATGTGTGATGTACACAGATAAACACCCATTATGTACAATATAACAGTGCATGTGTTATGTACACAGATAAACACCCAATGTGTGCAATATAACAGTGTATGTGTGATGTACACAGATAAACACCCATTGTGTACAATATAACAGTGCATGTGTGATGTACACAGATAAACACCCACTGTGTGCAATATAACAGTGCATGTGTGATGTACACAGATAAACACCCACTGTGTGCAATATAACAGTGCATGTGTGATGTACACAGATAAACACCCATTGTGTACAATATAACAGTGCATGTGTGATGTACACAGATAAACACCCACTGTGTACAATATAACAGTGCATGTGTGATGTACACAGATAAACACCCACTGTGTGCAATATAACAGTGCATGTGTGATGTACACAGATAAACACCCATTGTGTACAATATAACAGTGCATGTGTGATGTACACAGATAAACACCCATTGTGTACAATATAACAGTGCATGTGTGATATACACAGATAAACACCCACTGTGTACAATATAACAGTGCATGTGTGATGATCACAGGTAAATACCCACTGTGTGCAATATAACAGTGCATGTGTGATGTACACAGATAAACACCCATTGTGTACAATATAACAGTGCATGTGTGATGAACACAGGTAAATACCCACTGTGTGCAATATAACAGTACATGTGTGATGAACACAGGTAAATACCCACTGTGTGCAATATAACAGTGCATGTGTGATGTACACAGATAAACACCCACTGTGTACAATATAACAGTGCATGTGTGATGATCACAGGTAAATACCCACTGTGTGCAATATAACAGTGCATGTGTGATGTACACAGATAAACACCCATTGTGTACAATATAACAGTGCATGTGTGATGAACACAGGTAAATACCCACTGTGTGCAATATAACAGTACATGTGTGATGAACACAGGTAAATACCCACTGTGTACAACATGACAGTTCATGTGTGATGTACACAGATAAACACCCATTGTGCGCAATATAACAGTGCATGTGTGATGTACACAGATAAACACCCATTATGTACAATATAACAGTGCATGTGTGATGTACACAGATAAACACCCATTGTGTGCAAAATAACAGTGCATGTGTGATGTACACAGGTAAATACCCACTGTGTACAACATGACAGTTCATGTGTGATGTACACAGATAAACACCCATTGTGTACAATATAACAGTGCATGTGTGATGAACACAAGTAAATACCCTCTGTGTGCAATATAACAGTGCATGTGTGATGATCACAGGTAAAAACCCAATGTGTACGACATAACAGTACATGTGTGATGAACACAGGTAAATACCCACTGTGTGCAATATAACAGTGCATGTGTGATGATCACAGGTAAATACCCACTGTGTGCAATATAACAGTGCATGTGTGGTGAACACAGGTAAATACCCACTGTGTGCAATATAACAGTGCATGTGTGATGAACACAGGTAAATACCCACTGTGTACAATATAACAGTGCATGTGTGATGAACACAGGTAAATACCCACTGTGTGCAATATAACAGTGCATGTGTGATGTACACAGGTAAATACCCACTATGTACAACACGACAGTGCATGTGTGATGTACACAGATAAACACCCAATGTGTACAATATAACAGTGCATGTGTGATGAACACAGGTAAATACCCACTGTGCGCAATATAACAGTGCATGTGTGATGAACACAGGTAAACACCCACTGTGCGCAATATAACAGAGCATGTGTGATGAACACAGGTAAATACCCACTGTGCGCAATATAACAGTGCATGTGTGATGAACACAGGATAATACCCACTGTGTGCAATATAACAGTGCATGTGTGATGTACACAGATAAACACCCACTGTGTACAATATAACAGTGCATGTGTGATGTACACAGATAAACACCCATTGCGTACAATATAACAGTGCATGTGTGATGTACACAGATAAACACCCACTGTGTACAATATAACAGTGCATGTGTGATGAACACAGGTAAACACCCACTTTGTGCAATATAACAGTGCATGTGTGATGATCACAGGTAAATACCCACTGTGTACGACATAACAGTACATGTGTGATGTACACAGATACACACCCACTGTGTACAATATAACAGTCCATGTGTGATGAACACAGGTAAACACCCACTGTGTGCAATATAACAGTGCATGTGTGATGATCACAGGTAAATACCCACTGTGTACGACATAACAGTACATGTGTGATGTACACAGATAAACACCCACTGTGTACAATATAACAGTGCATGTGTGATGAACACAGGTAAATACCCACTGTGTGCAATATAACAGTACATGTGTGATGAACACAGGTAAATACCCACTGTGTGCAATATAACAGTGCATGTGTGATGTACACAGGTAAATACCCACTGTGTACAACATGACAGTTCATGTGTGATGTACACAGATAAACACCCACTGTGCGCAATATAACAGTGCATGTGTGATGTACACAGATAAACACCCATTGTGTACAATATAACAGTGCATGTGTGATGTACACAGATAAACACCCATTGTGTGCTATATAACAGTGCATGTGTGATGAACACAGGTAAACACCCATTGTGTACAATATAACAGTGCATGTGTGATGTACACAGATAAACACCCATTGTGTACAATATAACAGTGCATGTGTGATGTACACAGATAAACACCCATTGTGTACAATATAACAGTGCATGTGTGATGTACACAGATAAACACCCATTGTGTGCAATATAACAGTGCATGTGTGATGAACACAGGTAAACACCCATTGTGTACAATATAACAGTGCATGTGTGATGTACACAGATAAACACCAATTGTGTACAATATAACAATGCATGTGTGATGTACACAGATAAACACCCATTATGTACAATATAACAGTGCATGTGTTATGTACACAGATAAACACCCAATGTGTGCAATATAACAGTGTATGTGTGATGTACACAGATAAACACCCATTGTGTACAATATAACAGTGCATGTGTGATGTACACAGATAAACACCCATTGTGTGCAATATAACAGTGCATGTGTGATGTACACAGATAAACACCCACTGTGTGCAATATAACAGTGCATGTGTGATGTACACAGATAAACACCCATTGTGTACAATATAACAGTGCATGTGTGATGTACACAGATAAACACCCATTGTGTACAATATAACAGTGCATGTGTGATGTACATAGATAAACACCCACTGTGTGCAATATAACAGTGCATGTGTGATGTACACAGATAAACACCCATTGTGTACAATATAACAGTGCATGTGTGATGTACACAGATAAACACCCATTGTGTACAATATAACAGTGCATGTGTGATGTACACAGATAAACACCCATTGTGTACAATATAACAGTGCATGTGTGATATACACAGATAAACACCCACTGTGTACAATATAACAGTGCATGTGTGATGATCACAGGTAAATACCCACTGTGTGCAATATAACAGTGCATGTGTGATGTACACAGATAAACACCCATTGTGTACAATATAACAGTGCATGTGTGATGAACACAGGTAAATACCCACTGTGTGCAATATAACAGTACATGTGTGATGAACACAGGTAAATACCCACTGTGTGCAATATAACAGTGCATGTGTGATGTACACAGATAAACACCCACTGTGTACAATATAACAGTGCATGTGTGATGATCACAGGTAAATACCCACTGTGTGCAATATAACAGTGCATGTGTGATGTACACAGATAAACACCTATTGTGTACAATATAACAGTGCATGTGTGATGAACACAGGTAAATACCCACTGTGTGCAATATAACAGTACATGTGTGATGAACACAGGTAAATACCCACTGTGTACAACATGACAGTTCATGTGTGATGTACACAGATAAACACCCATTGTGCGCAATATAACAGTGCATGTGTGATGTACACAGATAAACACCCATTATGTACAATATAACAGTGCATGTGTGATGTACACAGATAAACACCCATTGTGTGCAAAATAACAGTGCATGTGTGATGTACACAGGTAAATACCCACTGTGTACAACATGACAGTTCATGTGTGATGTACACAGATAAACACCCATTGTGTACAATATAACAGTGCATGTGTGATGAACACAAGTAAATACCCTCTGTGTGCAATATAACAGTGCATGTGTGATGATCACAGGTAAAAACCCAATGTGTACGACATAACAGTACATGTGTGATGAACACAGGTAAATACCCACTGTGTGCAATATAACAGTGCATGTGTGATGATCACAGGTAAATACCCACTGTGTGCAATATAACAGTGCATGTGTGATGAACACAGGTAAATACCCACTGTGTGCAATATAACAGTGCATGTGTGATGTACACAGGTAAATACCCACTATGTACAACACGACAGTGCATGTGTGATGTACACAGATAAACACCCAATGTGTACAATATAACAGTGCATGTGTGATGAACACAGGTAAATACCCACTGTGCGCAATATAACAGTGCATGTGTGATGAACACAGGTAAACACCCACTGTGCGCAATATAACAGAGCATGTGTGATGAACACAGGTAAATACCCACTGTGCGCAATATAACAGTGCATGTGTGATGAACACAGGATAATACCCACTGTGTGCAATATAACAGTGCATGTGTGATGTACACAGATAAACACCCACTGTGTACAATATAACAGTGCATGTGTGATGTACACAGATAAACACCCATTGTGTACAATATAACAGTGCATGTGTGATGTACACAGATAAACACCCACTGTGTACAATATAACAGTGCATGTGTGATGAACACAGGTAAACACCCACTTTGTGCAATATAACAGTGCATGTGTGATGATCACAGGTAAATACCCACTGTGTACGACATAACAGTACATGTGTGATGTACACAGATACACACCCACTGTGTACAATATAACAGTCCATGTGTGATGAACACAGGTAAACACCCACTGTGTGCAATATAACAGTGCATGTGTGATGATCACAGGTAAATACCCACTGTGTACGACATAACAGTACATGTGTGATGTACACAGATAAACACCCACTGTGTACAATATAACAGTGCATGTGTGATGAACACAGGTAAACACCCACTGTGCGCAATATAACAGTGCATGTGTGATGTACACAGGTAAACACCCACTGCGTACAATATAACAGTGCATGTGTGATGTACACAGGTAAACACCCACTGTGCGCAATATAACAGTGCATGTGTGATGTACACAGGTAAACACCCATTGTGTACAATATAACAGTGCATGTGTGATGATCACAGGTAAACACCCACTGTGCGCAATATAACAGTGCATGTGTGATGTACACAGATAAACACCCACTGTGTACAATATAACAGTGCATGTGTGATGAACACAGGTAAATACCCACTGTGCGCAATATAACAGTGCATGTGTGAAGAACACAGGTAAATACACACTGTGTGCAATATAACAGAGCATGTGTGATGTACACAGATAAACACCCACTGTGTACAATATAACAGTGCATGTGTGATGAACACAGGTAAATACCCACTGTGCGCAATATAACAGTGCATGTGTGATGATCACAGGTAAATACCCACTGTGTACGACATAACAGTGCATGTGTGATGAACACAGGTAAACACCCACTTTGTGCAATATAACAGTGCATGTGTGATGATCACAGGTAAATACCCACTGTGTACGACATAACAGTACATGTGTGATGTACACAGATAAACACCCACTGTGTACAATATAACAGTCCATGTGTGATGAACACAGGTAAACACCCACTGTGTGCAATATAACAGTGCATGTGTGATGATCACAGGATAATACCCACTGTGTGCAATATAACAGTGCATGTGTGATGTACACAGATAAACACCCACTGTGTACAATATAACAGTGCATGTGTGATGTACACAGATAAACACCCATTGTGTACAATATAACAGTGCATGTGTGATGTACACAGATAAACACCCACTGTGTACAATATAACAGTGCATGTGTGATGAACACAGGTAAACACCCACTGTGCGCAATATAACAGTGCATGTGTGATGTACACAGGTAAACACCCACTGCGTACAATATAACAGTGCATGTGTGATGTACACAGGTAAACACCCACTGTGCGCAATATAACAGTGCATGTGTGATGTACACAGGTAAACACCCATTGTGTACAATATAACAGTGCATGTGTGATGATCACAGGTAAACACCCACTGTGCGCAATATAACAGTGCATGTGTGATGTACACAGATAAACACCCACTGTGTACAATATAACAGTGCATGTGTGATGAACACAGGTAAATACCCACTGTGCGCAATATAACAGTGCATGTGTGATGAACACAGGTAAATACACACTGTGTGCAATATAACAGAGCATGTGTGATGTACACTGATAAACACCCACTGTGTACAATATAACAGTGCATGTGTGATGAACACAGGTAAATACCCACTGTGCGCAATATAACAGTGCATGTGTGATGATCACAGGTAAATACCCACTGTGTACGACATAACAGTGCATGTGTGATGAACACAGGTAAATACCCACTTTGTGCAATATAACAGTGCATGTGTGATGATCACAGGTAAATACCCACTGTGTACGACATAACAGTACATGTGTGATGTACACAGATAAACACCCACTGTGTACAATATAACAGTCCATGTGTGATGAACACAGGTAAACACCCACTGTGTGCAATATAACAGTGCATGTGTGATGATCACAGGTAAATACCCACTGTGTACGACATAACAGTACATGTGTGATGTACACAGATACACACCCACTGTGTACAATATAACAGTGCATGTGTGATGAACACAGGTAAACACCCACTGTGCGCAATATAACAGTGCATGTGTGATGTACACAGGTAAACACCCACTGCGTACAATATAACAGTGCATGTGTGATGTACACAGGTAAACACCCACTGTGCGCAATATAACAGTGCATGTGTGATGTACACAGGTAAACACCCATTGTGTACAATATAACAGTGCATGTGTGATGATCACAGGTAAACACCCACTGTGCGCAATATAACAGTGCATGTGTGATGTACACAGATAAACACCCACTGTGTACAATATAACAGTGCATGTGTGATGAACACAGGTAAATACCCACTGTGCGCAATATAACAGTGCATGTGTGATGATCACAGGTAAATACCCACTGTGTACGACATAACAGTACATGTGTGATGTACACAGATAAACACCCACTGTGTACAATATAACAGTGCATGTGTGATGAACACAGGTAAACACCCACTGTGCGCAATATAACAGTGCATGTGTGATGAACACAGGTAAATACACACTGTGTGCAATATAACAGAGCATGTGTGATGTACACAGATAAACACCCACTGTGTACAATATAACAGTGCATGTGTGATGAACACAGGTAAATACCCACTGTGCGCAATATAACAGTGCATGTGTGATGATCACAGGTAAATACCCACTGTGTACGACATAACAGTACATGTGTGATGTACACAGATAAACACCCACTGTGTACAATATAACAGTGCATGTGTGATGAACACAGGTAAACACCCACTGTGCGCAATATAACAGTGCATGTGTGATGTACACAGGTAAACACCCACTGTGTACAATATAACAGTGCATGTGTGATGAACACAGGTAAACATCCACTGTGTACAATATAACAGTGCATGTGTGATGATCACAGGTAAATACCCACTGTGTACGACATAACAGTATATGTGTGATGTACACAGATAAACACCCACTGTGTACAATATAACAGTGTATGTGTGATGTACACAGATAAACACCCACTGTGTACAATATAACAGTGCATGTGTGATGTACACAGATAAACACCCATTGTGTACAATATAACAGTGCATGTGTGATGTACACAGATAAACACCCACTGTGTACAATATAACAGTGCATGTGTGATGTACACAGATAAACACCCACTGTGTACAATATAACAGTGCATGTGTGATGTACACAGATAAACACCCATTGTGTACAATATAACAGTGCCTGTGTGATGATCACAGGTAAATACCCACTGTGCACAATATAACAGTGCATGTGTGATGTACACAGGTAAACACCCACTGTGTACAATATAACAGTGCATTTGTGATGAACACAGGTAAACACCCACTGTGTGCAATATAGCAGTGCATGTGTGATGATCACAGGTAAATACCCACTGTGTACGACATAACAGTACATGTGTGATGTACACAGATAAACACCCACTTTGTACAATATAACAGTGCATGTGTGATGTACACAGATAAACACCCATTGTGTACAATATAACAGTGCATGTGTGATGTACACAGATAAACACCCACTGTGTACAATATAACAGTGCATGTGTGATGATCACAGGTAAATACCCACTGTGTACAATATAACAGTGCATGTGTGATGAACACATGTAAATACCCACTGTTAGGCCTTGAGCCAGGACCCAAAATTTGGGCAACCGGTACATTTTTAGGGACGAATGCTCATAGTGATTTTTGGCTAGGCCTACATCCCTAGAGATAGAAAATAGGAGATAGCATTGTAGCGCTCTCAGCTTTTTGGAAGAAATCATCCTTTTTCACACTATCCCTATATCCGCGACAACAAGTTCTCTATGAAATTGCTAATAGGGGGGGGGGGCTCATACACAAACTACTATGGAATATTTACTATACATCCCACGAAAATTGGACACGATGTGGTTTGAATATCATGATATCCACACACATAGAAATTATTTGCATATCTTGAGAATTGTGGATGTTATGGTATTTTATCTACCACATCTCAAAATGCAATCCACGGCATTCAGGTTTTCAACAAACAATCACTTAAAATTCTGCCTAATAACCATGTATCTTCATTTGATGTTCTTATTGCACCAGAATGTTGGCTTACATCCCTAGATGTGGAAAATATGTGATAGCATTGCAGTATATACATTCTTTTGTGTGAAATTACTTTTTTGTAATCCTTTCCCCATTTCCGCGAAACTATTTTTCTATGGAGATTGCTAAAGGGGTGGTCACACACAAATGTACGACTAAGGACGATATTATAACCAGAATGGGTACGCTCTATGTACATTCTTAATATTATCATTATTCTTATTATTTAATGATTATATACACACACACACACACACACACACACACACACATATATAATAATTATTATTATTAGTTACATAAATATTACTTATATTTCAACGATGTAGCCACTCCGAATTCTAAACCGTGCACATGGTCTTTAGTCCCAATGATGAACTTGTCACCGGTTTGATGCACAATAGCTTGGCTGTTTGTGTTCTTGTTATGTACTGTGCATTGCCACATAGTTGACTCCCCTTTCTGTCGCTGGAACACCAGATAATAAATATATGATAACCCACAGACATTGTTTTTGATATATAAATGCACAGACTTACAAGAATTAGTCATATTAACAGGATTAATGAACAATTATGTACATTATAAAGAGTTTACAATCCTCAAAGAATTGCTTTAAGGCAGAAATGTTATTCATTCATTCATTCGTTCTTTAATGGACACCTGTAATCAGAATGATTTGTTATATTGTTCATGAATTTACCTTGATGGTGTACGAGTAGCCGTTGCAGACGAGCTTCCTTTTCCCACGCCGCGTCACCTCCTCCAGGATCATGAAGACTGGTGCCGACGCGTCTACGACAACAGGATCAGCCGGGAGTTCATCAACGATAGATCTAAATAAAAAATGTACGGAACTCTGAAACAATGTAATCATGCCGGTATAGGCCATGAGCCAGAGGTATATTTTTAGGGATGAATGCTCATAGTGATTTTTGGCTAGGCCTACATCCCTAAAGATGGAAAATAGGTGACAGCATTGCAGCACTCCCAGCTTTCTGTAAGAAATCACTCTTTTTCACACTATCCCCATATCCACGACAACAAGTTTTCTATGAAATTGCTAATGGGGAGCCCATACAAAAACTAACATGGAATATTTACTATACATCTCAGTAGAATGAAAATTGGTCACAATGTGGGTTAAATGTCACGCTTTCCATACATGTCAACATTATTTTCATACTTTGAGAATTGTGGATGTTGTGGTATTTTATCTACCACATCTCAAAATGCAACACAGGGCATTCAAATTTTAAACAAAAATCACTTAAAATTCTGGCTAATAACCACATGTATCCTCATTCAAAGTTCTTATTGCACTAGATTGTTCGCTTGCATCCCTAGATACTAGCACTAGACAGTCTTGGAGTCTGCGCATACCAGTACATCTGAGTCCATTTGACAAGCAAGCACACTTTGGCAGTTCACACTTGGGACTGGGACGACTGCATGCGAGTAGATCCAACATGGCCTCAGGTGCTGGATGACCTTCCATCCAGTCTACAACCAGCTGCTCAGTCCCATCTTCTCTTTCCAACTTCCAGCTTTTGCCAATTGGGGTCGTAGTTCTTGAGTCCTGCTCCAAACTTCTTCTCCATATTGCCGCCTGGTAGTTTGCACGTTGTGCATGTTTCAACAAACAGTCTCTGCATGGTGGCAGTTGGTGACTCTCTATCTCAGATCATTGACGTTCACAGCAGAATATTTTGGAGCTTATAGAAGGCATGTAAATGCCTCTAGTTTGTCCATGATATCTGGAGAGAGATCCCATTCCTGGTCCAGCATCCTGAATGAGTCCTGTGATTCTTTTTTGCAAGTCAAGAGTTTTAGAGCACTTTCCTTTATGTTTCCAACAAATGCACTCACAGTCACATCCAGTGTACGCGTGCAATCCAATGAGACCTTTACAAACATCTCTGCCAACAGTAGCTGCTATATTTCCAATATGAAGGATTCTTGTTCGTGTTCTAGTACCATATTTCTGGAACAATGTGGCTCTAATGTTCTCGTTGAGTGCCAGGCACATAATGGATACATCATTGTGATGGCACAAGGAAGCTATCTCAAGATGACGAATATCCTTTCCCATCCCCTGGGACTTTTGCCATGGGTTTTATCAACACCATATGAGTTGCTAAGAAAGACAAACAAAGCCACTTTAGTTACTTGTCTGCAGGAAAATGGACTCAGATGTACTGATAAGTGCAGACTACAATACTGTGACAATCAGGTGTCTAGTGCTGATAATGATAAAAGTGTAGCTGAGGATGAACTGGATGATGGCCATGATTACTAAACACTGTCTTCAACTTCAACTAAAGACATAGTGAATTAAGCATGTGAAATGTTCACAATGCATTGTGTGCATTGCTACAGCTACAAGTCAATACTGTGTACCTGTATAATTAGAATGTATACAACAATTCCGTTGTATGTAGGTTAGTGTTAAAGTCAGAACTTTAGGTGGCTAACATAAGAAAATTTAATTTTATCTCAATGACAACAACTGCAAATTTCAATATCATGATAATACATATAACTGCAAAAAAATGTACAGACTGTGCCTACATAATACAAACTGAAGTCCAGAGACCATTCTGTTGCAACAGGAACCTTGAATGTGGATACACGAGGTTACTAGCCAGACATTTAAGTGATTTCTTTTGTTGAATGCCTGAATGGCGTGGATTGCATGTTGAGATGCGGTAGATAAAATGCCAGAAATTCACATTTCTCAAGGTATTAAAACCATTTTCGCATGTGCATGACATATGACACTTCAGCCATATTATATAAAATTTTCATACCCATAAAATGTATAATAACTATTGTATAATGGTTTGTGTGTGACCACCTCTTCAGCAATTTCCATAGAAAAATAATTTTCGTGGAAATGGGAAAATAATGTATGTACTGCAATGCTATCACATATTTTCCATATCTAGGGATGCAAGCGAACAGTCGGGTGCAATAAGAACATCAAATGAGGATACATGTGGTTATTAGCCAGAATTTTAAGTGATTTTTGTTTAAAATTTGAATGCCCTGTTTTGCATTTTGAGATGTGGTAGATAAAATACCACAACATCCACAATTCTCAAAGTATGAAAATAATGTTCACAGGTTTGGAAAGCGTGACATTTATCCCACATTGTGACAAATTTTCATTCTACTGAGATGCATAGTAAATATTCCATGTTAGTTTTTGTATGGGCCCCCATTAGCAATTTCATAGAAAACTTGTCGTGGATATGGGGATAGTGTGAAAAAGAGTGATTTCTCACAGAAAGCTGGGAGTGCTGCAATGCTGTCACATATTTTCCATCTTTAGGGATGTAGGCCTAGCCAAAAATCACTATGAGTATTCATCCCTAAAAATATACCTCTGGCTCATGGCCTATACCGGCATGATTACATTGTTTCAGAGTTCCGTACATTTATTGTTTAGATCTATCGTTGATGAACTCCCGACTGATCCTGTTGTCGTTGACGAGTCGGCACCAGTCTTCATGATCCTGGAGGAGGTGACGCGGCGTGGGAAAAGGAAGCTCGTCTGCAACGGCTACTCGTACACCATCAAGGTAAATTCATGAACAATATAACAAATCATTCTGATTACAGGTGTCCGTTAAAGAACGAATGAATGAATGAATGAATAAAATTTCTGCCTTAAAGCAATTGAGGATTGTAAACTCTTTATAATGTACATAATTGTTCATTAATCCTGTTAATATGACTAATTCTTGTAAGTCTGTGCATTTATATGTCAAAAACAATGTATGTGGGTTATCATATATTTATTATTTTGTGTTCCAGCGACAGAAAGGGGAGTCAACTATGTGGCAATGCACAGTACATAACAAGAACACAAACAGCCAAGCTATTGTGCATCAAACCGGTGACAAGTTCATCATTGGGACTAAAGACCATGTGCACGGTTTAGAATTCGGAGTGGCTACATCGTTGAAATATAAGTAATATTTATGTAACTAATAATAATAATTATATATACATGTGTGTGCGTGTGTGTGTGTGTGTGTGTGTGTGTGTGTGTGTGTGTGTGTGTGTGTGTGTGTGTGTGTGTGTGTGTGTGTGCGTGCATGCGTGCGTGTGTATGCATGTATGTATGTATGTATGTATGTATGTATATATATAATCATTAAATAATAAGAATAATGATAATATTAAGAATGTACATAGAGCGTACCCATTCTGGTTATAATATCGTCCTTAATCGTACATTTGTGTGTGACCACCCCTTCAGCAATCTCCATAGAAAAATAGTTTCGCGGAAATGGGGAAAGGATTAAAAAAAGTAATTTCACACAAAAGAATGTATATACTGCAATGCTATCACATATTTTCCACATCTAGGGATGTAAGCCAACATTCTGGTGCAATAAGAACCTCAAATGAAGATACATGGTTATTAGCCAGAATTTTAAGTGATTGTTTGTTGAAAACCTGAATGCCGTGGATTGCATTTTGAGATGTGGTAGATAAAATACCATAACATCCACAATTCTCAAGATATGCAAATAATTTCGATGTGTGTGGATATCATGATATTCAAACCACATCGTGTCAAATGTTCGTGGGATGTATAGTAAATATTCCATAGTAGTTTGTGTATGAGCCCCCCCCCCCCCCCCCCCCCCCATTAGCAATTCCATAGAGAACTTGTTGTCGCGGATATAGGGATAGTGTGAAAAAGGATGATTTCTTCCAAAAAGCTGAGAGCGCTACAATGCTATCTCCTATTTTCTATCTCTAGGGATGTAGGCCTAGCCAAAAATCACTATGAGCATTCGTCCCTAAAAATGTACCGGTTGCCCAAATTTTGGGTCCTGGCTCAAAGCCTAACAGTGGGTATTTACCTGTGTTCATCACACATGCACTGTTATATTGCACACAGTGGGTATTTACCTGTGTTCATCACACATGTACTGTTATGTTGTACACAGTGGGTATTTACTTGTGTTAATCACACATGCACTGTCATGTTGTACACAGTGGGTATTTACCTGTGTTCATCACACATGTACTGTTATAGGGCACACAGTGGGTAATTTACCTGTGTTCATCACACATGAACTGTTATATTGTGCACCGTGGGTATTTACCTGTGTTCATAAGACATGTACTGTTACGTTGTACACAATGGGTATTTATCTGTGTTCATCACAAATGCACTGTCATGTTAGTAGTAAGGTAGGTCAAGTATGAGTTACGCTATCCGTTTTCCGTTGAGCAAGAGCAAAAGCACCCGGATGTAGGTCTAGGTCAAGTACCCGGATGTAGGTCAAGGTCAAAGGTCAAATACCTGGATGCAGGTCAAGTGCCTTGGTGTCGGTAAAGGCCAAGTGCCCGGATATAGGTCAAGGCCGAGGTGGCGTCACCTGTCGGATAGGCCGTGAATTAAAACAGCGCCAACTAGCGGATTTTTTTATGAACTAAATTGTCCCTAGCGGATATGATATGAACTACAAGTGATGCCACCTGGTGGATAAGTTGTGAAATAAATGTTCGAGTACTGCCAAAATTCGTGTCTCTTGCGCGCTTGCGTGCAATAGAGCCCCCCTGACGGATAGGTTATAAACTACAAACATCATCCCTGGCGGACAAGTGTTGAACTAAATATATGAGTACTGCCAAAATTCGTGTCTCTTGCGCGCTTGCGTGCAATGGAGCCCCTTGACGGATAGGTCATAAACTACAAACATCATCCCTGGCGGACAAATGTTGAACTAAATATATGAGTACTGCCAAAATTCGTGTCTCTTACGCGCTTGCGTGCAATGGAGCCCCTTGACGGATAGAGCATGAACTACAAACATCATCCCTAGTGGACAAGTAGGCGAACCACATATGAGTACTGCCAAAATTCGTGTCTCTTGTTTCTTTTTTTCTCTTTTTACTATAAAAATAGGTCAAATTCGTCATTAAATAGGTCAGTGACGGCGTTAAATAGCCCATTGTGCATGCGCAATAGTGTCTTTTCTTATATGTTATAGGTTGTGGACCATTTTTAAGGTGTAACGCCCTCCTAGCCTATACATTTACAGCTTTAACATAGGTCCAAACTTGACGAATCGGTAGAGAACTAGTAAAATTAATCAAATTATGTCATCTCTGGTTACCATACAGATCTACGACCTTCCCATCACTCTGTTTGTAATTTTTTCCCTATCAATGTCTCTTATTACTAGCATACATCGACTGCTTCCTGTGTTAACAAAGACATGTTTGTCAATTTTTGCGTACCTATATATGGTATTAATGGCAGACGTGAAGTGATTCCTGAACATGTAACATAGTTTTCGCGCTTGAATATAATCCCATTATGTGACATCATCAACAGTGACGCCATGGTATGCGCTGTAATTATAGACGCGAGGTGAGTTGGTCAAGCAGGTAGTGGTTTGGTTAGACCTTGTTTTGAGCTTTCGCATATGTAATGTAATTCCAATCCGGGTAGTTTGCATAGTATGTAATTTCAGCAGTGACGTCGTATAGAGATATACATAGATACACACACACACATAGAGACATACATATATATATATACATAGAAACACTTGTGCAAATACTATACACAGCTTATACACAACGCATTTGTGTGACATGGACTATCGCGGTCTGTCTGTCTGTCTGTGTGTCGCGGTAATACGAAATAAACATGTGCACCTCTGTCACTTGATAATTACATATATAGTTATACTAGAACATAACAATTGGCGACGAGGATGGGATACATTGGTCAAGTAGAGCCATACGACGGCAGTAGTGACTTGGAAGCGTATTTGGAGCGGCTAGAACTGTACTTCGTTGCAAACAATGTTGATGCAGTGGGCAGCGGCGTGGACGAATCTGTGAGAGAGGCAGCCGACAGGAAGAAAGTGGCTACATTACTCACTCTGGTAGGCCCGGAAACGTATCTTCTTCTTAAAAGTCTCGTCAGTCCACAAAGACCGGCAGAGTTGTCGTTTGAGCAAATAACTGAGAAACTAAAAAGCCATCTGAAGCCACGTCGGCTTACAGTGGCGGAAAGATTCAAATTCCACCAACGCAACCAGAAAGAGGGCGAGGGGGTCGCCACATTTGCGGCAGAACTCCGGAGGTTCGCATCCACTTGCAACTTCGGGGAATTTCTGGCCGAGGCATTGCGAGACCAGCTCGTGTGCGGCATCAAAAGCAGCAGGACTCAGCGTAAACTACTCAGCGAAGATAGATCGTTCGAGCAAGCAATGCAGATGGCGCTGGCGGATGAAGTGGCGGACACCGAGGCTAAACAGATAGCCCCCTGACACAGCTTCGACTGCACTAAAAGTACAGTGAGTGTAGTGTCAAACCGAAAAAACAGAGAGAAAAGGCCAGTTCCGACAACCGCTAGGCCTACGACACACACGCGTGGCGACGACAAGACAACTCAGAAATTGTGCTACCGTTGCAACGGCAACGACACGCATCAAGAGTGCAAGTTTAAAGATGCAACTTGTCATTTCTGTAAAAGAGAGGTCACATCATAGCGGCATGTCGCAAGAAACGCGGCGAAACTCATCTCGTGAACACCACTCAGGACAGAGCTGAGTACTGTCTGTACAACGTCAAGGGGGATCACACGTCACAGCAGCCCATAGGAGTGCACATGGACGGTAAAGCAGTGAGAATGTTGGTTGACACGGGGGCAGGAGTCTCCATAATCAATGAGGCGACATATCACGAGTTGCGGTCGCCTCCACCAAAGCTACAAACAGTGGACATCAACTTGACCACTTATACGGGTCAGTCTATTCCGGTGCTGGGACAAATAGAGGTCGTCACCGAATACAAACAGCAGTCGGCACATGTGCCAATTGTGGTGGTGTCTGGCGCTCGGCAGAATCTCTTGGGCAGCAATCTACTGTCGCAGTTGAAGCTGGACTGGGGCGAGATCATGCTCGTTCGCGACCTTGACCCGGTGCATGCTGGACTGATGGCGGAAGTGCCAGACGTGTTCGCTGAGGGGCTGGGCAAGCTGAAACAAATGCAGGTGAAGATCAACGTGAAAATCTATGCGATTCCACGTTTTTTCAAGGCCAGACCCATTCCTTATGCCCTGAAGGAGAAAATCGAACATGAAATAGACCGACTGCAACACGAGGGCATCATCGAGCCAGTCCAGTTCTAAGAATGGGCGGCACCGATCGTTCCGGTCCACAAGTCCAACGGGCAAATAAGGATCTACGGTGATTACAAGGTCACGATCAACAAAAGTGTGGTAGAAGACAAATATCCGCTACCACGGGTTAACGATCTCTACGCCAGTCTGGCGGTAGGAGAGACGTTCACAAAGTTGGACTTGAGCCATGCGTATCTTCAACTTCAGCTCGACGAAGGGTCACGTGACTACGTTACGATCAACACGCACAAGGGATCTCTTTAGATACACTCGCTTACCGTACGGCATATCGGTGACGCCATCGATATTCCAGAGAGCTCTCGAGTGTGTGCTTGCTGGCATACCACGGGTATGCATCTTCCTGGACGACATTCTCGTCACGGGGAAAACTCGAGATGAACACGTGGCGAATCTCCAGCTGGTCTTGAACCGGCTGGACCAAGCAAGGTTGAAGCTAAACAATAAAAAGTGCGAGTTCTTCAACGAGGCAGTCGTATACCTGGGCCACAAGATCGATCGAAATGGCTTGCATCCCACAGACGAAAAGGTCACGGCGATTCAAGATGCGCCTAGCCCAACGAACGTGAAAGAACTACGTTCGTGGCTTGGCCTGCTCCACTACTATGGAAGATTCCTGCGCAACTTGTCGACAACGCTAGCACCTCTGCACATTCTACTCAGAAAAGAGACGAAATGGCGATGGGAGAATGAGCAAGTCATAGCGTTTCAAGCGGCGAAGGATCTGCTGCAGTCGGAGTCCTTACTGGTGCACTTCGACCCCGACAAACCTCTTCTGCTTGCATGTGATGCGTCGCCGTACGGGGTGGGCGCAGTCCTGTCGCATCAGATGACGGACGGTTCGGAGCGACCGATCGCGTTCGCATCTAGGAGCTTGTCGCCTGCGGAAACCAACTACTCACAACTCGACAAGAAAGGTCTCAGTTTGGTGTTCGGGGTGACAAAGTTCCACCAATACCTATACGGTATGACCTTCGTTCCCATCACCGATCACCGACCTCTGGTGGGGCTGTTCAACGAGCAACGACCGATACCTCCGCAAGCGTCGGGTCGACTTCAGCGTTGGGCCCTGACATTGGCAGGTTACGACTACGTCATTCGTCATCGAAGTGGCGATGCGCACGAGAATTGCGATGCTCTATCGCGACTACACCTACCTACGCAGAACGCTGAGACGCCTACTCCTGCGGAGTACATACAGCTCATAGAGCAGCTGGACGACTCGCCGGTGACGTCAACGCACATTCGAAACTGGACACGATGTGATCCAGTATTGTCGCGAGTTCAACGCTACGTATTAACAGGCTGGCATGAGGGCGACCTAACAACACAGCAATACCACAGAGTGCGCGATGAACCGAGCACGCACGATGGATGCGTGATGCGGGACACCCGAATAATTGTGCCAGAGCCTGGGCAAGCCACGATGCTCCAACTCTTGCACAGCAGCCACAGCGGCGTGGTGAAGATGAAGGCGTTAGCGCGGTCATACATCTGGTGGCCAGGCATCGATCTTCAGATTGAACGTATTGCGCAGCACTGTGGTCAGTGCGAGGAAAGCATGAGTCAACCGACCAGAGCGCCACTTCGACCATGGTTGTTCCCACAGGAACCGTGGTCACGTGTGCATTTAGACTACGCTGGCCCCATCGAGAACAGGATGATCCTCGTGGCAGTAGCCGCCTACTCGAAATGGACCTCCGCGATGGACGTACGCTCATCGACATCGGAAGTGACAATAGAACAATTGCGGATGTTATTCGCAGAACATGGACTGCCAGAAACTATCGTTACTGATAATGGCATGTGCTTCACTAGTGCTGAGTTCAGGCAGTTTATGAAAAAGAAATGCGTTCAGCACATCACCTCGCCAGCCTATCACCCATCCCCGAACGGGCTCGCTGAACGGACAGTACAGCTCGTGAAACGAGGATTGATGAAAATGAAGGACGGTTCGATGGAGACAAGGTTGGCTCGTTACTTGCTGACCTACCGAGTGACCCCTCACAGCACTACCGGAAGCTCCCCGAGTAAACTGCTGAAGGGGTGGCAGCTGCGAACGCTTCTAGACGCGGTGCAACCGAGCGTCGGCAGAAAAGTGCACCAATCGCAGTAGAAGATGACTGATTATTACAACCAGAAATCGAACGAGCGATGTTTCAGTCCAGGCGATGCGGTTTACGTAAAGAACCACGCTGATCATTCGCCCAAGTGGATTCCTGCAGTTCTGAAAGAGCTACACAACGACGTGCTGATATCGGAGGCACGCGACGGTCGCCACTTGAGGCGTCATCGCAATCACGTGCGTCTGCGACATGCTGACGCGGCGGACGATACGGTACCAGCAGATATCGCTGCTCCGGCCGCGATCCAACAATCAACCGAACGTGACATTGAGCGCGTAGACGAAACGGCGGAAGCCGCAGCTCCTGTACCTGAAGGCAGCGGCGTCCACTCGCCAGTAACGCAGTCGGCTGTTCGCAGATCGGAGAGAATCCGGAAAGCTCCAGACCGGTTATCTCTCTAGAACTGTCTGGTACACCTGGGGATAATAATCCCTGGTACGACAGTGTATCCTTTGTCTGGTTTTTCTTCAGATTTCACAGTTCTTGTTGTAACCTTGGACGTTAGCAAAATAACTGGTGAGGAGGACTGTAATGTACGTGACAGACACTTGTGCAAATACTATACACAGCTTATACACAACGCATTTGTGTGACATGGACTATCGCGGTCTGTCTGTCTGTCTGTCTGTCTGTCTGTGTGTCGCGGTAATGCGAAATAAACATGTGCACCACTGTCACTTGATAATTACATCTATATATATACTAGAACATAACAGAAACATACATAGATACTGACATAGAGACATACATAGATACAGACATAGAGACAAGATACATACATAGAGACATACATAGAGACATACGTAGATACATACATAAATACAGACATAGAGATATACATGGACACATACATAAAGACATACATAGATACATACATAGATACACACATAGATACATACTAAGAGAAAGACATAGATACATACATAGAGATATACATAGATACATACTAAGAGAAAGACATAGATACATACATAGAGATATACATAGATACATACATATATATATATATAGATGCAGACATAGATATATACATAGATACATACACAGAGACAGACATATATACATACACAGAGACAGACATAGAGATATACATATATACATACATAGAGACAGACATAGAGATATACATGGACACATACTAAGAGAATGACATAGATACATACATAGATATATACATAGATGCAGACAGATATATACATAGATACATAAATAGAGACAGACATAGATACATACATAGAGACAGACATAGAGACATACGTAGATACATACATAGAGACAGACAGAGATATACATAGATACATACATAGAGACAGACATAGAGACACACATAGATATAGATACATAGAGACAGACAAAGATTCATACATAGAGATAGACATAGAGATATACATAGATACAGACATAGAGACATACGTAGATACATACATAAAGACAGACATAGAGATATTGCATGAGACTACAGATGAGACATCACATGAGACTAGAGACGAGACATCACATGAGAGTACGGACGAGACAAGAGACGAGACAACGGACGAGATATCACACGAGACTACAGATGAGATATCGCACGAGACTACGGATGAGACATCACGTGAGACTACGGACGAGACAATAGATGAGACAACGGATGAGAACAAACGTACCAACACATTTTAAACTAACAAACTTGCAAACTTGCACTGACAAACGTGTAAACAAACGTACAAACATACTTTTTAGCAAACAAACTTGCAAAGCTACACTAACAAACGTGCAAACAAACACACCTTTTCACTCAATCTCTCAGACAAGACCTCACCCACTCATTCACTCACTCACAAGCCCTCACTCACTCACTTTCTCACTCACTCACTCACTCACTCACTCACTCACTCACTCACTCATTCATTCATTCATTCACTCATTCATTCATTCACTCATTCACTCACTCACAAGCCCTCACTCACTCACTCACTCATTTACTCACTCACTCACAAACCCTCACTCACACACTCAATCATTCACTCACTCACTCATTCACTCACCCTAAAGCCCTCACTCACTCACTCACTCACTCACTCAATTCACTCAATTCACTCACTCACTCACCCACTCACTCATTCACTAATTCACGCATTCACTCATTCACTCACTCACTCATTCACTCACTCATTCACTCACCCACTCATTCACTCACCCACTCATTCACTCACCCACTCATTCACTCACTCACTCACAAGCCCTCATTCACTCACTCACAAGCCTTCACTCACTCACTCATTCATTCATTCAATCACCCTCAAGCCCTCACTCTCTCACTCACTCACTCATTCATTCATTCACTCACTCACTCACTCATTCACTCACTCACGCATTCACTTATTCACTCACTCTCACTTATTCACTCACTCACTCACACATTCACTCATTCATTCACTCACTCACTCATTCACTCACTCACTCACAAACCCTCACTCACTCACTCACAAGCCCTCACTCACTCACTCACCCAGGCCTTCATTCATTCAATCACACATATTTTTCGAGTTGTTTGGACTTATACATAGGACTTAGAGAGAGACATAGATACATACATAGAGGCATGCATAGATACATACATAGATACATACATAGAGACATACATAGATACAGACATAGAGTCAGACACATACATAGAGACAGATACATAGAGAGAGACATAGATACATACATACATACATACATAGAGACATACATAGATATATACATAGATACATACATATAGACAGCCATAGATACATAGAGTCACACATAGATACTTACATAGAGACATACATAGATACATACATAGATCAGAGCTGGAACAAGTACATTTATTTTGTACTTGAGTAAAAGTACAAGTAACTTTGGAAAAAGCTACTCAAGTAAAAGTAAAAGTCCTTTTTGAAAAATGTACTTGAAGTACAAGTAAAAAGTAACCAAATGTACTTGAAGTAAATGCAAAAGTATTTCTCTAAAAACTTTTGATATGGTCACCCACTGCGAACAAACAAGTGAATTCAGTAGTGTGCAAAGCAAACACTTTATTGAACAGGACAGGATCCTCAACAGGATACAATGACAGGCTGGCTCCTCAAACAAACTATACATACTATGCAAGACAGTGACAAAAGAAATAAAATAATGGTAATACCATATTCAGTAGTGTGTACAGTGAACACTAAATATTGTCTACGACCAGGCCTGGGGATCTATATGTGAGACAAAATATTGAAAACATGAACCAAGAATACATATATACAACATTTATAGGCCCTAACAATACTTAGTTTATTATTAAGATAAATCTGAGTAACCATTAGTAGTTTAAATTGCCACAGCGAAGGGAATGTTTTGGGGCGATAATATGTTAATTTCGACGTGCGTTTATCACTAATGCAATTCGGGACGTTATTCAGGTCACTAATAGCTCGAACCTAAATCTAAGAACATGTTTTGTTCATATTAAATGCACTTGCACCTTTAGTACAAATAACGACGTGTTATGGTGTAATATATTTGCACAGCAAAAATGAGGCAAGAAGACCTTTTAGCTGCGTAGGTCTAACACTAATAATTTACCGGCCATGTGTGTAAGGAAGGTTTGAAGGTGATCAACAGATCTGGCATATCGACATACACAACAAAAAGATCAACTTAACAGGATGCTGCAAATGATCGTTTTCGGCTGATCCTTCTATGATAAATCTTTGAACGCGAATGACACCTGGTGATCATGCCTGGTAACGTCAATGATAGGCCAATCAGAAAAGACTACCACTTGTTGCTCCGGCTGAAATCTATTGATGGATATATGCTGGGGGAAACCAGTTCCGGGCTTCAGGCATTATCGTTCGTTACTAATATTTTTGGAGCTCCAAACTTTTAACGCATAAATAATGGATACTTCGTTACATTTATGAAAAGTACACACATTTGTACTTCGTTACAAGTAAAAGTACTCCTAAAAAAATGTACTTCGTTACTCACGAAAAGTAAACTTTTCTACTCAAGTACAGTAACGAAGTACTTGTACTTCGTTACGTCCCAGCTCTGACATAGATACATACATACATAGAGACAGACATAGATACATACGTAGAGACAGACATAGATACATACGTAGATACGTACATAGAGTCATGCATAGATAC